>BSBM01000134.1:1246666-1870000 GCA_027924585.1 Larix kaempferi
TCTAGCCTCTTCCTTCTTAAGCAGAGATAATCTATTATGTTCCAGGATTTGGAGAGATTCGAGCTGTTGATCGTTGAGAGTTCCAACTAGATTTGAAGACTGCAAGGTTTCCATCTTAGTGAGAATATCTGCCAATTCCATACCATCTTTTTGCTTTTCAACCCTTTCCCACAACACAACCTTCCTCTTCAATAAGATTAATTTCTGAACCAAATTATGAGAAGGGGATGCCAATCTATCAACATAATACGAAAACCAAGTCGATTTGACAAGTGAATTGAAGTTCTCATTTTGCAGCCATGTGTTGTTTAACTTGAAAGGACATGATATCTTTTCTTGAGCAATATCAATCTGCAAATAAATAGGACAGTGATTCGAGATAGGGTTATACTCTACCCAAGAGCGATACCTAAAATATTTTCCAGTAAGAATATCCTCCATCAGAAATCTGTCGAGTCGCTTGGAAACCAATTTCTCACCAAGTCGACCATTATTCCAAGTCATTTCCAAAGTGCCAAGAGCAATATCCACTAACCCAACTGAAGAAAAGGTATGTTGGAAAAATTTCCAGAGAGGGTCTAACTTGGCCCAAACCCTCGATACTTCCGAGTCATTTAAAACTAAATTAAAGTCCCTAGCAAGAATCAAAATTTTTAAATCGAGGAAACCCTCGGCCTGAACATTTTAACAAAAAAGTTTCCTATCAACATACAGCGCATATACATTAATGATGTTAACTATCTCACTGAGATCACGAAGATGACCGGACAACAAAATCCCCATGGATATATGATGGGCCACCAGGGAAAAAATACAGGGATTCCAAGCACATAAAAGCCCCCTTGATTGTCCCATCGCCCCCACAGCACACACAACCCAGTCACTTTTCACACCATTGAAAAAAAGTCTAGCCTTTTCCTCCGATGACATAGTTTCTTGTAAGAAGATAATGTCTAGATGCCAAGAATCAATCAGTTGCTTGAGGGAAGATCTTTTCTGAGGTCCCCCAATCCCTCTAATATTGAGAGAGAGAAAAATAATTTCTTAACATGTGCAAGGGCTTTCATGCCTCTAAGTGCCCTGGAAGAAGAAGAAGAATTGTTGGGGGATATGACCACCATATCTTTGGGAGGTGGAGCCACCTATAGTTTCTGGGAACTCCTAGTTTTGATAGGAGAGAAATCCTCTGCTAACCCACTGCTACGTCCTCCCAAAGAAGAAATATGGTCAACATAGGGTAAATGATTCTTAATAATCTTCTGATTTGTCTCTTCTAATGTAACAAGCTTGTTTGCAATGTATGTTGTAATCAGAACTTTTTTCACCATATCTGAGAACGAGGGGCCTTCATCGAGATGAAATATGGAACTAGAATGCTCTGCCTTATCATGACCAATCGAGGGATTGAGTGAAAGGGGGAACCCCCATGGATGGATGCTCAAGGAATGGGAGGAACAAGCCCCAGGAGTTAAATGGTCCATTCCTGAGACGATGGGCATGGCCATATCCGGGGAAGCAAATGAGGGTTTCATAATATTTGGATGGTCTGTTGAGATGTGGATAGTAGGCAACTATGGGGAAATAATGTTCAGTTGTGGCTCATGAGAGGCACCGACATCTACTACATTAGTCT
Organism: Larix kaempferi; assembly: GCA_027924585.1. Taxonomy (NCBI): domain Eukaryota; kingdom Viridiplantae; phylum Streptophyta; class Pinopsida; order Pinales; family Pinaceae; genus Larix; species Larix kaempferi. Next base: position 1,248,300 of record BSBM01000134.1, read on the forward strand.
TCAAGTCACCAGGGGTTGTTTCAGTAGATATCTCAATACCCTGATAGAAATATGGACCACCACCAATCAAGTCCTCACCTAGGTGATCACCTTTTTCCTCTAATGAATTTATGAACTCGATTTTGGAATCAGTTAACTGACTAGCAAAGATAGGGTCAAGTGATTTTAACTTACCGAATAAACTAGGTAATGACACGTGGCTTGACTGTGGGTGATTTGGCACGATATTAGGATCCAAACTAGAGGGTGAGTCCTCATCAGAGGAAGGAAAATCTTCAGAGGACCAAGCCTGCACATCCTCATCCGAGTCATCTGGATCAGATCCCGAACTACCAGATGTACAATGGCGCCAGAGATGACCCACCTCCTTCCATCGGGAACAACGAAACGGGAGGCCCCAGTAGTCAAGGGGTTGATTATATTTTCTCCCCCTCCATGAGACTTCCAGGGTTTCCAGCAAGCCTTTTTGCATATCTATCTCAAATAGGATCCTCCCAATACGATGATCCATGCCAGTGAGCATCTCATATGAGAGATGAATGAAACATCCCAAATGATTTGCAACTGCAGTGAAAGCAGGGCGGTTCCACATTGGAAAGGGAAAGTTTGGTAAGTGGACCTATAAATGTCTGTATCTCACCCTTTCTTTAACTGGGTTGAATACCATATACCACCATTTTAACATAAGGCTACCATTTCCATGAATCTAGGTTTTCAAAAGAATGAGGGACAAATGAACTTCCTTTCGAAAAATGAAGCAGTACCATCCATTCGTGAAAATTATAATGTCTGGTCTGTACCCAATAATAGGGGCCCATTTTTCCCCAACCCAAGCTGCAATGTCCTTCAACTGCATAGCTCTGTAACTAAATTTTCCAACAAGGGCTTTGACTGATAAATCCTCTATGCCTTCCAGACCCATGTTATTGTCCATCAACATATCTCCACCATCGACTCTTTTCCTCAGTTTCCCATTACGTAGCTTTGACCGATTTATCCTTTGATTTGTTACCTTAGAGCTAGTGAAATGGGCACTTGAACCAATATTTGGAGGGATAACCACCTCTAGGTGGGTGGAGCCCTTACCCAAAAGTTATGTGCCTCCCTGACGGTGGTCAGTAGGGTCATTCGTCCCGATGATGTTTGTTTGAACGCTACCCACTAACCCCACAATCTCATTTCCATCATTCCTATTGGTCTTGGCCAAGAGCATAGCTTTGTATTCCTCATCAGATTTTAAAACCCCCTTGCATCTACCATTCGTCTGAGAGACTGCCACGATATGTCATATTGTTCACTACCACTAGAAAAAAACCAAGTAACTGTCAGAAGGTTCCATGACCATTCTAGAAAACATAAAAGTCCGTCGGTTCTAGGTTCCTGATCCTAGTTTCTATTCTATTCACCCCTCCTCACCAACCTTCCACCATGTTTTTTGGTTTCAAGTTGACCTCAACCCCATCCTGACCCGGATGCCATAGAGAGGAGTTCTACCAACCTTGCTTCATCATTTGTTACCCTAAAAAGACCAGCAGTATATTCACAACCGACAAAGAATGTAATCATTCCAAACCATTCTGCCAGAAGCCGTCACCCATTTCCTCCAGAACTGTCTGGGCTTTTTCAACATACCAGACCGGCCATGGTTGCACCCATTCAGTTCAATTCCTCAATGAACTTGTAAAATGATTTCTTTAAGATGTCGTTCAATTTCAATTCCATCTTGATATCTCTTCATATCCTTTACGAAGATATCCAAACACCTCTTCATCTCTTCAAAGGTCATCCCACATGTATGTGTCGTTTTACCTTACGTGGGCCCCATCACCCTTGTAAGAAATATAGAGCTTTGGAGAGGGAAACAACATTTTGTAAAGCTAGATTTAGAACTTTTACATATAATTTTTTGAAAACATGGGGTGTCATGTTTGGAGTCGTTTAATCATGTAGCAACTCATATTTTTAGTCTAATAGTTTTTGGTAATGACAAATGTCAATTTTAGCAATGAAACAATGTATTTTTTTGCAATTTTTGAATATTGAAAATAGAATACTTAACGTCCATTCTCATTTGAGCACCTCAATATTGTAATTTCTGTAATCTAAATTTACAATTTTATAATTTAAACAATTTTACTATAAAATTTATGAAAAATTACTTTTTTTTTTGCTACATGATTGACTTGTTCTTCCTCTTGAGCACGAGGTTAAATTGTAACTAGGTTCTAATATCTAGGCTTCATGTATGGAGCTAAAGGTTAGGTGGCTTTTAGATATAACACGACCTCTCTCTAGTGGCCTTAGTGATATGACCAAATGAGATACTTGTTATCTAGTAGATACTAGTGACTTGTTGAAATTGTCATTTTGGTCTTGAAATATGATCTTAAATTGCTTATGATTGGTTAAGGGTTCATCTTCCTTAGACATAAGCAAACAAGTTAATGACCCAAGACCGACAGGTATTTGGCAGGAGTGGAAGTCTACTCCCTTACAAACCATCAACAAATTTTTTCAATGCCCAGATTTTATTTACACACTATTATGAATGTGCATGTCAAAATCTCGAAATTGTATTAACAAAAACTAGATAATAACCATACATATTATTAAAATTTTCCAACTTAAAAAAAAACATTAAAGAAAAAAAATTGACTTATTTTGTCATCTTCCTCTCCATATGGTTGCATACACCTTCACACATCACAAAAGGAATTAAATATATTTTGCATGTACCCCTCTCCCCCTTCCTTCCACTTACCTATTCATAGTCATGTTCTTATTCCATTAATAAGCATTCTTATGTTATATTTGTATATTATATGAAGCATATGCCACAGGTTTATGTTGCAACTAAAGAAGAACAATTTATCCCTGTGTTTGATACTAGTAATCATAGCAATTGCCTCAGAAGGTGCAAAGGAACTTCGATAGAAATAACAACTAAAAAGTGTGAAACAAGTATGCCCATCCACCTTTAAACGAAAGTGTTGGTATGTTGATTAAAAAACAAAGAGAACTCATAGTTATGTGCATTGCATGACCCTTAACACTCAAATTTAAATTTATGGATATCAACATACTTAGTTGAAAATGTATTTGTACATTGAATGAATCTTAGATACATTGAACCTATAGTTGCAATAAGTATATGTGTATTTCACCTTAGATGTATTCAAGTGAAACCAGATAAGGGGAGGCAATGCTTGAGCATATCCTATGGTTGAGTGACGATGGTGGAGCATCGTCTATGGTAAAAAAACAAGCACTTGGAATTCTTCACTTTATAAGGTTCTTCAGTTGGATTTAATCAAGATGTGTTGGCCTGGCATACTAAGGGTGATAAAAGTGGTTTATATTCATTCCAACTACCAAGGTCACATCGATGTTGTCAGGCTACGCGACTTCTTTAGTGGTATGGAATGGTTAAGAAAAATGAGAACTCTAGCCTTGTGAAACATGGATAAGCATTACTGAAGGTTTATTGAATTATGTAACAACTATTAAAGCGATCATAAAAATATATGTTAAATATTTGAATATTTGAAAATATATGTTAAACTAACTTCAACCTGAGATTAATATATATAGATATGAGTTCAAATTAAGTTTTGAAAAAATGATGACAATGTTGTCTTTTAACATCCTTCAGACCAGCTTGGTTTATCGTACATGGGAAAGAGAGAGGGGACAAAGAAAAACAACGAATTAAAATATTAAAATTATTTATTAGACAATGATTTCAGTGTTGTGAGTTTAAATTCACAATAAAGCATTGCTTGGTTGTCTTGTTTTAGGATTTCATGAACCAAGTTGTCATTGTAAATATTAGTGTATGAGCATTTGATATTGTTGTTACGAGAGCGTTTTAGAAGGGATTGAGTTTTGTCTTCAATATCCTTTAAGTTTCATAAATTATAGATTCCTTTTATCCCAAGAAGTTTTCAAAAGACTCAATCTCTTGTCACGCTATACAAGTACTCGTGCAAATTATTTCTCAGTTTAGCAATCATCATTTTTTCTTGAGGGTTGCAATTTTATTATGGTAGGAAATATGATCAATCTCATGATTTATGGTTGTTTTATAATAACATGGTTCTATTTTGTCTTTATTTTGAATTTTAGATTTTCATCATGAGGTTATGTCGCTTAAGATGTCCCAAAGTTTTAAGCATTTATCCAAGTAATTTTTCCAACCTATTTTTAGACAAATTCAAGAAAAGGTTGTTGGGTTTTTGAATATTTGGACAAACTCAAGAAAATGAGTAAAAAATAACATCATGAACATGGTTCATTTAATACTATTATATGTTGGTGAGCAGCTACTCCTAAATACTACTGGTCTCCGTTTTAATACTATGTTGGTGAGTAGGTACTCGTGAATACATGGATTTGATATCTAATTATCATATGTTTAAATTCATTGATACAATTTTATTGTTACTAAATATAATATTAAATTGAATTTTAAGTAACAAGGTGTATGGAAAGAAAAAACAATGCACAAGAAAATATTTCATGGTATCACTTCATAAATTTTATGTTCCATAAATTTATACTATAATAGAGCCTTTCTAGATATTTTGTTATGAACTAGATGCTAATATTTTGTTAAAACCAAGTTTCACTTAGATGTTTATTATTTAAAAGCATCAATTGGTTATTATATTTTCATAATAACTTAGAATATCACATTGAATGCCCATTTTTCTTATAGAAATAATTAGTTAATACCCAAACCTTCTATTATCACAATATTATTTACCCTTGATGTCAAGGGTCGGAAGCACATACTAAGTCCACCCCAACATGAAGATTGAGTAAAATCACTAAAATGAAGAACTTTTTCCATAGCCTGATCATTACTTTCCTAGAAGAAAGTTGCAAGTTGTTATCATATTCAATAATCAAGAGGCAACGATGGTCATCAAGTTGATAAATTAGAGCTAAAACGGTCACTACCAAGCTTAAAATGGAGAAAAATCCATGAAAAGTAAATTAAAAGGTAAAAAAGCCTCAATTGTGGAGAAAAAGTGAACTAAAAAGTGAAAAAGGCTCAATTATGGAGAAAATGTGAATTAGGTGCATGTAGCATTGGGATATTCACCCACATTGGGATTATCACCCACATTGGGATCTCCACCTGTGTGACCTAATTCAAGGCTATAAAATAGACCTTTGGGGTAGAGGATTTGGAGGATAATTTGAGAGAGTCTAAACATTAGAGGAAAAGGAAAAAATATCTATTTGTCAAAGACCTTGGTGATCAAGGGCTAAGGGAAAAGGAGAGATATTGTACTTTGGAGAAGGATGGTACTGCAAATGTAATTAGGATTGTAAGTATTGTTCTTCATATGATTTAATGCAAATGAATACTATTTTTCCCCAATGCTTTTCATAGTGTATGTGATTTAATTCATGTATAAGATCTTAGATTCAGAGTTATTGATTAGTTTTATGGTTGAAAGGATTTGAGGAAGGTGTTTTGTTGGTGATATGTAGGTCATTTGGTGAACATACAACGTAGAGAATGAGGAAGGATCAACTAATCTTACTTCACCAAATTTCACGCTACAACAGGTAGGGTCTTTCTCACCTCCTTACATTGGAACTTTTCAAATATCACATTTAGATCTTAGGAAGATTAATGATCATTATTTTTCATATATGTTGGTGGCCTTCACCAAGCCAATGGGAGATCTAATCTCTACTTCTTATCTTTGCATTTAGATTTCCTCAAAATAGAAATGATGACCATATTGGAGAAAATACTTTCTTTTTAGAATTTATTTTCTTAAGATTTGGTGTTTTTCCCTAGGAGGAATCCATTTTAAAATTTATTCTTTTAGATTTGGTGTTTTTTTCCCAATTTTTCAGTATTTTTAATCTTCCTTACTATCCATCCATCATCCGCGCTTGATTGGGGAAAATTTGAAGCAAATCCGAGCAATTTTGCTTGTGTTTTGAAGCATTTTTTTCACCCCTAAGGTACATGGCCACCCTTGTTTATCCAACAAGTGTGATATATCATTGATATTGGCTTGAAATTCGCAGCCATATAAATCTAGTCACACCTTTCAGGAAAACAATAGCAACAAAAGAAAAAAAAACAGTTTTAGAGCATTTTTTCTTTTTCTTTTCTAGTTTTGTTTGTATTTTGAAGCAATTTTTTCGCTCCTAGGTTGCATGGTTGACCTTGGTTGTCCAAAAAGAGTGATAGGTCATTTATATTAGCTTAAAATTCACAGCCACATCAATCTGGTTGCCCCTTTTAATCAAATAGTAGTGACTACAGTAGAAAAAATCAGTTTTAGAGCCTTTTGTTGTTTTTTTGTCTTTTTTGGATTACTTTTTTGGTTTTTTTCCTAGTTTTTTTATGAGTTTTTCTTAATCCCTAAATGAGGGCTCATTTCCCCCTATATTGTGGTGCATTAGGTAAGTTTTGATGTTGGCTTTGGTCCATTAGTGGTAATTTTTATTAGTATGGTTATATTAGTTATGTCAACTTGGGTCAGTGAGTTGTAATTGTATCTCTTAATCTCCTATATATAGGAATGAGATCTTTTCACTTGACTATCTTGTATTGTCTTGTCCTGTGTACTTGGTACATTGTATAAGGAGGCTTCCCCCTCGATGAGACTTTATATTCTTCTATTTTCTTCATTAAAGTCATGGAGTACTCTTTCTAATCTATTTATGCTCTTTCATGCTCTTTTTAGAAATTTGTTGCATAACATTTGGTATCAGAGCTCTTTCCTCGGGGCTGGTTTCTTCAAAACAAGTTATCTTGGAATTTTATCTATAATTTTTTTTATAGAAGGTTTCAGACCGCAATAATCATAACCCATCTCAAGAAAAGTCTGAGTTATCTGTGGTCCAAGTTTTAGATCTTGATACATTACAGGTTCAGATCTATTCACCTTGGAATCTAGGGTTTTTTACTAGTCTAAAATAGGTGTTCTGGGGAAAAAGGTAATATCTAGGGAATGTGAGATCCAAATTGGGTGATACCTACTGCATCATAAAGAAGACGAACCACATTATCTGTGGTAGGTTTTTCAACCTCAGATCCAAAATATTGGACATGTGGTAGACCGTACAAGTTCACTCTTCTGGAAAGACCAAAAAGAAGAAGTTTTGGGAGATTCACAATAAATTCTTATTGGTACATCAAAATTAGGTTAGACCCATGGAATTGGAAAAATGACACATCGGGATACAACATGCCGAATTTTCATACCTAGAGGAGCATAAATTTCAAATTTATCTTAGTTTCAAGTCGACCATAAAACAATATTCCAATTAGGGTTTGCAAAAGGTACGCCATTTTAAATTTGAATAACTTTGAGTAGAAGGATCTAATTATGGTAAAACCTAGGGTGTGATATCTATTTATATTTTTCAACATGCCACCAAAAGGAAGTGTGAAAACTCACACTCCACTCAAACCACCAAAGGATCCATCCCTGACGTATGATGAAAGGGAACACCTATCTTTTAGAATGTCCCAGTTGGAAGATATGATTAAAGGGTATGTGAAAAAAGTTGATTTAGTTAATTTGGAGGATAATTTGAATAAAATGGAGGAAAATATGAAAGGTTCACTCAGAATATATTATTTACTCAATTTAGAGGAAAAGTTGATGGGAAATATGAAAAATATTTCTAATCTCATACAAAATTCAAGGGATACTCCCCCTACAGGTGATGATGTGTTCCAAGATACTTATGGGGATAGAGATAATTTACATGTTGAGAAACATTCCATGAATAAGAATATTCCAAGAGGAAATGATTCTAGTAATGGAATTTATCAGGGGTAGTCACCAGAGGGTACCCAAATTCCCAAGATTGACATGAGAAAGTTTGATGGAAATGATCCAATAACATGGATATTCTAGATGGAGCAATTATTTGATCTACACCAGGTTCCAACTTTGCAAAAGGTCACTATTGCATCATTATATTTAGAGCCTAATCAATTTGTATGGAACCAATGGATCTGTGACCATAATAAGGACTCTATTATATCTTGGTCTATATTCACCGAAGAATTGATTGCACATTATGGGGATATTAATAACAACACCTTCTTTAGCCAGCTAGTAAATCTCAAGCAAAAAGGTCCAGTTACAGAGCACATCAAGCAGATCCAGAAGCTAAGTCTTAGAGTGAAGAACATTTCAGAATATAATTTGTTGGGTCTCTTTATTGGAACCTTGAAGGATAACATTCAACATGAGGTGCGTCTCTTTGAACCACCATCCTTGGAGAAGGATTTCATGATGGAAATGAAGGTTGAAAGTAAAAATATGACGATGGATACTAGAAAGACCACCTCCAACACATACCAAGATAATAATGTTCCTTCTTCTAAAACACGTCAAAGGTTGACACCTCAACAACTAGAGGAAAGAAGAGAAAAAGGATTATGCTTTAATTGTGACAACAAATATTGTAAGGGACATAAGTGTGGTGAGAAGAAATTATTCTACATAGATTGTGAAGAGGAAGAACCAAAAGAATAGGAATTGTATCAATATGCATAAATATAAGATATTACTTCCAAAGAGATTAATCCCACCATATCATGGCATGCATTGGCTAGTGTTAGCACTCCTCAAACTCTCAAGATCGAAGGATATATAAAAAAGAAAAAATGTAACCGTGTTGATTGATTCTGGTAGTACTCATAATTTCATTCACTATAAATTAGCCATATGGAGGAACTATCAATTGATCAGGGAAATTACACAATATGAATCTTACTATGGGGGAATATGTATTAAATAGTCTGATGATTTTTATTCCAATGGGAGGTGCTGATGTTGTCTCGGGAGTTCAATGGTTACAATAATTGGGAACAATGGCTTTTAATTTTCAGAAGCTTTTCATGAAATTCTTATGGGAAGGAAAATACTATGAGTTAAATGGTATCACATGGAAACCAAGCAAGGTGAGAATCTCTAATGTTATGAAACAACTGATGAAAAATGGACATCAAGGTGTAATTTCACAATTATGCTCATTAGATGTTCAAACATCTAAGTCTCTTATTTCCCCACTGGATCTACAAAAGGTCATTAATAAGTATTCCAGGGTATTTGAAGATATTCCAAAAGGTATTCCACCTGTTCGAGATTTTGATCATGCTATTCACTTAATTCTAGGAAGTGTTCCTCCTAACATCAGACCTTATAGATACCCCTATGGCCAGAAGAGTGAGATTGAGTGTATGGTTGAAGAAATGTCAAAGGACGACATAATTATGCTTAGCCAAAGTTCTTACTCTACACTAGTGGTAATGGTACACAATCCAGATGGATCATGGCGTATGTGTCCATATTATAGAGAGATCAACAAGATTACCATTACAGATAAGTTTCCCATTCCTGTCATTGATGAATTGTTAGATGAACTACATGGATCAGTTTTCTTCACAAAGTTGTATCTTCGTTCCGGCTATCATTAGATTAGAATGAAGGATGAAGAGATTCCAAAAACAACATTCAGAACTCATGAAGGTCATTATGAATTTTTGGTGATGCCATTTGGTCTCACGAATGCCCCTTCCACATTTCAAGGTTTGATTAATTCCATTTTGAAGCCTTTCCTTAGAAAATTTGTGCTAGTGTTCTTTGAATATATACTAATCTATAGCAAGTCTTGGGAAGAACATGTTCAACATGTTGATAGGGTACTACAACTACTAAAGGAGAAACAACTTTATGCAAAACCTTCCAAATGTTTCTCTGGGGTAAATGAGGTAGAGTATCTGGGTCATATTGTATCACATGAAGGTGTTAAGGTATACCCAAACAAAATTAAAGCTATGATGGACTGATCGATTCCCAAAAACCTGAAGAATATTCGAGATTCCTAGGTCTGATAGGGCACTACCGCAAGTTTAGTCGGAACTGTGGAAGAATAACAACACCTCTAACAACATTATTGAAGAAAGATGCATTTTCTTGGAATCCAGAGGCAACTCAAGCTTTTGAACAACTTAAAGAGGTAATCTGCAAAGATCCTATTTCGTCCACACCAGACTTCACAAAAAACTTTATTATGGAATGTGATGCTTCAGGCAGTGACAATGGTGTTGTTCTAAGTGGAAAGAAGGACACCTGCTTTCTTTCACATGTCATCCAATCAAGGGAAAGCACTTACAAAATCCCATTTATGAGAAGGAAATGTTGGCCATACTACATTCTCTTAAGAAATGGAATCATTACCTAATAGGTAGGCACTTCAAGGTCAAAACAAATCCTGATAGTATTAAATACTTCTTGGAACAGAGACTATCTTAGGAAGAGCAACAAAAATGGTTAATCAAGATGTTGGGATATGACTTTGAAATCATCCATCGAAGAGGGAAACAAAATGTGGTGGAAGATGCACTTTCTAGAAAAGATGAAGATGTTGGGGCATTAGTACTTTGTGCAATTTCCATCCTACAACTCGATTGGGTGGTAGCGGCAAGGGAAGAATGGAAAAATGACCGATCTGTGTGCATGTCATTCAAAATATACATAAAAATCCTAGTGTATCATATACTTTTGTGTGGAAAAATGATTCACTATGGTATAAGGATCACTTATATTTATGCAAAAAATCCCAACTCAAACAAAAGGTCCTCTTTGAATTACACACCTCTCCTATAGGTGGGCACTCTGGATTCCTGAAAATTTACCACAAGGTCAAGAAGGAATTGTTTTGGGAAGGTCTTAAATTTGATGTTCAAAGGTTGAAACATTTAAGACCTCGGGACTTCTACAACCATTAGACATACCTTTCCAGTGCTGGGAGGAAGTCTCCATGGATTTTATCACAGGTCTACCCAAGTCAGAAGGAAAGAATGTTGTTATTGTGGTTGTTGATAGACTCACAGAGTATGCACATTTTTGTGCACTCTCTCACCCTTTTAATGCAAGTACAATAGTTTCATCCTTTATGGAAACAATTCAGAAGTTACATTGAAATTTGAAGATTATTGTAAGTGATAGAGATTCAATTTTCACTGGAAAAATTTGGACTAAATTGTTTTCTTGTTTGGGTACCCAATTGGCTCACAGTTCATCTTATCATCCTCAATTTGATCAAAAAACTGAGATAGTGTACAAATTTTTGGAAGGATATCTTTGTTGCTTTCCTCTATCACATCTCCCTTAAGAGTAAAATATAAATTTCAAGCCATGGAATATCACATAGAGCACCAACAAGAAGTTCTCTAGATACTTAAGTACAACTTGGCTATGTCACAAAATAGGATGAAACAACAAGTTGATCAACATTGTAGTGAAAGAAGTTTCGAAGAAGGGGATTGGGTATTTATAAGGATACAACCTTACAAGAAGATGTCCCTAGAGAAACTAAATAAGGACAATAAATTAGCACTCAAGTATTATGGTCCTGATAAAGTGTTGCAAAATATTGGTAGTATGGCTTACAAATTGAGCTCCCTTCATATTCAAGAGTGCATCCAGTTTTCCATTTTTCTTGCTTAAAGAAGGTAATATGAGACAAGATCCCATTTCAAACAATATTTCCTGAGCTTGATGAAGAAGGAAAATTCATATGGGAACCTAAACAAATCACCAAAACAAGGACAAAACAACTACGAAATCAAGCTATTAATGAGCACCTCATAAAGAGGAAGAACTTGCTAGTGGAATATTTGACATGGGAAGATGAGTCCTTCATACATAAGCATACACAACTATTCAATCATTGAGGACAACACTTTTATAAAGGGTAGGGGCATGTTAAGCCCTAAATGAGGGCACATTTCCCCCTATAATGTGGTGCATTACATTAGTTTTGATGTCGGGTTTGGTCCATTAATGGTAATTGTCATTAGTATGGTTATATTAGTTATGTTGGATTGGGTTCGTGAGTTGTAATTTTACCTCTTAATTGTTAATTTTTGAGAAAATATGATGAGATTTGACGTTTAAAACTTTAAGTGCAAAAATACTGAATACTTGAATCAATGAACCAATCAGTCACATGAAACATTCAACCATAACACAAGATGTACCCTAGGGAAAAACCTCAAAACAATGAGGATGAAAAAACCTAGAAAATATTCAGAGTATAATTATGATAGATAGCAGAGAATGTTTTTACAAAATAACATATTGCTTTCGGCACTCCAGGTGCTAGATAAGAGAGAATACCGAGAAATAGATAATATATATCAATTGTATCAACTTGCCATGTTCCCAAAACATTAATAATAAGCAGGAATAACTGAAATGCAAGCTATACTGAATAGTTTCATGGATAATGATGCATCACATGCAAAAATTGCGAATTTCCTTCTTGGAGAATTGTCCCGCGCAAATAGAAGCGCCTTTCCTTCAAGGGAGATGAGAATTCAATTCACATTGAATTCATCAATCATGTATAACATATTTATATATTATTCTTATGCATCGAATTCTATTTTTATCTTCTGACTTCAGGATGAACTTAATCTCCATCTAGATGCATCAATCTTGCATGAAGGAGTGCGTCCCACTTCTCATGCAATGCATTAACTCACTGAACTGTCTCTTATGATGAAATTGCTCCTTAACTGAAAGATTTCCCACTTAGTTAGGTGGCTAACTTAAGTGTCGTCAGGCAAGTATCGCAACTCAAGTGTCGTCTTTTAGTTTAACATAAGTGTCGTCATGCAATAACACTTAGTTAACTATATCTTCTTTGTTATCACTTAGTTAAATCTCTTAATCAATTCTTTCTTGTTAACATCACTATAGTGATCAATTTGAGTTCTCCTTTAATTAACCAAGGCATACATTGAGGATTTAACTAAAGCTTTACAATTCGAGTTCACTTAGTCATCTCATGAGCAATTCGAATTCTCTTTTTCTCTATGCATTTATATTTATCTCTTATCGTTACTGCATGGTCAATATGCGTTAACTTTAATTATCTATCATATCATATTATAGTCAGAATATTTGTCACATGCTATGACCATATTATATTACTCTCGGACCAAATGATCATATGCTAAAGTAATTCACTCTAGAGGTGGCCAATCTCTAAAGGAGACTTAATAGCAGTCAGTGACCATGGTTAGTAATACATCACACAACATTAATGCTTCAACATGCAAATCATCTACCTCTATAACTAGAGGTACACCCCATGGGTACCTACTATAACTGGAGGTACACCCCATGGGTACCTACTATAATTGGAGGTCCACATGAGAATCTGACTTGACATACAAGTCTTGAGCCTTGTCCAACAAGACTTTACAACATCATCACTTGATACATCAAATAATTCACCTTAACGCATGAGGAATGGACTTTTAAAACTGAAGGATTAGTCATTCTTGAGTCCAAATCAAGAATATACTCCAAGTTCCCGAGTCCAACTCATGATCCCTACCTCAACACATGAGGCCCAATTCTAGTTGCACAAGATTGGATTGGAGAATGACTCATGATGTTGTAAATTTAACATTGATATCCTATATATAGGAAGGAGATATTTTCATTTGAGTATTTTGTCTTGTCTTGTATTGTGTACTTGGTACATTGTATAAGGAGGGTCCCCCCTTGAAGAGGGTTTCTATTCATCTATTTTCTTCATTAAAGTCATGGAGTACTCTTTTTGATCTATTTATGCTCTTTCATGCTCTTTTGGAAATTTGTTGCATAACAATTTTAGTGCTTTCATGTTGCTTTGATCACTTGCATGTTGCATCCATGATTCATTTTGAAAAGTTTCATTTGAAGACTTGCATGTTGCATTTGTTGCTTGCATGTTGCATGTGTGCTTCATTTAAAAATGTTGCTTTAGAAAATTTTCATTTGATGGTTTGCATGTGTCACTTTATTGGTTTTAATTGTCAAAGGTATCTTGTTTGAAATTTGCACATATTTGCAAGCATTAAAATTTAATTTAAAAAAAACTTTAGGAAGTGTTGCATGTGATTTGCATTAGAAAATAATTATTCCCTCTTTTTCGAATGAAGTATTGATTGAATTTTTTAAAAGAATTGCATGTTGCATGATTGGAAGAAGAAGATAAACCTCTTACCTTGATTTAGATGAGAATTTCATTGAAGTAAATATTGTATTTCATAATTGTTTCATGCATTGATTTGTTTCACCCTTTGAGCCACATAACACCATATCAGTTGCATGCCATGCATATTGAACCTAACTGAATTAAATTAAAAATGAATGTTTTTAATATAAAAGTAATGAAGACTTCATTTTGAAAGCAAACCAACAAGCCTAGAGATAAGGCCTTGGAATAGGATTGGAGAGTTAACATGTCTAAGGCCATGAATCTTTGAAACTAGAAATTACTATTGAGTGATAAAATCCATTAGTAACAAGAAATGCTTGTTGGGAAGGTGCATCTAAAACACAAATCAAGCCTTTAGGTCTAAGTTGGGAAAGTGAAGTGGTATCCCCTCTTGGCTTGTTAGTGGGATTTGTGCATGTATAGTGTTCTATCAAAGTGACAAGTCCTTGGGGTGACATCACCTTGTTAGGATTTCAGGTCTAGGACATTTGTTCGATGTTCCCTGCCCACACGCCTTATTCTGACCGTCAGATGTTTTTCTTGGTCGTCAATTTTGAAGTCGTATCCATAGTTTCTTTTCTTAGGATTATTCCTAGGTGAATGCTTGTGGGAAATGCTTGCGGTACCTGAGATATAATTTATATCTTTGTTTCATCTCCTGGGGAGGGTGCTCGCCAAAGGAAATTACTTCCACCCCTGGAAAATGATTGCAGGAAGGTTGGCATAACTATCTCTTTCACACCTTAATCTAATGGTTATTGAATCTTGATATCCCTCAGTGAATATTACTTCGAAAGGCATCTTATCTCAAATTTTCACTAACTTCAGTTTTTGGAAAAGTAGTTTTCTTGTTGAATATGTTAGGACTTTTTGTAGTTGTGTGTTGCTGTGATAATTACTTGAGTCTAAATGACCATAGAGTTCTTTTTTTGTTAGAATATACATTATTATAAGAAATATTACCCCCATTTTTCAAAGTGGCTAGCTCCTAAACCATCATTCAAGGAAGCTAAAAGGAGATTCACCATAATCACTTGCACCCGCTACTACACAGAAACAGATACAAGAATTAAGTTCAAGTGACTCGGAATAGGAACCAACCATTGATATAGACAATATCATTGGAGAAGAATATATTCGATTTGAATTTGGGAATTCATCATCATCTCAAGAATCAAACCCCAAAACAATTTACAATCACGATACATTGGACATTGAAATCTAAGAAGATCATTCACTTGATTATGCTGATCCTCCTTTGATCGATCTTACTGACCTAGTGGTTCTGGCCACTAGTCAATTGCTGGGAGATATAACATCTATTTTTGAAAGTTGGAGAGACATGCAATGCACACATTTCAATCTGATGTCACCGTACCAATCCCATCATCTAGCATGCCTATTCCTAGTGTTGGCACATTTTACTTCGACCAGGGTTCAAACATTCCACATATCACCAACAAATACTACCACAGATATTGGCCCGTAAGGGAGTTTAACCCATTTCGGTAACACCTTCAACATAGATGAAGTCTCACCCAAAGTACCTATGGAAACTGTAGGAACCATATTTTTGAAGCGTAGAATGGGAATAGTTCAACAAATAACCCATTCATTAAACAACCAAATACATGAATTACTCTATAACATCGACAAACTCAGAGGCCCCCAACACTCACATGTGGCTTGTCTCGATCCACTTCATGGTTGTGAACCAGGTTCCCATAGCTTCGACATAAAATCCGATAAACATTCCTAGATGCTTCGACCAATTGTTGAACTTCATTCTTTTTCTAATTTATATCTTCCACCAGCACAACAGTGATATGTGTAGTGCTTTCCTTGAATGCTTGAGTGACTGCCGACTGGATGGAAGTATGTTGACTCCCAAGAACTTATGATACCTTCTCTACCTTAGACTCAACGCTTGCACCCTTTCCATCTGTTTCCTATGCTGCATCCTCAACTGATTGATTTCATGCTGGAGCTCTTTATTCTTGGTAGCTCTCCTCATTCTCTGGACTGGTGGCAGAGTCTTCAACTGTTCATGTAAATGAATCATTTTATCTTCAGTGGCCCCAATCTTAGTGGTGACCTCCTCTAACTCAACATCTTCAAATAATGCATCCCACGACTGCAACACTTCCTCATATATTTTCATGCATTGCACCTTTGTTTCCTAAAGTATATGAACAAACTCTTTTACTTTTGAATGTCACTATGTGCTTACTTCAGGTGGGGTACTTGGTATGAGTTTATCCTCCAAATATTGCACCTTTTGTCGG
Organism: Larix kaempferi; assembly: GCA_027924585.1. Taxonomy (NCBI): domain Eukaryota; kingdom Viridiplantae; phylum Streptophyta; class Pinopsida; order Pinales; family Pinaceae; genus Larix; species Larix kaempferi. Next base: position 1,264,640 of record BSBM01000134.1, read on the forward strand.
TATCCCACAATAACAGCTTCCAAGCACTGTAGCTTCTCCTAAGATGTCATTTATTCAATAATCTTCGCTTCAGGTACTGCGCGGCATGTGACTTTGACAACCTGTTGAAATTTATCCTTCTTCTATCGAAGTAGGGCCTTGTCTCGCTGAAGCTCAAAAGTCAAGTTTTTTAGCACAACCGCCTGATTCTTATAACCTTTCATCAGATCCAAAAGGGAACTTTCTCTGGACTTCAATTCTTTGGCAATACTGTCCCACAAATTGTGCAACAGGTAGATTGTCAATGCATACAACTTGAGGTCCGCATAACCCATCTCTGGAATCTATACAATAGTGCCTGAATCATCAAAATTTAATTCTCTAGGAAAAATTTTCACCACTCCTTTGGTGGAAGGAGGTGGTACTATCTAGTCCTGGCCTTCTTCCTCCTGTGCAGCATCGATCCGTGGCGGTGTGACCTACGACATAGCTGAAATTCATATCTTCTTAACTTCTTCACACAACGTTTTCAGGACATCTATGACGCTATTAAATAGATGCACCATTCTATGAATTTGAATAACACTTCAGTGTTGATTGGTACGGTTACTGGTTCCAATCCTGGAAGTATGTCTACTTCATATTTAGGTCTACCCGCTGGTGGGTCTGATCAAACTAACATGGGTTTTCCATATGTGTGGGATGGTCAAAAACATGTGACACGCACATAAGGATGGTGTCAAAATCCTCTTGGTATTCCCAATACATGGCCATATCCTACTTTCAGGGGAAACCATTTTCCTTGGAATGTGTTGCAGCTGCAACCTGATCGCTAATTTTTTTGTGAAATTGTAGGGCCCCTCCTTTGATCTTACTCAGAGTTGGTTTCATCTTACCCCTGACACTTAGTTTTTCTTGAAAATAATAACAAAAAATAAAAGACTTTCTGCACTTCCGCAATCCCTACTTTCAACACTTCCCCAATACCTACTTTCCACACTTCCACAATCCCTACTTTCCACACTTCTGCAATGCCTACTTTTCACACTTCCGCAATGCCAAAATCCCACTATCCCCCAGATCCGCATTGAGGATTACTGATTGAATTTTTTTGTTTGTTGGATAGTCTCCCGCCATTACACATGTCCGCATTTTCGTGTTCCCACACTCCTGTGATCGAGCAATCCCGCATTGTGGATTGCAGATTGCAGATTGCCGATTGCAATTTTGAATGTTTGAAAATGGCACCCATAAACCTGTAATCCCGCAATCCCGCAGATCCGCATTGTAGATTGCGGGAGGATGAAGTTTGGGCCATTTTTTAGGGCTTTTCCGAGTGCGAAAGAACGATTTTTGGGCCATTTTTAGGGGCTTTTCTGACCTTCCACCTCTGCGATTTTCACACTGAAAATAGATCATAGAAGTTTAAATATTTTCTACGAATAAAGCTTCTGAATTTTGTATTAGGTTCATTATGATTGTGCTTATTAATGAGTTTTTCTTATATATTGTTTTTGTTTTTTCCTCGGGACGCGTAGAAGCTGAAAGACTATGCAAATTTGTCCGTCATTGAAAAATTAAAAATAAATATATATATCCAGCGAAACGGTCGGTGTGATTAAGCAATATCCAGTGAAACGCTCGGCGTGATTACGAAATATCCAGTGAAATGGTCGGCGTGATTAAGAAATCTCCAGCGAAACGATCGAGGTGATTAAGAAATATCCAATGAAATGGTCGACATGATTAAGCAATTTTGTAATGTACCAACTTAGGATTTGGCACACTAACTCGATACTTCTTAAAAATTGATCAAAACAGTGATTATGGAAGCTAGAATTGCTAGAGATGGGAAAGGTCAAAGGCTATGGATGGATGAAAGGTTCTAATATGATTTTATACCAATGCACAACGTAGTGAGACCATTTATGTTTCAAGAACAGCCTGTCTGAACTCTACTCCAATTCTCCTGGGGTTCTCAGCATATGCAGATTAGTATGGGTAGGGAAATTGACTGAAAGTTGGAAAAGGTTGTTGCAGACATCAGTGAAAATAATAATAATTCATTTACAGTCATATAATCATAAAATAATATTTCAAAAATTTATATGCATATATGGGCAAGTATGATAACAAAACTAGTAAAATAGCAATTCAGGACAGCTCAACTAGTTTGACTTGTGGACTCCCAAACAATGCTCAAAGGTAATTGCAATTCTGAAACAGTGTTTGGATCATGATATGTGATATATTATATAGCTACAGGAACTTGAATGATTTCATTTGGACCTTTACTTATTGATTTATGAACCATTCATTGAAAGCTAGTCAAAATATAGCTAAATCTAGCAGGGGTGCATAAATTGGAGAATAATTCAGATTTCTGTAATTTTTATTGAAGTGAATGATATCATAACATTAAATACTCTGTTATTAAATCAGAAATAGTCCATGATTCCTCTCAGAATATTATAGAATATTCTCTCCTCTTGCACATAAGAAACTAGTTGTAGAATAGAAGGAGGAGGGAGGATTCGATTTCTGACTTTGGTGAATATGGTTCTGAAATTCGGTTTCGACTTGAGAAGCTTCAATACTCTGTTATAAAATCAGGAATAGGCCAATATTCCTCTCATAGGATGAAGGAATAATCTCTCCTCTTGCACATAAGAAACTAGTTGTAGAATAGAAGAAGGAGGGAGGATTTGATCTCTGAATTTGATGAAGATAGATTTGAACTTTTGATTCAACCTAGTAAGCTTCAGTACTTGCAAATAAACTCAGTGATAATGGATGGATGCCATCATCCTCTCACAGAAAGGTGGGGCACATCTCCCATGATTGACTAGGGGCACACCTCCCAAGTCTTGGATGCACAAATGCATTCATAAAATTCCTCACACTAGCAAAAGATGTGAAATGGAGTTGGAATCATTCTTTTATAGAATTCATGTTGACCTGTTGAGCAAGTTACTTGTCTTGGTGACCTATGAGAATAGGTCACCCATGAGTGGACATACTTTCCTTGCTTTGCTTTGCTTTGGCTTTCCTTCTTTTTCCTCTTTTTCTGACTTTCCTTCTTTTCTGAACTTTCATGCTTTTCATACTTTCCTGCTTTCTGGATTTATGCTGCTTTTCCGAAAATATTTCTCTTTTCTCATTTTTGGATTTATTTTTGGAGTCTAGTGCTTACTTGACTTCTACTCCAAGTAATTTCTCCAACCTTATCCACTAATTCGAATTGGTGGTTCAATTTCTCTATTTATTCAGAATAACAAATAAAAACATTAATTGCACCAATAATATTAAATGCTCCATAATTAGTTATTCCAAGTAGGTAGAAAACTATGGATAAATTTAAATGCACACTCCTAATTAATTAATTTCCTCATCTTAACCCCTCATTAATTAATTAATTCAATCTGTCACTAGGATCCATGGGGTTCGATCTTCTTCATGGTGATGACAAAATGGGAACATGGCAATCCTCCCCTCCCAAGATTGCTTGTCCTTAAGCAAAATATCCCAAGAGTTCCATCATGCTTTTGCTGCACTACTTTGATCATAATCATCTCTCCAAGAAAATATTCACTACATCTGTAACTGAACATGCCTACTTCTATCCAAGTGAAGCAACCAGAAAGTTTGCCAAGATCCCATAAGAATATTAGAAATCCAAATATACCCCTACTATGTAACTATAAGTCCATCCAAGGAGGTGTTCCCTATGTGGGAAACTGAAACCAAGTGCAACATAGATGAACTGGTGCAAAAGAGGGTTGGCTTGCTTTATCATGCCAACATGCAAACAACTGCTCCAAGGACAAACAATGGCAGGATCCCATTTCTTGTATGGAACCCCCATGGATCGGAATACCATCCAACAAAATATGTTAAGAAAAAGAGTGTCTGGATCCCACTGTTCATGCTGCATCTCCCCAAACATTAGTAACAAGAAAAAATCAGCATCATATGAAATGTTGGGAAAGATGAAAACATCATACCACCATATTGGAAAACCATCCTTTCCAATGCAACCGTGAATCTTTGAGGGCCCCTCAATCAAGATATGCAACTCTCCATGGTAGGAACCAATCAAGGAAATGCTATGCATCACCAAATATGCCTCCAAAGAGTGAGGCCTAACCTCATCAATTCTTTCCACTCCATCAAGAAGGTCCTCATATGCCGAATTCACATAAGAGTAAAAAATGTCATCATTGTAGCTCAAATGACAAGGGTGGAAGTCCCTTATCCAATCATGAGAAAGATAGGCATCATATAAGAAAAAATGCCTTGTTAACTTGCTCACAAGTAAAATATGATGAATACAATGAAAACCATAAGTGCAATAAGACCCAATACCCTCAAGGGCATACATCTCCAAGAAAGTAATCGCATGGCTCAACTTTCTGCACAAGATCCAAAAGACAAACATGTACTATCCCAATGGCTCAACTCTTTGTCACTGGTTCCACTCAAGTGGAAAGAACATGTGCTGCATAACTTCATTAAGTATGTACTCATCCCTTCAGTGGATGAACAACCACTCACCAAATCAGGTCCGAGTAAGGAGCTTGTGGTTCCCCCAAGTGCATATCCCCAATAGTTCACCAACTTCCTTTGGAAGTTTGTTTGTTTGGTTTCCTTGCATCCACCATGTGCATAATTTTTTCTGCGAGGAGACTTCATGTGGAACATGTAATATTCCACCCAATCCATGTGTGGATGAATGGTATCTAATGGCAGCAATATGTACCTATGCTACTGATCACAAAACATATCAATCTTAAAGGCATTAAAAATTTTACACAAAAAATATTTACCTCCTAGAGTCTTCAACTTTGTGGTGCATCTATCCATAGATGGACATAAATTTGTGCTACTTGATCCCAATATCCATAGGATATGAAACTTTTATAGGTCGAATATAAGATCCCAATGTACCTTGTGTCCAAAGCAAAACTTCTAATTCATTGTACTTTGTGTTTTATGATCTATACAATCTAGGGTTTCGGCCTCTTCCAGATCTCAGTCATAAACAAGTGACCTAGGAAAAAAGGTCACAACTTGGGCTAGGAAGTTCCAAATGAAATTTCGTAAAATGTGACAGGTAGGGCACGGACTATAATTTCCCAGGACGAAGGTTCAAAGGCAGAAAAAGAACCAGTGACACGTGGCACTCCGTACAAGTTCGCTCTCCTGTTTTATCCCATAAAAAGGTCACGTTGTGACACTTGGAATACCTCTCTCTCAGAGAATCCAATTGAGGTCAGACCTATGGGGTTCGAAAGATGACAGGTCAGGCTACCATAGGTCGTAGTTTTAGACCCTATGGATTCGTAATTTTGGAGTTACACTAGAAACAATCAAGTGCATATTTCTGTCAAAACAGAATTGGATTTTGAGCACCTTCATTCATGGCTCCGGGAATTTAGGGTTTCGAAGAATGTTGGAATTTTTGTATCAGAGACCATGGCTGAATGATCCTCATCAAAATCAAAATTTAGAGACCAAGATCGAATTTTTTGGTTGGGAAAAAGGATGGTCTTGATCAAACCCTAGTTTGGGACTTTGATCAGAAAAGTGGAAAATTAGGGCTTTTGCAAAAATGGGAATGTTTGAAATCTGTGATAATAGCTGGAAGCTCCTTGGAAAAATCAAAGTTTAGAGCTTTGGATCAAACTATTTGGTTGGGTGAAGCTTCGGGAAAATCAAACCCTAATTCAGGGTCCTCCCTAATGAATCCAGAAATCTAAAAGGCAATTTTGAGGGGTGAAACTTTGCAGTTTTCAAATTCTGAGTATACCAGCTTAAACAGCTCAAAAAGGCGCATCTTTCTATCCTTTCAGAAGTTTTTAATTCAAATTTTGAATTTTTATGGTTTCTCTGACAAACCCTAATCCAGTTCCAAGATCCAGTTTCTGCAAATCAAAGTGGATTGGGTTAATCCTAGAAGAGAATGGATTAGTCACTTGCATAAGTGAATAAGTTCCTGTTTCAGAGGGAGTTGAGGCTAAGGCCTTACATAAGAAGATTACAAGCAATCTTGACAGGTATGACTTATCCAGGTATGTTTTGAGATCTGTTCATGATTAAGTTTATGGTATGTTTGTCTTCATTAAGGTTAGTACAATCTTGATTAACTTTAGACTTGTTGTATCACCTTAATAAAATTATGAATGCAAATATTGATTGATTAGGGTTTTGACACTTATGAGTGTACTAATGCATTGTGGTGTTGTATGAGGTTGATGTTGTCCGCTAACATGAAAGGTACATCAAGAAAGACAAATCATGTTCTAGTTCAAGAACATATGACCATGGTGACATGAAGACAAAGATTCATCCATTGTCATGGATCACATAGAAACTCTACTTACGAGGTATGTGTAATTTGGTTCTACAATGCTTAACCTATGATATATACAAGTTACTAGCACAAGTCATTGAAGAAAACAAGAAGACATCATGTGGGTATGTTAGACATAACTAACTAACACATTAATCCAAGTATGTTTTTCCTATATCAAGTTAGAATCCTACCTTGTGTTAGGATCTTATATTGTTGTATGGTTGATAATGATTATTCATGAAGTTAGAAATGTAAGTAATCAAGGGTTTATGCATAGTATGTCTCTTACATTGATTGATGATATGACTAACCAGAAAAGTATTTTGGTCAAATAAAGAATATGTATGAGTAAAAGAAGCATTCCCTGAAACCTTGAATACTAATGTTTATTATCTGTGTATGAAATGATCTTGACCATACATGTTTAAGATTACTTAGAATCATAATGTTTTTGATAGTATTAAGATTATACTAATGAATGTATGTATGAGATATTGAGGATAACACAATGATGATACTAGTAAGTATGCATAGTGATCGAGGATGGATATAAGTTCAAAGACAGGTAATCCAGATCAAGAGGGATCACACTCCAGTAGTTCCTGCAAGGAAGCAAATATTGAGAGGGAGTCCACCCTACAAACCAAACAAAGATAAGTATTTGAATTGTCATTTCTTGCATATTTGTTTGTTTAAATAATATTGTTCAATGATGTATATGCTTATGTTCCTGGACTGAGGGTGTGTATTATGCATATTAGGATAATTGCATTAATGAATGGTATACTACTAATATGCATGTGATGGGTAAGTGGCCTATGGCACTATACAACATTCCATTGCTACTTATCTAGAATGAAACCTCTTTGTTGACATGTTGGGAGTAGTGCAAACTCTTAACAATGTTCTGGTAGAGATTGGAAGGCATCTAGAAAGTTACGGGATGTGGATAAATGTTGTATTGAAGCATTGGCTAAAATAATTGCATGACTGTATGACATATTTATTTATGTGTAAGAATTTGTTCTGAAAACTATGAGAAGTTTATAATCATGCAATTTAACTTGTTTTGTAGGAAAGATCGTATACGAGCACCTACAAAAGAAGGACTACAACATTTGTTCTAGCAACAAAGTTATCTATTGAAGATATTGAAGTTCCCGGGATCCGGGAAGAATGCCATGATCCATCGATCATGAAGAATGATGTTTGGGATGTGGTCCCAAGACCTGAAGGGAAGTCTATTGTGACTTCCAAGTGGATCTATAAGATCAAGCATGCTGCAGAAGGCAGCATAGACAAATACAAAGCAAGTGTGAAATGGAAAATACACCAGATGGATGTCAAGACAACTTTCTTGCTTGGTGTTCTTCAGATTGACGACACTTCGAGGAAGAAGTGATGGAAACATTTTCTAGAGCCATTCCAAGCATGGTGAGAGGAGGATCCTTCCCATGGCTATGGATGTAAGTGCTAGATGATGAGCATTAGAATGATGCTCCAGTTACTGCTCTTTATATGCATCATGTTGGATGCTTGTTATGATCAGTTGGATCATGTATATGTATATGCATCATGTTGGATGCTAGTTATGATTAGGTAGATCATGTATGATGATATGTATCAGGTGGATACATTGTATGATCAAGTAGATCATGTATGATGATATGTATCAAGTGGATACATTGTATGATCAGGTATATCATGTATGATGATATACATCAGGTAGATACCTGGTATGCATCAGGTGGATGAACTGTATGATCAGGATGATCATGGATGATGAGCTTCAGGGTGTTGCTCCAGATGATATGTATCAGGATGATGTTGTGATGATGATCAGGATGATCATGTGATGATGTATCACCAGATGATTGGGTCCTTGATGTACCTGACGAATACGAGACCATATATCTGCTTTGCAGTGAACACCTTGAGAAAGCATTTGACAGATCCGAGACATGTTCACTTGATAGCTGCAAAGCATATTCTGAGGTACCTGAAGGGTACAGTTGACTATGGGATCAAGTATAAGGAGAATCAAAAGTTTAACCTGAAGGGTTATGTTGATTTGGATTGGGTAGGTAGTTCCATTGATCGGAAGAGCACTTCGGTGTGCTGCTTCAGTATGGGATCTGGTATGATCTCTTGGTTTAGCAGGAAGCAGTCCTGTGTGGCACTGAGTACAGCCGAAGTAGAGTATGTCGCAACTTGTTCGGCTATTTGTGAGGAAGTATGGCTTAGGAAGCTACTGTCTGATTTGTTTGATCTCCAACTGAGTGCTACTTGTATATATTGAGAGAACTACAGTTGTGTGAAGTTGTCGAGAACCCAGTGTTCCATGACAACTTGAAGCACATTGAGATCAAGTATCACTATATCAGGGATATGGTACAGAGAGGAGCAGTGACGCTCTTGTATGTTGCAACGGACGAGCAAATAGCCGATGTGTTGACCAAGCCGCTGACCAGAGTGAAGTTTGAAAACTTCAGAGGGAGACTTGGTGTACTTCAGATCGAGATACCTTCCAAGGGGATGTGATGAGTTCGGAGACATAGATGCACATGGGCCATTCTCACATAGTGGTAGGAAAGTCCTCCTATGTTGGTAGATGTAAGGGCCGAGCCATTCTCACATAGTGGTAGGAAAGTCCTCCTATGGTGTAGATGTAAGGGGTGGATCCATTCTTACATGGTGGTAGGAAAGTCCTCCCATGGTAAGATGTAAGGGCTGGATCCATTCCGACATGGTGGTAGGTTGGTCCTCCCATGGTCGTTGATGTAAGTGTTGTGCCATTCCGACATGGTGGTAGGTTGGTCCTCCCATGGTCGTTGATGTAAGTGCTAGGCCATTCTGACATGGTAGTAGGTTGGTCCTCCCATGGTCGTTGATGTAAGTGTTGTGCCATTCCAACATGGTGGTAGGTTGGTCCTCCTATGGTCATTGATGTAAGTGCTGTGAGCCTTCCTGAATGGTGGTAGGAAATTCCTCCCATGTCGGTTGATGTAAGTGTTGTGTCTCACATACTAGTAGGAAAGTCCTTACATGTTGGTAGACTGGGTCTTGTTTGGTGGTAGGAAAGTCCTCCCATACTGGAGACATTGTGATGTGCATCTGGGTTGTGCTCCGTGGATGATGATGATGATCTGAAGACGATGATGTGATAGTATGGTACACAGGTTTTGTAGAGTCATATGATCAGTCTTGAGATGCTCTTGCAGGTTTTGCAGAGGCAGTGTAATCAATCTTGGAGATCTTGCAGGTTTTGCAGAGGCAGTGTTATCAGTACTGACGTGTACCTACTTGATGGCTTGTTCGCAGAAATGATGAAGACCTACATGGAGGCTAGGCCTACATCCAACATGAAAAAGGGATGGCTCTGTAGATGTTGATGACATACATCTAGCATGAAAAAGGGCTGGCTCTGTCGATGATGAAGGCCTACAAGTGGTGGGCCTACATCCAGTATGAAAAAGGACTGGCTCTGTAGAACTTCCTATGACGAGTAGATGAGAGATTGATTGAGATAGCAGCAGCAGTGATGATGGCAATGATCCAAAGAAGAAGACTTGTGCTAGCAGATCTGTGTCGAGAAATACCTTCCTAGTTAAGAGGGAGTGTTGATGTATTTGTAACTTCGGAATGTATTTCATATATGTATATTGTATTCCTATAGAGATGTTATTATTCCTCTATACGTAAGTGTTTGTATTCCTATAGAGATGTTATTATTCTTCTATATGGAAGTGTTGTCATTTATATTGTAAGTGTCGTAACTTATACTTGATGGGTTATTAGACCACCTTGTTGGGGTCAGCCCTGTATAAGTCATGTGGGTTAAAGGGTTATTAGACCACCCTATTAGGGGTCGGCCCTGTCGGCATTATGTTATGTGGTTAAGTTAAGGCAAACCTAGTAAAGGTTATTAGGCAAGTCAAGTCAAGTATAAATAGAGTGCGGGAGGCACTCTTTTTGATCATTCACTTTCTCACTCATACTCTCATTGGAGAGTGGCGCACTTGTGGAGGAGGAGAAGCTGCTGCTAGGAGAAGAATATTTCTTATGCTTGGTTGTATCATTGCTCTATCTATCTCTGAGGAAGTTGTGGGGTTTTTCACCTTTATGGTTTTCCCCAGTGAAATTCTGTGTGTCTATTGTCTATTGTGTGCTTGCATTATTATGTCCATGATTGATATGCTATAGATATGTTGTACATGTTGTTCTCTCAGTTAAGATCCTAAAACAGATTAAAGTAAATTCTGAAAAACTAACAAAATTCTATTTCAACCTGAGCAGATTCAATACTCTGTTATAACATCAGGAATAGGCCAAGATGCCTCTCATAAGATGAAGGAAGAATCTCTCCTCTTGCACATAAGAAACTAGCTGTAGAATAGAAGAAGGAGGGAGGATTTGATCTCTGACTTTGATGAAGATAGCTATGAAATTCTTATTCAACCTGGTAAGCTTCAGTAACTGCAAATAAACTCAGTGATAATGGTTGGATTCCATCATCCTCTCACAGAAAGCTAGGGCACATCTCTGATGCTTGACTAGGGGCACACCTCCCAAGTCTTGGATGCACGAATGCATTCATAAAATCCCTCACACTAGCAAAAGATGTGAAATGGAGTTGGAATCATTCTTTTATAGAATTCATGTTAACCATCTAAGCAAGTTACTTGTCTTGGTGACCTGTGAGAATAGGTCACCCATGAGTGGACATACTTTCCTTGCTTTGCTTCACTTTGGATTTCCTTCTTTTTCCTCTTTTTCTGACTTTCCTTCTTTTCTGAACTTTCCTGCTTTCTGGATTTATGCTGCTTTTCCTGAAATATTTCTCTTTTCTCATTTTTGGCATCATTTTTGGACTCTAGTGCTTACTTGACTTCTACTCCAAGTAATTCCTCCAACCTTATCCACTAATTCGAATTGGTGGGCCAATTTCTCCATTTATTCATAATAACAAATAAAAATATTAATTGCACCAATAATATTAAATGCCCCAATAATTATTTATTCCAAGTAGGTAGAAAACTATGGATAAATTTAAATGCACACTCCTAATTAATTAATTTCCTCATATTAACCCCTCATTAATTAATTAATTCAATCTGTCACTAGGATCCATGGGATTCGATCTTCTTCACAGTGATGACAAAATGGGAACATGATAAATTCTCCAGCAAAATCGTCGGCATGATCAAGGATTGGATATGACAACCGTAGATAATTAGTCTACCACATCTGATGTCATGTACTGAAAGCCTATATTCCATGTATATGGAAGAAATATCCATAGTAATAAATCAATAAAGTCAACATTGTCGCATGAAGACAAAATTAATAAAATCCCAAATGAGTGGAATCTCAAAGGACAATCAAAGCTAAGTTAATTCAATTGTTGTAATAAATTTATGAAGAATATTCTAAAATTCTCAAGAGGAGATGGAAGGCCAAAAGGAACCTAGCCTTGGCTTATATATTGTAATCTCAATAGATGAGAGGAGGGAATTTTAACTAGTGAATTCGAGACTGGATACATTGTGTAAGAGAACTATTTTTTTGCTAATGAGGAAATACTTGTTCGCTTGGAAAAGCTTGCACTGATGTTTTCTTGGGATGTGTGATTGATAGATCAGAACTATTACTTTTATGTTTATGTTGATGCTGCGAGATATTTCTAACTATATGGAACTACTTCAATGGTGGTGAATGATTCCCTTATATATGCAAATATCTATGTGTAACAGAGTAATAAATTGTTTTAATTATAATCAAAGCTATCTTTGGTAATTTTCTGCTGGGAATGTGCATATTTTATCTTAATAGTTATATGTTGGATTTGTATGAGAATTTTCGGATTATTACTCTTATTCAAACTCTCTCCTTACAAGGATAGGTTAGTTAGTTTAGGATAGAGTTAGCTAATTGACAAGGTAGAAGCGATAAGACATGAGGTAAGAACCTACGCATCGCTAGTGTGGTTTCTACATGTCAATTATAGGTTAAATGCATTAGTTTAGAAGCATAGCCTTAAACAAAAATATAAATGGTGGGTCAGGCCGCAACCGATACATAGATTAAACATATATACCTATGGTAGACAGACTGTTAACCGGGCGGATTCCCCATACCAAACAATGAATGTGTTAGGAACCCATGTCTTTACTTTGTTAGTATATTGTTGTTGGACACATATGCTTTGTAAGTCGTCCCATAGTATTTGTTGATCAATAGTTTGTGTTATTGTTGTTGGCACATATGCTTTGTAAGTCGCCCGTAGTATTGTTGATCCATAGTTTGTAGTGGCCCATGGTTTTGACCCATAGTATTGGCGCCTAGACTTAGTATATAAATGTGTGTTGAGACCTATGAAGGCACTGTGAAGTTATTTGTATTGAGCTTGCTCAAAGGAGGTTGCCCCCTCGAAGTGGCCTGTGATCAATATAAAAGTGATTCTGAGTTCTGTCATTTCTTCTATTTTGCATATTCTTATTAATTAATTGTTGCAGGTGCTTCACATCTAGTATCAGAGCACTTTCTTGGGCTCGCTGGGTGAAATTTCTGCCAATTTTTTTTTTGCATCTGTTGCAGGTTTGGATTTGGGAATAATCCCTATCCGCTTAACTGTGGGAAGTACTTGGGCATAAGCCCTAAAACTCATTATGAGGAGTACCACAGGAACCCCGAAGTAGCTGGCCCATTGAGAGGACCTGCCAGCGAAAAGGGCAATGACCCCTACCTGATTTACTAGTTCCCACCCGTGAGGTAAACCAAGAGCTGTCGTTTGTGGCAAAGCAGTTATCAGTTTTACCTGAGTCATGGAGTGAGGGGTACTGCCCCAATACGCAAGCTGTCAGACATCATTGGTGGCCAAGTGAAACCCATGAACTATTAGGAAGCCGCACATACCTGGGGTCCATATCTATTTTTAGCTGAACTGTTGTCGATCACTGCTGCGCCGTTTCAGATCCAGCCGTTCAGATCCATTCTGAAAGCCGTTCCAGATCCAACTGTTTTCAATCCATTTGGCACTGTTTCAGATCCCTCTATTTTCACTCACTTCTGGGCCGTTGCAGATCTATCTATTTCAGATCCCTTACGAGCCGTAGCCACTCCTTGTTTTCACTCTGTTTTCCTTGAAATTTTCAGGGAACCCCTGTCATCCCATTTTGCATATTTCATTCCTGAGGACCCTATCCCCAATTCCACTTCCCAAAGCTCGAAATCCCACATTTGTCTATTTTTAGGGTTTGCCACAACTTCATCAGATTTCACCCAATCACCTTCAAATTTTACCACAGAGTTCCTTTCTGAATTCTGCTTCTTTGTCCCCCTCTGCCAAATTTTCCCATTCTTTCACCCTGTGTTAGAACAGTAACCACACTTAGTACCATAATCCATAAATTTTAATTATCCATGTGCTTAATTAAACCATGTTTTGGATTAAGTGACTATAGTTGGTCAAAAACCCACTTTGAGAGTGTTCACACCCACTTCTGAGCAAACCAGTTCACCCAGCCTCCAGTTTTGTCCACAAGTGCGCCCTCATTTATTGCTGGTGCGCCCTCTCTCCTTGTTTTGGGGAATTTAGTTGACCAAGGGCGCTAGGGTGGATTTTTGCCCACTTTTGGCTAGATTTGGAGCATTTAATGCTCCCTTGGGCCCCCAAACCTCCTCTATTTGCTCACCCACGCCTGCCTTGAGCTAATTAATGACTCAGCATGCTTCAGCCACCTCCACACCAGAATTCGTAGCTGTTTGGGGTGATTGGGATTGAGTTGGACCCACCTAGGGGGGATTGAGGCCAATTTGGCATTGATGACTTGTACACTCAGCTTGAGCCACCTAATGCTCTCGATTTTCTCATGGATGTAATAAAAACCTGTTACTAACATTTTCACATGTTAGACAGTCAGTTAATCAAAGATTTGAGCATACATTGTGTGTAAATTTATCTCTTTTTTCAAATTTTTCCACTGTAATTGCAAATTAATTCGATTTTGTGAGGTTCTCCATAGCTCCTCGATCTTCTGTGATCAAAATACTCACATGGTATCAGAGCCATCGTGGAGTTAGTGAGTTGCAGGCCAACATTGAGCGTTGAACTGCATTCTAGAGAGGATTTCCAGACAAAAATTGAGTGTTTTTTGCAGGTGTTTCAGTAGTTTTCTCACCATCAACGCAGCAGTCATGGAAGCAAACCAAATGTTGCTCACACCCTTCAATTTTTTCGATTGGAAGGCTGAGATGGTCATCAAGCTGAGATCTAAGGGTCTCTATAGAGTGACCATGGGCACAGAAGTGGAGCCAAATTCTGCTGTGGAGAAAGCAAAGTACTACAATCGACTTGATGAAGCTTATGGATTGCTATGCCTGAGCATTTCAAGGGAACTCTTGTTTCATACAGACAGTTTGACAACTCCCAATGAAGTATGGGTGAAGCTAGAATCACTCTTTGGGAAAACTGATGAACTGAGAGGCCACCAGCTTGAAAACGAGCTCATTAGCTTGAGCCCAGCGCATTTTGAAACCATCCAGGAGTTCTTCACGAAATTCAAGTCACTGGTGCTTCAACTGCAACAATGTGGAATTGTTAAGAAGGAGGAACAACTGATTCTGTCCATCCTTTCGAAGCTAGGCCCAGAGTTTTCAGTATTTGTTAGCACATTTCACTCAGCCAAAATGACCCTTCGAAATTGGCAAATGCCATCACTAGCTACCTTCATGGAGTGTCTCACTCAGGAGCAGGATAAACTAGTTCAGATGGGCACCATAAAATCAAAGGACCAAGCATTGGCAATGGGTGTTTCAAATGCAAGCAAAGGAAAGCAGAAAGCCAAGAATTCGAAGCAGCAAGAGAAGAGGAAGTTTGACAAGACCAAGTCTGCAGATGGGGGTTCGAATCTGTCAAAGGAGAAGGACAAGAAGGGAAAGGAAAAGACCAAATGCACCTATTGTCATAGGGGATGGCATCCAGAGAGCTCATGTATGAAGAAAACCATTGACTCAATGGCGCAGCTGCTGGAGAAGAACAACATCCCAGTCCCTGAGGGCGCAAGGAAGAAAGAGAGCACCTCAAACCCTGACAATAAGGAGAAGTGTCATGCTTTGGTAGCAGGTACTTCGAATCCCTCTTCCTTCATCATTGATTCAGGAGCTTCCAGACATATGGTTTCATCCAGAGAGCTCTTCTCCTCTTTGCATTCGAATGGTGGCCCAACAGTTCGAATGGGAGATGATTCAGAACTCCAAACCAAGGGGATTGGAAGGATTGACATGGAGCATGGCTATTTCAGTGATGTGCTCTATGTACCTTCATTGGCTGCAAATTTGCTATCAGTCTATCAAATGACTCATACAGGAGAAGCCAAGAGAGTGACATTCACTCCAGATTTGGTAGAAATCTCAGAAATTTCCTCAAATCAAGTTGTGGCAGTAGGGTATGCAGATCATGATGAGAGAATGTACAAATTCTCAAATTTCATTCCAAATTCTAGTGACCATGCTCTTGTCTCTCATGCCAACGAGACCTCCAAGTTGTGGCATGAAAGATTTGGCCACATGAACTACAAATATCTCCAGCAATTGCACAGGGACGAGATGGTGGAAGGGCTTCCAGAAATCAGATCATCGAATGGTGCATGCATTGGGTGTGTAGTTGGAAAGCATCCTGAGCGCAACTATGAGAAGGGAATGGCAAGGAGAGCCACTCAACCACTTGGATTGGTACATTCAGACCTCATTGGTCCTCTTCCCACTCCATCATATGGTGGATCAAGGTATGTACTTACATTCATAGATGACTACTCTCGATTCTGCTGGGTTTACTTCCTTAAATTGAAGTCAGAAGTGTTTGAGAAACTGAAGATTTGGAAAGCCCTAGTGGAGAACCATAGTGGTCATAAGATAAAGATCCTTAGGACTGATAATGGAAAGGAATATGTGAATAACAACATTCAGCACCTTTGTGAGGAATGTGGCATCCAAATGCAACATTCAATCCCCTACACACCTCAGCAAAATGGTGTGGCAGAGAGGAAGAATAGATCTCTCAAGGAGATGGCTACTTGCATGATTGAAGCTAGGGATCTAAGCCCTAAGCTATGGGCTGAAGCCATCAATTGTGCTGCTCATATTCAGAACAGAGCCTTTCACAAATCAGTCAAAGGAAAAACCCCCTATGAGGCATGGTTTGGCCAAAAACCAAATGTGTCAAATTTCAGGATTTTTGGGTCTAGAGCATGGGCTCGAATTCCATCAGAAAAGAGGAAGGCTTTGGAGCCACAGAGTAGGGAATGTATCATGGTTGGATATGGTGAGGACACAAGGGGCTACAAGCTCTTTGACACATCCACACTTAAAACTTTCATTGAGAGAAGTGTGCAATTCGAAGAAGAACCAATTCCAGATTTTGAGCTTGCACCGGGGGAAAGCTCCTCTCCTCCACACCTCAATGAGATTAGTGATGATTCTTCCTCTGATTTTTCTGATATTGCTGAAGATGACATAGCTGAAGATGACATTGCTGTACATGAGTCACCATCAAGGCCCAAGTGGGCTGAAAAAATCATAGAAGCTGCAGGTGAATTGGCAGGCAATCCCCAAGAGCCTAGGAAGACTAGATCCCAAACAATCAATGCTTCATTTGCAAATGAGAGTGAGCTTGCTGATCACTGTTATATGATGATTGGATCTGATCCAACATCATATCAGGAAGCTCATCATGATCCAAGGTGGAGGGCAGCAATGCAAGAAGAATTCCAATCTCTCCAAGAGAACAAAACATGGGATTTGGTGCCTCTTCCTCCCAAGAGGAAACTAGTGCAATGTAAGTGGATTTTTCGAACCAAACCTGTTGCTGATGGTTCTGATCTGAAGTATAAGGCTAGGTTAGTGGCTAAGGGCTACTCACAAATCCATGGTGTGGATTATACAGAGACCTTTGCACCGGTTGCAAAGATGGACTCAATTAGACTAGCTCTAGCCATGGCAGCTAGTAAAGGTTGGGAAGTTCACCACATGGATGTCAAAAGTGCATTCTTGCATGGTGAGCTACAGGAAGAGATATATATGCAGCAGCCTGAAGGATTCCAAGAGGATCCCACACTTGTATGCAGGTTGAAGAAGTCACTCTATGGACTCAAGCAAGCCCCCAGGGCTTGGTATGCCAAAATGGATGCTTTTTTGCTCTCAATTGGTTTCTGTCGATGCAAGTCTGATCCAAATGTTTATTTGCAGCATTGTGATGGTAATTTGCAGGTCATTGTACTGTATGTTGATGATCTCTTAATTACAGGGAGCTGCACCAAACAAATTGGCTCAATTAAAGCTTCTTTGCACAGTGAATTTGCCATGAGCGACCTAGGATTGCTAAGGCAATTTTTGGGTTTGGAAATTGAGCAATCTGAGAGAGGTATTTTGCTGAGTCAATCTAAGTATGCTTCAGACCTGTTATTCAAGTTCAAAATGGCTGAATGTAAGGCAGCCAAGTGCCCATTCCTTTCAGGCATAAAACTAGGTGAATTTGAAGACTCTCCGGTGGTGGATTGCACACTCTATAGGCAGCTAGTTGGAAGTTTGCTGTACCTTACACATACAAGACCTGATTTGTCTTATGCTGTAAGTGCTGTAGCAAGGTATATGCAGCAGCCACATGAGATCCATTGGAAGGCAGCCAAAAGAATCCTTCATTATGTCCAAGGAACTAAGAGCTTCGGGGTACACTATGCAGCTGGTTCTTCACTTCAACTAGCTGGATTTTCTGATTCCGATTGGGCGGGAGATCCCATCGATAGAAAGTCCACTTCAGGTTTTGTGTTTATGTTTGCTGAAGGTCCTATTTGCTGGTCAAGTAAGAAACAGCATACAATTTCTCTTTCATCAGCAGAGGCCGAGTACAGGGCAGCAGTGAACGCAGCCACACAGTGTGTTTGGTTGCAAGGCATTCTTCGGGAGTTTGGTGTTGCTATTGATTCTCCAACCAATATTTGGGTGGATAATCAAAGTGCCATCAAGATATCTACTGATCCAGTACAGAGGCAAAGAACAAAGCACATTGAGATCCACATGCATTACATTCGGGGCTTGGTGCATGACAGGGTGATTTCATTGCAGTATTGCCCATCCACCGAGCAAACTGCTGATATTTTCACCAAGTGCTTTACAGAGAAGACCTTCACTTACTTGAGATCTTTGCTTGGAGTGAGTGATGGATGGTGATTGCTGCAATTTAATTGCAGGTTCAGCCCCATGTCCATTTTTGAGGGAAGTTTTTATCCCATGAGGTTTTACTTCTTTTCCTCGGTTCATATGGACAAATAAAATTTCTGTTTGTATTGAGGTGACTTGAGCCTTTGTTGCCAAGGCCTCCCACTTATCTTTCATGAGATGTACAAAGTTATGGTTAAGGGGGGGTGTTAGAACAGTAACCACACTTAGTACCATAATCCATAAATTTTAATTATCCATGTGCTTAATTAAACCATGTTTTGGATTAAGTGACTATAGTTGGTCAAAAACCCACTTTGAGAGTGTTCACACCCACTTCTGAGCAAACCAGTTCACCCAGCCTCCAGTTTTGTCCACAAGTGCGCCCTCATTTATTGCTGGTGCGCCCTCTCTCCTTGTTTTGGGGAATTTAGTTGACCAAGGGCGCTAGGGTGGATTTTTGCCCACTTTTGGCTAGATTTGGAGCATTTAATGCTCCCTTGGGCCCCCAAACCTCCTCTATTTGCTCACCCACGCCTGCCTTGAGCTAATTAATGACTCAGCATGCTTCAGCCACCTCCACACCAGAATTCGTAGCTGTTTGGGGTGATTGGGATTGAGTTGGACCCACCTAGGGGGGATTGAGGCCAATTTGGCATTGATGACTTGTACACTCAGCTTGAGCCACCTAATGCTCTCGATTTTCTCATGGATGTAATAAAAACCTGTTACTAACATTTTCACATGTTAGACAGTCAGTTAATCAAAGATTTGAGCATACATTGTGTGTAAATTTATCTCTTTTTTCAAATTTTTCCACTGTAATTGCAAATTAATTCGATTTTGTGAGGTTCTCCATAGCTCCTCGATCTTCTGTGATCAAAATACTCACACCCTGCTTCTGAAATCCTCATTTTTTGCTTCCCTGTCTATTTGACAATGTCCAAAACCTAGTCAAACCCTAATTACCCTTCAGATTTTTTCCCAAATCCAGATTTTCCTTTACTGAAGCAGTTTCTGTTTTTGTTTTCCTACCCAGTCAACCAAAAAAAAAAAAAAACGCCCGGTTATGGTTGTCACCCGTGCAGGAGAAAAAACCATGGAAGAAGCACTTGCAGCCATCCAAGCCAAACTCCAGGATCTGGATGAAAAATTTCTCAGCCTCCATCTTGAACATTCAGCTATGAACAACAAATGGCAGTGCGAGTCTTCATCAGACAATGGGTTCTCTTCTTCCAGCAATTTCCGTGGTCCGAAGCTTTATTTTCCTTGCTTCAATGGTACTGATCCAACTGGATCGATCTATCGTGCAAAACAATATTTTAGTCTGCATAATACTTTTGATGTCAACAAAGTTCCGCTTGCATCCTTTCATTTGGAATAGGAAGCTCTTCAATGGTACCGTTGGTACATCAAGGCTCATGAAGAGCCAAAATGGCTAGACTTTTTCCAGCTCCTTTTGCAACGATTTGGTCCTAGTGCTTTTGATGACTTCACAGGAGCCCTCACTAAACTTCACCAAATTGGCACTGTGAGAGAGTATCAAACCGAATTTGAGAAACTAGCCAACCACACTGAAGGATTGTCTGATGACTTTTACCGGAGTTTTTTTATCAGTGGTCTAGAGGATGCCATCTGCTCTGAGGTCAAAATGTTCTATCCCAACACAATGATGGAAGCCCTAGGGTTGGATAAGTTGGCAGAAGACAAGATTGCAGCCCAATAACACTCCAAGCCCACTTTTGTTCCCTTCTGAAATATGGGTTCGCAACGACCACCTAAACCGCAGGCTCCTTGACCAACTCCTATCAAGCGTTTGTCTGAAACAGAGATGCAAGCATGTAGAGAAAAGGGGCTTTGCTATAATTGTGATGAGAAATTCACTCGAGGACATAGATGTGTTCAGCAAAAGCTCTATCTCTTGGATGTGGATTCTCCGCCTGCCTCTGAAATTGGTGACGAAGATCCAGAAACACTGGATGCTCAAGTCGACATTCAGGAACCGCCTATTGACCCTCCGTCTCAGGATGACACGCCAGAGATATCTCTCCATGCTTTAGCTGGAATCACCACCCCCCAAACAATGTAGGTCATGGGTTACTTCAAGAAGCTTCCTCTTACAATACTCATTGATTCTGGTATCACTCATAATTTCATTGACCCTCGGATCGCCAAACAAGATGATTGTTTTATCCATCCTTGCTCCAACTTTGAAGTCATGGTTGCCAATGGGGGCACCTTACCTTGCAAAGGGAAGTGTTGAAATGTGTGTATCTCTATGGGAGATTATACCTTGCACTCTGACATGTTTGCCTTGACCTTAGGCGGATGTGATGTGGTTTTGGGCGCTCAATGGCTACGCACACTTGGCCCTATCTTATGGGATTTTGCTAAAATTTGGATGCAGTTTTCCCTCAATGGAAAAAAACACACATTGACAGGATTACAACCAGGGTCTCTCAGCATCATCAGTTCACATCGCATGGAAAAACTCCTCAAGAAGAATTCACATGGTGTCATCGCTCAAATCCATTCCATTCAGATGCAACCATCATCGGTCTCCACTACTCCTTTGGATCTACAACAAATTCTGGATCAATATACAGGTGTCTTTGCTAAACCAGTGGGATTGCCACCTTCAAGGCCAGAAGACCATCATATTCAGGTCTTTCCTGGCAGCGTTCCTCCCAACATCAGGCCCTATCACTACCCATTTCACCAAAAAACGGAGATTGAAATGCTCGTTCGGGACTTATTGAAGCAATGTATTATTTGCCCAAGCACTAGTTCCTTTTCTTCTCCAGTTCTTCTTGTCTACAAAAAAGATGGGTCATGGCACTTCTGCATTGAATTCCGAGCACTTAATCACCTCACGATCAAGGATAAGTTTCCAATTCCTGTTGTTGATGAGATTCATGGGGCTCAATTTTTCTCCAAATTGGATCTTCGTTCTGGGTATCATCAAATTCGAGTTCATGAGGATGATATCCCTAAAACAGCTTTCCGCACACATGATGGACATTATGAGTTTTTGGTCATGCCCTTTGGCCTCATTGATGCTCCTTCCACATTCCAGGCATTAATGAATAAAATATTTCGACCCTACTTGCGGAAATTCATTCTGGTATTCTTTGATGATATCCTTATCTACAGTAAAACATGGGATGAACATCTCCAGCATCTGGATCTTGTCATGCAACTTTTCTTTGACCATCATCCCCATGCCAAGCAGTCTAAATGTGTTTTTGGATAGAAGGAAGTTGAGTATCTTGGGCACATTATCTCAGCACAAGGGGTTCACGTGGATCCTGCCAAAATCGATGCCATGAACAATTGGCCGCATTCTCAGACACTCAAGAGCCTTCGTGGTTTTTTGGGGTTGACTGGCTACTGCCACAAGTTTGTCAAGGATTATGGAAAGATTGCAGCTCCATTAACTGCTCTATTGAAAAATGATGCTTTTACATGGACACATGCTGCTCATTGTGCATTTGACAAACTAAAACAACCTATGTGTACTACACCTGTTCTAGCTATGCCCAATTTTTCCAAGCCCTTCACTATTGAGAGTGATGCTTGCGACAATGGACTTGGTGTTGTTCTCCTTCAAGATGAACACCCCATTACGTTCACCAACAAAGCCCTTTCAGGTAAGAATTTAGCTGCCTCTACATATGAGAAGGAAATGATGGCTATTTTGCATGCAGTACAGGAAGTGGCGACCATACCTATTAGGGAATCATTTCTGCATCAAGAATGATCACCAGAGTCTGAAATATTTCTTGGAACAGCATGTCTCCTCCCCAGCACAATAGAAATGGGTTAGAAAACTCATGGGTTATGACTATGAGATCACATACAAGAAGGGTAAAGACAATATTGTGGCAGATGCTCTTTCTCGCACATTTGATGCCCAAGGTTCTCTTTCAGCTATTTCTATGCCTGTTCCAAATTGGTTGCAATCCATTCAATAGGGTTATGTCAATGACTCTTCCTTATCTAAAATCATCCAATGCTTGACCAACAACCCTTCTGCTGTACCACATTACTCTTGGGATGGTGCTTCTCTGAGATACAAGGGTCATCTGGTGCTTCCCCAGAGCACAGATCCTCAACAGGATGTCTTCTATGAACTCCATGCTTCTCCATCGGTAGGGCACTCTGGGTTCCTCAAAACGTATGAATGGGCACGGCGTAACTTCTTTTGGTAGGGCATGAAAAAGACAATTCAACAGATGGCGGCTGAATGTGATACCTGCCAGTGCAATAAGGGTGAAACAACACTCCTTCCAGGATTGCTCGAACCCTTGCCCATACCTACATGGATTTGGACAGATATTTTTATGGATTTCATTGAAGGGCTCCCTAAATCTGGCGGGAAGACAGTGATTCTCGTTGTGGTTGATCGCCTCTCCAAATATAGTCATTTTTGTGCTCTCAGCCATCTCTATACAGCCTCCTCAGTCGCTCAAATTTTCCTGGACCAGATCTTTCATCTTCATGGCATCCCTTCTTCCATCATCTCGGATTGTGATGCGACTTTCACCAGTAATTTTTGGATAGAACTATTTCACCACACTAGCACCAAACTGAAGATGAGTTCAGGGTATCACCCACAAACAGATGGTCAGACTGAAATTATCAATAAATGCTTGGAAATGTATCTTCGTTGCTTCACCTCTAAACAAATACATCAGTGGGCAAAGTGGCTCCCTCTCGCTGAATGGTGGTACAATACCTCTTACCACACTGCCTCTAAAATGACCCCATATGAAGCAGTCTATGGTCAGGCACCTCCAGTTCTTCTTCCATACACCCCCAACAGTTCACCAGTTCAGGAAGTTGACACGGTCCTTCGAAACCGCGATCAGATTCTTCGCATTTTGCGGGACAATCTTCACATGGCAAGAAATCGCATGAAGCAACAAGCTGATCAACACCATTCTGAGCGCACTTTTTGAGTAGGCGATATGGTTTTTCTTCGTCTCCAGCTGTACAAGCAATCCTCCCTGAAACTCAAAGGGCGTCATAAGCTCGCTCCAAAGTTCTATGGGCCATATTGGATTCTTCAGAAGATTGGGTCCGTTGCTTATAAATTGGAACTTCCTCCTTCTTCCCGCATTCATCCAGTATTTCATGTCTCTTGTCTAAAGAAAGTTCTTGGCACCAACATCAATGGACAAATTATTTTACCCGAACTGGATAATGAAGGATCCATCCTTTCGGAGCCGGAGGCCATCCTCAATCGGCGCACTCGTGAGCTTTGCTCTCGCTCTATCATAGAGGTCTTAATTCAGTGGCATGACATGCAACCAGAGGATGCTACATGGGAACCACTCCTTCAGATTCAACAACAATTTCCACATCTAAAGCTTTGAGGACAAAGCTTTTTTTAAGGGGGAGGGGATGTTAGGAACCCATGTCTTTACTTTGTTAGTATATTGTTGTTGGACGCATATGCTTTGTAAGTCGTCCCGTAGTATTTGTTGATCAATAGTTTGTGTTATTGTTGTTGGTGCATATGCTTTGTAAGTCGCCTGTAGTATTGTTGATCCATAGTTTGTAGTGGCCCATGGTTTTGATCCATAGTATTGGTGCCTAGACTTAGTATATAAGTGTGTTTTGAGACCTATGAAGGCACCATGAAGTTATTTGTATTGAGCTTGCTTAAAGGAGGTTCCCCCTCGAAGTGGCCTGTGATCAATATAAAAGTGATTCTGAGTTCTGTCATTTCTGCTATTTCGCATATTCTTATTAATTAATTGTTGTAGGTGCTTCACAGAATGATCTAATTGGGATTATTCATTGGGGAGAATCCCTATTGTATATGCTAATATTTTTCGGGAATCAACAGAATGTTAATATCCCCAATGAAAGAAACAGACCTTCACCTATGAATGCCAATTGGAATTATCCTTCACAAATGAGCAATAATGCCTTGGAGGGTCATTCTCCACCATATACTAGAACAATTCCGGAGGGAAATCATCTTCACCCTAAAGTTACTATGGTAGGGGAAATAATCCCAATGTCAACCCCATTCCACAATTGATTGGTCTCGTCCCAAGAAGTAACCAATATTTTTGGAGCCCACCTCCACAAGAGGGAAATGCACCTTTTGGTATGTCAACCAATTCCAAGGACAAAATCAATGGGGCTATCAAGCTCCATTAGTGAATCAAACGCTTGCAACCACACCAATGAGATCTCCATTTTTGGCTATCTCGACTAACAAATGAGCCTGTTCTACATATGAATGGGTGGCTTGCAATACCTAATAAACGCAGATCAAACAAACCCAAATTTGATGGCCAACTAGGATATGATCCATCAAATCATGTTATGACATTCCATTTATGTTTTAATCCAAATCCTTAGTCAACAATAGTATTAGGTTGCATCTTTTTCAGTGTACTCTCACGGGAAGTGTTGCGAAATGGTACATTGACCTACCACATGATTCATTCAAGGAATTTTCTTCTTTACCGATAGTTTTCTTGACACCTTTTCAAATACCTATTTTCTATGAAAGAGGTACATAACTATTCACTTCGCTTCGACAAACTACTACAAGTCATAAATCTAATCATATTCATGAGTGGCGGACGCATAGTAGACTTATCAAAGTCGATATCCAAGGTGATTTTTTAGCTGATTGGTTCATAAAGTCACTAGTTCATAGTATTGCAAAATATGTGCTATGTCAAGAGCCATTAAAAAAGAGAAAATCATTCAGAGTGCCCAACAAATGGACTTAATCTATTCTCAATCTGGCACACTTTATGATTTTATACCCCATGCTACACGACCTATGTCTGATTTATCTAGGTCACCCTAGGGAGCTCATGCCGATGGTGTGATTGGCTCCATTGATTAGATTACCTAGTAAATGGGACATATGTTTATTCAAACTTTGGAACCCACAGTTGGCCAGGAAAATAAGCAACTCGCAACTCCTACCTAGACTATAAATGTCCTTACAATTTAGTCTATGGACCCTAAAGGATAGAAGAATAAATAAAAGAAAAAAGAAAAATGTTAATCCTAGGACATGAGCTGTACCAAATCTAAACACTCCATTTGGGGGAACCCAAGAGCAAAGCAAATGTAAGTACCCTTGCAAAATTTTCTAGTGATACCACCCTACTCACAAGTGCCCTTATATGGAAAATGTCAATCACATGATGGCTCAACATAATGGGAAACAACAACCCACTATTTTTACAAAATCCTTCTCGCAACACCAAAACAAAATGGTTTCTATGGAGGTGGTACATCCAATAGGGGGAAACCAATCAAACCTCCCATAAGGGGGTAATGTTCCCATTGATAATGTCTTCATGTGTGATCATGAAGTGAATATTCAAACATGGGATCGAGTTGGGGGGCACGTAGTGAGAACAGACTCACTCCTCAGCACCATTAGTCCCTAATAGCGTGTAGACGGAGGATAGAAGGTAACGGCTCCTAAAATCCCTACATGAAATTCCCACAAGTCAATATGAAAGGATAACGACAGAAGGGCCCGACGATGTGGTACCCTACTGAGAATGTAAAGAGTGGACGCAAGGACCCGACGGTGTGGCACCTTGCCGAGAAATGGAAACGATTGATGACTGGACCCGACAGAGTGGTACCATGTCGGGGAAATGAATTAAGGAACGGGTAGGCCAAATGGCATGGCATCGGGATCCTAGTAAAACCGATTGCTAACTTAATGGTCTAAAAACGTATAAATTGTAGCTAGAGCATTTACTTAGGAAAATGCATTTTTAGTACTTTTAAACATTAGAAATTGTTATTTATGCAATTGCACATGAAAAAATGTTTTTTTACGTGACCAGCTCCATCGTGGCCCACCTCGTATGCCCTCGTGCTTTCCTCTTGAGCAAGCGGATCAGTGCTTATATTCTCATGCATGGTATTCCGTCGGAAGTCGACATCATCGTCGCTCTCCCCATGTGTGATTTATCCGTACTCTATGACCCTTCATATTCCTTTGTGTGTCCGTCAGTGAACCATTTCACCTATCGCTACACACATTTCTTAGAAACATATATTAGTAGTATTGTCCTCAATAATCATAATTTGATTCATAAATATGCTACTTCGTTAAGAATTTGTAATTTACTCAAACATTACTCATTCTTCTAATCAAACATGCATTTTGTCAATAATTACTTTCTTCATTCTCATCACATAATAAATCGTATAGCTAGTCGTTAAGCATCATTCATATGTACATTTTTCATAATCAAAGTTAATCGTTAAACAACAATGTAATCATTCATTTACATCAACTATCCAGATACACATATATCATTATTTATTGATTCACAATCAATCTTAATCATGAACACACTCAAAATAAAATCAAAGGGTCATTTTATTAATGTTTCAATCAGTCGGGTCACTCAACAGGTTCCCTCAAGGTCTATAGTAGTGTAGGGGCCAAGGAAAATTTTATGGGCTAATCTTAGCCCATGGGCTAAATTTAGGGGTTTTAATTTTTTAGGGGGTTATTTTTTAATTAAACTATCATTTACTATGATTAGCCCAATTTTTATGTATTTATTTTTAATAAATGGCACATTAGCCCAATAAAATATATAAAGAGGATTTTAAATCTAATAATTTTGCCCAGGTTTGATTCGATTTGGAGTTCCCATAGCTCGTAAAATAATCCCGCTCCCTCTATTTCACCCAAAATCTGTAGAAATGGCGGTTGTTGAGGGTAAATTCGTCATTCAACGATCATGGAAATGCTAATTTTTGGTAAAATAGACTAGGTATTATGGATTGAAATAGATTTTCAATTATATATATATATATATTCAATTTTAATATATATATATATATATAAATTTGAGGATTAGGCCTCAACATATAAATATATATGGTGAGATCTAATCCTCAAATTATGGTACCCATTGTAAATAGTTTAAGAAGACTAAGAATCTCCAATCGTAAAAGATGGAAAAAAATAATCCATTTAAGAATGTAATAAATAAGGGTTCTCCAATTCAATAAAATGCAATTGGGGACTTAATTACTCTGATAGTGGTATCAAAGATGAATTCCATAAGTCATGCAAACCTCCTCATGCCTGGAATTCTACATTGTTCTGTCATATTACTCTGTAAAGACGTTTCTCCTCTCATGTTCCCTCGTTAGTCTTTATTTATGCATTTCATTGATGACCATTCTATTCATTTTCCATGTTCTTATCGTATGGCTACTGAAGGATGCTCTCTATTCTCCATCATTGAGCGAAGACTTCTCTCTATTCTCCATCCTCGCGTTGGTGTTTAGATTGTGACATGCTTCAAAACCTTAATTTTCTGAAGTTGCGATAGGATAAGAGCCAGACAGGCATGCATATTTCATAATAAGTTGAATATGCATGATTCATTTTGATGACAGGATAAAATTCGGAAAGGCATGCTCCTCTCTGAAAGGGTAGCAGGGACAGATGGGAAACGCTTCTCTATCAATGGGGGTTTCATGCTCCCCTATCAATGAGGGGCATGCTCCTGATGTTAATGGCGGACAGATTACTTGCTCCTCTATCAACAAAGGTTTCACATAATAATAGAAGTTCATTAAGGTTAGAGAACACATAAAATTTGGTGAACATTAGTATTGATACTCTATACTCCCGGAAGCATTAACTCTTTAGTCAGAGACACAGCTGGATGGAGAAATAACCTTTAATGCTCTCAGTCATCGACGTTCCTAAAGACAATCGCAATCTTTCGAGCCGGATGAAATTATGCCTTTTACCTCCCACAAGCGTTGCTGGATGAATTAGACGTGAATTCAATTTCAAGAAGCGGCCTCCAAGTTCAAGGTCTGTGAGGGAAGAGGCCACTTCTTGAAACTAAATTCGCATCTAATTCCGAAAACTCGTGCTTGGAAGTTCTGTTGCTACCGCTTCTATACAACTCTCGTGTTCGTGTAGGAACAAGAACAGTACCGCGCGACGTGAAGGTGGAAAACATAATTCCTTACTCGTCTATTCAGAACAATGAATTTCTCCTTCAAGTCTCCAAACCAACAGAAAACTTGGAAGCCAGAGTGCGGGGTTCGATCGCTTATCTCGTAGGGCCAATTGATTAGCCGATTTTTTCCAAGAAATTTTTAGTAACATATTGAACAACCTAATGATCTCCACCTCCTCGCTGTGGCTATGTATAAGAACGACTTTCAACTGCATCCTGTGCTGGCATCTCAGGCATTTCTAGAAGTGTATCTTTGTTTAGAGACACCTCACTACGTGTTGGCACATGATGATTTTCTGGTAAAAATTCGCATACGTGGTGAAATTCTATTTCAATGCCTTTGCTTGTTTGGGTTGGTTAGTACAGGTTTTGTGATCTCGAGCAGAGTAGTGACGTGGCAAAAGATATCTGGCGAGGGCATTCAATAACAGCCAGAGTATTTTGGTATCCAGAGATAATTAGTTCATTGGGTGTTTAGTTTTCGAGTCGCTCCGTCTGAACCCCACTCCCGGCCTTGCATTGATTTTCTCAGTAGTTTATCTTGCCATGTGTGTGAAACCTATCATCACTATTCTTTGAGATTACATATGTTATTTGACAGATGTCTAGCTGTAGAGATGCATTTTTTTCTTTAATTATAGCCTATCATTAGAATGTATTGTTTCATTTAACTAGCCAAGTTTCAGAGACGGGTAATTCCTAAATTCCGGGCTAAACTTCCAAATTGTTGGAAAATATCATCTATCTCTGAAGTGTTATGCAGACCATTTTTTATGAGCTAATTTCGTCCAGGCATTTTCATTGAATATATGAGAATTTATCTTTGAAGAGTTTTTCAGACCATATTTTTATAAGCGAATTTCCTATGTGATCAGACCATGTTTTTATAAGCGAGTTTCCTATGTGATCACCAGGCATTTTCAACGAATATATGAGTTCATCGAATTATTTGGAAACCTCTACTGTATATAGTTTCCCCTGCTCCCATGGTTTTTGAAGTCCCCACATCGACACGATGGCCATTTACCAGGTTGCTTTGCTTTGGAGGGTTCTCTTCATTTACATGCTTGGTGTAACTTTTACATTAGATTCAAGAATCCCCATTGTTAAAGGTTTTAACCTGGATGAGGTGATTTCAGTGCCTAGTTTAAACTAGGATGGTTTCTCAGAAATTTCTCAAAGCATAGATGTACAGAGTGACACTGATGATAACTATTCAGAAATCCAGACAGTCTCATGTGAAGAGGAACTGAAAGGAATTGGTTCCCTGGATACCAATTTCCAGCTCAATCCCAATTTGATTTTGGCAAATGACACTCTCATCACAGGGGGAGGCAATTTGGAAGTCATACCCTACGTTTCTGTTAGCTGCCCCATTCCGGGGTGCTTGATTTCTATTAATAATTCTGGGGATTTAAAACTAGGGCAATTTGCATCTTTTAGAGTAGGAACGTTGATTATGGATGCTAGAAATGTAAGTTTAGAAGAAGGCTCCTTTTTAAATACCACTGGCTTGGGTGGAAAACCACCTTCACAGACGAGTGGAACACCACTTGATACTTATGGGGTAGGTGGAGGACATGGGGGCATAGGAGTGTCCTGCATTAAAGGTGATGGAAAGGACCAAGAAGATACATGGGGTGGTGATGTGTATACTTGGTCTAATATCTCAGAGCCTTAGAGCTATGGCAGCATAGGGAGAACAAGAAGCAGCCGAGAAGATCTTGGAGGTGGCAGAGGGGGGTGTATAAAGATATTCACTAGAGATATTTGGCATGTGATTGGAACTATCCTTGCAGAAGGAGGAAATGGAGGACTTAGAGGTGGAGGTGGCTCTGGTGGTAGCATTCTTCTCCTCACATCTAAGTTGTAAGTTTCTCATACCATAATCCACGTGATTTATGCTAATTGATAGATATATTGCATTCGTCTTTGTAATTCTTCATGCTGTAAATCTAAGTTTGTTCTACCATGATGCTTATTCCCCTTGTAGAAACCTTGTTAATTTTAGGGATATTTTCCAGTTGAATTAAAATATTCCATCCTTTTTATATTTTTATTGAATTAGAAGAAAATCTATTTTAAATGTTATAAGGAGTGATTTCATCAAAATTGTTTAGGGGATCATAGTTCCATTAGTATTCATGTCATCTTATACGGTAATATGTTCATGTATTTTCATATGAACATGCCTCTAGGTATTCATCGAAGAAGGGAATAGAGATTATGTTTATTTTTCATTCTTGGAAACAGCCAACGTCTAGGGTTTCCTTTAGGTATTAATCCAAGAAGGTAAGCTAGATCCTGTCCATTTTTTATTTTTGCAAGCATACGATGACTAGGCCTGCTGATTGTGGAGTATTTTATTGTAGTAACATAATTTATCAGCATTCCAGAAAGGAACATACTACGATGGGATTTTATACCCCTACTTACACCATGAAAAGATAATGTATAACAATGGAAAAGTAATCCACATTACATGCAAAATTGGGAATTTATCCCCTCACCTACACCATGACAAGATAATGTATAACAATGGAAAAGTAATTCACATTACTTTCAAAATTGGAAGCAATGTTTAATATACACTTCAATTACCTAGTACCTCTGTTGCTTCCATTGATTAAATCCTTTATTGGTTCTATCTTGTGCTTACTCCCCCATACCTTTGCAATCGTCTTTTCTTTACAGGTTTCAGCGTGAAATCCGTGTTCAATTAGTGTGATGCTGTGACTGTAGTTAAAGATGAAAAAATCAATGCTTTTAAGTACTTATTTACATAAAATGCATTTTCCTTTAAATATTTATTCGAATGACATGCATTCTCTGTTTCTTACCATGGTAAGCGAAGATTTACAACCGATTCTAGCGTTGTGCATCCCTCAGTCCTTGCTAGATCCTGTTACCAATTATTAATTGTTGAATTTGAAGAGAAATTTTGGTCGTGGAGTGATTTTGTTTTTTCCAATGGTTCCAATGGCATATCAGAGCTTCTGTTTAGTATAACTGATCTGGCATGCCGAGAATTTACAGAATCATGCCGTGGTAATGAATCATTTTCGGACTATTTGCAGGTAACGTTAGTTCAGGAAATTTTTGTTTCCGTTAATAATTTATCTTGCTGACACTACTAAAAAAAGAGAATCATATATTTTTTGTTAAATTGGAACGCTGGCTGCCTTTAAATTTCGATTTATATGTAACGAATAGAGCAATTGTCTTTTCTTTGTAGGTTTCAGTGTGAAATCCGTGATCAGCTAGCTCAATGCTGTGACGGTAGTTAAAGATGAAAAAATCAATGCTTTTAAGAACTTATTTACATAAAACGCATTTTCCTTTAAAGATTTCTTCGAATGGCGTGCATTATCTTTGTTTTCAGTTAATTAGCTTGGTGCAGTGGATGTATCTAAAACAGATATGCATGGAACAATTCCTACATCGTTTAGGTTTGCATCGTCATTCCGATAAAAGAAACATAAATTCCTGGCATTTGTAAATATTTTCCAGTCACTTGGACAAAGGAAATCATGAAATAGCAAAACCTTATAAAATTATGGCCTTACATCCATAGAATTGCAGATGGGATAACTTGTCTATTCTAACCACTGATCCCATCATCTATGTCATCTCCAAACAGTACAGATACGAGTCCCATCAGCATGATTATTATTCCCGGTATCATAATTCTTCCCAAAAGAATAATCCTTAGTAATTTATTCTTTGTCATTCTTGTCAAGCAAATCTCCTATCTATTCAGATTGGTTTCAAGGGGGTTCATATAAAACTACCAGTTCCTTCTAAATATGGTCACTTGCCAGAGTTGTCTCATGATTATTTATGTACATCTTAAGTTAAATCCT
Source organism: Larix kaempferi (assembly GCA_027924585.1). Lineage (NCBI taxonomy): Eukaryota > Viridiplantae > Streptophyta > Pinopsida > Pinales > Pinaceae > Larix > Larix kaempferi. The sequence continues at coordinate 1,297,051 of BSBM01000134.1, forward strand.
GAAATCTTGAAAACTATTAAGTTTTATGCTTGTCAAACAAGTGGCAAATCCTAATGATGGTCAGGGTTTGTGATTTAACTCAGCAAGTGATAAATGGAGAGGTTAACACTTGTCTCATTATTATTTATGTACATGTTAAGTTAAATCCTGAAATCCTAAAAACTGTTAAGTTTTCTGCTTGTCAAACAAGTGGCAAATCCTAATGATGGTTAGGGTTTGTGATTTAACTCAGCAAGTGATAAATGGAAAAGTTAACACTAAGTATCACTTTAGCCCCAATTATGAGAATATTGTATTTGTGTTATTGTCTATTTTGTGACTTATACATGTGCTAGATGGAGTTATTATTGTGATGATGGTGCAATCACTTTAACAGCTTATGGGTATTTTGTGAGTGAAATCACGGCAACATCATTTTGATGTATATGTTCGGAAGTTGTAATTGTTCTTGAATCATTTGTGTATGTGTACCTCTATGTGCTCCATAAAGTAAGCCACCTTAGCTTGAACTAGATTATCATGAGTGGATGCAACATCATTGCTTCTTATGCATCAAACCTCTATATATGTCATTTACAATGAGTTGATAAGACAACCTTATGGGTATTTTGTGAGTAAAATCATGGCAACATCATTTTGATATAGATGTTTGGAAGTTGTAATTGTTCTTCAATCATTTGTGTATGTGTACCTCTATGTGCGCCAGAAAGTGCCCCCTTAGCTTGAACTAGATTATCATGAGTGGAGGCAACATCATTGCTTCTTATGCATCAAACCTCTATGCTTCTTGTGCTAGGTAGGTCTATAAATGCCAACAAAATTGCATTCTACAAGGTCAAAAGACAAATGTGAAATCAAGAGTATCTTTAAAGTTTAACCATTACATTCTGGAATAAAAAAAATTTGGGTTAAATCTCTTGAATCCTATGGTGCATATCTAGACTCATTAGATTGCCATAGCTGACTACACAAACTACACAAAACCATATCTGTCATTGTTAGCCCCAATGATCAAAATATTGTATTTTTTGTTATTGTCTATTTTGTGACTTATACATGTGCTAGATGGAGTTATTATTGTGATGATGGTGCAATCACTTTAACAACTTATGGGTATTTTCTGAGTGAAATCATGGCAACATCATTTTGATGTAGATGTTTGGAAGTTGTAATTGTTCAATCATTTGTGTATGTGTACCTCTATGTGCGCCCTAAAGTGCCCCCTTAGCTTGAAATGGAGTATCATGAGTGGAGGAAACATCATTGCTTCTTATGCATCAAACCTCTATATCTGTCGTTTACAATGAGTTGATAAGAGCTTCATGATGTTACCTTTGTTCTTGTGCATAGATATTATACTTGTTAAGTACATATCTTTCATTATTCTAAATTTGTAACTCAGGTGGATTGACACAATATTTGGTGTTGTTTTTTATTTAGAGTTTGACAAGGGTATTTCCAGTACTATTGTTATAAAGATTCGCCAAGTCTTTAAAAGGTTTTATGATTTCGTGAAAGATTCACCAAGATTTTACAAAGTTTTATAATTTAGTGAAAGATTCGCCAATAATTTACAAGATCATTTAATTTAATTATAGATTCGCCAAAAAATTATATATACATAATATAACATTGCTAAAATACCCTTCATATTTTTCGGTATATCATGGGGATTCCCCCAATTTTTATACATATAAATTTAGTGGGGGGTCTTAAAATTTTCCCTACTAGGGGCACTACAATTTATCATGTTGAGAGAACAAAAATAATCCTATATCAAATTTATCAAAAAGGATAAAAACCTGAGGACAGGGCAATGATCTAAATGCATTTTAATATTGCAAATAGAACTTGAAAGAAATAATATTTTGAAATTTATACCAATTTGTAGGTTGATTCTCTTCAATTCTGATTGCAAGTGTCATGCAGGCGAAACCCAGGACCTGTATATGAGTATCGTTTGTAAAAGTCACTTTAGACAAGAATCTGTCCAATAAATTTGTGCTTAAGAAGAGTGTTTCCCACTGAAGCTGATACGAGGCTGTGTACTGTGCCACAACAGAAGTTACAAATTAATTATTGAAACATCCACGGACTTTTAAAAATTGCAATTGAAGAGTGTTTCAAACTGAAGCTAATACGAGGATGTGTACTGTGCTATAGAAGAAGTTACGAATTAATTATTGAAACATCCATGGAATTTTTGAAAATTCCAATTCAATTTAAATTGTGCAAAATTATTGCCTCCATAATCCAGTTAACCATCGAAAGGTGTTGTTTTCATTTTCATATGGTGTCCGTCAACTGAGTATCAATACAGTCCAATATGACTTTGCAACGGAGGTTTATTACGCTCTCTTGCTTTAAATTTTTGAAATGTATCCCGTCTTCATCCTCAGTGTACATATAGTCCCGCAGATCAGTAAAAGAAACAAAAGCATTATGAATTGAAGTTTAAAACCTATAAAGAGTCTTGGCTTTTCACATCTTGTTTCATTGCAAACTCATTACAAATCTCTTTTACAAGTAATAATAATTTAATCTTCCCCAAAGATCAATATGAGACTCGCAAGAGATCAATGAACAACTTGATTTGCTAGTTATTTTAATTTACTCTAACAAAAAACAAAAAGTAAATGAAAATAAAGCCTAATGATCAATGATTTAAGCTTTACCAGTTCTTGATTCTCATTGATCAATCTGAGAGAAAGATCTTCTGTGACGGTTTGTAAAATTTGTTTGATTTTATGTCAATTCTGAAAGGGACCAATGAAACTTTTTATAATGGTTGGTTGTAGCGTTCGCCCAAGATAGAACAATAAAAAAATGTTGGCATAAGTGTTGTTGTCGAATCCTAAATGGTTAAAAGTAAAAAATTTAGAGTGCCTAGCTTTAGCTTTGCATGAGATAAAACAATACTTGTAATGTCGACAGGTGTTGGTGTCAATTCTCGAAGGGGTGAATGGCTGCAAATTGAAGACAAGGAAAAACCACCTAAAAGAGACAAGGGAGCAGGGTTGGACTTATTAATCATATTTTATGGTTATATAAAAACTATAAAATAGGGACATGTTTTATGGTTATATAAAATTATTATTTTTATTACCAATATTCTAAAGGGGTTACGATAGTATTTTTGGGTACCATTTCAATGGAGTTTGGGAATATTTTCTTAAATTTTTAAAAAATATTATCTATTTTTATATTCAAAACCATAATTTAAATAACACAAAATCTAGATTTTTTAGAAAAAATGGTTGATTTCCAATAGAAAATCACCTCAAAATACCATATTATCAAACTCTTTAAATTATCAACCCAGCCTAGATGCATGAGAAGATGAACTTTAATTATAATAAATAAAACTTTATTACATTTTATTCAATCCCAAGATACATACTTGTAATGCTTTCAAGATGCTTTTGTGGTTCAACCACTTAATTCTCAATACCTAACATCACCTACACCATAAATATTGCAATACCTAACATCACATACATAATTAATATTGCAATACATAACATTGCTACATTATATATTATCACATTACATTGACCACACAAATTATTAGTATTGTTACATCATATATTGTTAATTATTATTATTATAACATTAATTTATGGACTTATAGTTTGTTTGATTTTTGTGGTTTTCCAATTTTGCTTTGACAAGTGAGGTTGTGTAGCACTTCCTTCCCTACCATGATTGTATTAATTTTTTTTATATATGGTAAGAAATATAATTGCAACATAATAGATATTTTTGTTATAGATAAAAATTTTCAATAAAGGAACAAGAATTTAAGGAGAGGAAAAAGGCACTAGTAGATTTGAACCCAAAATCCGACGAGCAAATCCGACGACCTCCGACGAAATGAATTGTGTCGTCGGATTTTTCTTTGAAAATTACTTTTTTTTTTTTTAAATCTCTAGAAATATCCATCGGATATCCGACATCCGTTTGAATATCCGACAAGGCTGGCAGGTTATTCGACGGATATGCTAATATTTGACGCCTATTCGGATATCTGATGCTTTGGATGTTGGATAACCGACGTCATTTTGAACCCGAAGAGGTCGGATATCCGACGGATGTTTTCCCAACGGTCACAAGATTAGCTTCGTCAGATATCTGATGTAGGGTTGACTTTTTGACTTTTATAATTTATAAATATCAAACCATTCCGACATGTTTGCCATACCAGCGACGGTTTGCGGATTGTTTTTTTGTTCAACGGACTGTTTTTCATTGTTTTTGTTATTCAAGTGAGCAAAGTACTCTGGAACTTCATTTTCTAAGATCGATAATCTTCATTTAAGCTCTTTACAAGAGAATGTCAACTACGAATATTCCTGATCCAGACGAACAAAATCGACAATTGCTTGCTAGATTGTGGGAAGGAGTTGAAAGAAGGGGTGATGGTAAATGCTATTGTCCATGTAATCAATGCATAGGCTTTAAGAGGAGAAGAATTTTGATTACAACAGCCACAAAACATTGTAGGGAGCATGGGCATGCCGAGGGGGGACATGAATACCATCCATTCGTAAGTTTGCATTATATATGTTTTTATTTTGATTGCTTTTGTAAATTTATGTATTGTTATAATATTTCTTATTTTTTACCAACAGTACAATTGGTTGTTGTTCTTTGTAATTTTTATCTATTGATTGTTTCATGTAATTATAAAGGAAATACATCCTATGACATATCGTCTGGATCATCAAGTGCTTCCAGAACAAGCACAGGAGGAACATGGAGCTATGAATATTAATGGATAACAAGTTAATGATCACATTGAAGAAGATGATCATACTAATAACATAGTTGAAGACGATGTTACAAATACTTTGATCCATGATTCATTTAATGTTGGAATGGATGATGATGATGATCATGAAAATGATGAACATTTTGATGATATTCATGATATACCTCTTCTTGACAAAGCATACAAACCCCTTTATGACGGCTCCAAGACAAATCTTCTCTCTGCTATATTGTTGGTAATGAACTTGAAGGTTATGAATGGTCTTTCAAACATATCAGTCACATGGATGTTAAGGTATGTAATATATTCTATCACAAAATATATATGATTGTCATGTATTTTATTGTTAATTCATAGATAAGTCAAATTACTACGGATGAAATTTGTTTCATTAATATTATTTATATATTATATTAACTAGATTTTTATTTTAATTTGTTGTAGCATGATAGGTGAATATTTGTTACCACCTTCAAATATTTTACCTTGCACATATCGAGATTTATCTACCATCATGAAAGAAATTGGAATGCAATATGAAGCAATTCATGCATGCCCCGATGATCATGTTCTTTATTACAACCAGCATGAATTTACAACAGAATGTCCTGAATGTCATATCAGTAGATATCGCACAGATCAAGTAACTAAAAAGGTGCCTCGCAAGGTTCTACGTTATATTCCCATTATTCCCCGTTTTCAACGACTGTTCAGGTGCAAAAACATAGTGCAGTTTATGGATTACCATGCACGGAACAGAATTCAAGACAACATTATTCGGATGCCTACAGATGGGTATGCATTTAGAGATATGGAGGAAAAATGGTCTCACTTTAAAGACAAACCTCGTAATCTTAGGATTTCTTTGGCAGCAGATGGTGTCAATCCTTTTGCAGAGATGAGATTTGTTTACTCGGTGTGGCCTATTTTTTTTATCAACAACAACATTCCTCCATGGTTGACAATAAAGATGGAGCACATAATGTTGTCGATGATTATTCCAGGTACGAACACTGCAATTATTTTTATTGCAGTGGTATATTCTTATTTGTCATTTTTTGTCTCATAATTTTATATATATATTTAAAGTTTTTCTATTGTGAAATATGGTTTATATATCTAAACGGTACGTCTCATAATCAGAATATTTATTTTATATGTTCAAATCAATCAGGTAAGTACCAAGTCATCATCATCATCGCCATCATCATCTTCATCATCATCTTCATCATCATCTTCATCATCATCATCGTCATCATCATCGTCTTCATAATTATCATCTTCATCATCTTCATCATCATAGTCATCATCATCGTCATCATCGATTGTCTTCATCGTCATCATCGTCATCATTGATCATCATCATCATTGTCGTCATCATCGATCGTCTTCATCATCATCGTCATCATCATCGATCGTCTTCATCATTATCGTCATCTTCATCATCGTCATCATCATCATGATGATCTTCATCATTCTCATCATCAGCATCATGTTTATTGTCGTCATCATAACCACCATCATCATCATCATCATTGTGATCAGCATCATCGTCATCAGCCTCACCATCATCATCATCATCATCTTCCTCATCATCATCAGCAATATCTTCATCATCATCGTCATCATCATCGTCATCATCGATCGTCTTCATCGTCATCATCGATCATCATCATCATCATCATCGTTGTCATCATCAATCGTCTTCATCATCATCGTCATCATCATCGTCATCATCGATCGTCTTCATCATCATCGTCATCATCGATCGTCTTCATAATCATCGTCATCTTCATCATCGTCATCATCATCGTGATGATCTTCATCATGATCTTCATCCTTATCATCATCATCATCAGCAGCAGCATCATGTTTATCATCGTCATCACGACCACCATCATCATCATTGTGATCAGCATCATCGTCATCATCCTCACCATCATCATCATCATCATCTTCCTCATCATCATTAGCAATATCTTCATCATCATCGTCATCATCATCGTCATCATCGATCGTCTTCATCATCATCGTCATCATCATCATCATCGTCGTCATCGTCATCGTCATTGTCATCGTCATCAACATCATCATCAACATCGTCAATATCATCATCATCGTCATCGTCATCGTCATCTTCATCATCATCGTCATCGTCATCATCGTCATATAGTTTAATTAATGTGCTACACGGGGCCAACATTGAAATTTTTTAAATTTGTGGTTGCTTGGACTGAAATCTGGCATGGTTAGACTAGACACATGCATCGATGGTGTGGGAGGGTTTCCAGACTCAAACATAACTAAAACTAACAATTAGAGCATCATTTGGAGCATCAAAAACCATACCTATATATTAATTAATGTGCTACACGGAGCCAACGTTGAATGTGCTACTCGAGGCCAACGTTGAATTTTTTTTAATTTGGACTGATGACCACAATTCAAACAAGCAAACACACAAAAATATTGATGACAACTTATTTTGGTAATCAACCAATGCATTTTAAAGAGCTTGTAATATTCAACATGAGGATTTATATTTATTATCATACAGTATTGTGAAGGGTTGACACAACATAACATTGAACCAAATTGTTCACTAGTAAATTAATGACTTCCCCATCTCATGTAATAGTGGTAAGACTAAACATACTAAGATAAAACTCATTAACTTACAATACTTCATCCAAACTAGAACATCAGACAATAATATTTCATTTTAAAACATTTCTTAAAAAAAAAGCAATTCATGACCAATGGATCCATTTCATTACATACTTTCTCCAATAAATTTAAACATTTTCACTTACATTATATTTTAACAAAATACTTACATAACATTTTTCCATCTATACTTTTTGCATATTCTTTGATACTTAGTGGTGGACTACATAATTACAATGATATAATTGTTCACTTTAATTATCAATCTGGATGTGTTAAGCTTCAAGGTATGCAACCACAAGGTTCATAGTTATTGAGATGTTAATGATCCCTAAATGCTCTATGATTTATACTGCAACTACTAAAATTGATAACTACTTTTGAATATTAAGAGTCAACATAGTTACTCATTACATTGATTCAAACATTCATTTAATAGTAATCCTTAAAAGTAATTAACCTAGAACCACTAAAACTTCCTTGCACTGCTTCCCATATGATCATGGTTAACACTGTAAGATCCATCCTAGGTGAACAAGATCTCCTAATGGTGGCTATATCTCACTTAGTGTCTAAAGATATCCTCTAAAGGGAATATGTAGTGGCTCAAGACCTCATTTTGTCCCATAAGCCCTAGAAGCTATATTTAGGTTATGCGTCCATTTTCTTCCTTACTCGACCATGGTCAAGACCCCAATATCTATTCCTTATAATTCAAAACCTCCTATTGGCTTTCATACCCCACACAAAGGTCAAAGATACCTTTTATATCATGGCCTATGTGGTTCTTTGAGACCACATTCATGGGATAGATCCTTAAACGAGTTATATAGAACTTAATTTTTTTTCATTTCCTCTGCTTACCATGGTTAAGACACCATGACCCATTCTTGGTACAAAACAATTCCTAATGGCACCTATATCCCAATCAAAAATCAAATATCTTCTTTAAGGGGCCTAATGATAACACATTGCATTAAAATATATTAAAATATTAAAATATATATATAAATATATTATAATAAAAATATAAATTAAAAACAATATTAACACACATATATATATATAAATAAAAAATATTAAAATATATATATAAAAAGTATTATAACACATTATAAAAAAAATAAATAATAAATAAATTATAAAAAAAAAATAATAATAAATAATAAATAATCAATAATCAATAATTATATTATTATTAAAAACATAAATTAAAAACAAAATGAAACAAACCTCACCTTGACCAAATAGCGCGCTCATTCACGAACCTGTCTCCTCCGCAACCCCTGTCTAGGGTGGAAGCCGTCACCATCTAGCCGCTAGCCCGTTAAAAGAGATTGACATCGCAGCGAATTGGAGGCCCAATCTATCCAAGGAGATTGACGTTGGCGCAGCAAAGGAGGCCCACGACCCACAATGACATCAGTAAGTAAAACCCTTCCTCGTATAGGTAGAAAACAAACTGAGAACATCTCTGAGTTTGGGGTTTGAATCTAGTAAAAGGATTTTCATTTGGGGTTTGAATTTACCACACATAAAAAAAATTTGAGGCATTTTACCGGTTATTTTCTTGGACCTATTGTGCTCTAATTTGTGAAATTTGGACCTGTAAACTTGTTAAATTCATGCATATTGGTCGATGGAGGTAGTTGACTAAGTATCGATTGGATACGCTATAGGGTTTTTACTTAGTTTGGGACAAATTTCTGTCGACGAATCCTTAACCACATCCTTCGATTTGTGAGGGATTTCCCCCCCCAACCACTTTCGCTATCTTGTCTTTTCTCTATTGTATCGAAACTAGGGTTCCAGCCATCGGTATTTACCCAATAACTAAATTTTCCCACTAAAGTCGTGGCGAATAGGCTAATGACCTCCTCCATACCCACATATTGGCCATAAAAAACACTTGTCTTCTAAGAGGGTTTCATTGCTAATTCAATCTACATTGGGGTATTTTTATCTTATTGCATCTACTTTTTTTTTAGTTTGATGGGTGAATGGGGGGGGCGGGGGCTATTACTAATGACCCCGATAAAGTAGAGTTACCAAGCTCTCACTGTGACTGAGTACTTGTATTCACACAGGCTCGAGTTAAGGTTTCCATTTTTGCATTAAAGCACCAATCCTAGCTAACAGCAAATAATCCCAATATCAAGAAGCACATCCTTTCTATCATTTCCAAACTCTGTCGTTAATGCTACCAACCATCGATTCTCTTTAGTATCATCAGCTAGAAAGACAAAAAATTGTACCACAAACAAGCACCAAAATACTTTCCTATTCAGTCCATCTTTTGTAGCTAATAAATTAGTCCCTGCAACATGATCCAAGACATTTAATGTAGTCTTGAGATGTTCCTTCACATGAGCACAAAATACCCTTGCAAGGGCAACTGAGTGTTGTTGTGTGAATGCTTTGCAAACTGCAACCATGTGCACAGCTACAGACAACCCTTTTGAAGATAGCGGAATACTTGGAAGAGTCAAGAACCTCATAAGGGCTTCAATGCCCTTTTACTCAACAAATATTCTACAAGTTTCAGGATTTTCCATTGCCAGATGCACAAACACCATGGCATGTGAAATGATTAATTTTAGAAAGCGTTCATTACTCATATTTTCAAGAGACAATCCACTAGTTCCAACCCCGTCATTATGCTCATCTTCAAAATCAGTATCCATAGGAACAGGACTATCCAAACTGTCTTTGGCCTCTACTCTGATCCTATGGGCCTGGCTAGGGCATACGTTGTTGATCCTTGGTGGCTGTCAGCTATTGCAGAAAGGGTTTATTGAAAAATATATCTGATTATAAGGAAGGTCTAAACCAGCATTACTGATGCTAGTTGTTAGTTCTGTTTAACTTGTTCATTACTTTATTAATGTTGTTGTTATTTATTGTCCTTGTCTACTTCAACTTTAACACAGGGACCTTTGGGAGTGTTAAAGTTGAAAGAGATGAAAATTATGTTTAAATTTATATTACCTTGTCACAACTGTACTATTTTGTTTCTAGCATTGATTTAGGAATATATTTATGCATTAAAGTATAAATATTTTAATTTTTTGCTCCAAACCCTAACCTAACCCAATTTTCAACTCATATAACAAGTTGTAGCCTCTCTTGAGCAGACCTCGACGGAAAACAGAACTTCGATTTTGCTTACCCATTTTTGCTGTTCTGGTTTAGGAAGTATTTCAGGCTATTATGGTTTGTTTTAAAGTCTTCATCTTCTTAAAATTGGGTTTCATTTTATCATTGATCAGGGTTAGTAAATTCATAAAAGGTAAGCATGCATCATCATACTTCAAACTTCAATCAAACCATCATGACTTGGATTGTGGCAATTTTAGTCTTCGACTAGGGTAGTATTGTAGCAGCTTTAACACTTAGAATATAGTAGCTTGGGGGAATTCATGTCAAGGTACTCAATGCAAGTTAAAGGGGAAATGATTAGTATTGCTCATGATGTAAAAGTAAAGGATGTATTGTTCATGATTAGGATACTCTTGTATTTATAGTCATAAAAAAACAAGTTGTGGTATAGCTTCCCCAATTGTGGTTACTGTTTTTTTATTAAGCTCATGAAGATTTATATGCAGTTTATTGTTTCTACTATCCCTGTGTTTTTGTGAAGAATGATTGAAGAATGTTATAAGTGTTCCTAGAGAATTATGAACATGTATATGTACAATTCCTTATATTTATTATCACTTTTTTTTATGTGATGAATTCATTTGCATGACTTGAGTATATCTGAAGCTCTCCTTGAGGTCCCATGAATGAACTTGAAAACTTGCTGCATTCATTTAATTTGAAAGAGTAGTTATAGTTTGAAAGAACTCTCTCCTTACCTTAGTTATCATTCATTGAAAGGAAAGGCTTATTTTATTCATATGCATTTGCATGGTTTGAGTCAGTCATCACAGCACGAGTTTCAATTCCATCACCCAATTGAGTAATACAGCCACTAAAATTTACACCCCCTAAATAAACACACCATAACCTCACTTGAGGAAATCAAAAGAATTTGGTAGTTAGGTAGGACACCAGGGATAGGAATCCAAATAATTCCCCCTTGTCATTATCATCTGAGACATAGTTGTTGTCCTCTAGGGAACCAAAATCCTCTAGTATTTGTTGACACGGTCATACACCAGTTTGTGGAGGGGCCTCCTGTTGTTTCAGGGGTTAAACAGCCACGAGATCGAGAACCGGACGGACTATGTGGAATTCCGCACTCCACTTAGCCCTAAGGCAACATCGATCATTTTCTTCCTTGTATTCTTCGGCCACCATACTGGTGATACAAGGGTGATAAGGCAGAAGTGCCGAAAACCTTTTCCAACGTGTCATGAATGAGGTAGCTTAGTGACTTTTCTACTAGGGCTCTTTTACCCAGGATCCCTTTCGGTAGAGGGATATCCTTCAAATTCGGTCTCTCACTTCGTATTGTTCGACTTGGATTTCATCACCTTGCAAAGGATACGATTTGTCAAGGTCTCCAGCTCCTAGTTAGGAAGTTTGCTTGCATTTTCACCTTTTTAGAGGGTCTTTTTATTTTTAGTGATACTTGTTGGAATTCTAGCCACTTTTGTTTCAGCTCGCTTACTGTAACATCAGTCCCAGTATAGTTTTTTGAGCTTGTTTTTTTGGCCTGCAAGCCTTGTCTTTTCATAGCTCCCCTTCTACATGCTCGGTTGCTTTAGGGTTTTTGAGTTCATACACGTTAGTTACCAATACTTATTTGATGATGTGTGATGTCCTCTTCTCCTAGGTCTTCGAGATGGTTGAGTTAGATGGTCTTCTGAAGGGACTGAACACCCCTTCATGGAGCCACTAACGCTTGACCATAGGAGTAGTCTAGAGGACCACGTTATCACATGACCCGTGTGGACTTTTCCGTTTACTGTGATGATGGTCTTTCAAGTTATATGGAACAATGGTACATTTGAGAGAGAGATGAATGGTTGTACCCCACCTTGGTCGATTGTCTTATTTTCCTTTCATTTTGTCGATAATATTTTTCTGGTACCTTGCCTTTTACCTTTTGGGTGTTTTACTGATATTGGGATATCATTTGATTTGTACCACCTTTTATGTTTTAGGCCTTGTGGGTACTATGGTAGTTTTTCCACATTTGAGGTACACCCACTTTCTCCAAATTGTTATGTGTCTTTATACCCACTTCGTACCACCCTCCTGACCTTAGTTTGGAAGATTGCATGCTATCATACCTTTTGGTGGTACTATTTGAGTTTCAAGAGGTAGTTACAAGGAGATATTGCATATATTGATTTGGACTGCCTTTTATGTTTTTGGTCTTGTGGTTATAACTATGGTAGTTTGTCCACGTTTGAGGTAGTGTACACCCCCTTAGTCCCAAGGGTTGTGAGTCTTTATACCTTTTTTTTTTTTTTACTTGTACCTTACTGGATACCACCCTCCTGACCTTAGTTTGGAAGATTGCATGCTATCATACCTTTTGGTGGTACTATTTGAGTTTCAAGAGGTAGTTACAAGGAGCTATTGCATATATGAGGTAGTTACAAGGAGATATTGCATATTGATTTGGACCGCCTTTTATGTTTTTGGTCTTATGGTTATAACTATGGTAGTTTGTCCACGTTTGAGGTAGTGTACACCCCCTTAGTCCCAAGGGTTGTGAGTCTTTATACCCATTCATTTGTTTTTTACTTGTACCTTACTGGTTGGTCTTTGTACTGAGCCTTTTTACTGTCACTGAATTTCTTTGATTGACCGTACCATAGCCTAGTCATCTCTCTCTCTCTAGTTTGTACTAGCCCTATCATAGGGTCACTTGGTTCCTAGAGTTGACTGGCCTCTAAGAGGCACAGTCATTTCTGAAAGTAACTCTTCTGAGTATATTACAGGAAACGTCTACACTAAGGTAATCAAATATGTGGTAAATAGTTTTCATTAAGTAGGCAAGACTTTTAGCATTAGAGGAGATCCTGTAACATGTATGTGTAGTGTTTCATGTGTGCTACATGTGTGTTACATGTGTGATGTAGCATTAAATCAAATAGTAAAAAACAACTTATAAATATTGCATGACTTTCTACTCTTAAGAAAGATAAATTGGTCGTCTTCCGATCATCACTTGAATGCCTACATGTTGACAAAGGGAATGAGGATCAAGTAAAATTATAAAAGGCGATACACGTCAACTTTTAAGATGCGCTATGCCTTGCGGTCGAATCTAAACTTTTTTCCAATGGTGCAGGTAGAACCAAACAGGTATTTTTATGATCTGTCTTCCTCGAGTGAGGGGAGTTTAGGAAGGCTAGAGGAAAGTGAGACGTCCAGTAGGTCTAGAAGAATTGTATCAACTAGATGTCAGAAAACCAAAAGAAGATTCCATAGACGCAATGAATTTTTTCACGGTCAAGGGGGGGCATGTTCCTATGGTGATGAGACAAAAGACAACGAAGAGGTTCCCTTGAGGTACAAACATTTAGTGAAACAATGGGTACCGAAGGATCTTCCTCCACCGAACACTGATTTTTGTGTGAACGAGAGGAGATATCGAATTGCACCATCGTTGATACATGGTTTCGGGTTGTTTTCCATGGATTGCATCTTGGTCAGTTACGGGACATGTACAGAATTGATGGAGTATGTTGGACCCATATACAACTACAACGATTGGATGCACCTTGTCCAATATACAAAAAGTATGTGTAGCTATAGATTGTCAACAAACTATTTAAAATTGAAAGACAAAAATCAAAATAAAGGAGGAACGTTGTACATGGATGGAAGGCCAAAGGCCACAAGGAATATTGCGGGGTTTATAAACAGTACACAACCAGGGTCTACAATTAAGCAACCAAACTGCAAATTTGAGGGGCGTGAAGGAAACTGTGTTTTTGTAGTTGCTATTAAAACAATATCTACAGGGGACGAGTTGCTTATTAATTACCCTGTCAACTGAGTAGATACAAACAAGGTTACTGTATAACATTTTACCCAACCTTTTAGTAATAAATTAAACATCATAAGGATTTTTTGTTAGTTTATTTCATTTAAATTTCCCATATTTACTTCGTAGGTCAGTGATCGGGATAAATCCCTGCCAACAAATGGTCGGAGGAGAACTTCTTCCTCGACGGAGTAGGTATACATCTTTCTAATAGTACAAATATAATAAGAGAAAAGAGTTTTTATTTGCTTTGTTTTTCCATTATTAATAACTTGGTTTGTTTTATAGAATGAAATTTATATTTTATGCAGAACGTTGATCGGGAAATACACCCATCGAATGTTGATTAGACGACAACACCCTCAGGGCAACAGGTAGACCTGATTTGAGTTGTAGAATTAAAATATGTCAAAATGTTTTAGCATTATATTAATGTTTCAATGAATATTTTGGTTTCGTTTACGTAATTTTCTAGTCTATGTTTTTTTATGCAGGCCAGTTCCGTAACGTTGGCCACACCAGGGTCCACGCAAGGGGTATACATCTTTGTAATATTAAAAATATAATATGAATAATAATTTTTTTGATGTGTTTTCTCATGAATAGTTTTGGAATCGTTTAGGTGACTTTCACTATGTTTTTTTATTAGGGTGTTGTTAGGGGAAGCTCCCAGATATTAGCAGATCAGGGAAAGTTGCCTATGACCATTGATCCAATGAGTGGATCACGATCCTCGAGGTCGCAGGTATAATTCATTTCAATTGTACCAATATAATACGTAGCATAATGTTAATTTTGTTATGTATTTTTCGTGTGATATACTGGTTTCGTTATGATAATGTAAACTGTGTTGTAATTTTACGAATCTATCATGATAGATGAGTTATATACGTTAATATAAAATTTGGAATCTATCAGTAGAGAACTCAGTAGTGCTTTATATATGTTTGTTGCAGCCCACTAGTGAATCGCAGTATGAATCAGCATCGCAAAATTTTCCATTAGACCCTTAAGTGGCAGAGGTGCTTCACGATTGCGAAAAAATTGGTGAAGCCGCACACCCGCTAAAGATGGAAGAGAAATTGTTGAATAGATATACTGTAGAAATACTTTCTCTAGTAATCCAAGTTCCGCAGACAAGCGCAATTAAAGAAAGGATTGCATTGTTGGAACATAAATCTAATAACTTGCGAGTAAGTTGAGGAATCTTGAATCATAGAATAATTCATTTAAATCTTTATAATGTTCTCTTTTATACGATAGTATTGAACATATAAGACGTGGTGTGTATTTACAGAATTATAAGGGACCACACAATATTGGTGAAGGTGGTGTTGGCCCCAGTGAGGCTCGTGGAGAGACTTCGCATCACGACCAACCAACTCCACATAGTTCGAATCCTTCACCATTGTTGTCGACCGAACAGTCGGCAACACGTTCCGAAACACCATAGACCCCCACTGTGAGCGCAGCAGCCGCTACTGACCAACACACAACGGATCCTCCACAAGAAGGGGTTGACACCGAGTCCCCTATCAATTTTGATGTCGAACAAGCTACATTTCTAGGATCTTCCCGTGTCAAAAGCACGATAACATTGGAGACAACATTTTTGGTGGACGAAGATCTTGTCCCAATAAAGATACCAACGATCCTAGGTAATTAATCATAGTTGATCAGGTTAATTAGTGTTTATAATTTCATTGTAATATACCGATAAAACGTTTTTTATCAACTAATTATGATCATGGCATGATCGTTGTGCAGGAAACAATGTTTTCTATAAACATATGAATGACTTTTGCTTGGAGATCTTCGGGCCCACCATCCGATCAAGGTGGGATAAACAACCGAAACATTTAAAAGATGAACTCACTAATTGGTTGGTTGGCCTATTCGGGGAGAAAACCTTCAGTCATGCCAATGTCTTGAAAAAGGCTTGTCAACATGTGAAGGTTGTCCGAGACCAATATAGGACACACCTCGAAAGAAACCATAGGTATGAGCACCCACCAATGATTCCAGCAATGGAGTGGAGAGCTCTAGTGGAAGATGGAAAGGAGAAGGCTCTGAGAAGAGAAGGCAAGCTAACACCAGGCATAGGGAGGTATGCAATACTTTCCGCAATGTAATTCTAAACCTTATTATCCTTGATTTCTATATCGAACTTGGAACATCTAACATATTTCAACACTTTCATAGGCTACCAGACACATCAAAGGCCACAAAGGCAAGAGTAGAAAAAGTAGGCCATCACAAGCTTGGCCCTAGTGGTTATTCGAATTTGGTAGCACGGTTTGTAAGTTTCGAGAAACCAACAATGAATACAAATAATAAATTGAAAATTATTTTTTGTTTTATTGCACCGTAAAATGTTAATTAACGACAATAAGCAAATATGCAAGCCAATCGATTCAATGAAGTACCCACAGAGGAAGACATGAAGCTTGGCTTCCAGGAAGGAATTGGAGCAGTTGTTGAACATAGAAGAAGCTTATCTGGCAGACACAGTCTTGTGGTACCAATCCATCCGGTGCACATGTATATAGAATATATATATTTTAATGAAGATTTGTTGCTTGTGGAATATTTTCGTTCCAAATACTTGATGTAAAATATTGACTCTATTTTTAACAGGAAAGTAACGATCCCATTAGTGTTGAGGAGGGACAACAACAAATTGATGATCAAGCTTCAAATCCCGGTAATGAATTTATTCATATGCTACAATTTTATGTATAGCATTGCAAATGGTGACCATTAATTGTAGTTCACCATATTTCAACTGCAGAGCATGTAGAGGGTGAAACTGTACAGGTTGAGACTGGACAAGAACATCAACAACATGATTTGGTCACACCTGGTAAAAAAACACCTTCGTAATGAATTTTTTTAAATGAAAAAATTGTCATTACAATAGAAAAATATAACGATGTAACATTTTCACATCGTTGCAGCAATTGAGAGTGATGTGAGGGGTGGGGGGGGGGCATAAGAGCTTCCACCTTCACGTGGTTGGCCTTGTTCAGTAGAGAATATGAAATTATTCTCGAAACAGAGAGGAGTTCAATGAATATTCTGAAAACGGTGACGATTCATTCTATATCTACGTTTCCCTTAAGCTGCAATATGGCAAACTCATAGTTCACTATCAAGATTTCTTTGACTGTCAGCTTTGTTAGTCAAACCTTAATAGTGAACTATGAGTTTGTCATTTGCAGTCGAAGGGCAACGTAATACCATGAATCGTCAACCCTTTCCAGGCTAAAACTGAAGACCGTGGAAACTCATTGGATGGAGGAAATTCATTGAATGGTTTAATGAATTTTCTAATGTTTTAATGATTCAGTGTAGTAAACTGTTACCTTTATTGAATTTCAGCTTTTATTGAATGAATGTGTTGATGGAATGATTAATAAATGGTTTATTGAATGTTATCTTTTATTGAATAAATGTGTGTATCGACAGAAACAATGGTTTAGTGAATGTTAGCATTTATTGAATGAATAATGGATGAAAGTTCATGATGAAATATGGATGAATTTGCACATATTTGTTTTTTTCGAGTGCATGCATTGGGTATGGGGAATTGAGAGTGATGTGAGGGGGGGAAGGGGCCATAAGAGCTTCCACCTTCACATGGTTGGCACTGTTCAGTAGAGAATATGAAATTATTCTCGAAACAGAGAGGAGCTCAATGAATGGCTATGATGCTGGATTTCTACAACCCACACGCGTGTTGTTTAAATTTTGACAATTTCTTGGAGCTTGTTGTGATTTTTTGTTGCTCCTCATAACCAATTTCAAGTTTACATAACTTCAAAGGTTGAGTAAATGATGCACTAGAATCAATATCCTTAACCTTCTCTTTAATTTCCTTGGAATCAATATCCAACTTAACCTCAAATAAATATAAGTGAACAAAAGAAAATGCAAGAAAGAGATTAAACTTGCAAAATATAACACTTGTATTAATAAATTCAAAAAGAGAGAGTAATGTTCATGGGCCTCTTGGAAAGGATGAGCTCCTTTGAGCAAAGCTTCAATACAATACCAATCTTTGACAAAACAATGTACATCCTTCTAGCGCTATAAATAGTTTCTTAATAACTACCAAAACCCTAACTACATGCAATCTCAAAATTAATGACTACCAACCACCTACTGGTTCTTATTTAATAAAAATGAGTCTTTTACATTAAGTAACTACCCATTAACTATCTAATGAGCCTTATTCAAAGACTATGATATCATACATGAATATACAAACTCCTCAGTATACCAAATTAGAGAAGTTAGGTAAGAGTACCTTGACACAATGGAAGCACACTACCATATCTTTGTGACAAATATGCCACAATGTTACATAACTTCCCAGTCCTTTTATTCTGCTACGTGGAAAGCCTGTAGTCCATAAAGTAAGTTCCATAGACACTAGCACTTGAGACTTAGAGTACAGTCTTTTGTGCCACCATAATAGGCACCCACTAGCCTGTAGGTCCACTTGAATAATGATTGACTCCGTCGCTTAATTCAATGACTCTAATACAATGGCTTTATTACAACGGCTCTATTCCCTTATGCTACTCCACTGGTAATACAATGGGAAGAGCATAACGGGGTTCTCAGTTATATATATGTAATTATTCTACATATTTCCACAATAGAGATAGAATATATTGATTTCCTGTAGTATGAAAAATTTTATTTGAAAAATGTTATTTTTTTTTTTTTAAATGTAATGGGTAGTCGCTTAACCGACAACCTAATCCGACGAAAGTATGGTAATATCCAATGGTTTTGCAATACTACCGATGGCTCGGAATGTTGGATTCCTTTTTTTTTTGTATGGCATACACGTCGCTTAACCGACGACCCAATCCGACGACCGTATGGTAATATCCGACGGTCTTGCAATACAACCGATGGCTCGGAACGTCGGATTTCATTTTTTTTTGTATGGCATACACGTCGCTTAACCGACGACATAATCCGACATTTTTATGGCAAACACGTCGCTTAACCGACGACTAAACCGATGCATAATCGATGGCGAAAGGATGGTAATCTGACTACCTGTGAAGCTGGAGGAAGTCGGTTAACCGACGTGTTTTCTAGTCGAATATCCGATGTCTTGAACTATGTCGTATTTTAGCCGATATCCCACCGACGATAAAAAAAAGACTGCAATTGTCGGATAGTCGACCATTGGCTGTAGCAAATTCAACTTTTTCGCCGTCGGATTTTGGGTCAAAAAAACTTAGTGAGGCATAGGCCAAATGTATTATAGGAAAAAGGTGGGTGGAATAGAATTATATGCTATATTCAATTTGATGTTGAGTTCAATGAGTTTAACTAACTCATATAAAATGGTCATTTGTTTACGAGGTAGGTTTTAATTTTTGTTTTTGCTTTTTTATTATATATTTTAGGGGGGATTTATGAGGGGTGTTTAGAAAGGATCACTTTGGGCATCTTGCAGACATAGAAGAGCCAATGGAAGAGGACATTGATTTCCCAGAAGAAAACCAAGCTCCAGTAAATTCCAATTTCGATGAAGAATTTGGCCTGCATGATATTGTTGATTGGTTGCATTATATTGTTGATTAGTTTATGTCTTGAAGAAAATGTTAAATTTGACAATTTTTGGATAAGATATATTAGTAATGTTTTGACTTTCAAACTTTATTTTAGAAATAAAATTTCTATATATAATATTTTTAATATGTTTTTTACAAATATATGGTATAGTTTTTCTTAAATTTATGTGAATCGTCACTTTTTCGGAAAATAATATGAAATAGTATCATTTTTATACAAAAAATCATTGAAAATAGTTTTAAATGTCTTTATTTTCTAGAATTTTTTACAATTTTGTTAATGAAAATGTCTTATTTTGTCCACAAAAATGTTTTATTTTATAGAAAAAACTACAAAGTGTATATGTTTTTTATTATAAATTGCTTATAAATGTATGTTATTTTGTTAAATTTCTAAAAATACACTTGAAAATAGAAATTAAATGTATTTTACGACAAAGATAATTCAAAGGCCCAAAAAAATGCCTCAAAATGAAAATGTGTGATACTAGTATCAACCCTTTTTGAAACAGAGGTAAAAATAGCTACTAAAATTAGGAGAGAGAAAAACGAGAACTGTTTCAAGTTCTCGTTTCAGAGTATAAGTGGTTTAATATATATAAATGATATATCATTCTAAAACTATGCATTCAGAATTCCATTTTTAACTTTTGTCCTCAAATGGAAACATAACATGACATTAAAATCGGTCAATTAATTTCCCAAGTGATAGGGAAAAATCCATGTTATATCCATGAGACTTTCACACTTTTCATGCTTTCCTAACATGCACATGAACTCATGCATGTTCATCCTTTCACAAGGAATTAACTTATTCAACCTTCACAAGTATTTCAAGAAATCAACCACAATCATTTCTCATCCAAAACATGCATTCAATCAATTTTTTGTTTTCTGTATTGCATCAATTAAAAAGGAAAAAGGAGAGTCAGAGTTTCCCCCTTCTTAGTCTTGTTCTAATTTGGAGTCACACCAACACTGTGGTTCCATGATCCTTATCCTCTTTCATTTCAATGTGAGTACTTGACTTGCGCTTTCTTTCCTATGACACTTAGCGTCTGATGTATGTCCCAGGCCTCTCATCCAGGGAACCTTTTTAAGTAGAGTCACTCTAGTGCTATTGATAGCTTATGCTCAACACATGATGAGTAGTCCATGTGCTCCAAATATTATACTCA
Organism: Larix kaempferi; assembly: GCA_027924585.1. Classification (NCBI taxonomy): domain Eukaryota; kingdom Viridiplantae; phylum Streptophyta; class Pinopsida; order Pinales; family Pinaceae; genus Larix; species Larix kaempferi. Next base: position 1,318,216 of record BSBM01000134.1, read on the forward strand.
ACACATATATGTCATCCATGTGCTCCAGAGATTATGCTCAACACATGATGAGTAGTCCATGTGTTCATGAGCTCCTACTCAACACATATATGTCATCCATGTGCTCCAGAGCGTATGCTCAATACATGATTAATATTCCATGTGCTCCATAAGTGTGTTGCATCAAATTGAATATGTTCGAGATGACACACAAAATGAACAAGCTAGTTCATTAGTATTGATGTTCTACAGTGGTAAACATATTTCATAACATTTAATACCAAATATTGAAATACCAGGAATGCGTCTATTCCCTTAGGTATAGTCAATATTGATAATCCTAACATAACTCAACACTAGAAAGGTGTGCACCCCTCACTGATGTGAACTATGCAGGTCCTACTCTTACTTCAAGTAGCTTGAAATAGTGTAAATAAAATAAAACATGCTCTGCATATTAACTCTAGTAACTAGACATGTCTATATCTCAGCTAGGGTTACAGAACACTTATCTCTTTTTGCAGATGTATGTTCTCTTCCTTTGCAAGGAGTGGGGATCCCTTCTCTGAGTTGTCAGTCCCTCGGTTTTCCACCCCAATCTCTTTAACGTTACACATATGCCCTATTTGGCATAAATTGTACCATCTCACTCACATGGATTTCCACCATGTAGTGCAGATGAGGCATCCTCATACTGTTGAGATTTTTCAAGTGGAACCACTATACCCATTGGGTTTTATGCTTGTTACCATAACATGGACACCTACTTACTCATGTCCTCCTGACACAGTTCTATACAAGCCAACAGTGATTAGCAATCATCAGTAGTTTTTGAATCTGAAATTTACAAGTCTGAAAGGGACAATCTGTTCTGTGCATAACTAAGTTTACAACCATGAGATCATTCTCATGAGGTTTGACTCTTGCACATGGTATATTTTCAGCCTTCATCAAGGACGTACCCACCTTGCCATGTCCAAAGCAATCTACCTGAAATATGAACTCAAACAAATCAAACACTTTGGGAGTCTTTCATGCACATAACATTTTTATTACAATAGTCATTAAAGTGTTTCGCAGAATTATAACCACCCAATCATTCAAGCACTTTCGGCAGCTAACCTTCTTACAACAAAATGTATAGGTGTATTTATATGCAGCTTTACCATAATAAAATTTAAAACACACCATCACGTTGTTTATGTAATTGAAATAAACTTTCGATACCCATCACTTCCTAGTCATAACCTTTATACAGCTTTGTCCTTCCACAGAATATTATGGTAGCCCTCTCATCATGACTACCTCCATCTAATCCTTCCTGCATTCACATCAGCTCATGAAATGATCTCAGAATTTCCATTAATTCAACATTTCATTCATTATTTAATTTGCAATAACACATACACATCCCAATTATGCATTCACACAATGAATCACAACATGTGCAACCACACACATGTATGCACATTCACAACACTTACACAAACTGTTATATGCATTTACTCAATGCTTAATCACAATATTTACAAGATATTTTTAATGTACATCTACTAATTGCATCCAATGCACTACCACATTGATCAAGAACATCCATGTGCCTATACAGGTTTCCTACAATGGTAAGTTGGACATTCTGGCCAATGCTCCAACACCATGTCCAATCATCTCCGCAATCATTTGGTTGTCTATTTGATGCCCTCTTTCCCCATTCAACAACACATCCCGAGTTTTCACACTCCATGGTTGTTGGCAAGAGGTTTCATCCTAATTTAACACCAATAGGGAATTAATGGGTGGCTTGTGTAGCACTAAAGTATTACCACAACAGGACCATAAGTCCTTACTTGCTTGATTATCAACCCATAACCATTATACACGTGGCATAATCTACTTTCATATGAATGCAATCAAAATTCTTAAATAGTCACATGATAACATGCCTCGTGGAATGTCATTCACACAAATGCATTCACTATTACATGCATTCCATTTTATGATGACTAAAACATTATTAAAGGATTCTTACCCATCCTTTCTCATCACTTAATAATATTAGCATAATGAACCTTACCTGCAAGGCTTCCATCAACCCACTGCTGTTACCTGATCAGTTGATTTCTTACTAAGGACTACACAGTCCTTCCACTGACCTCTTGCTCATAGATTTGTTGCTCCAGCATTTCTTTATAAGATTGCTTTTCACGGGAAACATCAGCAGCAACATCTTCATCCATGCTTCAATTGTCTTTGGTCCAGTTCCAATACCATCACCAATGGTGATTATCAATCACAACAATTATCATTAGTGGCTTATTGCATATGTAGAACTCGCTCTTTTACCATCATGCAATCTCACACCCATTAAGTTATCATTTAACTAGCTTTCATGGCTTAAAAGAGTTATCAACCTTTTCAATTTAAGGTCTTATTACCTTTACTACCCCTTTCTTAGGTATCAACTAATCACATAATGCACTCAACAATTAAACATATCAATCACATGATATCCAATATAACTAAAGGAATTCTTACCAGTTCCTTTCTCAACTCATACAAACACAAGCATACTTGCGTTACTTCCACTGCTTACTCTGATTTTACCTGATCAGTAGGTAACTTGTGAAGCTAACATGATGCTACCACCAACCCTTGAAATTTTTCTCCCAAAGATAGTCTATCCTCTTCAGTAATATGATGATCAATATCTTCCATCTTTCACACAATAGATTAACAACCGCATTATCCCTTGTCCATCTTTAATACAGATGCAATCATCAACACATGTTAAACATATCAGATATCAATATCATACACATGTTCAACATATTTCACACGCATGACTTCTACACATATCCATTCCTAAACACAACTCTTTAAGCTAATCTTGCAACCTCATCAACTATATGCTTAAACATGTTTATATGCATTCTCTTTCAAGCATGCATCCAACAATCATGCATATATGCATCATATTTATTCCCAGAAGAAAAGATCTAGGATTCTCTCTTGTCTATTTTACAATCCAACTATCTTTAGCTATGAGATCCACCCTCATGTAGATGAGGCTTATCATGGAATTTTTTTTACCCTTACACTACCTCCTGTATCTGATAAGCTCATACAATAACCAAATTAAACATTAATTTTCCAGTAACCCAAATGAAGAATTATAAAAATAGTGATTTTTTTTTCATTGACTTTGTCATAACCCAAGTTTTAATAACAACCCAAAATTGTAGTTGCACATTATGCAAACCCAACAATTCAAACACACAGCCCAACAAGATCCCAACTTGGTAGCGATTCCATGCTTATCTCAACATATCTCGTCAATGCAAATACATCCATTATTTTCCCCAATAATTCGAAAATGCAGAAGAAACACATATTATTCACTCGAAATTTGTTAGAAAAACTAATCCTTCAGCAAGTCAGTAATGTTAAAGCATAATCATGCTCCAAGGGAATAATTCTTCAAAATGCAAATGTAAACATACATTCAACACGTAGGATACTTCTTCACACAAGGTCGACATACTTAGTACAGAAGTTGCTCAACATATACCAATTTGGATTTCCACATATACCCAGAGGTTCAAGAGTTGTGACCTGTGCTCTGATACCAATTTGTAATGTACCCTCGTTACACATACACACAATTTACAAACTATAAAACTATAAAAATAAAATTTTCTTTTGAGCAGCTAATTAACAGCTTCCTAATTCTCATTAATAGGCCACAAACATAATTCAAACATAGACAATCAGAAACATGCCATCTGCACCAGGAAACATATCATAGTTTAATTCTAACCTTTCCTAATTTAAGGTGAAGACTACCATCCAAATTATAAGCAAACATAAGCTTGACACAAGGTTAGAAAGAATCATCAAAGCTTGCAAAGTTAAACAACACATCTCATCCTTATACATATGAAAGACTTTGCATCAAGCATTTAAACTTCATAACTAGGTTTATGCTTATCATTCACATATAAAAATTCATGTTGCAGATAGCTTATGCAATGGAAAATAGCTCATTCATAGCACATCATTCTATACAGGCTTAAACATAGCTTATTCATGGCTTTCATTTAATTACATATTCATTCCACAGATTGAACATAACAAGCATAAACAAACACATGAACATTATAATTCATACACAGATACACTTAGCTGAAATTCACATGAATTTGGCAACTGGATGCATGTGAGCCATGCTCCACCCAACCTTAGAACTTGTCCATCCTATACTTTTTCAACTCCCAATTTCACCCTGAGCCAAGATCTAGACATTAACCAAATATATCTCACCAATTTTTCCCCAACTCACGCTCAAAGTCTAAGGTGGAAATAACAGAGAGAATCGATATACACAGGGGCTCAACAAGGAAATAGGATAACAACCAATTCCATGCCAATTCCGCAATTGACCCACCTGAGTTCCTTCCCAAAAATGCTCAACGATATACTTCACTGCAAGCATCGGGATTCCCTCTGGGCCTCATGCTTCATTACCAATTGGCTGGTGTATGCAACCAAGGAAATCATGGTTAGAACAGGTTAACTCGACAATTCAGGTTCAGGTTTGTTAGAGGGATTCTTCCCAAGGTTTCTTCACTCTCTCCAGAACTCGAAGACGCACAGTGATATTCTTCATTGTCCCCATCTGAATTCCTTTCTTCACTCGTAGACACTTTTCCCCCATGCTCTCTACATGCATTCTTCCACTCAGCAGACACTTCCCCATGCTCCCTGCGTGCATTCTTTCACTCCGCAGACACTTCCCCATTCTCCCTGCATGCATTCCTCCCATCGTCGTGGACTAACGTCCCCAAACACCTAGCCGTGCCAAGCATCAGCATGCCCCCACTTCACCTGGATTACCGACACAACCCTGTGTCCCTCTTTGGGATCCCACATGGCTATCCCAAAGGAACACATCCCTCATCCATAATCACGATTAGCCCCTTAATCTTCATCATTAAGTAATAATATTTAACATTAAAATAATCCCCCTTTAAGAGTATTGTTAGGAGTATGGGTTTTGGGTTTATCATAAGGTTTATAGAACAAAGGGTTTATTATAAATTCCTTATAAATGTATGTTATTTTGTTAAATTTCTAAAAATACACTTGAAAATAGAAATTAAATGTATTTTACGACAAAGATAATTCAAAGGCCCCAAAAAATGCCTCAAAATGAAAATGTGTGATACTGGTATCAACCCTTTTTGAAATGGAGGTAAAAATAGCTACTAAAATTAGGAGAGAGAAAAACGAGAACTATTTCGAGTTCTCGTTTCAGAGTATAAGTGGTTCAATATATATAAATGATATATCATTCTAAAACTACGCATTTAGAATTCCATTTTTAACTTTTGTCCTCAAATGGAAACATAACATGACATTAAAATCAGTCAATTAATTTCCCAAGTGATAGGGAAAAGTCCATGTTATATCCATGAGACTTTCACACTTTTCATGCTTTCCTAACATGCACATGAACTCATGCATGTTCATCCTTTCACAAGGAATTAACTTATTCAACCTTCACAAGTATTTCAAGCAATCAACCACAATCATTTCTCAGCCAAAACATGCATTCAATCAATTTTTTGTTTTCTGTAATGCATCAATTAAAAAGGAAAAAGGAGAGTAAGAGTTTCCCCCTTCTTATTCTTGTTCTAATTTGGAGTCACACTAACACTGTGGTTCCATGATCCTTAGCCTCTTTCATTTCAATGTGAGTACTTGACTTGCGCTTTCTTTCCTATGACACTTAGTGTCTGATGTCTGGCCCAGGACTCTCATCCAGGGAACCTTTTTAAGTAGAGTCACTCTAGTGCTATTGAGAGCTTATGCTCAACACATGATGAGTAGTCCATGTGCTCCAAAGATTCTAATCAACACATATATGTCATCCATGTGCTCCAGAGATTATACTCAACACATGATGAGTAGTCCATGTGTTCATGAGCTCCTGCTCAACACATATATGTCATCCATGTGCTCCAGAGCTTATGCTCAATACATGATGAACAGTCCATGTGCTCCATGAGTGTGCCACATCAAATTGTATATGTTCGAGCTGACACACAAAATGAAGAAGCTAGTTCATTAGTATTGATGTTCTATAGTGGTAAACATATTTCATAACATTTACTACCAAATATTGAAATACCAAGAATGCATCTATTCCCTTAGGTATAGTCAATATTGATAATCTTAACATAACTCAACACTAGAAAGGTGTGCACCCCTCACTGATGTGTACTATGCAGGTCCTACTCTTACTTCAAGTAGTCTGAAATAGTGTAAATAAAATCAAACATGCTCTACATATTAACTCTAGTAACTAGACATGTCTATATCTCAGCTAGGGTTAAAGAACACTTATCTCTTTTTGCAGATGTATGTTCTCTTCCTTTGCGAGGAGTGTGGATCCCTTCTCTAAGTTATCAGTCCCTCGGTTTTCCACCCCAATCTCTTTAATGTTACACGTATTCCCTATTTGGCATAAATTTTACCATCTCACTCACATGGATTTCCACCATGTAGTGTAGATGAGGCATCCTCATACTGTTGGGATTTTTCAAGTGGCACCACTATACCCATTGGATTTTATGCTTGTTACCATAACATGGACACCTGTAACGTCCCCTCCTACCATACCAGCATGATAGAGAGGACGTGATGCTAAAACCGGGCATCTAGCCCCATAAACTTATTAAACTAAGCATTCACATAATATGAAAGACATATGGGATGTAAAATTATAAGTAAAACACAGCGAAAATAATATCAATTACACCTCTATCATACATTCATAATATTCATGAAATATTAATTTGCAAAGTTAACACAAGAGAATACTTATCTTGACAAAGTAGTCCCAAACAACTAGCTATGCATCTGCAATGTTCCACCCAACCATAGGCCAGTTGTGCTTATTAACCTCTTGATACAACTGCCACCCCCGAGCTGGGCATAATCTCTACAAGGAACCAGGGAACAACAGACTCACACATAGCCAAGCATACACCAAGATGAGCCAAGCCAATCTACAATTGGGTTTATCAAGCTGCTAGAGAATGGAAAGGAAGAATTGCTAAGCTAGTGAGCTCAACCATAGAGCTATGGGTACCCCTCCCAGATCTATTTAGCTTGGCACCCACAATGCCTACACACCCAACACAAGGAAGTATTCTCTTCACTGCCACACAGTCCCTCAAGCCATACCTTCCTCTCTAGTGCTCTCAGGGTGTGCATAGAAAAGTAGCCAAATCCCTCTTGATCTTCTTGAGAGGTCACCCCCTTCACTAGGTTTATCAAGCCAATTCTGTCCACCACCATTCCAAGTTTCTTGCTTACAGATTCAAACCAAAACAAGGATGCACATAACAGCTGAACCACAATGATTGGGCATGATAAAAACGTTTGTCCAGTGGGATGTCCAAAGAGAGGGTTTCTACCAATTTAGAAAAACGTGGGAAAGCCCAAAAACGAAATGGTAACTGGGAATTCAACCCTGGAGAGCAGAAATCGTTTTTTAGAAAAACGCCCATGGGTATTCTAGGGAAAAAACGGCCTCCATAACAGTCCCAAATCGTGGCCCTTCTCTCCGAGCTGCTGTACAATCCAAAAACGAGCTCCCAGGCATGGAAAAATGCAGGGAAAATGGTAAAAACGTGATGAGGAAAGACCCAGTAGTTCAGACTGCGTGAGAGATGAAAGACTAACTGTTCAGAATGGCTTTGGGCACCATTTCGTGGGTGTTTTCTTTCCCAAGAAGCAAGGATACGAATTCCCAGGTTGATGGCTTGCACATACACGAAATTGGCTGCCATACTTCTTCATTCCCAAGGCATTAACTACCTCAACCAATTCTTGGAAGAATTAAATGATTGGGTGCATAACCCAAAATGGGTAGTTGGTGGTTTATGGTTTTTCTCATTGACACATGGATTAACACCATTGGCTCAAGGGTTTGAATAATTTCCCTCCCTATTCCTTGTAGAATCATGCCCCATCTCTTTGTTGCATTGCATAGCTAGTTGTGGGTATTTCTCATTAAAATTCGTATTTACATGACATCTTATTTACATTGTGCCTATCTAGCACAAGAACCATAGGCATCTATTTCTAATTGCCGATACATAAAACGCTAAATCAATGGTGGGGCCTTGGCCTTGAGCTCCTCACCATGATTAAATAACAATATTTACATAATTTACGATTTAATACAAAGGGCGTCAAAATGGGGACATTACATTCCCCTCCCCTTACATTAGCACTGTCCTCAGTGCTCATCAAAATTGAACAAAAATGGATATGCCACCCTCATGGCATCCTCCAGCTCCCATGTAGCCTCATCGGGACCGTAGTGCTTCTATTGCACCTTTACCTGTCCGATGGCTCGGTTCTGGAGCAATGTTGCCTTCTTGTCTAGGATGCACAATGGATCGGTTTGGAATTCTCCCTCGGGTTCCACCTGGATCACATCCCAATTAATCACATGGTTAGGATCATGTACATATTTCTTAAGCAAAGAGACATGAAAAACATTATGGGCTTTAGTGCTAGCAGGCAATGCAAGTCTATATGCAACTGGTCCTATTCTTTCAAGCACTTCAAATGGCCCACAATATCTAGGTGATAGCTTGGCACAACTCCCAAGCTTCAAGGAACTCTTTATTGATCTCACTCTAAGATACACATGATCCCCAACACTAAATTCCCTATGGATCCTATGCTTATCTGCATAGCTTTTCTATCTATCCTGGGCTACTTTTAAATTTTGCCGGATCTTGGAAACTTGTTGTTCCATTTCCTTAAGCAATTCTGGCCTAAGTATAATTCTATTCACTGGATTGTCCCAAGTCACTGGTGTCCTACACCTTTTGCCATACAAAGCCTCATAAGGACTCATTCCCAACGATGCTTGTTGCCCATTGTTATATGCAAATTCTACCAAGTGTAGGTAATCCTCCCACTTGGATGGTTTGTCCATTACATACATGCGGAGCATGTCTTCAAGCACCTGATTTACTCTTTCTGTTTGCCCGTCTATTTGAGGATGGTGTGCAGTACTAAAGCTTAGCTGTGTACCCAAATATGCAAAGAGACCTTTCCAAAAATTGGAAGTGAACTTGGTATCCCTGTCAGAAATTATTGCCTTAGGCAACCCATGTAATCGAAAAATTTCCTTCATGAAAATATTTGCAATGGCATCGGCTTTATGTGTGGATTTAACCGGTATGAAATGTGCTTCCTTTGTTAACTTGTCCACCGCAACCATGATGGAATCATGTTGTCTCTTAGTCATTGGCAATCCTGTAATAAAATCCATGGATATTACTTCCCATTTTCATTCTGGAATTGGCACTGGAAGCAATAAACCTGCTGGATGTTGGTGTTCAACCTTCACCTGCTGACATTCCATGCACTTAGAGATGTATTCAGCGATATCCTTCTTCATCCCTGGCCAGAAATAATATTTTCTTGCTGTAGCAATTGTTTTCTGATATCCTAGGTGACCAAAGTATGGAGCTTTATGGATCTCATCCATAACCATTCTCCTTAAATCCGCCGCATTTGGAATATAGACTCTATTCTTATAAGTAAGAAGTTCGCCTTCTTCCAAATGATAACCCTCATACTTCTTTTCAAGGTTTTGCTGCTGCAATTTGCCCTTTATCTGCTCATACACTTCATCCTCAACCATATGGTTAATAATCCGCTGCCTCAAATCTGGTTTGCAAGTACTAAGCGCTGCCACATGCATTTCATGCACCTTCCTGCTGAGTGCATCAACCACCTTGTTTTCTTTCCCTTTTATGTGTTTGATTTCGAAATCAAATTCAAAAAAAAATTCCAACCAACTAGCTTGCCTAGCATTTAAAGTTGGCTGATCAAACAAGTATTTCAGACCACAATGGTCTATCCTTAACTCAAATTTTCTTCCCATTAAGTAATGCCTCCACATCTTTAAGGCATGCACTATGGCTGCAAGTTCTATATCATGAGTAGCATAGTTCTTCTCATGCTCCTTCAACTTTCTTGACTCATAGCATATCACGTGGTTGTCCTGCATAAGAACTCCTCCAAGTCCTTGATTGCATGCATCGGTACATACCACAAAGTCTTTTTCTGGGTCTGCAATTTTTAAAATTGGTGCACTTGTAAGAAGATTCTTCAGCCGTCGAAAACTTTCCTCACATCTTGGTGACCATTCAAACTTTATCCCCTTCTTTTGCAAAGAAGTGATCGGGTTTGCAACCCTGAAGAATCCTTCGATAAACCTCCTGTAGTAACCAGCAAGGCCCATAAAAGATCTCACATCAGTCACATTCCTTGGAGTTGGCCAATTCATAATGGTTTCGATCTTCTCAGGGTCTACAGATATTCCTTCGTCGGAGATGAAGTGACCCAAATAATGAATTCTATCTTTATAAAAGTCACATTTGCTCAACTTTGTATACAGCTTATGATCCCTTAGTAATTGCATTGTCATTCTCAAATGTTCTTCATGCTCTTCTTCATTCTTAGAATAGATGAGAATGTCATCTAGGAATACAAGAACAAACTTGTCCAAATACTTGCTAAAAACATTATTCATGAGACACATGAATGTAGCTGGTGCATTTCTGAGACCGAATGGTACCACTACAAACTCATAGTGTCCATACCTTGTTCTAAAGGTTGTCTTATGAATATCTTCTTCTTTGATTCTTACCTGATGGTAACTAGACCTCAAGTCAATATTTGAAAATACCTTTGCTCCTCTCATTTGGTCAAAAAGGTCATCAATTCGGGGCAATGGGTATTTGTTCTTCACAGTGACTTTGTTCAACTGCCTGTAGTCAATACATAACCTGAGTGTTCCATCTTTCTTTTTCACAAATAGAACAGGTGCTTCCCACGGGGACACACTTGGCCTAATATATTTCTTTTCCTAATATATTTCTTTTCCAGCAACTCTTGTAATTGCATCTTCAATTCTAGCAATTCTGGGGTACTCATCCTGTAGGGTGTCTTAGACACTGGTGCCGCTCCTGGTACAAGCTCAATTGTAAATTCAATGTTTCTCTTTGGAGGGAGTCCTGGAATCTCATTAGGAAAAACATCCCTAAATTCTTGCAATACATGATAGTCCTCCCATTTAAGAGTTTCATTCTCTGCTGCCTCTAAAACGTGAGCTACATACAATTGACATCCCTTCCTACAGAACTTCTTCAGCTGCATGGCTGTAACCTGTCTAATAGAAGTCACCTTTGGAATCCCTTTTACAACCCTCGGGTTTCCTTCTTTGTCCATGCTTTCAAATGTCTTATTGTAGCAGTCAAGTTTAACCCTGTGTGCTTATAACCAATCCATTCCAATGAGAATATCATAAGAACCAAGTGGCAAAATATTCAAATCTGCATAGGTGAATAACCCATCCATCTCTAATGGACATTTCTCTACTATTTCATTAACTTTTCTCTTGGTTCCAGTGGCTAGTTGAACTAACCATGATTTACTATGCTTTAATTTTTTGAAAGCACAAATCTCAACAATTCTAGGAGTGACATAACTGTGAGTAGATCCAGGATCAATCAAAATAGAAACAGATTGCTTAGCAATCTTACCTTCAACTTCGACCACAGTTGACTGATGATCTGCTTGACGGTCGTCTACTACTGCATAGATTCTAGGGATTGTCCTTGCCACTTGACCCACAATTTCAGCTCTTTGGATGTTGTGAACTTGATTTGCATTCCCATTCTGATGTGGACAGTTCCTAAGCATGTGGTCTCCTCCACAACCCCAACATTGAAGTGGTTCTCTTGGTTCCTTTGGATCTCTTTGCTTGTCTCCCATCATCCTAGTTGGCTTAGTCACAACCTGTGATGGTTTCCTTTGCTGATTCCGGAATTGAGGAGGCTTGAACCCCTTCTTCCTTTGATCAAACTTTTCGTTTTTCCTATCCTTCCATGCCTTATGTAATTATGGTTTGCTTCTGTTTTGATCAAAGCAATACTTGGCCTTTCTTATGGCCTCCTCTAGAGTTCGAGGTTCATCAAACTCAATTCTATCTTTATATGACTGGGGCAGTCCACTTAGGAAACGCTGAATTTTTACCTTATCATCTTGAATGTACTTGACATACCTCAGCAGCTCCAAGAACTTGTTTGCATATTCTTCCATGGTCAATTGTCCCAATCTCAGTTCATGGAATTCTTTGATCTTATCATCATAGTACCAGTCAGAGAGGTACTTCTGCTTGAAGTATTTCTTGAACTGTTTCCACACAATCTTCCTTGCGTTGATCTTCTTCACTTGCCTGGTGTGTTCCCACCATATAGATGCTCTTCCATTCAAGTTGAAGATGGCTACCCTTGCCTTCATATTTGCCAAGTAGTCTTGGACTTGGAAATATTTTCTCATCCCAAGAAGCCAAGCTTCAGCTTCTTGACCAGACCTTACCTCTCCATCAAATGTAGGAGGTTTTGCCTTCTTAAATTCCCCATGCGAACTGTTCTTGTAGTGCTTCTTCCTCTTACTCATGCGAGATGAAGAGCTTGAACTCTCAATGGATTCTTCAGAGTCAGTTGATTCATTAGAAGAGATCTATGGAGTATATGTTCTGTCTGTAGAAACTCTTCTTGGGCTACTGGCCCTCTTATAGGAATTCCTTCTAGAACTACTCCCACCACTTTCTAGATTTGTTGTCTGATGCCTAGAGTTTATTTGCCTTTGGATGTCTGTTAAACTCTGCAGCATGGCTGCATTCAACTGATTTTGTTCTTCCTGAGCTTTAATCATCCTTTCATTATCTTCTCTGCAACTTTGCAACTCCACCCTTAGGCTTCTCATGGTGGCCACAATACCTGGAGGAGTCTCCTGATTTCTTCTCCCATTAGATTTTGTTTCAGCATTTTCAACATGTATGTTCTCCCCCATGGCATCTGTCTCAGGCTCATAGGGATCTTGTGCATCATCCATGATGTTCATTTTCTTGGCCCAACCAAGATCCAAAACTTTCTAACTGTACTATCTAGAGTGCCGCCCTGATGCAACTGTAATTCTGCAGAATGTGTTCATCAACACAATTGTTAGCTGCATTATATTCTCAGAACTTACTTCCATACACGTGGGAAAAGGTTATATTGACAATTTTTCAAATCATAGGATTTTTTCACAATCAATGACATACGAGGGGGGGAAAACAAAAGGGGGTCAAGGGGGCTTGCCCCCTTGTAGCTTCCGGCGAATGCTCCCGCAATTGCGGAGTCATTCGTGGAATGCTTCCATTGCGGAGCGATTTGGCGAATGCTCCCGCATTTGCGGAGCCATTCGCGGAATGCTTCTGTTGCGGAGCGATTCGGCGAATGCTCCCGCAGTTGCGGAGCCATTCGCGAAATGCTTCCGCAGTTTTGAAAGACACTGGGAAATTCTTTCCGTAGTTTCGGGGCGGTTCGCGGAAGCCTTCCGCAGTTGCGGAACAATTCGCCGAAGTCTTCCGCAGTTGCGAAACGATTCGCCGAAGTCTTTCGCAGTTGCGGAACGATTCGCCGAAGTCTTCCGCAGTTTCGGAAGAGAATTCCTTCCACAGTTTCAGGGCGGTTCGCGGAATTCTTCCGCAAATTCGGAACGATTTCCCGAACTCTTCTGCATTGCGGAACGATTCACGGAATCTTTCCGCAGTTTCGGGACAACTTCCCTAATTCTTCCCGAAACAGACTTAAACAAAATTTTCAAAAACACTTAAGAAAATTTTTGAAATCTTCCCTTCTTTCAGTGATGACTGCTGCTTAGCAGGAGGTGATCTTACCTCTGTAATCTATCCAACTTAGCATGTTTAGGCCCAAAGCTGAGACCTGTGGTGATCAGGAAGGGACCTTCCCAAGTGGTTGTGATTGGATTTGGCCCATAGAGGCCCAATGCTGCAACCAGCAACTCTGATACCAAAATGTAACGTCCCCTCCTACCATACCAGCATGATAGAGAGGACGTGATGCTAAAACCGGGCATCTAGCCCCATAAACTTATTAAACTAAGCATTCACATAATATAAAATACATATGGGATGTAAAATTATAAGTAAAACACAGCGGAAATAATATCAATTACACCTCTATCATACATTCATAATATTCATGAAATAATAATTTGCAAAGTTAACATAAGAGAATACTTATCTTGACAAAGTAGTCCCAAACAACCAGCTATGCATCTGCAACGTTCCACCCAACCATAGGCCAGTTGTGCTTATTAACCTCTTGATACAACTGCCACCCCCGAGATGGGCATGATCTCTACAAGGAACCAGGGAACAATAGACTCACACATAGCCAAGCATACACCAAGATGAGCCAAGCCAATCTACAATTCGGTTTATCAGGCTGCTAGGGAATGGAAAGGAAGAATTGCTAAGCTAGTGAGCTCAACCATAGAGCTATGGGTACCCCTCCCAGATCTATTTAGCTTGGCACCCACAATGCCTACACACCCAACACAAGGAAGTATTATCTTCACTGCCACACAGTCCCTCAAGCCATACCTTCCTCTCTAGTGCTCTCAGGGTGTGCATAGAAAAGTAGCCAAAGCCTCTTGATCTTCTTGAGAGGTCACCCCCTTCACTAGGTTTATCAAGCCAATTCTGTCCACTACCATTCCAAATTTATTGCTCACAGATTCAAACCAAAACAAGGATGCACATAACAGCTGAACCACAATGATTGGGCATGATAAAAACGTTTTTCCAGTGGGATGTCCAAAGAGGGGGTTTCTACCAATTTAGAAAAACGTGGGAAAGCCCAAAAATGAAATGGCAACTGGGAATTCAACCCTGGAGAGCAGAAATCATTTTTTAGAAAAATGCCCATGGGTATTCTGGGGCAAAAACGGCCTCCATAACAGTCCCAAATCATGGCCCTTCTCTCCTAGCTGCTGTACAATCCAAAAACAAGCTCCCGGGCATGGAAAAATGCAAGGAAAATGGTAAAAACATGATGAGGAAAGACCCAGTAGTTCAGACTGCGTGAGAGATGAAAGACTAACTGTTCAGAATGGCTTTGGACACCATTTCGTGGGTGTTTTCTTTCCCAAGAAGCAAGGATACGAGTTTCCAGGTTGATGGCTTGCCCATACACGAAATTGGCTGCCATACTTCTTCATTCCCAAGGCATTAACTGCCTCAACCAATTCTTGGAAGAATTAAATGATTGGGTGCATAACCCAAAATGGGTAGTTGGTGGTTTATGGGTTTTCTCATTGACACATGGATTAACACCATTGGCTCAAGGGTTTGAATAATTTCCCTCCCTGTTCCTTGTAGAATCATGCCCCATCTCTTTGTTGCATTGCATAGCTAGTTGTGGGTATTTCTCATTAAAATTTGTATTTACATGGCGTCTTATTTACATTGTGCCTATCTAGCACAAGAACCATAGGCATCTATTTCTAATTGCCGATACATAAAACGCTAAATCAATGGTGGGGCCTTGGCCTTGAGCTCCTCACCATGATTAAATAACAATATTTACATCATTTAAGATTTAATACAAAGGGCGTCAAAATGGGGACATTACAACACCTACTTACTCATGTCCTCCTGACACAGTTCTATACAAGCCAACACTGATTAGCAATCATCAGTAGTTTTCGAATCTGAAATTTACAAGTCTGAAAGGGATGATCTGTTCTGTGCATAACTAAGTTTACAACCATGAGATCATTCTCATGAGTTTGACTCTTGCACATGGTATATTTTCAGCCTTCATCATGGACTTACCCACCTTGCCATGTCCAAAGCAATCTACCTGAAATCTAAACTCAAACCAGTCAAACACTTTGGGAGTCTTTCATGCACATAACATTTTTATTACAATAGTCATTAAAGTGTTTTGCAGAATTATAACCACCCAATCATTCAAGCACTTTCTGCAGCTAACATCTTCTTACAACAAAATGTATAGGTGTATTTATATGCAGCTTTACAATAATAAAATTTAAAAGACACCATCATGTTGTTTATGTATTTGAAATAAACTTTCGATACCCATCACTTCCTAGTCATAACCTTTATACAGCTCTGTCCTTCCACATAATATTATGACATCCCTCTCATCATGACTACCTCCATCTAATCCTTCTTGTATTCACATCAGCTCATGAAATGATCTCAGAATTTCCATTAATTCAACATTTCATTCATCACTTAATTTGCAATGACACATACACATCCCAATTATGCATTCACACAATGAATCACAACATGTGCAACCAAACACATGTATGCACATTCACAACACTTACACAAACTGTTATATGCATTTACTCAATGCTTAATCATAAGATTTACAAGATCTTTTTAATGTACATCTACTAAATGCATCCAATGCACTACCACATTGATCAAGAACATCCATGTGCCTATACAGGTTTCCTACAATGGTAAGTTGGACATTCTGGCCAATGCTCCAACACCATGTCCAGTCATCTCCCCAATAATTTAGTTGTGTATTTGATGCCCTCTTTCCCCATTCAACAACACATCCCGATTTTTCACACTCCATGGTTGTTGGCAAGAGGTTTCATCCTAATTTAACACCAATAGGGAATTAATGGGTGGTTTGTGTAGCACTAAAGTATTACCACAACAGGACCATAAGTCCTTACTTGCTTGATTATCAACCCATAACCATTATACACATGGCATAATCTACTTTCATATGAATGCATTCAAAATTCTTAAACAGTCACATGATAACATGCCCCGTGGAATGTCATTCACACAAATGCATTCACTATTACATGCATTCCATTTTATGATGACTAAAACATTATTAAAGGATTCTTACCCATCCTTTCTCATCACTTAATAATATTAGCATAATGAACCTTACCTGCAAGGCTTCCATCAACCCACTGCTGTTACCTGATCAGTTGATTTCTTACTAAGGACTACACAGTCCTTCCACCGACCTCTTGATCACAGATTTGTTGCTCCAGCATTTCTTCGTAAGATTGCTTTTCACGGGAAACATCATCAGCAGTATCTTCATCCATGCTTCAATTGTCTTTGGTCCAGTTCCAATACCATCACCAATGGTGATTATCAATCACAACAATTATCATTAGTGGCTTATTGCATATGTAGAACTCGCTCTTTTACCATCATGCAATCTCATACCCATTAAGTTATCATTTAACTAGCTTTCATGGCTTTAAAGAGTTATCAACCTTTTGAATTTAAGGACTTATTACCTTTACAACCCCTTTCTTGGGTATCAACTAATCACATAATGCACTCAACAATTAAACATATCAATCGCATGATATCCAATACAACTGAAGGAATTCTTACCAGTTCCTTTCTCAACTCATACAGACACAAGAATACTTGCGTTACTTCCGCTGCTTACTCTGATTTTACATGATCAGTAGGTAACTTGTGAAGCTAACATGATGCTACCACCAACCCTTGACATTTTTCTCCCAAAGATAGTCTATCCTCTTCAATAATATGATGATCAATATCTTCCATCTTTCACACAATAGATTAACAACTGCATTATCCCTTGTCCATCTTTAATACAGATGCAGTCATCAACACATGTTAAACATATCAGATATCAATATCATACACATGTTCAACATATTTCGCACGCGTGACTTCTACAAATATCCATGCCTAAACACAACTCTTTAAGCTAATCTTGCAACCTCATCAACTATATGCTTAAACATGTTTATATGCATTCTCTTTCAAGCATGCATCCAACAATCATGCATATATGCATCATATTTATTCCCAGAAGAAAAGATCTAGGATTCTCTCTTGTCTATTTTACAATCCAACTATCTTTAGCTATGAGATCCACCCTCATGTAGATGAGGCTTATCATGGAATTTTTTTTACCCTTACACTACCTCCTGTATCTGATAAGCTCATACAATAACCAAATTAAAAATTAATTTTCCAATAACCCAAATGAAGAATTATAAAAATAGTAATTTTTTTTTCATTGACTTTGTCATAACCCAAGTTTTAATAACAACCCAAAATTGTAGTTTCACATTATGCAAACCCAACAATTCAAACACACAGCCCAGCAAGATCCCAACTTGGTATCGATTCCATGCTTATCTCAACATATCCCGTCAATGCAAATACATCCATTATCTTCCCCAATAATTTGAAAATGCAGAAGCAACACATATTATTCACTCGAAATTTCTTAGAAAAACTAGTACTTCAGCAATTCAGTAATGTTAAAGCATAATCATGCTCCAAGGGAATAATTCTTCAAAATGAAAATGTAAACATACATTCAACACGTAGGATAGTTCTTCACACAAGGTCGACATACTTAGTACAGAAGTTGTTCAACATATACCAATTTGGATTTCCACATATACCCAGAGGTTCGAGAGTTGTGATCTGCGCTCTGATACCAATTTGTAACGTACCCTCGTTACACATACACACAATTTACAAACTGTAAAACTATAAAAAAAAAAATTTCTTTTGAGCAGCTAATTAACAGCTTCTTAATTCTCATTAATAGGCCATAAACATAATTCAAACACAGACAATCAGAAACATGCAATCTGCACCCAGAAACATATCATAGTTTAATTCTAACCTTTCCTAATTTAAGGTGAAGACTACCATCCAAATTATAAGCAAACATAAGCTTGACACAAGGTTAGAAAGAATCATCAAAGCTTGCAAAGTTAAACAACACATCTCATCCTTATTCATATGAAAGACTCTGCATCATGCATTTAAACTTCATAACCAGGTTTATGCCTATCACTCACATATAAAAATCCATGTTGCAGATAGCTTATGCAATGGAAAATGTCTCATTCATAGCACATCATTCTATACAAGCTTAAACATAGCTTATTCATGGCTTTCATTTAATTACACATTCATTCCACAGATTGAACATAACAAGCATAAATAAACACATGAACATTATAATTTATACACAGATACACTTATCTGAAATTCACATGAATTTGGCAACTGGCTGCATGTGAGCCACGCTCCACCCAACCTTAGAACTTGTCCATCTTGTACTATTTCAGCTCCCAATTTCACCCCGAGCCAAGATCTAGACATTAACCAAATATATCTCACCAATTTTTCCCCAACTCACGCTCGGAGTCTAGGGTGGAAATAGCAGAGAGAATCGATATACACGAGGGCTCAACAAGGAAATATGATAACAACCAATTCCATGCCAATTCCTCAATTGACCCACCTGAGTTCCTTCCCGAAAACGCTCAACAATATGCTTCACTGCAAGCCTCGGGATTCCCTCTGGGCCTCATGCTTCATTGCCAATTGGTTGGTGTATGCAACCAAGGAAATCATGGTCAGAACAGGTTAACTTGACAATTCAGGTTTAGTTTCGTTACAGGGATTCTTCCCAAGGTTTCTTCACTCTCTCCAGAACTCGAAGACGCACAGTGATATTCTTCATTGTCCCCATCTGAATTCCTTTCTTCACTCGCAGACACTTTCCCCCCATGCTCTCTACATGCATTCTTCCACTCCGCAGACACTTCCACGTGCTCCCTGCGTGCATTCTTTCACTCGGTGGACACTTCCCCGCTTTCCCTCCATGCATTCCTCCCGTCGTCGTGGACTGACGTCCCCAAACACCTAGTCGTGCCAAGCATCAGCATGCCCCCACTTCCCCTGGATCACCGACGCAACCCCGTGTCCCTCTTTGGGATCCCACGTGGCTATCCCAAAGGAACACGTCCCTCATCCATAATCATGATTAGCCCCTTAATCTTCATCATTAAGTAATAATATTTAACAATAAAATAATCCCCCATTAAGAGTATTGTTAGGAGTATGGGTTTTGGGTTTATCATAAGGTTTAGGGAACAAGGTACATAAGTCCACCTTACCCCCTCACAACCCTCGGTTAATATCTGGATCCTCTCTTTAGCGTATTGCTCCTCATGTAGCCAGCTGGTATTTATATTAAATTATTATCATGCTATGTACATACTCATATCCACAATGTTCAAATTACAATAACAACTCTAACCTGGGCCAGGGGGTGTTACAAGTAGTGTCTCTCAACACCACCTCTTATTGGAATCATTAACTCTAATCTATTTAATTCCTTGATTCTCCAACACGGTGTCAGAGATGTGGGTTAGAGTCACAGCATGTTGTCTACAAGTATTTCTAGATTGATGCGTAGACATGTTTTATTGAGTCAAATATATTTGTTTGATTGACTCATGTTTATGACTTGTAGGTTATATTAGGGTTTATGATTTAAATACAATAATGAGGGAGAAGAGCCACTTATTAACATTTATTTTCCATAATAAATCTTAAAAGAAAACTCAAGGATTTTTTTCACATTCGTGGATCTCATCCATATTAAACTCTTTGACTAAACTATTAAGCTTAATTCAAAGGTATTCAAACTAAGCACTTGCTAATACAAAACTAACCAAATGCCCCCATTGGCATCAACCAATTCCCTTTAAACTATCCATTAATTAATATTACTAATATGTCCAAAACATTTACATAAATAATACTAAATTTAAAAATGTGGAGAAAAAGAAAAGATAAAAATGTTGGGTATGTGTTATATTTTCAGCATGACTATCCACCTTCTGGCAGGGGGTTCGGGGTGACCACGAATTAAGGGGGTCCGAAAATATTTTTGGGTTATTTTTGTGTCGTTTTAATTGTTTTTTGATCAATGGTTTTCAACCCATTGTAATCTAATTCGGATTTAAAAATTAGGATTTCAAAGATTGGTGAATACCTATTTATTGTATTGTAAACAATTGAATTAATACAATGAAAGAAAAAAAAAAAAAAAAAAAAAACTATGTGGAAATGTCATTGTTTACATTCTTATGTACATTGTTAAACTTAACCCATTTTTAAAAAATACCAAAAAACTAACTCTAGTAAAGAGAAGTCTTGTAAGTGAGTGATAGATATACTTGTTGATATGGTTCTACGGTTTCCTTAGCTATCCAAAACTTCCGACATTTTCTTTAAATGATCGA
Organism: Larix kaempferi; assembly: GCA_027924585.1. Taxonomy (NCBI): domain Eukaryota; kingdom Viridiplantae; phylum Streptophyta; class Pinopsida; order Pinales; family Pinaceae; genus Larix; species Larix kaempferi. The sequence continues at coordinate 1,339,258 of BSBM01000134.1, forward strand.
CTTTCTTGAATTTATAAGCGGGGCCCACCTTATATCCTAACATTCCATTGGTTAGTTGTACGTTATCCATTGTATGACACGTATACCGTACAACAACCTTATCTTTACAAACCATATTACTTTTTAACCTTCTTGAATAAGCACGTGACCATTTCAAAGTTTATTTTGTAGTGGGTCCTTAGTCCACATCACACTCCATTTAGTTTATATCAAACATATGCCCTAACTTTATGTTGAATGGAAGACAAATATATGACAAAGTTTGATACCATGTTAATATAAAAATAAGTATTTTATCAAAATATTTTCTATAAAAAAGACAAAGAAGATTTGTTAGACTATATTCATGTACGGAAGGCATTGGGAAAGGGAATCTAAAAAGAAGCTTGAGTGCATATTACATAGAGTGGCTTTGCACGTGTGCTAGATACATAGGGAAATGATGAGGTACTAAGTGCGTTTCCAAAGACTTTCATAAAAGTTCCAAAGCTCTGAATTTCTTGTGATTGATGATTCTTTATTGAATCAATTTGATGATTCAATATTCAAAACTTTTCTTGTAGTTGTGAAAGGGTGTTTCATTTTTCTTTTGGTTGGTATCTGTATCGATGAAATTGAGCAATTTCAATTTCATAATATGAGGGATATATTTTTAATATGGTTATATTTGTTGTAATCCTTCTCTTATGGAGCAGTTATGGGGATATTTAGAATTGTGGTGTGGGAGATTTTATATTTATTCAAATAGGTCTTGGTCAAGGAATGAACAATTTTACGGAACTAAATGTTCTTAGATTTTTTATCTAATATGGGGTAAAGGATATTATATTTTTGGTGATTCACAGCTTATAGTCAGATGGATAAATGGGGAACACAGAATTCATACCATCTAATTGGTACCTCTTTTGGAAGAGGCAATCAGATTAAAAGAATGTATGGGAATAGTAAAAATTAAGCATACATTCCGAGAATGCAATAGTACAGCATATGAACTTGCAAAAGATGGAGCACTCATGCTGGAAGGTAACTGACCTATTTCTGAAGACACAAATTAGAACATAACTAATTACTTTCATGATCAATTTTGTGAAATCATATGAACTTGTATCAAATTCTATGATACTTAGGAAGACAACTTTCAACTATGAAGCATGTGACCTGAAAGGGGATCTATAAACCTATTCAAGGTTTTGTCTTTAGATTATTCTGGCAAAAAATATGTGTCGTAGCTCTATTTTGGTTTTTCTTTAGCTGGTTTAACTCCGAACTTGATCATATCATACAATGTATGATTTATGTTTTTTTTGTTGAATTTAGTTGGCTCTTGCTCAACAAGATATGCACATGTTTATTCATGTAGTCATTTGAAAAATATATCTTTGTTTTAAGTAATATAGTTATGATTTTTTTTGGAGAAAAGAAAGTTGAGGATATTATTTTCCTTACAAAAGCAATCAAAGATCTTATTAAAAAATTAAAGTTTCATAATAATAATTATGAGCTTACTACTAATACTAATAATAATGATAGGACCAAGAGTATGATAGTTAAATTTAAGAAAATAAATCATCCTCTGATGATTAAACTTTCGAAGATGTGCAATCTTTTTTATTATTAAAAAAAATATAATATTTTAATTCCAAAAGATGAAATGAGAAATATTATTATATTCCTTGGACTAATGATATACTTTCCATAGATTGATACTTTACCTTGTTGTTAAGTCCCTTGTAAATGTGTTTGAAATATATGACATTGTCACTCATTTAGTTAATGGTGAGTTCAAAATCACTAAACACTTGAAAAGACTCAATCTCCATATCTACAACAATCCTTAGCAAGGTTGCAAGGGACTATAGCTTTTCCCAATTCTTAGTACCATGAATGAAACCTATGTGAAAAAATTGAAGATTGTATAACCTACAAGTACGTAAATATCGAATATAGTTTCCATTTGAAATGGAACCAAGATGTCAAGAAGAGAAACATTGGTGCTCAGAAAGATTATTATTTTCTTGAAAACAATTGTAGAAATGATGAGCTTTGTGATTGGGATAAGACAAAATTCCTTTTCAATGGTTATTCTTTATGGAAGTGAACTTTGGGCTTGCAACATGTCTCGTGAGATTTGGAATAAAATTGAACAAATTCAAAAGTGCTTCATAACGTATAATTTTAAAATAAAATGTAACACTACTCACCTCATTCTCTTGATCAAAGTTAGATATGCTTCCATGGAGTCTAAATCCATGATTACATATTTAATTGTAAAAACACATTTCTCTTGTTAAGCAAAGATTGGCTCCTTGTTAATGCTTCTAGTATGAGTAGTATCCACCACAAGCTTAAAAAAGTTTTGGTAGAGATTTTGAGACTTGACCTAACTATTGGAACATAAAACAAGATCATCAAATTAACAATATCAACAATATTTAATATTACATATTTACAAAATTTGCAAATCGGGCCTGGAATTACAATGAAATCATTAATAATAGGAAATTAAAACAAGTTAAGATTTGGATAATCCAAACTATTTTTCAAACATTATGAGTTTAGAGAACAAATCTAATAAATTGTCAAAATCAAGACCAATGCTTATGACTTCACAATGAAACTAGTTGCTAGACTAACCCAAAAACACATTGGGATAAGTGAATTTATAAAATCTTTTATACAAGGAGGATGAAGATAAAGATGATTTCCTTTTAACTTAACCTAATAATATTAGACATATCTTTACCTAGTGTCATAACTTAATTACTTTTCAAGATCTTCTCGCTTATGAAAATAACAATCATGGTACTTTTATTTCATCATATTCAAGTATAAAAAATAATCTTCTTTAAAATATTTAGTTTGATCATGAGGTTGGTAGTGGGAAAATATATTGGAGAAATATTCATGGTGGGGGGAGATATTGGAAAATTACTATTAATATTCTCATTACCTCCCTGTCCCCAACAAAAAAAACAATATTTATTCAATATCTCCCCCAACCCAAACACTCATATCACCCTCAAATAAGAATGGTCTGATATATCCCCACCACCCCTAACCTCAATAGGGAATAAAACAAGGTTTCCTCAATATCCCCCTCCCTCATGAGCCCTTAGCCCCACCCTCATATAAGAGTAGAGTGGAGGTGGCGGGAAGATATTGGAGAAATTTTTTGGGGGGGGGATATTGGAGAAACCTTAATAAGAATTATCCAATATATCACCACCACCCCCACCCTCACCCTCAATAGGGAAAAAAATAAGATTTCTCCAATATCCCCCCTTCCCCACCAACACCATAGTTTTCAAATATCTCCCCCCAACCCCACTCTCTAGGGTTGGGGGGAGATATTGATGAAATATTAATAATAATTCTCCAATATACTCCCCCCCATTCCCTATGAACTCTCCAATATCTTACCCTCATCCCCACCCTTAATATGAAAGGAAATAGTATTTCTCCATTATCCACCCCTTCTCACCCCCCAATAGGAGAGAAAATTTAACAGGGTGGGTGTATCTTTCCGTCATCCCCACCCTCAATAGGAGAGCAAATCCTATTTCTCTAATATCTCCCACCTCACCCTCGACAACGGAGGAAGCTTAATAGTGTGGGTGCTGGGAGGATAAATTGGAGAAAGCTTAATAATATTTATCTAATATCTCCCTCCCCCCCAGTGGGGGGTAGATAATCCAGGTAGATATTGGTGGTCACCCACTAGAAATAATACGGTCTATCTTATTTTTTATTCAATTTTTGGCGCTGAATTGTGAACTCACAAGCTTCAAATATGACAGTTTTACCTAGAATACCTGTTTGAGACTAGTTTTTGGACCAATGAAAATCCCCTAAATTCCACAAACTATATATATGAAATTTTTATATAATAAACCTTAATCTAATTTTTTTACCATAGGCAATTCACCATGTCACCTTAGTACATTACAAATTTCACTATCTGAAAATTCTTAGAAATTCTTTTATAGCAAAAATGACAAGATAACCTGTTTTGAAGGATACAAGGCAAGGACCATATGCTCTAATACCAAATGTGGTGAACCAAATGCCTAAGATATAATAATTAACTAGAGTACACACCATGTACAGGGAATGTAAACATGAACCAAAATATTAGAATAACATACAAAATAATAGTACACACTATGTACAATGAACGTAATGTGGAGAACAACTCCAAGATAGATTAGAGAGATGAGTTACACTATCACTGCTTAAAGAACATAACCTATTTCAAATACCTCAATACATTCATATATCCAATTCACATTTTCCCCTCAACAATGACTATGTGACCTCTATATATATCTAATCATTCATTGCACATGTGAGCCCTTCATTAGGTCTATCCTATTACACATACATTTAGCCCTATATATGCCTCCCTTAAGTTCATATCATATACATTTAGCCTTATATATGCATATCCTTGGATCGTTAAAGTACCTATCCTAAATCCCTTAATACTGCTTCCTTAAACTTATTATCTTATTAGGGGAAGGATATATGAAAATAATATTTTATTTCTATCCTAAAGTTCCTTGACCATTGTTTTATGATGGTAATATAAACTTTGGATTAGGTGCCAAAGTGAGATATGTGCACTTTTTATGAAGGCATTGTGGTGCCTTTTAAACATGCATATATTTTATGATTCTAGCATGCAAAGGTTCTCTCTCTTCATTATCCATATACACTCTTCCTTGAGTTCTTTGAGAGCTGAAATCGTCATAGAATTGTTGTAATAAAACTATGCAAAATTGTTTTCATGGAATTATGAAGAATTTATGAGTATGTGTAGAGGTGGTTCATTATTCATGTTCATTCTCCTTAGATCTTACTGACTTGAGCTTGCATTTCCATAGTTTTTACAACTAATAAATTATGAAGATTTAGAATCATGTTATTATGAAGAAATTATGATTGTGTGACAATTAATTTATGCTATTAAAATAGCTCATTTATAGTTGATAATCTCTAGAATCCCAGCATAGAGATTTTCTAGTTAGCTCATGTTGGAGCAATAAAGGGAAGTGAGATAGCTCGAGGGGCTATTTAGTAGAGAAGAGGATCCCATTCCTTAGGTTTTGTAGGATGAGGTGAAAAATGGATGGTAGATTGATATTATTGGAGTGAAAGTTGAATTGATAATTTTGGGAATTGAACTATGTTAGAGGGGTTAAATTCAACCATCGGAATTTCACCCTAGTGGATTTATAGTTTCATCTTGGGAGTGGCCTCTATCATAGCGATTAGTGGTATGAAAGAGAGCCTATGGTTAAATGGAATGTTCTTCTTCTACCAGAACTGGTTGGTGAATACTTTTCATAAATAAGTATTCATGGCATTATAATTATTATTACTCGTATTATAAGTTAGTTTATTTTATAATTTCGATGAATGATGATAATGATGATGATGATAGTTAATGCCCACTTAGACCAAGTTTGGTCTATCAGACCTTAAGAAAGAAAAGTAAGGAACTACTTGGCACTACTTGGTTTGCTTTAGAGTTTTATTTCTATTCTCAAAAATCTTGGAGAGGAGCGATCCTAAATTACTATAATTTTGATGAAATAGAAGGTTGGGTAGGTTCGTATTGTAACAAATTTTTTGAAACTGAAATCTTATTTGGTATATGCAGGGGGATCAAAGAGGAAGTGCTTTTCATCATCCTCAACACTCATAGTCTCACAAAGATGATAGGTCCTTTCAGCCCATAGATTTTTAGGAAAGGTCCAATGCCCTGTTTCACTATGTAGCTCATGAGAGTTCGTTCTTATTTTAGCTATGTGGATCTTCTTCTTTATGCTAGTTAAGACAAAAAAATAATTTTTATCTTCAAGATTAGGGTTAATGACCTCTTTATAACATTATCTTAATTTTATTTTGTTCTCTAAATTTTCATCACACCACAACTTCTCTTTGAACTTTGAAGTTATAATATTTTTAATATCATTTATATTTTGCAAAGTGACATTTTTGTTAATCCCCCGCATCTTTAACCAAGACATGACATGTTTTTTTCAACCTTGCTTGAGCCTTATGTGGGTTTAACTAGAATTTAAAGCAATTTTCAGAAATCTCTGGTCTTTCAAGTTATTTAATTTTTTCTTGTACATTATGTACTTAGTTATAGCTATGCTCTCAATGGAGAAAATACTCACTTCAATCAGGGCCGAGAATAGGATATGACGTATTGGTTTTAATTTTAAAATTGTAAGTTATAAAACATTTCTGGATTTGCTCAATCCTTCTTCAAAATTCGCATGTATTAATTCAAATTATATTTATAAATAGATAGATAAATTATACTTAAATATCATCCATGCATTTCATAATTAGTTTATAACGAATATATAACATAAATTAGTTTAAAAGTTTCACCAGTGTTGTTTGATCTCTACTCCACTTGGTTTCAGTGCCTTAAAAAAGAAATAAGTCATTTATTTCAATTACTCTATAAATACTAGGGTATCGTAAGTGCAACCACCTCTACCTGTATTGATCATGCGATCCAGTGGCAATATTGTCTTTTTAGCATTGCCAACTCTTTGCTAGAGTCATATTGGGTCCACAATAATCAAAGCCACCTCTCAAACCGCTGGAGATAGAATCTACTACCTCAACATTCTCTCTTCATGTGGGCATTCGGTATGATGCACAAGATTTGGAATAATATCTTTATGAATACTAATTGTATTTTACATTATATTGCAATAGAAGTATCATTATTGTATCATGAATATAAAATAAATAAAAGAATTTAAATTATCAAACTTAGCAATGATTGAATAAATTGTCACATCAATAACTTTTGACAACTCACGACAACAAAAGCAATGTGATTTTATTTGAGCCTTTTGACAACTCACCACAACAAATATTGACAACTCACCACAACAAAAGCAATGTGATTTTATTTGAGCCTTTTGACAACTCACCACAACAAATATTGACAACTCACCACAACAAAAGCAATGTGATTTTATTTGAGCCTTTTGACAACTCACCACAACAAATATTGACAACTCACCACAACAAAAGCAATGTGATTTTATTTGAGCCTTTTGACAACTCACCACAACAAAAGCAACATCATTTTATTTGAGCCTAGGAGGAACAGCATAGGTTATCGGTTATCGGTTATAATTAGTTTGACATTAAATAAAATGGTTGATTGTTTTGTTGCTACCATTGCCTTTATCTATCTCCTCCAATTTTATTAGTAGATGATGTTAAAATCTTAATTTGGTTTTTGAATCTAGATGTTAGTAATTATCTCCTTATTTACTTTAACATATAGAAAAAGATATTTATTCTATTTTTTTTGAATCTGGATGTTAGCAATTATCTCCTTATTTACTTTAGTATAGTCTACTTTAACATATAGAATTAAAGCATATCTAGATATCTAGATGCAAAGTAATTTTAAGATGCAAAGTATTGTCGTGATCAATACCGAGATATTTCCACAAAACCTTAGCATTCAAATTTTCTCATCTACTCCTAGCTCGTTATTTTCCATTCATATATAGGTTAAACTTCTAAATCAATCTAAACAGTTATAAATAGATTATTTTTATTATTTAAACATATAAATATTTAATTTTAAATATTTAATAATTTATTATATAGAATAGATTTTAATCATTAATATATTTAAATTTGATATTATAAATATTTATTCTATTTTTTTTTCATTTCTTTTTTACAAAAAAACAAATAGAAAAAGATATTTAAAATAATATAATTTTATATTAAATTTAATATTATAAATATTTATTCTATTTTTTTTATTTCATTTTTACAAAGAACCAAATATAAAAAGATATTTAAAATAATATAATTTATAAAAGGTTAAAATTAATTTTTTTCGCTTGTAATTCTGTAAGGCATTGAAATTACTAAGGATTTTGATGTAAAAATATTAAGAGTCATTACTTTTTGATATTTTTCCTTATTATAAGGTTATCAAATATAACACATTTTTTTTTGTTTTTTTGGGTTTGTTTAAAAGGTATTGATAGAGGTTCCTAAAATAAAGGAGAAGGTAATGTAAGGTAATGTATAAGTTGGTTTTTATCATGTCGAGTAAATAAAGGATTTAATATATATAAGGTTTAAGTAAACAATTTTGTAATTTTATAAAAAGAAACTAAAAAATTATTGTTGAACTTTTAAAAAAACTAAACTTTATAATAAATAAGAACTTTGTAATTTTTTCTAGAAACTTTCCCAATTAAATGGTTAAATTGATTACGAATTTATTGTTATTTTATGATTTTTTGATGAATTAAATTTGTTAATATTATTTTATTATAAATATATGTTTTTATATTGAAAATTACTTCAAATCAATTATCAATTATATAATTTTTCTTTCTTAACCTATATATAATATTAAAATAATAAAATTAATTTCTTTGTATAAATATGAGCATAGATCCATCTTAAACCCATATATATCAAGCACCGAGAAGGATCCAAATTCTTGAGGTGTATTTCTTTTTTTAAATTTAAATTCAAAAAAATTGATCTCTCTTGATTGATAGATCCGCGTTTAAGTTTTAACTTTTTATTTTATAAACGAACATCTATTTTTTAATTACTTTTCATAATATTTTATTTTATGAACTAACATGGATTTTTTTTAATACTTTTCATAATTTTTTATTTTATGAATGGACATGAATTTTTTTAATTATTTTGTTACAAACGTTACATCATATTATAACATCTCCCCCATACTGGACTGTAAAGCACCTCATTTCACTCGGTGCAACAATTAACATATAACCTAATTAAGAAAACACCACCTTATATTTGATATTAGAACCCCATGTCTTAGATTTCCCAATCTAAATGAAAAGTCATAAAAAATTCTTCCTCACAATTCCATGGACAAGCCTACCAACATGTCTAATTCTCTTCACATAAATGATAGTACAGAAATATTAGTAAGGCTTCATCATCAAGGTAGTTAGGATGACTAGTGTCGCAACAATGCCAAAATTCCAACCTATTATCAAAGAATTTATAACTTGAATGATTAAGATTTCACTAATCTAGTGAAGGAATGGGAGTGAAGGATGGTTTTAAAGTTAATACATTAGCCCATCTTCTACTTGTTTGGCAACAATTATCAAGGCTGAAATCAATATATAGAAGTATAAAAAGGGGTCTTACTGTTATTACATACTTTTGATATGTTTCATGTTTCATATAATTAGTTTATCATTTTTAGATATTAATATCTGATTATTTATTATGAATTATTGATATTTAAATAAATGAGAATAACTTGTTTTATAAATGCAAATTAATGGTAAGTGAAGAGTATATAGGACTAATTTTTAATGTTTTTTTTCAAATAAAAGATTTACTAATATTCATTTTTTTACAAAAGTATTTACCAAAATTCTATAGGATATTTATCTTTAAACGTCATACAAATTGTTCGTAAATTATATAAAAATTTAGAAAATTGATTTTTTTTATAAAAATATTGTCAAACATTTTGTAGTTGGAAACTTAAGAACTAGTAAGATTCTTCAAGGTTTCTACACTTTAAGAAAATTATGGATCCTCACAATTTCCCCTATTAAATTAGTGAACGCATTAAACCCGATAAGGAAATGAATAATTATGATGTATAGCTATTACCATTTATAATAAAACATTATGATGAAACCAATTTTTTTTTTTCTAAAAAGATCTTAAATAGACGATGATCCAAGTTATTGGAGCTATCGATCTCTCAACTGATATTAACCTCCATCTATTCTTCTAAATATTAACCTCCCTCCCTTCTTCTATGTCATTCATGACACACATGCAATGGCTACTTTCTTGAACTCACCATGTGGATCCATTGCGTGCTTCCTTGAACTCACTATGTGGATCATCAGAGTGGATCCGTAGGCTATCCCTCCTTTCGATTGAATCTTTGAAGGGTTATCATTGTTGATATTTTCTTGGCATAAAACTCCACTATGAAGAGGGATGAGGGAACTTTGATTTTTATGGCTTATGTTTAGACTTAGATCTAACAATTTGACCTTTACTTACAGGTAAGGTTAGGAGCTTAATTTTTGGTTTTTCATTGTGGCTTTATAATGATTCAACTTGATTTTATTGATATGTTATGGCTTTATAGTGATTCAACTTGATTTTATTGATATGTTAGCTTATTTTCTTTTGTAGGATGTGGCCATGCTTTCCTACCTCTCCTTACATTCATGAGGCACTAGATTCTTAGATTTTACTTACAGGTAAGGTTAGGAGCTTAATTTTTGGTTTTTCATTTTAGCTTTATAATGATTCAACTTGATTTTATTGATATGTTAGCTTATTTTCTTTTGTAGGATGTGGCCGTGCTTTCCTACCTCTCCTTTCATTCATGAGGCACTAGATTCTTAGATTTTTATTTCTGATGAAAATGTTGTGAGATATGTTAGCCCCTACTTATTAATGGAAATGCAATCAAGTTTATCATTTATTTCATATCATTCAATAAAGTAACATTGAAAGTTTTTGGGAAGATAGGTTATTCTGTTTTGTAAGGAGTTGCACCTTCTCTATACAATATTTTGATTTATCTTCTGTACAGTAAATCATCCATACTCATACTAGTGTAACTTTTAAACTTATGAAGTGGAACTATGCATATAGATTCTTAAGTAAAAAAAGACTAAACAATGACACAAGCACAATACATAGAGATTTACCCTGAGAACCTTTAACCAAGAAAACCAACAAAAATTAGAACCACACCTCTCACTTTCTCATTGTATTTTCTCAGCCATTCACAATACAATATCCAGGTATTCCATAGCATCTGAAACCCTAATCCATTTACCTAGATTATAATAGTTCGATCCATTAACCAAGATTAAATTACACACTTTTTGAAAAGTATACATTTTCTGGAAAAATAGCCCCAAACTTTTTTTTTTTCTGGGGCACTGCCTCAAACCTCGTCGTCGTTGGGTTAATGCCCCTTGTTGGAATCCACTCCACGAAGCGTGGGGGTAATATTTGAACCATAAGGATCATGGGGTGATGCAAACCACATGCGAACCACAGGGATTGTAAGGTGATGCACCCCACATGCAAAGGATATAACACATACCTAACAACTAGGTTGGCCCATATGTTGGGGAAGTACATGATATGAGTTTTTTCTCAATATTAACTGCTTTGGACCAAATCAACAAATAAAAAAAAGGTTAAAGTCAGTAAATTCAAAGAACCATTATATGCATTTATTTGTCAAGTTCTTTTTGGTTTTAAAATATTTATTATTATGTTGTTTCTCTATTGAATCATAATTTGAATCCAAGTCTACGCATTTTCTTTTGTACTCCTCCATGCAATATCTATTCTTTTAAGAAATGAGATACAACACTGGTCATTTCATGATAATACAAAGAAATAAAAAGTAAAAGTAGAAAACAATTGATAATGTTTTACAGTTAGTATAAATGGAGGCATTTTCCTCACCTTATAACTTGGATTTAAGAATAGCCCTTAAACTTAGGTTTCTTTGGATTCTTCTCATAAGGTAGAGCAAGTGGTTATTTTTCCTCATGGATGTCGTGGCGGCAGTGGCTGCAGCAGTGACGATGAAGACATAGCCAAGCCAGACACCAATTTTGTGGATGAGACCCCCTTGTTTGTGGGACAAGAGACCCCCTCTACGTAGCGATGTAACTGCTAAAGTCTATAAAGGTGTACATACCCTACCCCCTTTGGATTTGAACCTATAACCTCCCAGGAGGAAACACATGTTCTTAACCGTTAGGCCCACTCAGGTTGTACTATATGAAGGTGAAGAGAAATTTCAAATCAAGCCAAAAGGTAGGGAAAGTAATTGTTTTTTTCGACACACATGAACTAGTGGGTAATTTTTTTAATTTAAAAATATATATATTAACTATACAATATGTCATTGATTATATGTGTGTGTGTGTGTGTGTGTGTGTGTGTGGGTGTGGGTGTGTGTGTGTATGTATGTATGTATAACTAACACATATCCACGAGCAACTAATGATCAGTTAATTGATGATGATGACGACGATGATGATGATAGTTAATGTACACTTAGACGAATTTTGGTGTATTGAACGTCAAGAAAGAAAAGTAAGGGACTAGTCGGTTTGCTTTAGAGTTTTATTTTTGTGCTCAAAAAGCTTGGAGAGGAGTGTTCCTAAATTACTATAATTTTGATGAGGTAGAAAGTTAGGCAAGTTCGTATTGTAACAAATTTTTTGAAACTAAGATCTTATGTGGGCATACACAGGGGAATCTAAGTGGAATTTTTTTTCATCCTCAACACTCATAGTCTCACAAAGATGACATATCCTTTTATCCCACATAGTTTTAGGAAACACCCAACACTTTGTTTCACTATGCAACTAATGAGAGTTCGTTCTTATTTTAGCTATGTGGATCTTCTCCTTTATGCTAGTTAAAACAGAGAGATAATTTTGATATTCAAGATTAGGGTTGATGACCTTCTCGTGATATATATATATATATTTTTATCCTCTAAATTTTCATCACACCACAACTTCTCTTTAAACTTTCAAGTAATAATATTTTTAATATCATCTATATTTTGCAAAGTGACGTCAATCCCCAACATATTTAACCAATACATGGCATCTTTATGCCAACATCGCTTGAGCCTTAGGTTGATTTGACTAGAATTTAAAGCAATTTTCGGAAGTCTCTGGTCTCCCAAGTTATTTATTTTTTTCTTGTACATTAGGTACCTAGTCATAGTTATGCTCTCGATGGGGGAAAGACTCACTTCAATGAGGACAATAGGATGTATTTCTTTCAATTTTAATATTGTAAGTTATACAATGCTTCTAGATTTGCTCAATCCTTACCCAATATTCTCTAGAGAGGCTACAACCCCAAACTTCACACCCATATAGGAGAACGGGAGTGACGGGAGTTTCATTTAGAGGAATTTATTTCTATCTAACATCACAAAGTTTGTTGACTTACAATTGTTTTCAAGACCAAAATAATCTTTCCATCCTCCATGAATCTTTTTCTCGATGTTGTACTTCTAGTTAAGCTTGTGATGGATATCAATCCTAGGATATTTGCAGGAACTCACTTCCTCCAAGTTGCTATTATCATACAAAAAATGAGCATAAGTAACCTTATTAGATTTTATCAACATAACTTTGGTTTATTGGTATTGATATTCATGCCCGCACCAAAACAAAAATCCTTGAGAATTATTAATTGCTTATCAAGATTAGAGTGACATCTTTCCAAAAAAACAATATCATCAACATAAAGAAGGAGGAAGATGACAATTCCCAGTGACATTGTGCCAGTGCAACCTACCTCTACTAAACAACCTTTTAACTTATGAATGTATATACCAAAAAGGGTAGGGGAGAGGGGAAAACCTTTCTTAACTCCTATATTACAATTAGTATCTTCTGACCAACCCTGAGTGTTCTTACACTTGTCAATGACATTCTCTTACAACCTTATTACAGTGGCTCTCAACTTGGAATGAAACTTTAACTCTTCTAATATTTTATATAAGTTATTTCTAGGCACTATATCAAAAACTTTCCTAAAGTCCACAAAGCAACAAAGGAGATTAAGCTTATTATTGCAACATTCCTCCACAATAATCCTGAGAGTAATGAGGTGATCTATGGTGGAATAATAGTTTTGAAAACCGGCTTATCCTTTAACCCTTTTACCTTAACTTTCTAGCCATATGTTGATCTTATTTTCCAAAATAATTTCATATAACTTGGCTAAGAGAGGGCTAATCATAATGGTCCTATAATTAGAGGGGTTATTTTTATGCTTTTAAAAATGGGTACAATAAGGCTCTAAGTCCAAGGTTTAGGGAATGTTTGCTTGATTGCTAGATTGAAGAGCTTGTGGATGTGAGGGACGAGGACATGTCCCCAAATTTTTAGGATTTATGATTGGTAGTCTTCGATGTCCTTAACTTTCCCACTTGCGAGGTTCTTAATCCTGAAATCTATATCTTCTAAAGAAAAAAATTCATCCTCCATAAAAGGAATTGTATGTTATCTTATTATAATATAATAAGACAAGACTCTTTCTACAATGTCAATTATAATATAATAAAACATCTGTATAATAAGACAATTATAAAAAGTTTATATTAAAATCATAATTAATTAAAAATAAACATAAATTATTTGAAGATTTTAAAACCGTTAAAAAAACAAAAAAAACATAATATATGTTTAGATAATCTTATAATATTTATCACCTATTTTATTTATTAATTACTTTTTTTTTTACAAATTAATTATACATTATGACATTTATTACCTTCTTTTTTTATTAAATAAAAAATAATTTTTGACAAATTAATTATAATATAATAAATCAATTATAAAAAATTATAATAAAATCATAATTAATAAAACCAAATATAAATAATTTAGACATTTTAAACTAATTAAAAATAATATATAACATGTGTTTATTTTACATTAAAACATCTATCACCTACTTTATTTATTAATTACAAATATATTTTTTTGACAACTTGATTTAATAACTAGTCTATTATTATCTTATTATGTCCCTCAAGGGGATCATATATGTATCGTGCCTGCCCTATTAATTTGATCCTAAAGGCTATAAATTGTCTTCAAGTTTATAGTTATTATATAGTTAAATAATTATTTTATTAAACAAAATCTTTAAAAAATGAATTTTTATTGGTTGCGGGTTGTTACGTCATCCTCATTTTTCCCTTATTGGGAGGGGGCGACGGGATGACGTGAATGCTCCTGCAATATGCTACTATGTAGGCATTTGTTTAGCAGAGGCGACATATATCATTTATTATTTTTGAAAGTCTCTTTAGTTTGGCTATCGTGTATTAATGCATGGGGAACTATGTCATCTGTAATTTGCAATGTTAGGATGTTTATGGATTTAATGAGGATGGTGGGCGCCTGGCTCGAAGTATACATATCATAGGGATTAACCACATCTGCAACATTGAAACGACATATAACAACACCATTAGGTCATTTGGACACATTCGGTCACAGCTGTGTTTGCAGTTATGTTGTTTATGGATTCTGATTAGAGAATTTCCAAGTCGCTTCATGCAAGTCATTGAAATATGAGAGAGACACATTCTTATTAGCTCCACCATGATGATGGTCCATTAATGACCATTGAAATATTTAGGAGTTCATTTATGCATTTCTTGCTACATGTTCTCCGTGGGAATCATTTAACAAGTTTGCAGTTGAAGATCTGAGTTAACAAAAATTTCCACATATTATCTCCAAACCATATCGCAAATAATTATAACATGAAAAACCATCAGTGCATTAACCTAATTTTTAATAAAGGGAGACACATTGATCCATGCAGAGGATGGAGGAGAGATCACGGTTTTCCATGAATCCTGGGAGACACATTGATCCACGCGGAGGATGGAGGAGAGATCACGGTTTTCCGTGAATCCGCTGGATTTGGAGTCTGCCAAGTTGCTATGCAAAAGGAACATATCACGTTTTTGGGCTATAATCCTTATTATTATGTCTCCAACCATGTATAATATAGTAATTGCACTCTATGGGCTTGCAGTGACCCTCGAAGCTCAAAAGGTGGTTATCTGTATCCATGTGTCACCTTTAGATCTCTGAGCATGGCTATTTGCATGCATGTGTTTGGCACCTACATGTCCTCTTGGATCTAGTTGTAACACAAACAATCGATCCTCTTTTCTCCATCACAGGTTTGCTACATCAGACTATGGGTGGATTATTGACTGTTTCCATTCATTCACTTATTTCTGCATGCTCACATGATTCACACAAACAACACAATTCCCTCCTTATCTGTCATCCTTGTAGTCGTAGAAGAAAGAAGAAGAATTGCAGTGGCCATGTTAACAAGAGGAGTTATGTCTCCTAGTGCAACCCATTCTATATCCTATCCTTCCCTCAATGTGGTAATCATAGAGTTTCTCTCTTTTTACTGAGCTTCTTCATGTTCATGTTCATGGTTGTATTTGTTTTCTATTTTATTTAACCCATTATGTCATGATTATCCACTATACTGTGGAGGGTTTAATTGGTGCAGAGGATTGTGACAACACCCAATGCCATTCTCATATCACATAGGTGAAATGAAAGATATAAAAAATACACATAGGTGGAATGCTTCTCCGGTGGAATGAAAGGTATAAAAAAATTAGGTTGGTCCAAGCTTGGCATTGACAAATAGATTATTTATTTTTACATTGCTAAGCAAGGGAACAAAGACGAGTTACATAGCTCAACCACAACAAGAGACCAAAATTTATATTCATCTGCATAGATAGCATAGAAAGTTTAAGCTCTTTTTTTGAACCTTGGATTAGTGCAAGCATAAATGTGACTTGGATTATCACAGAGAAAAGGCAGGTTATTCCTTCTATTCAATTGTCCTCTCAAAATCCCTCTCTCTTGGGTGGGTATGGAAGGCCATCTTGACTCAATTATCCTTCAATGGGGTTCATTTTTCCACAACTTAATGCCATTTTGACTTAAAAAAATATCTATTGTATTCTAGTTTGATTTTTGTTCCGGTTGAGGTGTGGGTATAACCATGAATATTCCGCCTCCTTATTTTATCTATTTTCTTTACGATTGGATTCATGGAGCTACTTTTTCAACTCGATCGAGATTCACATATGTTTTTTAGATGAGGACTGCATGGTTGAATGACTAAATTAGTTAAATTGCAGGATGAGGATCAAATATGATGATAAAAAACTTATTCACAAGGGGTTGGAGGTAGTGGATTCTTCGTTAACTTGCATTAAACACACACTCAAGGTTGCACTTGACGTAAATTGAACTCTTCCTTATTATTGATCTGGTGTAACAATTCTAAATGCAAATTTAACACCTATTTTTTTATTCTTCACATATTTATTGACATAACATAACATCCTATAAAAGAGGAGAAAACCTAAAACTCTGCTATTGTGACTGGGAGAGGTGATTCTGAATTCATTTTTATTTGTGGTGATAACATGATTATACTTTCTACCTGAAGGCGGATTTTCTCCCATGGAAGATAGTTTGCAATACAATGAAAATTAGATAAATCCTGGTATCAAATTTACTACTAGCCATGGCTTTGAGAAAAAATATTTAGCCCACATGATTCTCTATTTGCTTGTGTGTATAACATCATCCATACCGATGTCTATTAGTTCATATTATCTCTTATCCATATTTTTTCCCATTCGATCTTATCCATATAAGTTCCAGAGACATATGGCCTCTTCTTCGTCAGCGCCCAAGTGACAGGATTTTACACGTCCTTGGATTTGTTGATACAACGATCCATGAAATCCACATATCCCAACAATTTCTCTTTATCTTTGTAAACAAATGCCTCGAATGCAGTAAATTTCTCATTACAACATTTTCTCTGTCGTCCAATTCGACCGTGGGTGAGTAAATCATACATGTTCTACCATCAAAATGAAGTTCATTAAGAAGCCCTTTGTGTGTAGCGAATTTTAATTCTCTTCATTTAAGTTCTACTACTGTTGGGAAAGCAATCCCCTCTATTTCTTACTCATTAGATGAATGGTAAGATTGGATGATATTTTCATACACAAATCCTAAAATACATTCTTTTTATAATCCATAGCAAATACCTTGCATTCAGAGATGTCATATGTAGGTTCATCTGTTGCATAGATTCAATTTGATAATGGTCACCTCTTAGATAATGGGAAAATATCCCAACAAAAGAAGTTGAAGCTCTGTTTATAATATGCATTCGAAGGCTAAATAAGCAGATGGTTTTTCTTTTTTTTAAGTCTTAAGAGCAGTGGAGAGAGTTGCAGATTATGTTGGTTGAACTGTCTTCATCCAGACATCAAACATGGAAACATCTCCCACGATGAGGAGGATCTTATTACTCTACTGTGTAGCTAAAGGAAGTATTGTTTTATTGAATTCATATTTATTTTATCAAATGAAAGTTTTAAGAATGTCACGTCCCCAATTTTGACCCCCTTTTTCACTAAATCGTAAATGATGTAATTATTGTAACTTAATCATGGTGAGGAGCTCAAGGACAAGGCCCCGCCATTGATTTGTCGTTTTATGTACCGAAAATTAAGAGATAGATGCCTATGGTTCTTGTGCTAGAAGGGCACGATGTAAATAAGACATCATGTAAATACGAATTTAATGAAAAAGAACCCACAACCGGATACGCAATGCAACAAAGAGATGGGGGCATGATCTTTACAAGGAAGAGGGAGGGAAATTATCCAAACCCTTGAGCCAATGGTATTAATCCATGTGTCAATGGGGAAACCCAAAAACCACCAACTACCCATTTTGTCTCATGCACCCAATCATTTACTTCTTCCAAAGATTGGTTGAGACAATAAATGCCTCGGGATGGGAGAGGTATGGCTGTCAATTTTCATGCATGGGCAAGCCATCAACTTGGAAAATCGTGTTTTTTGCTTGTGGGGAAAGAAAACCCCCACGAAATTGGCCCAAAGCCATTCTTCACCCATGGCCATTCTTCCTCTCACGCAGCCTGAGCTCCTTGAAGTTTATCCTCACGTTTTTTTTTTGGCCATAACCCTGCGTTTTTCCATGCCCAAAAACTCGTTTTGGTATTTTGGAGCAGCTGGGAAAGGAGGGATGCGATTTTGGACTGAGGGAGAGGTCGTTTTTGCCCTTGGGGCGTTTTTCTGAAATGGGTTGCTCTCCTAGTCGATTTTCCTAGTTACAAATTCGTTGGGAGTCTACCCACGTTTTTCTGGAACTGGTAGAAACCCACTGTTGGAAACTTCACTGCATAGGCATTTTTCTCATGCCCAACACTTATGCTTTTGATGATGCATGCACCTATCTCTTAACAGCCTGAGAAACCCAATTGCTGATTGGTTTGGCTGATTTTGATATACCTTTGGCTATGTGAGAGCCTGTTTTCCCCTTTTCCTTGTGGAGATCATGCCCAGCTCAGGGGTGGCAGTGGTGTTGAGAGATTGAGGAGCACACTGGCCTACGGTTGGGTGGAACGTTGCAGAAGTGTAGCTGGTTGTTTGGGACTACTTCATTAAGATAAGTATCCCCTTGTGTTATCTTTCAATTGTTTAATGGATGAATACCTTGAATGTGAAATGAATGAAGATTATCCATTTGATGAATATTATGAATGTGTGAAAATTGAGTAATTCATAAATAAATTCCGCTGTGATTTCTGATAATTATGCATCTTCATATCTCTATTTTAAAACTTGAATGATTGTTTGAAGTTTGTGAGGGCTAGATGCCCAGTCTAACCTCACGATCCTCTCCATCTAGCTGATGGAATGGGAGGGGACGTGACAAAGAACTAGCTTTATTGAATCATATTTATTTTATCAAATTATTTTGACATGGAGATGTTGTTACATCGTATTTTTCCATCTTGTGAGCATTAGCACTCCTTGGCCTCCCTTACCCATTTGTAGACTCAAAACCATATTTTTGGTTCTCCTTGAACCCATTTTCCCTATTTTTCCCTCTTATACGCAAGCTTCTTCAGTACAACTCGCGTACACGCAAGTTGCATCACTGCAACTCGCGTACATCGACTTTTTTGGTAAAAGAGAGTAAAATATCTATTTTTCACTCCAAGAAGCGGCCATTGTGATCTTTGTCCTTCCATGTATCTTGAAAGGACTCGATTCTACCTTTAACTTGCCTTTGGAGGGTTATATATTGAGCTATTGTGATGCATGGAGGGAGGAGAAAGAGAAGAGCATCAAAGCTCTACCAAAATTTTTCCTTGATTGCTATTGCTTGAGTCTACATCCATTGATCCTAGTTGTTGTGAACCATTTATGTCCACCTCCCAAACTCTTTCATATCATGTGAAGGATTTGTTCTTTTACTTGTGAGTTTTCCATTGTATGGGGGAATTGAAGTGGTGGAGGCACAAGTGGAGGGACCTAGTTCTTGGTTTAGATGAGTTGCCGACAGGAGGTTGTATCTTGTACTTCTTGTTTATGTTAATAGAAATACTCATTTTCTCGTCCATTTATATTGTGAATGATCATTTATTATCATTGGGTACATTTTCTTATATATATCATGGATTATGTTATTGTGTATGCTGACCTCTTTTATATATCATATGCACTTGTTTGTGTTTATTGTTGAGGCTAAGCTACAGGTTCAAGTGTTGTGATTCGAAAGCTCAACGAAATTCTTCATCAGACGCCCGGTTGAGGTAGGTCCTTTATTTTGTTTATCAACATTTACATTTATATATCATATGTTGGGAAGTGAGTTGATTTCTCGATACCATCTGTCTGTTGTGGTCTACCCTAAGCCATAGGAATTTTTTCTGCGTAACATAATTGGTGACTCCGCTAAGGAGAATCCTCTGTTTGGGGTCTTTTGGGAAACTTCTCCTTGTTTTGGTTTGTTGTTCTTTCAGGTTTCCGTGTCGCTGGTAGGTTTTCAAGATCTATATAGAAAAAATACTGAGTTTCTTGGCCTTTTAACTCATTTTTGTTCACCTATCCTACCCTGTACGTGCCTTTGTTGTGGTTTACCGTGTATACATGCGACTGTTATTTAACCATTCTGCGTACATACGCTACTGTTCACTGAACAGTCACGTACAACTCCTTTGTAGCCTTGTTTTTAGTGTTTGGTTGATGTTGGGTGAGTTCTGGGTGTTCTTGAGTCTTGCTGGGTCTGTATCCTAACTGTTTCTTTCCGTTTTAGTGACTGGAAGCTCCTCTTTCTTTTTTTTTGAGAAATTTGATTCTTATCCATTTTTCTTTTTTATAGATCATTTGCTTAGTTGATTCTTGATTTTTGGGTTTGATGGGTTATCTGCACTACATTCTCTGCATTCTTTTTTCTGAAAAGTATTGATTCTAATTGCATTTTCATTTATTTATATTGACAATACAAAAAAATTTGCTATTTGTACTTGCATTTTGAATTTGAGTTCTTATGACTTCATTAGGGTTTGATTGGGCATGAAATATTGTAGAGAGATTGCATTTTATTTCTGAAGAAGAGACTTTGGTTTGAATTTCATTTAGTGGCATACATATTTCTATTGGAAGACGAGTCTAGTGTTTTCAGGTTTGCATATTATTGAGTCATTTCATATCACTTGTTTCATGACCATATTCCTTTGAGTAAGAACATCCAATAAAATTAACGCTTACTTAAAATTCATTAGAACACTTATTATTTTCTAGGGTGCACCAACAAGTATAGGTTGTAGAGTCTTGGAATAGAACCTGTGGGAGTAAACAATCCAAGACTATCAAACAAACATTATGTGTCTAACCAGGGAGCGGTGAAACCCATGGTATACATCGGTGTTCTCATGAGGCTCTACTCACACCAGAGTAAAGCACGAGGTCACGGGAGGTAGGTTGTGGAGATATCCCTCCAATACTTGCTGAACCAGGGAGATATATCCAATATTTTTTTGTATCTAGGGACTCTTGATGGATTTGAACCTTTTGATTTTCAGGATTAGCTACCCTTCCCATATGACGGATCCCACCTATGACTGTTCGCTTGAGCATTGGTTATACGTGGTGACCTTAGTTTCCTTACCTAGGTATTGCGTAGGGCATTTGCAGCGGTTATTCTGTGGGTGTCCTGAGTCAGATAGGGGTCGAACAACACATTGAAGTCTCATGCCTCACCTAGGCAAGACATACCAACTGTAGTGTCAGGAGGTCCCTTGATCCAGTCCCCTGTTGTGTGCATTTTGGCTGTAACTTCTTTTAGGTGTGTGCTCTGTGACGATTTAGTAGGCTATTAGGACATGCTTATTTGTTGACTCTTTGGGGTCATCGTGGATCGAGATCCGGCTCTTCGCCGATCTCGTCGATTGGTTGTTTACCAGCTATCGATCTGTTACAGTCTCTTCACAAGGGATGTTGGAGGACTATCGTTGATCCTTTATTGACATCGCACGAGCTTTAGAGATCTCCCACTATGATATCTGCATCTGACACGTTGGGAGTCCCAGTGACTCCATCCACCAGCACGAAGAGAACTTCCCCTCCTTACACGTACTCTCGAAGGATTGGATGGGAGGGAGGTTCATCACACACTACTCCTCATGGGTTTGGGAAATCCCGTACCACTAGTAGGAACCCGTTTGATTATACATGGTCATCAAGTCATCCGTATGGTTCATCTACGGGTGTGTCAGGTGTTGGTTCTACATCTGTCTTCACGACCTCGGACCCTTTTACATTTGGTATGCCCGCCATTATGTTGAGTGTTATTTCCTCCTTGTCCGGTAGTCTCACTAGCTATAGCGTTACGGTTGGGGGAATTGTACCCCCTTTTATTGATTATCAGTTCAAGAGTGGTCACATCCATCCCTTTTCTCTGAATATTGGAGGATTCCCTCCTCCTTATTCATCCCCTAATGTTAGTGTGAATCCTTTCACGAGTGGAGGTTTCATGGTAGGCATCAAATCTATGACCTATATCCCATCCGTTAACCCATATGCCTCTGTGCATGCACCTGTGCCTACAAATGCTTATGTGATTCTATAGCCTCCTCCTCCTCCTAGATCTTCGGTTCCCTGGGGTGGGAAAGTACCGATTTCTTATGGCCCTTACTGGGATGTTTTTCCCGCATCGAGTGGTTATATGGTACCCCATTATTATGGAGGTAATTTTTATGGTTATTCAGTCGGTCTTGGCCCTTATCCCGTTCCCTCCTATGGATCCCCTTCTATGCACATGCCTGTGTATCCTTATATGGGTCAGGTGGGAGGAGCATATTATCCTACTAGTCAGGGCCATGGGATCTACTAGAGTTCGTCGATACCTTAGGTGTCGACCTCGGTGTCCATGGTATCATCCTCGATTTAGCAGAGTCAGTCTCTCCCGAGAGCTTGTACTCAAGATTCGCAGCCTCAGCTCCCGTTCCTCGCTAGGTTGAACTTGCCTCATATTTCTAAGCTCACGAATGATCCCCAGTCCCCACCAAGATCCCTTCCAATGTTCCAAAGTTTGAAGGGAATAAGAGTGAGGATCTAGGTGATCACATCACCACATTCCGTCTATGGTGCTCCTCGAACTCCTTAAACCACGATTCCATCCGTTTGAGGCTATTTCAATGCACCCTTATGAGGGCTTCCGCGAAATGGTATGTTGAGTTTCCTGGGGGCACGTATAAGAGCTTCAACGATTTGGATTTGGTTTTTCTAGACCACTTTCAGTTGCCGATTCGTGTCACGTCCCCACTGACCCCTTTAGGCCATGGGATACCCTGATACAATTTTTTCTTCTTCTTATCTAACTAAATAAACCCACACAGTCAAAATATCTCGGATCCGCAATCTGCAACTACGAATCTGCAATCCGCAATCTGCAATTGTGGATGCGGAAATGCGAAACTTCACCACCAGAAATTTACCTTTCCGTAATCCGCAATCCGCAACTGCGGATCCGAAAGGTCAAATCTCAACCTCTGAAAAAGGTCACTTTCACAATCCACAATGATGGATCCACAATTTGCAATCCGCAATCCACAACTGCGGATGCGGAAGGTCAAATCTCAACCTCCAAAAAAGGTCACTTCTGCAATTCGCAATCCGCAATTGCGGATGCCGAAGTGTGGAAGTCCAAACGTAACTCAAAATTCTTCATTTCCGCAATCCGCAATCCACATTGCGGATGCGGGCATGTGGAACCACACTCCTGCATGGCAACTTTCCACACAATATTCAGAGGGGCATAACTTACTCATCCTTGGTCCAAACGAGAGAAGGTCGGTATCGTTGTAAATCTGTTGGCGAGCTCTATCCAGGGGTGAAATCCTTGCTCCATATGATCTTTCATACCATGTTGAATTTCTAACTAAAGTTCTATCCATAACTTTGCCAAAAAGAAATTAAGCCTTCTTGTCATGAATTTCCTTTCACCTGACCCACATGGGGTTCTGAAACACTCCAAGGCATTCCTTCCCTTCCCAATGATCATATGTGGTCATACAACTTACTCATAGGGTCAATCAAACATATTATAACATGCAAAATGCATAAAATTAGATCTAACAAATACATCTATCACATGCAACTTATAATGCATTAAACTCATGCAATACCATGATATACACTCAACAATGAACTCAGCCCTTTACTCAGGCCTACACATGACTTCTTGTCAATCAAATTCATATAAACATACATTCCACAATTGCACAATTGAACATATGAAACCATTTCATAACATTGAAACATCATCATTTAACATAACAATAAGTACTTATCTTTCAATTGAAGCTACTGAGCAATTGACTAAGTGAGAGCAACGTTCCACCCAACCTTAGATCTCTGTCCATCCTGTACTCTTTCAGCTGAGAGATCACCCCTAAGCTGAGATATGTATCCACTAAGGAGGGATATCAGGTTCTCTCACAGTCAAGGTTCCATCCTAATGCTAAACCAATATGTATTTGGGTTTATCAAGCATTCCAAGGAACCTACCCATGCTAAGCCAACCTACAGTGGGTTTATCAAGCGTTCAGTCACATACAGGTCATGCTAAGCCAACTTCCAGCTGGGTTTATCAAGCATACCATCAACAGGGTCATTTCAAGCCAGCCTGCAGTTGGGTTTATCAAGCACACCAGATTAGCTGATCATGCTAAGACAAACTACAATGGGTTTATCAGGCATACCAAGCAATACAATCATGCCAAGCCCGAATACTGTTGAGTTTATCAAGCATATTAGACAAGATGATCATGCTAAGCCAACCGGAAGTGGGTTTATCCGGTGAACATGGACAACAAGGGAGGCATTGCTAATCCAGTGAGCTCAACCACAGAGTTGTAAGCATCTCAACACTTAGCAGACCTGGCACCCACATTACCTACCACATCCAACACAAGACCCTCTTCTCTGCTGAACAGTCCCTCAAAGCCTCTTCCCTTCCAGTGCTATTCCAGGATGAGCATAGAAAGGTCTTGTCGCTAGTTCTATGATATTTCAGCCTTCACTGGGTTTATCAAGAAACCCAACCTTCTTCCACACTTCAACAAGCTGACTCATTCTAGACTTGCGAACAGGGCTCTATTCTGCAATCTATTCTCTGCGATCTGATTCCCAGGTTCCCACAGTTTCTCTACACTGTTGAAGCTTGTAGTTTCCTCATGAGTTCTTTCCACTCTATCCCTAATAGACTGGATTCACACACACCGTTTTCACGCCTAACGACTCTCTGGTATATCTTTTACACATGGAAAACAAAAAATGTCTTTAGGATTCTACAACTGGTTCTGAGTCGACGTGTATGTCTAGACAAGTTCCCCCTTGAAGGATCGATGGACCCTCAATGGCAAGTGCATGTATGTATGAATAATGTATAATGAATGTTCCCCTCCCACCAATGGGTAGTCAAACAAGTTCTGCGGGTTTCCAGACGTTGAGTTCCTTTCCGGATAAGAAACCAAAGCCATGTCCCTCCATATGAAATCGCAGGCATGCTCCATACTCTATCGACTTCAGCAACAATGTTCTCAACTACCCTCTGCAACCGCATTAATATCAGTAGGGAGTTCAAACGGGTTCATAGTTGGACATGTGGCAACATGGGAAAACAATCCCATAACCCCCTCACCTCTCCCTAGTGGATACACGTGTCCCCTTCTCATTAGTTTCCTCCTTAGCCAGCTTCTTGGTTATTTTATTCATGAATAATAATTACATCATTTACATTTCTTCATGTCTTAACAACCCATGAATAATCAAACTGTCAAATACTTTCCTATGTAATAAATTTAAACATCCACTAGTGGGGCCTTGGCCTTGAGCTCCACACTGGGGAAAATACACACACAACATATACACAGTACTAACATTGAAGCCAATAAACATCTAGGGAAAAATGGGGTATTACAACTCCCTCTCCCTTAAAATAACACCGTCCTCAGTGTTCTCAAAACTGAACAAAAATGGGAATGCCTCTTTCATGGAATCCTCCAGCTCCCACGTGGCCTCTTCTGGGATGAGGTGCTTCCATTGCACCTTTACCTGCCCTATGGACCAGTTCTGAAGCAAGGTAAATTTCTTATTGAGGATGCATATAGGCTCCACCTGGAACTCTCCCTCTGGTTCCACCTGTATCACATTCCAATCAATGATGTGATTATGATCATGTACATATCTCTTAAGAAAAGATACATGGAAAACATTATGAGATTTTATGTTAGCAGGAAATGCAATCCTATATGCAACTGGACCTATCCTATCAAGGACTTCAAATGGCCCAAAATATCTTGGTTCCAACTTGGCACAACTCCCCAACTTCATGGAACTCTTCCTTGGCTTCACTCTCAAGTAGACATGATCCCCAATCTGAAATTCCTTATGCATTCTTTTTAGATCTGCATAACTCTTCTTCCTGTCCTACGATGCCTTCAAATTCTGCCCGATCTTCACAATCTCTTGCTCCATCTCCTCAATCATTTATGGTCCAAGCACTACTCTGTTCACTGGGATGTCCCAGATCACTTGATTTCTGCATCCTTTGCCATACAACACTCCGAAAGGACTCATCTTCAATGATGATTGATGCCCATTGTTGTAGGAGAATTCTACCAAGTGTAAATAGTCTTCCCACTTGGATGGCTTATCCATCACATACATCCTTAACATATCTTCAAGTGTCTGATTTACTCTCTCAGTCTGACCATCCATTTGAGGATGATAGGCTGTACTAAAATTCAACTGAGTTCCTAACTCCTAGAACAATCCTTTCCAAAAATTAGATGTGAACTTCGTGTCACGATCTGAAACTATTGCCTTGGGAAATTCATGCAATTTGAAGATCTCTCTCATGAATACATCTGCAATGTCATTGGCCTTGTGGTTGGCCTTGAATGGAATGAAATGGGCTACCTTTGATAGCTTTTCCACCACCACCATGATTGAATCATGCTTCTTTACTGTCATTGGCAAACATGTTATAAAATCCATAGATATCACTTCCTACTTCCACTTTGGAATGGGAAATGGTTGCAACAATCCTTCTGGATGTTGATTCTCTTCCTTGACCTATTGACACGCCTGAAATCTAGCAATGTACTCAACTATGTATTTCTTCATACCATGCCAAAAGTATTGCTTTCTTGCTGCTGTTATAGTCTTCTGATATCCTAGATGTCCTGAGTATGTCCTTTGATGTATCTCATCCATCACCAACTTCTTCAAATATGCACTGTTTGGAATGTATAGTCTAGTATTCTGATAAATGAGAACATTATTCTCATCCAGCTAATATCTTGCATACTTCTCCTCTATAACATTCTGCTGCAATTTCTCTTTAATCTGAAGATAGATTTCATCACTATCTTGAGCCTCTAAAATTTTGGACTTCAAGTCTGACTCACACCTACTTACTGCTGCAATATGGAATTTCCTACTAAGTGAATCAACAACCTTATTCTCGTTACCTTTGACATGCTTAATATCCAAATTGAACTTACAAAGAAACTCCATCCATCTAGTTTGTCGTGCATTCAGATTTGGCTGGTCAAACAATTATTTTAAACTCATGTGATCAGTTCTGAGCTCAAATCTTCTTCCCAAGAGATAATGCCTCCATCTCTTGAGAGCATGATCTATGGCTGCTAGCTCTAAGTCATGGGTGACATAGTTACTTTCATGCTCCTTCAGATTCCTTGAATCATAACAAATTACAAACCCTTCTTTCATTAGCACTCCACTGAGTCCCTCAATGCAAGCATCATTGCATACTACAAAATCCTTATTAGGATCTACAATATTCAAGACAAGTGACTAGTAAGCAACTGCTTTAACTGCTGGAAACTTCTATCACATTTTTCAGACCATGTGAATTTGATGTCCTTCCTCTGCAATGAAATGATTGGATGGTCTATCTTGGAGAAGCCTCCAATGAATTTTCTGTAGTAACCAGCAAGGCCCATAAAAGATCTAACATCTGTTGCATTCCTTAGAGTAGACCAATCCATGATGGCCTCAATCTTCTATGGATCCACTGCAATTCCCTCTGCTGATATAATATGGCCCAAGCACTATACTCTTTGCTGATAGAAGTTACATTTACTTAGCTTAGCATACAGCTAGTGCTCCCTAAGGACTTGCAATACCATCCTCAAGTTCTCATCATGCTCTTATTGATTCTTGGAATACACAAGGATGTCATCCAAGAACACAATCACAAACTTATCCAAATACTTGCTGAAGACACTATTCATGAGACACATGAATATGGCAGGTGCATTGGTGAGACCAAATGGCACCACTATAAATTCATAATGGCCATACCTAGTCCTGAAGGCTGTCTTATGAATGTCTTCTTCCTTTATCCTTACTTGATGGTACTTAGACCTCAATTCAATCTTTGAAAACACTCTAGCTTCCTTCATTTGATCAAACAAGCCATCAATCCTTGACAAAGGATACTTGTTTTTAATTGTCACTTTATTGAGCTTCCTGTAATCAATACACAGCCTCAATGTTCCATCCTTCTTAAAAAAAACATTGGTGCACCCCATGGGGATACACTTGGTCTGATATATTCCTTGTCCAATAATTCATGTAGCTGCATCTTCAATTCTACCAATTATGGTGTGCTCATTCTATAAGGAGCTTTGGAGATGGGTGCTGCTCCTGGAACAAGATTAATGGAAAAGTCAATGTCTCTCTTGGGTGGAAATCTTGGAACCTCATCCGAAAATACATCCTAGAACTCTTGCAATATCTGGAAATATTCTATACCGGCTCCCTTATTTTCTGTTGAATTTAATATATGCACAGCATATAACTGTCATCCCTTTTTATAAAGCTTCCTCAATTGAAGATCTCAAATCTTCCTTACTGAAACATGCTTTGGAATTCCTTTTACCAGCCTTGGCTTTCCTTCATCATCAAGGAATTCCAATGCTTTCTCATAACAGTCTAATTTTTATCTATGCCTTTTCAACCAATCCATGCCTATTAAGGCATCATATGACCCCAATGGTAAGACATTTAATTATGCATGAGTGAGGAGTCCATTCAATTCTATGGGACACTTCCCCACTACTTCACTTACCTTCCTCTTGGTACCTGTGGCTAACTGAACTAGCCAAGCCTTACTGTGTTTTACTTTACCAAGGAAACAACTTGAAACTACCTTGGGAGATATGTAACTATGAGTAGACCCTGGATCAATCAAAACAAAAATAGGCTTCTCAACAATCTTACCTGCAACCTCCACCAATACGGATTGATGGTCTTCTTGATGATCATCCAGTGCTGCATAAATACTAGGTGTTTCTCTTGCCATGTACCCTACTGTAGCTGCTCCTTTAACGTTGTGCAAGCTCCTCAGTTTCTTCCTTGCAGTTGGGAAATCTCTCAGCATGTGGTTCTCCCCACAACCCCAACACTGAAGTGGCCCATTTGATGTTCTATCTGTTGCTACAACTGGCTTGAACTCTCTTCTTGCTTGGTGGCCTTGTGGAAATCTTCTAGGTTGATTTTTGAATGGTGGTTTGATTTCACCTTTCTTCTAATCAAACCTTCCGTTGGGTTTACCTTTCCACGTTGGCTGCACCTCTGCTTTACCTTTACCTTGCTCATAGAAATTCTCTACCATCCTAATGGCTTCATCCAAGCTTGGTGGATTTACAAACTCTATTCTATCTATGTAGCTCTGTGGTAGACTACCAAGGAAGCATTGGATCTTTACTCTTTCATCCTTGATGTAGTCTACATACCTCAGCAACTCCAGAAACTTGTGGACATGCTCATCCATGGTGTTATGTCCTATTCTGAGTTCATTGAACTCTTTCCTTTTATTATCGTAATACCTAGTTGATAAGTACTTCTCCTGGAAGTATTGCTGGAATTTGTCCCAACTAATCCTTCTGTCACTGAGCCCTTTCACTTGCATGAGGTGATTGTTACACCTAAAATCTTACCACCATTAGATTCAGTGTATACATCCCTGAAGTTCTACTGACTAAATCATTTACCTGGAAGGGACATCATTGCACTTCTGCTAGGTTTTGAGAGGTCATCGCAGGATGCACTCATGCAACCTGCGACATCGCACCTTGCTCCATTATAGGGTGCGATGAAGTCAGTTAAAAGGAAAAAATAGCTTCTTCAAGCTCATTCTCGAAGGTTGATGACTTGTATCCCTATCCTTGACCTGTTGGGGGAGCTGGCCTTCAGTTCCTAACCTATGGGGAGGATCCCCTATCTCTCTCCTATCATATCTCAACCTACCCTATCCATATCCTATCCACTTAGTCCTATATAAGTGAGGCTCTACCCCTCTCCAAGGGTAGGAAGTCTATGGTACTCTTATGCTGGTGGAATTAGCTTGGTAGATAAACACTCTAGCTTGAGGAACATCTACTTCTCTCTAAGAGCTTTGGCATGGCTTGTCGGAAGGAGCTTGCAACGTTAAGGAAATGGTTGTGATCCTCTTTTCTATTGTACTCTCCACTTTTCAATACAGTTAATACAATTGCTTTCCATAAATATTGTCGCAATGATAATGTTAGAGTTTTCCTCCTTAACTGTTAACTTAGATCTATCATATGAGATATATGCTTTCACTATTCTTGGTCTATTATATGTTCAACAGGGTATAGTTGTTCAAGATATGGCAGCGCTGGAGCATTGGATCAATGAAGAAGAAAGGGATCTGCAAATCTAAGGTAAACGATTTATCTTTACATTGTCATTTCTATTTAATCTAGGAAAGTATTTTGTGTTCTGTCTTATTTGTTCTAGACTTACGTTAAGATAGGGAGATCAGGCCTTGAGTCTGCTCTCGGTAGATTGTCCATCAAATAGTGATCCCACCAAATAGAAGCTCTTCCACTAAGGTTATAAATAGCAACCTTATCCTTTTCATTCTCTAAATACTCATGCATTCTAAATTACTTCTTGATTCCAAGAAGCCATGCCTCTACTTCTTGACCTTCTTTGATTTCACCATCAAAAGTGGGTGGTCTTGCCTTCCTAAATTCACCCTATGGAATACCTTTGTGCTTCTTTCTGCCCTTACTCTTGCTGTTAGCGTGCCTTGGGATCCCTTGAGAAACCTTAGAATCATCTGACCTGCTAGAAGAAAACTTAGGAGAGGATGTCCTGTTTCTTCTACTCACGGAACCTCTTCTAGGGCTTGGAGTTCTTCTCTTAGAATGGGCCCTGGATTGAATTTATGCATTTCTCTCCTCTTGGTCTTCATTGATCAGGTTAGAACCACCATTTATTCTTTGTTTTATGTATGTAAGGCTCGGTAAAATGGCCACATTGAGTTGATGTTTCTCCTCTTGCGCTTTCATCACCTGCTCGTTAAAGCTTACCATAGTCTCGACCAAGTTTGGGGGCATTACTTGTTCCCTTATTCCATCAGACTCAGGCTCTGTATGTGCTTCCTGCACGTTCTCACCTAGCGCATCATCTTCTGGTTCGAGTGGGTCTTGCGCATCATTTAGAGTGACCATTCTTACACCTTTCTGTGCGCTGCCCTATGATACAATTCGTTTCACAGCTGCTGCTATCTCTGTGCATATCAAATACATTCTATTATATATCACAAGCATACAATTAAAATTTATCATACCCATTCAAACCTGGAACTATTCATTGAACAATCAATCAATCAAATAATTTCATCAAAATCGCGCCATGGGCACATTTCTTGACCACAATTCATGCATGATCCGGCCTAAACAACTCTCAGTGTTGCAAATGAAGCTCTAATACCACTCTGTCATGTCCTGACCCAAGAAATTTTTAGGGGCAAAATTTATCCAATTGGCTATTTTTTGGGCCTTTTCTCAAAAAATAAATTCGCTATTTGGTAATTTTTAGTCTCTAATATCGCTTATATTTACATAAAATATGTTTTTTTCATGATATTCGCCAAAATATACAAGTTTTGGTAGTAAATTGTATGTTTCATATTTAATATTCACCTACCAATCCATATACATGTTTTTTTCAATCCAAAATAATCACCTAGAATACTATACTTAAGTATACTTTTATAATCCTTAAAAAATACCTTGGTCCCCACTGACCCCTTTAGGCCATGGGAGACACTGAGACATTTTTTTTCTTCTTCTAATCTGACTGAATACACCCACATAGTCGAAATAGCTCATATCGACGATCTGCAACTTCAAATCCGCAATCTGCAATCTGTAATCCACAATTGCGGATGCGGAAGTGTGAAACTTCACCACCAGAAAATTACGTTTCCGCAATTTGCAACGACGGATCTGAAATCCACAATCCGTAACTGCAGATGCGGAAGGTCAAATCTCAACCTCTAACAAAGGTCACTTCCGCAATCTGCAATCCGCCATCCGCAAACTGCAACTGCGAATGCGGAAGGACAAATCTCAACCTCCGACAAAGGTCACTTCCGCAATACGCAATCCGTAATTGCGGATGCAGAAGTCCAAACGTAACTTGAACTTCTTCATTTCTGCAATCTGCAATCCACATTGCGGATGCGGGCATGTGGAGCCACACTCCTGCATGGTAACTTTCCACACAATCTTCATAGGGGCATAAATTCCTCATCCTTGGTCCAAATGAGACAAGGTCAATACCATTGGAAAGCTATTGGAGAGCTCTATCCAGGGGTGAAATCCTTGCTCCATCTGAGCCCTTATATCATGTTGAATTTCCCACTAAATTTCTGTCCATAACTCTGCCATAAAGGAATTAAGCCTTCTTCCTGTCATGACTTTCCTTCCACCTGACCCACAGGGGGTTCTGAAACACTCCAAGGCTTTCCTTTCCTTCCCAAGGATCATATGTGATCATACAACTCACTCATTGGGTTAATCAAATATAACATGTGAAATGTATAAAGTTAGATCTGACAAATACATCTATCACATGCAACGTATAATGCATTAAACTCATGCAATACCATGATATACACTCAACAATGAAATCAACCATTTACTTAGGCCTACACATGACTTGTTGTCAATCAAATTAATATAAACATACATTCCACAATTCCACAATTGAACATAAGAAACCATTTCATAACAATGAAACATCATCATTCAACATAACAAGAAGTACTTATCTTTTAATTGAAGCTGTCGAGCAACTGACTAAGTGAGAGCAATGTTCCACCCAACCTTAGATCTCTGTCCAACTTGTACTCTTTCAAATGAGATATCACCCCCGAGATGGGATGTGTATCCACTAAGGAGGGCTATCAGGTTCTATCATAGTCAAGGTTCCATCCCAATGCTAAACCAATCTGTAGTTGGGTTTATCAAAAATTCCAGGGCATCTACCCATGCTAAGCCAACCTACAGTGGGTTATCAAGCATTCAGGGACATACAGGTCATGCTAATCCAACTTCCAATTGGGTTTATCAAGCATACCATCAACAAGGTTATGCCAATCCTGTTGGAATAATTAAAACCCACTCTATGTCAATTAATACATTAGAGACATTAATTAATCATTTTATGATTAATTACTATGTATTAGACTAAATAGTTGGCATATGATTCATTATGTGGAACACAAGGCATCTTTGGGGGGACCACAAGCCTTCCAGGTGTGTACCACAAGTTTCCTAAGTCACTTGGGTGCACTCCTACTGATTCTGGATAAGATTCTGGTGAGAATGGCGCATTCTTGCTTTTTACTGCTTTTGGGTGGAAGGTAAAAAGATAGCTGACTAGTGAAAGTGTTTTGTGGACCACTTTAAGTCCTTGATGTTTCTTCCTTCCATTTTTGGTATTTAGCATGATTTTTCATCACACATGACTATCTGATCACTAAATCAGAAATTCGTGAGTGTTTGGTGTGACTTGGAGAACACACTTGCCACCTAGGGGGTTTAGCATCATTTTAGTAAGTCTACTTTTGTGAGGATCCAAATGGAATCTTTAGCCATTCGAATATATGATGTAAACATTATATATTTATAGCCATGTAATTGTCTAAGGTTGGATGATGTATTTTATTCATGAGAGTTAATACAGTTTGTATCTATTGTGAATAATTTTTTGTGTTCTTGACTAGTTGTGTGAGATCTTTTGTGAGAGTGTGTAATTTCTTGATCAGGTCTTGGTGTGAATTGAATTTCACATGGTATCAGAGATATTTAGATATTCCTTTCTCCTTCTATTTTCTTGCAGGATCCAACCAGTCTCAAGGAGGGCGCAGTAATTCATCCACGGGGCGCATTCTATCATCCGAAAGGCGCAACAAACAAGCTTTGGGCACACCCAAATCACTCCAAAATTAATTTTAGAGTTTCCATGGATTAGTCACATTAGATCTTCCTCA
The DNA here is from genome assembly GCA_027924585.1 of Larix kaempferi. Taxonomy (NCBI): domain Eukaryota; kingdom Viridiplantae; phylum Streptophyta; class Pinopsida; order Pinales; family Pinaceae; genus Larix; species Larix kaempferi. The sequence goes on from BSBM01000134.1 coordinate 1,373,661, forward strand.
CTCCATTCAATTAATTTGATTGGAAGGCGCAGATGGAGATCATATTGAGGAGCAAAGGCATCTACAGGGTGACTATGGAAGCTAAAGCTTAGCCAACCTCAACAATTGAGAAATAAAAGTGCCATAATCGAAGAGATGAAACTTATGGGATGTTGTGTCTCACTACATCCAGCGATATTCTATTCTATCTCGATGGTCTTACTTCTCCCAATGAAGTTTGGATAAAGCTTCAAGAATTGTTCAGAAAGACCAATGAATTAAGAGGCCAACAACTGGATAATGAACTAGTTTCATTGAGTCCACAGAATTTCGATAATCTCTAGGATTTCTTCTCCAAATTCAAATCACTTGTTCTACAATTGAAGCAATGTGGTATTGACAAAAAGGATGAGCAATTAGTCTCGGCCATTCTCTCAAAACTTGGCCCTGACTACTTAGTCTTTGTTTTGACCTTCCACTCCACAAGGAAAGCAATTAAAAATTGGAAGAGTCCATCACTTTCAGAATTCATGGAGTCACTTACACAAGAACAAGACAAATTGGTCTTGATGGAAGCCATTAAAAATCCATCCAAATACCATTGTCTGAATGTTGGATATTCAAAGAGTTCGAAAGGGAAGAAGAAGGGAAATTTCAAGAATCCCACTGATCAGAGGAAAGACAAGCAGAAAGTTTCCGAAGACTCCTACCACTCAAAGAAGAATCCAAATAAGAAGAATGAGAGGACAAAGTGCAATTATTGCAGCAAGGGATTTCATCCTGAAAGCTCTTGCATGAAGAAGACCATTGATCAAATGGCTCAACTCCTGGAGAAAGCCAACATTCCTCTTCCAGAGAGTGTGTTAGGAACCCATGTAAACCCTTCTCTTTACTGTGTTAGTATATTGTTGTTGGACGCATATGCTTTGTAAGTCGTCCTGTAGTATTATATGTCCCATGGTATTGACCCATAGTATTGGGAATAGAGTTAGTATATAAGTGTGTGTTGAGGCCAATGAAGGTATAATGAAGTTATTTGTATTGAGCTTGCTCAAAGGAGGTTTCCCCCTCGAAGTGGCTTGCGATCAATAAAGCGATTCTGAGCTCTCTTATTTCTGCTATTTCATGCATTTTCATTAATTAATTATTGCAGGTTCTTCACATCTGGTATCAGAGCACTTTCTTGGGCTTGTTGGGTGGAATTTATGTCAAAAACAAATTTCACATCTGTTGCAAGTTCAGATCTGGAAATAATCCCTATCCGCATAACTCTGGGAAGTACTTGGCCATAAGCCCTAAAACTCATTGTGAGGAGTACCACATGAACCCCAAAGTAGCTGGCCCATTGATAGGGCTTGCCAATGAAAAGGGAAACGGCCTCTACCTGATTGACTAGTTCCCACCCGTAAGGTAAACCAAGAGCTGTCGTTTGCGGCAAAGCGGTTATCAATTTTACCTGAGCCGTGGAGTGAGGGGTACTACCCCAATACGCAAGCCGCCAGATAGCATTGGTGGCCGAGTGAAACCCATGAACTATTAGGAAGCCAAACATACCTAGGGTCCATATCTATTTTCAGCTGAACTATTGCCGATCACTTCCGTGTCGTTTCAGATCCATCCATTTTCGATCCATTCGACGTCGTTTCAGATCCATCTATTGTCGATCGCTTCTGTGTTATTGCAAATCTATCTATTTTTTATCCCTTCTGCGCCATAGCAGATCCATTCTGAAAAAAACAGTGTAGCAGATCCAAAAAAAATAAAAAAAATTCGCCATATCTCCCTTCTTTTAAATCCGTTACCCTTGAAACTTCCCGGACACCCCTGCAATCCCATTCTGCATATTTCATTCCTGAGGTCCCTATCCCAAATTCTACTTCCCAAAGCCAGAAATCTCACATTTTTCTATTTTTAGGGTTTGCCATAACTTCTTCAATTTTCACTCACTCACCTCCAAACTTTTCCATCATGTTCCTTCCCTATTTCTACTTATTTGTCCCTCTCTGACAAATTTTCTCATTCTTTCACCCCGATTCCAAAATCCTCATTTTCTGCTTCCATGTCCATTCGAAAGTGTCCAAAACCTAGTCAAACCTTAATTACCCATCAGAGTTTTTCCCAAATCCAAATTTCCCTTTACTAAATAAACTTTTTTTTGTGTTTTTCTACCCATTCCTCCCCCCCCCTCAAAAAAAAAAAACTCCTGGTTATGGTTGTCACCCACGCAGGAGCAAAAACCATGGAGGAAGCACTTGCATGTTGATGTATATGTAACTTCGGAATGTATTTCATCTATGTATTATATATATATTTATTGTACCCTTATTAGAGATGTGTTATTCTTCTATAAGGAAGTGTCGTCATGTGGATTGACAAGTGTCGCAAGTGTGTGTACTTGCCGATGGGTTATTAGACCACCATGTGTGGGGTCGGCCCTGAAATATATATATTATAATGTGGATGTACCTAGCTAGGAAAGTCGGCCCCATAAGGTCACTGGGAAAACAGATTAGTATAAATAGAGATCAGGTGATCTCTATTTAGATCACTCAGAAAAGTATCTCACTCTCACTCAGAAAGTGGCACACTAGTGAGGAGGAGGATCATCTGCTACTAGGAGACTATCTCAGTGTATTTTGGTTGTACTTTGGTTGAGCCATTGCTCTCTCTATCTCTGAGGAAGTTGTGGGGTTTTTCACCTTAGGGTTTTCCCCATGGAAACTATGTGTCTCTTGTCTCTCATGCTTTTGATTCTTGTAATGCTTGTCATGCTTATTGTGATTGTCATGCATTGATATACTATATATGTTATTCTCTCAGTAAAGATCCTAGATTATTGTGAATTAATGCTCAAAACTTAACATGGTATCAGAGCTAACCTGAGAAAAAGACATTTTGCAATGACGAAAACTTGAGTTTCTTGTTTATTGGGTTTCTCTCCACAGATTTTGGAAAAGCAGTATAGTAGATTGACTCTACTCATCAAGGCACATCTATCTGTCCAATCAGAATTCAATTCCGAGCATTTTCAGATTTGGCCCTAAGACCTAGGGTTTCCACAAAAATAGAAATTTATGGAATCTGAAGGCACGGCTAGAAGCTCCTTACAAAAATCGAAGTTTAGAGCTTTGGATCGAGATTTTTGGTTGGGTAGATCTCCGGGAAACTCAAACCCTAATTCAGGGCTCTCCCGAGTGAACCCGAGAGGACAAAAAGGTAAATCTGAAGGGTAAAACTATGCTGATCTCAATTTTTGAATGCACCAAGCTGATCCGCTCATCAAGGTGCATTTTTCTATCCTTTCAGAAATTTGAAATTCACATTTTGAATTTTTAGGGTTTTTCCAACAAACCCTAATCTGGGACCAGATCCATTTTTCAGCATTTCAAGTGGTAAGACCTAAATCTTCTCTATTTCCATTTGAAGTACTCTTTAAGATGTCTCACCACACCAAGCTTGAGGATAAGCTTGAAGGAGCTGATAACTTCCGAGCTTGGAAGTATAGGATTGGGTTAATCCTGGAAGAGAATGAGTTGGACTCATATATAAAAGAAGACATCCCTATCCCAGAGGATGAAGAGGCCAAGGTATTGCATAAAAAGAACTTGGTCAAGGCAAAGAGAATCATTGCTGATTTTATCAAAGATCATCTCATACCCCATGTGTCTTCTCTAAAGACACCCAAGGAGATGTTTGACTCTTTGACCAATCTATTTGAAGGGAAGAACATAAATCGGAAGATGACCCTGAGGAACCAATTTAAAGGAGTAAAGTTTCAGAATGGAGAAACCATTCAATCTTATTTTTCTAGGGTCTCCCAGATTAAGGAACAACTGGAAGCAGTAGATGAAATGGTGGAGAATGGTGAAGTTGTCATGACCACTCTGAATGGCCTACCTAGGTCATGGGACTCCTTCATTCAAGGAATCTGTGCAAGAAAGAAGTTGGTATCCTTCAACAGATTGCAGGAAGAATGCTCTCAAGAAGAAGCTAGACTTGTATCTCGTGAGGAAAAGATGGGAGGTGAAGATCAAGCTCTTGCAGCTCACACCAAAAGAAGCAAGCCCAAGAAGGAGCACTCTCTCTACAAGAGATCCTATCAAAAGAGTAAGAAGGATCTAAGATGCTTCACATGCAATGAGAAGGGTCACTTTGCTTCAGATTGTCCCAAGAACAAAAGGGATAATAACAACAAATCCAATAAGAAGAAGAAGGGAAGCAAAAGAAGGTTTCATGCTCATGCTGCCGAAGATGATGAACCCCCAAAGAAGAAGGCTAGGGCAGAAAGTGATAGTGATGATGACTCATCAAGTGAAGAAGAGTATGTTCTGATCTCTGCTCTCACAGGTACTATCTCCCATGGTTGTAATGATTGGTTAATTGATAGTGGGGCTTCCAAACACATGACTGGTTTTAAGGAATCTTTTGTGAACCTATCTGAACATGAATCACCCCATAAGGTGAAACTTGGGGATGATTATCAATACCCAATCAAAGGAAGTGGTGAAGCCTCCTACAACCTAGATTCTGGAAAATCTTTGAAGATGAAAGAAGTCCTTTATGTACCTAGGCTCAAGAAGAACTTACTCTCCATCTCTGCATTGGATGCAAAAGGTATGAGGGTTGCATTTGTGGATGGCCAAGTCCTAATGTGGCCAAAGGGAAAGACCATAGATGATGCAGTAGTGATTGGAGAGCAAGAGGGAGGTTTGTATAAATTGAAGGGACAACCTGAACATGCCATGGTACATGAATCCATGGAGCCAAGTGAACTTTGGCATAGAATACTTGCTCATATGCACTATAGGGCACTTCCAATTGCAAAAAAGGCTGTAGAGGGTCTTCCTGAAATCAAGACCAAACATGAAGGTGTTTGCAAAGGATGTGCAAAAGGAAAGAACATCAAGAAGGATTTCCCAAGCAGTGAAAGCAAGGCAAAGGATATCCTGGAGATCATCCACTCAGATGTATGTGGTCCTATGTCATCTAGTTCTCTTAGTGGGTATGTTTACTATGTCTCATTTATTGATGACTTCTCCAGGAAGACTTGGGTATACTTCTTGAAGAACAAAGATGAGTTGTTTGATAAGTTCAAGGAATTCAAAACCTTGATGGAGAATCAAACTGACAAGAAGATCAAAACATTCAGATCTGACAATGGTGGAGAATTCACCTCAGGTGACTTCAAGAAGCTTTGCAGTGATTCAAGGATTAAGAGGGAGTTGACTGCTCCTTATAACCCTCAACAGAATGGAGTTGCAGAAAGGAAGAACAAAACTATCATGGAAGCAGCAAGGGCAATGTTGCATGACCAGGATCTACCTTTGCATCTATGGGCAGAAGCAACTAGAACAGCTGTATATGTGCAGAACAGAACACCCCACAAGATATTGGACAACAAGACACCAGAATAGGTCTTTTATGGTAAGACACTTGAAGTCAGCCATCTCAGAATATTTGGTTGTCCAATATACACTCATGTCCCAAAGGAAAAGAGGACTAAACTAGATCCTTCAGGAAAGAAGGGTATCTTTGTCGGTTACAGTGAAAGCTCGAAGGCTTACAGAATATACTTTCCAGGGTTCAAGAAGATTGATGTCAGCAGGGATGTAACATTTGATGAAAACTCAGCATTCATCAAATCAAGGAAGGAGCCTATCAAAGTTTATGAAGAACCTAAGGAAACAATATTTCAAGACACTACCATGACTGAAGCAGTTCCAGAAGTTGTTCATGAGTTTGAAGATCCACAAGAACCTGTAGACCCACCCAGTGAGGATAACCCTCACAAGAGGAAACCTGCATGGGCTAGAGAGCTCATTCAAGATGCAGAAAGATTTGGCATTCTAGAAGAAGAACGCAGAGCAAAGAAGAGAACCAGATCACATACCAGCTATGTTGCTTTACTTTGTGACATTATGAACAAAGAGCCTTCCAGTTATGAAGAAGCAGCAGAAAAGAAAGAATGGAAGGATGCCATGGTTGAGGAATACCAATCAATAATGAAGAATGATGTTTGGGATGTTGTCCCAAGACCTAAAGAGAAGTCTATTGTGACTTCCAAATGGATCTACAAAATCAAGCATGCTACAGATGGCAGTATAGAGAAATACAAGGCAAGATTCGTAGTTCGTGGCTTCTCTCAGAAAGAGGGAATAGATTATGAAGAAACTTTTGCACCTGTAGCCAGGTATACTTCCATCAGAACAGTACTTGCCCTGGCTGCAGCAATGAAATGGAAAATACACCAGATGGATGTCAAGATTGCTTTCTTGAATGGTGTAGTTGAAGAGGAAGTATACATGGAGCAGCCACTCGGTTTTGAAATACACGACAGTGAGTCATATGTGTGCAGATTGAAGAAAGCCTTGTATGGCTTGAAGCAAGCTCCCAGAACTTGGTATGGTAGGATGGACAGTTTCCTATCTAGCTTGGGCTTTACCAAAAGTAAAGCGAATTCCAACCTCTACTACAAGGTTGAGGAAGGAAATCCTGTGATTCTACTCCTCTATGTGGATGACCTATTTGTAACAGGAGATGATAGATTGATTGCCGATACGAAGAGGAAGCTTGCTGTTGAATTCGATATGAAAGATTTGGGAATGATGCATTATTTCCTAGGTATGGAGGTGTGGTAGAGTGTAGGTGGGATCTTCCTTGGTCAAGGGAAGTACACAGTAGATATCCTGAAGGGATTCGAGATGATGGATTACAAGGCCATGGCCACACCTATGGCATCGAATCCAAAGCTTCTATGTGATACTTCATCTGAGCCGGTTGATGTCTCTATGTATCGTCAAATGATTGGGTCCTTGATGTACCTGACGAACACGAGACCAGATATTTGCTTTGCGGTGAACACATTGAGTCAGTTCCTGACAGATCCGAGGAGTGTTCATCTGGTTGCTGTAAAGCATGTTCTGAGGTACCTGAAGGGTACAATGGATTATGGGCTCAAGTATGAGGCGAATCAAAAGTTTAACCTGCAGGGTTATGTTGATTCAGATTGGGCTGGTAGTGCTGCAGATAGGAAGAGCACATCTGGGTGCTGCTTCAATATGGGATCAAGTGTGATCTCTTGGTTTAGCAGGAAGCAGTCCTGCGTAGAACTGAGTACAGCTGAGGAAGAGTATGTTGCGGCCTGTTCAGCTAGTTGTGAGGCAGTATGGCTACATAAACTACTATCTAAGTTATTTGATCTCCCGTTGGATGCTACTGGTATCTTCTGTGATAACCAGAGTTGTGTGAAGCTGTCTGAGAACCCAGTGTTTCATGATAGGTCGAAACACATAGAGATCAAATATCACTATATCAGGGATATGGTGCAAAGAGGAGCTTTGAAGCTCATGTATGTTGCGATGGACGAGCAGATTGCAGATGTGCTGACGAAGCCGCTAGCCAGGGTGAAGTTCGAGTACTTCAGAGAGAGGCTTGGCGTTCTTCAGATCGAGGACACTTCGAGGAAGAAGTGATGGACACATTTGCTGAAGCCATTCCAAGCATGTTGGAAGGAGGATCCTTCACATGGCTGTGGATGTAAGCGTTGGATAATGAGCATCAAGATGATGTTCTGGTTTCTGCTGGATATGATTAGTTGGATCATTTATATGTATGTATGCATCATGTTGGATTCTGGATATGATCAGTTGGATCATTTTTTTATGTATGTATATATGAATCATGTTGGATGTTGGATATGATCAGTTGGATCATTTATATGTATGTACGCATCATGTTGGATGCTGGATATGATCAGTTGGATCATGTGTATGTATTTTTGTATATGCATCATGTTGGATGCTTGGACCATGTATCTGTATATGTATCAGGTGGATACATTGTATGATCAGGTGGATCATGTATGGTGATATGTATCATGTATTTGTATTTGTATCAGGTGGATACATTGTATGATCAGGTGGATCATGTATGATGATATGTATCAGGTAGATACTTGGTATGCATCAGGTAGATGCATTGTATGATCAGGATGATCATGGATGATGAGATTCAGGATGTTGCTCCAGATGACATGCAGCAGGATGTTGCAGTGATGATGATCAGGATGGTCATGTGTACATCAGGACGATGTATGGTGAGTATTAGGTTGATACTCTATGGTCGTGGATCAAGTTGTGCAGATGAGCATATAATTTGGCCCTGGGAGATTTGCAGATAGTCTTTCGAGGTTTTTCCTATGGCATGTAATTCGTGCCCTGGGATATCTGGCAAATGCTCTTTCAAGGTTTTGCTCTGGGAGGACATATAATTTGGCCCTGGGAGATCTGTAGATAGTCTTTTGAGGTTTTGCCTATGGCATGTAATTCGTTCCCTGGGATATCTGGCAGATGCTCTTTCGAGGTTTTGTCCTATGGCATATAATATGTCCCTGGGAGATCCGATAGGTTGAGCTGTGTGCCCGTAATAAGTCCTGGGATGCTCTTACGAGGTTTTTCCATGACCACATATAATCTGTCCCTGGGAGATCCTATTGGTAGAGCTATGTGCTCGTAACAGCCTGGGATTCTCTTGCGAGGTTTTGTGGTGAGGTCACATATAATATGGCCCTGGGAGATCCTATAGGTAGAGCCGTGTGCTCGTAACAGCCTGGGATGCTCTTTCGAGGTTTTCTGACGCACATAATAAGTCCTGAGGATTCCACAGTATGGCCAGTGATGACGAAGACCTACAGGTGGTGGGCCTACATCCAGTATGAAAAAGGACTAGCTCTGTAGAACTTCCTATGAAGAGTAGAGTTAGAGATTGGTTGAGATAGTAGCAGCAGTGACGATGCATCAATGACGACGATCCCGAGAAGAAGACTTGTCTAGCAGATATGTGTCGAGAAATACCTTCCTAGTTAAGAGGGAGTGTTGATGTATATGTAACTTTGGAATGTATTTCATCTATGTATTTTATATATAGTTATTGTACCATTATTAGAGATGTGTTATTCCTCTATAAGGAAGTGTCGTCATGTGGATTGACAAGTGTCGCAAGTGTGTGTACTTGCCGATGGGTTATTAGACCACCATGTGTGGGGTCGGCCCTGAAATATATATATATTATAATGTGGATGTACCTAGCTAGACAAGTCGGCCCCATAAGGTCACTGGGAAAACAGATTAGTATAAATAGAGATCAGGTTATCTCTATTTAGATCACTCGGAAAAGTATCTCACTCTCACTCAGAAAGTGGCACACTAGTGAGGAGGAGGATCATCTGCTACTAGGAGACCATCTCAGTGCATTTTGGTTGTACTTTGGTTGAGCCATTGCTCTCTCTATCTCTGAGGAAGTTGTGGGGTTTTTCACCTTAGGTTTTTCTCCATGGAAACTGTGTGTCTCTTGTCTCTCATGCTTTTGATTCTTGTAATGCTTGTCATGCTTATTGTGATTGTCATGCATTGATATACTGTATATGTTATTCTCTCAGTAAAGATCCTAGAGTATTGTGAATTAATTCTCAAAATTTAACATTGCAACCATCCAAACCAAACTCCAGGATCTGGATGAAAATTTTCTTAGCCTCCATCTTGAGCATTCAGCCATGAACAACAAACGACAGTCCGAGTCTTCATCAGATAATGGGGTCTCTTCTTCCATAAATTTCCGTGGTCCGAAGCTTGATTTTCCTCGCTTCAATGGTACTGATCCGATTGGATGGATCTATTGTGCAGAACAGTATTTCAAACTGCATAATACTTTTGATGTCAACAAAGTTCCACTTGCATCATTTCATTTGGTTCAAGAAGCTCTTCAATGGTACCATTGGTACATCAAGGCTCGTGAAGAGCCAAAATGGCTAGATTTTTGCCAGCTCCTTTTGCAACGATTTGGTCCTAGTGCTTTTGATGACTTCACAGGAGCCCTCACTAAACTTCACCAAATTGGCACTGTGAGAGAGTATTAGACAGAATTTGAGAAACTAGACAATCACACAGAAGGATTGTCTGATGAATTCTACAAGAGTTGTTTTATCAGTGGTCTTAAGGATGAAATCCACTCAGAGGTTAAAATGTTTTGTCCCAACACAATGATGGAAGCCCTGGGGTTGCATAAGTTGGCAAAAGACAATATTGCAGCCCAACAGTGCTCCAAACCCACTTGTGTTCCCTTCTGAAATATGGGTTCTCAATGACCTCCCATCCCACCAGCTACTCAACCAACTCCTATCAAGCATTTGTTTGAAACGGAGATGCAGGCACACAGAGAAAAAGGGCTTTGTTATAATTGTGATGAGAAATTCACTTGGGGACATAACTATGTTCAGCAAAAGCTCTATCTCTTGGATATGGATTCTCGTCCTACCTCTAAATTTGGTGAAGAAGCTCCAGATACAATGGATGATCAGGTCGACATTCAGGAGCCGCCTATTGACCCCCCATCTCAGGACGACCAACCAGAGATATCTCTCCATGCTTTATCCGATGTCACCACTCCCCAAACAATGCGAGTCAGGGGTTACTTCAAGAATATTCCTCTTATAATACTCATTGATTCTGGTAGCACTAGGACCTAACTTCATTGACCCTCGGATCGCCAAACAGGCTTATTGTTTTTTCCATCCTTGCTCCAACTTTGAAGTCATGGTTTTCAATGGGGGCACCTTACCTTGCAAGGGGAAGTGTCACAATGTGCGTATCTCTCTGGAATATTATAACCTACACTCTGACATGTTTTCCTTGTCCCTAGGTGGATGTGATGTGGTTTTGGGCGTTCAATGGTTATGCACACTTGGCCCCATCTTATGGGATTTTGCTGAACTTTGGATGTAGTTTTCAGTCAATGGGAAACAACACAAATTTATGGGTTTATAACAAGGTTCTCTCTGCATCATCAGTTCACATCGCTTGAAAAAGATCCTTAAGAAGAATTCACATGGTGTCATCGCTCAACTCCATTACCTTCAGATGCACCAATCAACGGTCTCCACTGCTTCCTTGGATAGATATGCAGGTGTCTTTGCTGAACCAGTGGGATTGTCACCTTCAAGAGACCTTTCTGGTAAGAATTTAGCTGCATCTACATCTCAGTAGGAAATGCTGGCTATTTTGCATGCAGTACAGAAGTGGCATCCATACCTATTAGGGAATTATTTCTGCATCGAGACTGATCTCCAGAGTCTGGAAAATCTCTTGGAACAACAAGTCTCCTCCCCAGAACACCTGAAATGGGTTATCCAACTCATGGTTTCTGCCTATGCGATCACTTACAAGAAGGGTAAGGACAATATGGTGGAAGATGCTCCTTCTCGCACATTTGATGACCCAGTTTCTCTTATAGCTATTTCTTTGTTTGTTCCAAATTGGTTGCAATTTGTTCAACCGAGCTATCTCTTCTATGAACTCTATGCTTCTTCATTGTTCAGTCTTCAAAACGTATGACCAAGAACAATGTAACTTCTTTTGGCAGGGATTGAAAATGACAATTCAACAGATGGTGGTTGACTATGATACTTTCCAGGTCAACAAGGGTGAAACGACACTCCTTTCGGGACTGCTCAAACCCTTGCCCATCCCTACACAGATTTGGACAATTATTTCTATGGATTTCCTAGAAGTGCTCCAATGGTACAATACCACATCTAAAAGGACACCATATGAAGCAGTCTATGGACAGGAATCGCCATTTTTTCTTCCATACACCCTCAACAGCTCCCTAGTTCAAGAAATTGACTCGGTTCTTCAAAACCGCGATCAGATTCTTCTCATTCTGCAGGACAATCTTCACATGGCAAGAATTTGACTGAAACAACAAGCTGATCAGCGCCGTTCTGAACGCACTTTTCACGCAGCTGATATGGTTCTTCTTCGTATACATCCTTCCAAGCAATCCTCCCTGAAACTCAAAAGGCGTTAGTGGCTCGAAATGAAACCCGAGGATTCTACAGGGGAACCAGTCCTTCAGATTCTGCCTCAATTTCCACATCTAAAGCTTTGAGGACAAAGCTTGTTCTAAGGGAGAGGGGATGTTAGGAACCCATGACAACCCTTCTCTTTACTTTGTTAGTATATTGTTGTTGGACACATATGCTTTGTAAGTCGTCCTGTAGTATTTGTTGATCCATAGTTTGTATTAGCCCATGGTATTGACCCATAGTATTGGACGCATATGCTTTGTAAGTTGTCCCGTAGTATTATATGTCCCATGGTATTGACCCATAGTATTGGACGCATATGCTTTGTAAGTTGTCCCGTAGTATTATATGTCCCATGGTATTGACCCATAGTATTGGGCATATACTTAGTATATACATGTGTGTTGAGGCCAATGAAGGTATCGTGAATTTATTTGTATTGAGATTTTTCAAAGGAGGTTGCCCCCTCGAAGTGGCCTATGATCAATAAAGCGATTCTAAGTTCTGTTATTTCTGCTATTTCGTGCATTTTTATTAATTAATTATTGCAAGTTCTTCATAGAGTGCAAGAAGGAAGGATGGAGGACAAAATTTTGATGATAAGGAGAGAGTACATGTAATGATGGCAATCACATCCAAGCCTACCTCATTCATTATTGATTTTGGAGCTTCAAGACACATGGTGTCTACAAGTAAGTTTTTTACTTAACTTGACTCTTCCAGTGGTCCAAATATTGTATTGGGTGATAATTCTGAAACTTCTAGCAAAGGTAAAGGCAGCATAGATCTCGAGTTTGGTTCATTCAATAATGTCTTGTATGTTCCTAGACTTGCTACAAACCTATTTTCAGTATATCAGATGACCCACATAGGTTTACCCAAAAATATAACCTTCACCCCAAATGATGTTGAGATATGTGAAATGTCAATAGGACGAATTGTTACATTAGGCACTGCTAACCATAGCTCTAGAATCTACAAGTTTTCTCACTTTGTACCATATCCCTCAACTTCTGCTCTTTTAGCCCATGCCAATGAGTCAAGAAAAGTATGGCATGATATATTTGGCCATCTGAACTATAAATACCTTTCCCAACTTCATGAGAAAGAAATGGTCATAGGGCTTCCCAATATCAGATTTTCCAAAGGTGTTTGTCAATCTTGCATCCTAAGAAAACACCCTGAGCATAAGTATGGGAGATCCAAAACTGAGAGAAAATCTGCACCATTGGAGCTTATTCACACTAATATATCAGGTCCATTCCCCCATGAGTCTTTGAACCATTCCAAATACATCCTCACTTTCATAGATGACTTTAGCAGGTACTATTGGATTTGTTTCATCAAGCTAAAATATGAAGTTTTTGGTCTGTTCAAGCTATTCAAAGCCTCAGTTGAGAACTAGTCTGGTAGACATATAAAAATTATCAGATGCAACACACAGTTCCTCTTCAGGCATTCAGATGCAACACATAGTTCCTCTTCAGGCATTCAGATGCAACACACAGTTCCTTACACACCTCAACAGAATGGGGTTGCTGAGAGGAAGAATAGGTCTCTTAAGGAGATTGCCACATGTATGCTTGAGGAAAATTCCTTTTCTCCAAAGATATGGGATGAGACAATAAATTGTGCCACAGATATTTAGAACATAGTTCCACACAAATCTCTCAAAGGTATCACTCCTTTTGAGGCTTGGACATGGCACAAACCTGATATCTCTCATTTCATGATTTTTGGCTCCAAGGCTTGGGCTAGGATTCCACTTGAGAAGAGGAGGGCTATGCAGCCCCAAATCCAAACATGTATTTTTGTTGTCTATTCATAGGAATCTAAAGGATATAAGTTGCTGAACATGACCACTCAAAAATATTTCATAGGAAGAAGTGTAGAGTTCGAAGAAGAGCCCTCTCAGAATGTTGAAATTGGAGAACCATCTTCACCACCACCTAAAGAAGTAAGTGATGCTGCTCTAGAATTTTTTTATTCTAATATTTCTGATTATGAGGACCACTTTATTGCAGATGCTAATTCACCAACAAAGCCTAAATGGGATGCTAAGACCTTGCAAGTAGCAAGTGAACTAGTGGGAAATCCTGAGGACACAAGGAGGACTAGATCACAATTTGAGACTGGTCTCAATATGAATGACCCCTAACTATCTGAGAGATGTTATATGATGGTGGATTCTGATCCTCAAACATATGAGGAAGCCTCACATGACCCAATATGGCAGTCTTCCATGGATGAGGAGTTTCAGTCATTTCAAAAGAATGAAACATGGGAGCTAGTCAAGCTCCCCGCAGGAAGAAAATTGGTAAGGTGTAAGTGGATATACAAAACCAAGTGTGCAAATGATGGTACAAAAGTGAAATATAAGGATAGGTTAGTGGAAAAGGGATTCTCCCAAGTCCATGGCCTTGACTACAATGATACTTTTTCACCAGTTGCACAGAAGGATTCGATAAGACTAGTTCTGGCAATTTATGCATCCAAGCACTGGGAAGTGCACCATATGGATGTCAAGAGTGCATTACTCCATGGGGATATTGAGGAGGAGATTTATATGAAGCATCCAGAAGGGTATACATCTGAGCCTAACTATGTGTGTAGGTTGAAGAAGTCCTTATATGGGCTTAAGCAAGCCCCCAGGGATTGGTATGCCAAAATGGACAACTTTCTCTTGTCAAAATATTATGTTCGATGCAAAAATGATCCTAATGTTTATATGAAGCTAATTGATGGTTCAGTAATGATTATAGTGTTTTATGTTGATGATTTTCTAATCACAAGCAACTCTACTGATCAAATAACTTCATTGAAGATTGCTTTGCATCAAAATTTTTCCATAAGTGACTTGGGAATTCTTAAGCAATTTTTGGGGCTTGAGATTTCTCGAACAGAGAATGGAACAAAGGTATCTCAGTACAAATATGCATCTGATCTTCTAAATAAGTTCAATATGGCTGATTGCAAGCCTTCAAAGACTCCATTCCTTTCAGGAGTTAGACTTGAAGAAGCAGAATCTACACCCTTGGTTGACAACACCTTGTATAGGAAACTTGTTGGCAGCTTGCTATAATTGACTCACACTCAACCTGATCTTTCTTATGCTATGAGTGTGGCATCAAGATACATGGATCAACCACATGAGCTTCATTGGAGGACTGCAAAAATAATTTTGCACTATGTGCAAGGCACCAAGACTGATGGGATTCACTATGTTGCATATTCTAGCCTAGATCTTCTTGGCTTTACTGATTCAGATTGGGCTGGTGATAGCCTTGACAGGAAATCCACATATGGATTTGTATTCATGCTTGGAGGTGGTTCTGTTTGCTGGTATAGCAAGAAATAGAGTGCCATTGCACTATCTTTAGCAGAGGCCGAGTACAGAGGAGCAGTGAATGCTGCTAGTCACTGTGTGTGGTTGCAGGGTATTCTTTCAGAGTTTGATATTGCCTTTAGTACTCCTACTGTCATCTTTTGTGACAATTAGAGTGTTATAAGGGTCCCAAGTGATCCAGTACAGATACATAGGACCAAGCATATTTAGATACATATGCACTACATCAGAGGTTTAGGGCATGACCAGCTCATTGATTTGCAGTATTGCCCAACAAGTGAGCAAACTACAGACATCTTCACCAAAGCTTTTACTAAGAAGACATTCAGCTATCTTAGATCACTGCTTTGGATGGTTGAACATGTGGTGGAGTGAATTATTGATCAACAATCCTTCAATTTTGATATGTCCATTTTTTTAGGGAAGGTGTTTCCCATGAGGTTTTCCTTCAATCCTTGCGTTTGTGGACCAGGTAGTATTGTACAAGGTGACCATGTCTTGTTACTGGGCCCTTAGTATTTTCATTTTCTGATATTTAGCACATAAATTTAGACTTATGCAGGGGTGTTGGAATAATTAAAACCCACTCCATGCCAATTAATACATTAGAGACATTAATTAATCATTTTATGATTAATAACTATGTATTAGACTAAATAGTTGGCATATGAGTCATTGTGTGGACCACAAGGCATCTTTGGGGGGACCACAAACCTTCCAGGTGTGGAACACAAGTTTCCTAAGTCACTTGGGTGCATTCCTACTAATTCTGGTGAGAATGCTACATTCTTTCTTTTTACTGCTTTTGGGTGAAAGGTGAAGAGCTAGTTGACTAGGGAAAGTGTTTTTTGGACCACTTTCACTCCTTGATTTTTCTTCCTTCCATTTTTGGGATTTAGCATTTTTTTTTCATCACACATCACTATCTGATCACTAAATCATAAATTTGTTAGCCTTTGGTGTTACTTGGAGAACACACTTGCCACCTAGGGGGGTTTTTCATCATTTTAGTAAATCTAATTTTTTGACGATCCAAATGGAATATTTAGCCACTCGAATATCTGATGTAAATGTTGTATATTGAAATCCATTTAATTTCCTAAGGTTGGCTGATGTATTTTATTCATGAGAGTTAATACAGTTTGTATCTATTGTGAGTAATTTTCTATGTTCTTGACTAGTTGTGTGAGATCTTTTGTGAGAGTGTGTAATTTATTGATCAGATCTTGGTGTGAACTGAATTTCACAAATCCATCCTACAGTTGGGTTTATCAAGCATACCAGACTAGTTGATCATGCTAAGCCAACATACAATGGGTTTATTAGGCATACCAATAAATACAATCATGCCAAGCTAGCGTACTGTTGAGTTTATCAATAATATCAGACAAGATGATCATGTTAAGCCAACCAATAGTGGGTTTATCAGGTGAATAGGGACAATAAGGGAGGCATTTCCAAGCCAGTGAGATCAACCACATAGCTGCAAGCATCTCAACACTCAACAGACCTGGCACCCACATTACCTACCACATCCAACACAAGGAAGGCCCTCTTCTCTGCTGCACAGTCCCTCAAGGCCTCTTCCCTTCCAGTGCTATTCTAGGATGGGAATAGAAAGGTCCAGTTGCTAGTTCTATGATATTTCAACCTTCACTGGGTTTATCAAGCTACCCAACCTTCTTCCACAGTTCAACAAGCTAACTCATTCTAGACTTGTGGATAGGGCTCTGTTTCGCAATCTATTATCTGTGATCCGATTCCCAGGTTCTCACAGTTTCTCTACATTGTTCAAGCTTTCAGTTTCCTCATGGGTTCTTTCCACTCTGTCCTCGGTAGACTAGATTCACACATACCATTTTCACGGCTAACAACTCTATGGTATATCTATTACACAAGGAAAACACAAATGTCTTCAGGCTTCTACAACTAGTTCTGAGTCTGTGGATATGTCTAGACAAGTTCCCCCTCGATAGATCGATGGATCCTCAATGGAAAGTGCATGTATGGATGAATAATGGATAATGAATGTTCTCCTTCCACCAACGGGTAGTCAAACAAGTTCTGCGAGTTTCCAGACGCTGAGTGCCTTTCCGGACAAGAAATCGGAGCCATGTTTTGCCATACAAAATCGTAGGCATGCTCCATACTCTATCGACTTCAGCAAAAGGGTTCTCAACCACCCTCTGCAACCACATTAATGTCAGCAAGGAGTTCAAATGGGTTCATAGTTGGACATGTGGCAACATGGGAAACCAATCCCATAACCCCTCACCTCTCCCTAGTGGATACATGTGGCCCCTTCTCATTAGTTGCCTCCTTATCTAGCTTCTTGGTTATTTTATTCATGAATAATAATTACATCATTTACATTTCTTCATGGCTTAACAACCCATGAATAATCAAGCTGTCAAATACTTTCCTATGTAATAAATTTAAACGTCCACTAGTGGGGCCTTGGCCTTGAGCTCCACACTAGGGAAAATACACTCACAACATATACAGAGTATTTACATTGAAGCCAATAAACATTAAGGGAAAAATGGGGTATTACAGTTCGTTATGACATTGGCACCGAAATATTTTCCACTTTCCGCTAGGATAAATCCATACATATTTCTGATCACATTCAAGAGTGGTGCCGACGGAAGAGGTTAGTAAAATCCAACATTACTCTGGAGTTTCTCCTGGAATGGTTCCTCAAGTCTCTACTCCCTTATATTTTTAAGGACGTTTCATTGTCCGGAATTACGAATGAGGAACAAGCCATCTTTAGATCCCACCAGTTAGACCTGGTCTATGCCTAGTCTGGGATAGTGTATGACGTTATACCTGATGCACCGTGATAAGGAAATGAGTCCAAGCCCGCTCCTAGACCGCATGCTGATGACATTGTTGGTTTCGGAAGTGCTCGTTCCATAGATATGGTTACGAATCATATGCAAAACCTGTCTATTAACCATTCTACTCCTAGATAGGCTCCTGCCTCGTCCATTTCCACCCAGTTTTCCGATGTACATTCTGTACAATTGACGAACCCATTCGGTAACCAACAGCTTGGTGGGAAAAATAAGGGGAAGAATAACCATAGGGGTGGGAAAAATAAGGGGAAGAATAACCATAGGGGTGGGAGAAATAAGAATAAGAAAGGAAGCGTTAATCCTCCTCAGGATGGCGAAAATGCTGGTGGGTCTGCAAGCCCAAGCGTAAGGTGAAGTTTCCCTGTAAACTTTTCTCTCAGGATCACCTTACACGTTTGTGTCCTCATATGGAGGAAGCATCGAAGCACATCGTACAGTACCTAGCTGTGCTAATGAATCCCCTTCCTCATCATCAGAATATGGCTTCTGGTGCTTCCGCCGCTGGTCATGGGACTACTGAAAATTTGACTTATTCTACCCATGAAGGAGGTTTTGGATGCGTAAACATGGTCAAATATGAGGTTTGTGTTTCTACTCACTCGCGTGACTATGGAGATCCACAACCTTCTTTTGGGAATGAGCCCCCTCCACCCGAGACTGCATTGCATATCGAGAAGCCCAACCCTATGCCGCGGGTACCGAAAAGTGTCCTCAAGTGCTCGGCACATAATCCTAATGCCCAAGCCACCCAAAACTACTCGATTGTGGATGATATGAGCCAAACCTTGTGTACTATGTCAGCTCTCTAGGTCCTTCAGGCTTGTCCTTCGCAAAGGAACACCCTTCTATTTGCTTTGGGATTCCTCGATCCTTATAGCCCGAATGTCATCAAGTTTGACACTACCGATGTTCAGCCTCAGTTTCCCTATCATTTGGCTTTCCAAGTTCATGTTAGGTGTTTAGAGATGATCGTTAAGCGTATTGTCAATGACAAAGGTGCTTCCACTTCAGTTATGTCTTTATCTTGTTGGAAGGCTATCGGCTCTCCTCCATTGTCAAAAACCATGACCATGCTTACTGCATTCGATGGTCGTTCTTTCAAGATGCATGGTATTATACTCTCCCTTGAGGTCCACTTGGGTGGGAATTTCATGCCTATAGAGGTCGAGGTGGTCGATTCTCCCCTTGACTATAACCTTTTACTGGGTCGAAATTGGATCTACGCTATGAAAGCGATCGCATCCTCTTTCTTTCGAGTCATCTGCTTTTCCCACGAAGGAAATATTGTGTCAATCGATCAGCTATCCTTTACTAGTTCCAATCCCGTAGCATCATAGGGACTTGTGGTCCCTCAAATCAAGAATTCTCAGTCGGCAACTGATAATGTTGGTGTAGGCCTATATTCCTCCTTGATGGGATATTTTGATTTTCCTGCACCAATCTCCTTTATAGGAACCATCTCTGATGATACTCCTTCATCATCGATTCTTGTACCACTCCGGACATCATACTTTAGTGATCCGTGGACTCTACCTTCCACGAGTTCCTCATCAGGAGACTCTTCGCACATTGGAATGGTTATGCCCTTGTTAGCAGTTGACCTTGCTTATCACAATATTCAACAAGTCACTGCAGAGCCTGATCTCTCTTCTTCAGGGATAGAGGAAGACGATCCCGTTACGCTGCCCACATGGGTAGTTGACTTGTCTTGTACACATGACTTCCTTGATGATACTTTACCTTCAGATGAAACCATTATTGAGGCCATGAACGACAATGACAAGCCTTGGGAGGGCCTCCATCATAGATCTTATTTCCTTCCCAACCTTGATCTTATTGAGTAAGATGATTTTTTATCGACTCTAGCCAAGAAAGTTGGTGACCCTATGGTTCCTTTGGAGTCGCCTGGAATTTACGCAGAGGGAAATATGGCTAATATTTCCCCTACTATCTTGATCAATATTTCTCATACTCCCAAAAAAGTCTAAAATGTATACATCAGTGTTGATTGTTCCCCTGAGGAAATCCGTATTTACACCAATTTATTCAAATATTTTCGGGACGTGTTTTCCTGGTCATATGAGGAGATGCCAGTTATTGACCCCAGTATTGTCGAACATGAGATTAAGACTTCCCCCCATGTTAAGCCTGTTCGACAACGTCTTCGTGCTATTAATCCTAGGAAGGAAGCCACCATTAAGGCAGAGGTAGAGAAACTGCTTAAGGTTGGTTTCATCTACCCGGTTCCCCTTACCGAATAGGTATCCAACCTCGTTCCTGTGGATAAGAAGCAGGGAACCATCCGTGTGTGCACTGAATTTCATGATCTGAATAAAGCGTGTCCTAAAGATAACTTCCCCACCCCATTCATAAATCAAATATTGGATGAGTGTGCGGGAAGCGAAGTACTCTCGCTTATGGACGGATTTTTAAGCTACAATCAGATCCAAATCAAACCTAAGGATCAACATAAAAATGCATTTATATGTCCTTGGGGTACTTTCACATACCGAAAAATTCCCTCCGGCCTTAAAAACGCTGAAGCTACATTTCAACAAGCCATGACCTATTCTTTTGAATCCGAACAAGTGCATCTTCTGTCATCGTAATATTCATTTGAATCCAAACAAGTGCATCTTCTACGTGAAAACCGGTCTCCTTCTAGGGTTTATAGTCTCGAAGGAGGGTATTAGAGTCAATCCGTTGAAGGTTGAGACAATACTTCATTTTCCTCCCCCACATACTTTGGTTCAACTTCAGAGCCTCCAAGGTAAGGTCGATTTCTTACGTCATTTGATTGTGAACTATGCCAGTCTTACTAAGGGTTTCATGCGATTATTGAAGAGATACACCCCTTTTATTTGAGATGAGCAATCCCAACAGTATTTTGATGCTCTTAAGAAAGCCTTGGTATCAGCCCCTCTTCTTAGTCCACCCGACTATGCAAGAGAATTTTTGCTTTATGTGGCCACGTCTCAAGAGACGATTGGTATGGTCTTGTTTCTGGAAGACGATATGCTTCAAGAGTATGTTATCTATTATCTCAGTCGAAACCTAGTAGACACTGAACTAAGGTATTCTCACGTGGAGAAACTGGCCCTTGCGACTGTTCATGAAATCCAGATATTACGACACTACATCTTACTTAGGAAAACCACGGTTGTAGCGCATGTCAATCCATTTCAGTTCATGCTTACACGACGTTTGATTGGGGGGAAGTATAATAAATGGATTGTCATCCTTCAGGAATTCGATCTCGATTTTTCCTCAGCGAAGTTTGTGAAGTATTTGGTTTTCACGGAGCTAATGTCAGATTTTCCTAGGCTTGATGAGGAAGTGGTCCATGAGGACTCATTCGTTGATGAGCATTTATTCCTTATCTTGTCATCAGACACTTGGTATAGATACATCATTGTATATATTCGGACTCTGAAATTACCTTCTCATCTTTCACGAGATGAGCGATGGCATGTGAGACATCATGCAAAATATTATGTCATCGTCGGTGAGACTTTGTATCACCGAGGAAAGGACTCTCTCATGCGTTGTTGCTTTCAACTCATGAAGAGGCGGAGTTAGTGTTGAATGGCTTCCATAGTGGGACATGTAGTGGTCACTTATCTGGGCTTGCTACAACTTAGCGTATCTTGCGAGCGGGTTATTTTTGGCCTATGATATTTAAATATTGTGTTAACGCTGTAAAGAGATACCATCCTTGTCAGGTGTTTTCTCGGAATGTACATTCGCATCCTTCCCCTCTCTATCTAGTCGTCACCGTTAGTCCCTTCACCAAGTGGGGGGTTGATTTCATGGATTGTAACCCAACTTCGGTTGGGAGGCATCGTCATATCATAGTGGTTGTATATTACTTTACCAAATGGGATGAGGCCATGCCTACCATTAAAGCCGATGGTTAAACAGTAGCCCACTTCGTGTTCAATCAGATCATAACTCGGTTCGGTATCCTGAGAGATATTGTCACTAACCATGGTAGTCACTTTAAAAATAAGATGATGGCTGAATTATCGCTTAAGCTTGGATTTAGACAGGATGTTGTCTGAATTAGCCCCAAGCGAATGGCTAGGTCGAGGTAGTCAATAAGTCCCTTAAGGCCATTCTCCAAAATACAATCCAACAAAGCAAGAATAATTGGCATATCATGTTGTATCCTGCTTTGTGGGCTTATCGAACCGCAGTGAAGACTTCCACCGGTTTCTCACCTTTCCAGTTAGTTCATGGTGTAAATTCCATCTTACCGGTTGAATGCGAGATCCCTTCTTTGTAGCTATCCATATAAATCCTTCCTGATACTTAGGATGTAGAGAAATGTTTAGTCCACCTCAAGCAGCATCAGGATGCCGCCATGGAAATAGATGCCAATAAACATCGTTTCAAGGCCCATTAAAATAGGTCTATCTGTCCCGGGTAGTATGCTGAAGGTGACTTGGTTCTTCTTTATGACCAAGCTAATGAACCCCTGGGGGCATGCAATTTTAACCTGATGTGGCACACTCCTTATATTGTGAGGTGTGTCCTTGAGAAAGGAGCCTATGTGTTAGAATATTATGAGGGGAACATCCCGAAGGAGCCTAGAAATGGGCTCTATCTCAAGCGGTATTATGCTTGAGCTTCTAGCTTGAGCTGATACTTTGTATACTATTGTATAGTTTCTATACATAGCTTAGCTTTCCTTTGGTTTTTTCGAGTCTATTGATTCGCTTCCTTTTGGTTGACAGATGTTAGCAGAATATCCGGTGTTTGTAGGATTTGTGGATGGGGCCAGTCGTCATACGAAGAGGTTAGCTTCTGCTGCTTAGCTTATTTACTCACCCGACAACCAGCTTGTGTCTTCAGGAGGTGTTTGTCTTGGTCCTACATCGAACAATGTGGCTAAGTATAGTGTCATTATTAAGTTGCTTCGCGATGCCATTTCGCATGGTGTCCAGTTTTTAGAGGTCCTCCTGGATTCACAGCTGATTGTGTCTTAGTTGAACGGCCAATATTGTGTGAGGAATCCTACACTACTAAGGAGATTCTTAAGGGTAAGACTCTTGGAACGTCATTTTGATTTTATTACTTATATCCATGTTCCAAGACATTTTAATCATATTGTTGATGCATACGCTAACTATGTCCTAGATTGGCACTTGTCACATAATTAAAAGAACCAACGAATCACACATTTAACATTCATACATTTGTACACATAATATAGTAGAGTCGAAAAAGTCATAGGTTTTTTGTTGATGTATATGTAACTTCGGAATGTATTTCATCAGTATATTATATGTATATTTATTGTACCCTTATAAGAGATGTGTTATTCCTCTATAAGGAAGTGTCATCATGTGGATTGACAAGTGTCGCAAGTGTGTGTACTTGCCGATGGGTTATTAGACCACCTTATGGGGTCGGCCCTAATTAATATATAATATAATGTGGATGTACTAAAGTAGACAAGTCGGCCCCAGTAGGTCACTGGGCAAAAAGGTGAGTATAAATAGAGATAGGAGATCTCTATTTTACTCACTCGGAAAAGCATCTATCTCTCTCTCTGAAAAGTGGCGCACTAGTGAGGAGGAGGAGGATCATCTGCTAGGAGACTATCTCTGTATTATTTGGTTGTATTTTGGTTGATCCATTGCTCTCTCTCTATCTTTGAGGAAGTTGTGGGGTTTTTCGCCTTAGGGTTTTCCCCACGGAAACTCTGTGTCTCTTGTCTCTATGCTTTTGATTCTTGTGATGCTTGTGATGCTTGTCATATTATGATTGTCATGCATTGATATACTGTAGATGTTATTCTCTCAGCAAAGATCCTATAGTATTGTGATTTAATACTGAAAATTTAACATGGTATCAGAGCTTAACTGAGAAGAAGACATTTTGCAGTGACAGAAGCTTGTATTCCTTGTTTATTGGGTTTCTCTCCACAGATTTTTTAAATTCATTATAGTAGATTGGATCTACTCATCAGGGCGCATCTATCTGTCCAATTAGAATTTAGTTCCGAGCATTTTCAGATTTGGCCCTAAAAATTAGGGTTTCCACAAAAATAGGAATTTCTGGAAACTGAAGGCACAGCTGGAAGCTCCTTGCAAAAATCGAAGGTTTGAGCTTTGGATCGAGATTTTTGGCTGGGTAGATCTCCGGGAAACTCAAACCCTAATTCAGGGCTCTCCCCAGTGAACCCGGGAGGACAAAAAGGCAATTTTGAAGGGCAAGACCTTGCTGATTTCAAATTCTGAATGTACTAGGCTGATCAGCTCTCCAGGGCGCATCTTTCTATCCTTTCAGAATTTTAAAATTCACATTTTGAATTTTTAGGGTTTCTCTGACAAACCTTAATCCGGGACCAGATCCAGTTTTCAGCACTTCAAGTGGTAAGTTCTAAATCTTTTCTATTTCCATTTGAAGTACTCTTAAAGATGTCTCTTCACACCAAGCTTGAGGATAAGCTTGAAGGGGCTGATAACTTCCGAGCCTGGAAGTATAGGATTGGGTTAATCCTGGAAGAGAATGAGTTGGACTCATATGTGAAAGAAGACATCCCTATCCCAAGAGGATGAAGAAGCCAAGGCATTGCACAAGAAGAACTTGGTCAAGGCAAAGATAATCATTGCTGATTCCATCAAAGACCATCTCATACCCCATGTGTCTTCTCTTAAGACACCCAAAGAGATGTTTGAATCTTTAACCAAGCTATTTGAAGGAAAGAACATAAATCGGAAGATGACCCTGCGGAACCAATTGAAAGCAGTGAAGTTCCAGAATGGAGAAACCATTCAATCTTACTTTTCAAGGGTCTCTCAGATCAAGGAACAATTAGAAGCAGTAGATGAAATGGTGGAGAATGGTGAGGTGGTGATGACTACTCTAAATGGCCTACCCAGGTCATAGGATTCCTTTATTCAAGGAATTTGTGCAAGGAAGAAGTTGATCTCCTTCAAGTAGACTTCGGGAAGAATGTACCCCCAAAGAAGAAGGCTAGGGCAGAAAGTGATAGTGATGATGACTCATCAAGTGAAGAAGAGTATGTTCTGATCTCTGCTCTTACAGGCACCATCTCCCATGGATGTAATGATTGGTTAATTGATAGTGGGGCCTCCAAACACATGACTGGGTTCAAGGAATCTTTTATGAACCTTTCTGAACATGAATCACCCCATAAGGTGAAACATTGGGGATGATTATCAATACCCAATCAAAGGAAGTGGTGAAGCCTCCTACAATCTAGATTCTGGAAAATCATAGAAGTGAAGAAGTTCCTGTTTCAGAGGGAGATGAGGCTAAGGCCTTACATAAGAAGATTACTAGCGATCTCGACAGGTATGACTGATCAAGGTATGTCTTGATATTTGTTCATGATTAAAGTTTATGGTATGTTTGTCTTCATGTTATTACGGTTAGTACAATCTTGATTTGATTTGTCGTATCACCTTAATAAAACTATGAATGCACGATAGAAAATATTCATTGATTAGGGTATTGACACTTATGATTGTACTAATGCATTATGGTGTTGTATGAGGTTTATGTTGTCTACTAACATGAAAGGTACACCAAGAAAGACAAATCATATTCTGGTTCAAGAACATGTGATCATGATGACCTGAGGACAAAGATTCATCCATTGTCATGGATCACATAGAAGATCCATTTACGAGGTATGTATAACTTGGTTTTGCAATGGCTAACCTATGAGATATACAGGTTACTAGCACAAGTCATTGAAGAAGAACAAGAAGACATCATGTGAGTATGTTAGACATAATTAGCTAGCATGCTAATCCAGGTATGTTTTTCCTATATCAAGTTAGAATCTCACCTTGTGATAAGATCCTTTATTTAAGTATACTTGGCATGATTGATTATGATTATTCATTGAAGTTAGTACTCATGGGTTTAGGCATATTATGATTTTTACTTTGATTGATGATATGACTAACCAGAAAAGTCCTATGGTCAAATAGGAATATAAGTAAAAGAATTATGTCTCTTATATTGATTGATTTGACTAAACAGAAGAATCATGAAGGTATAGGTTTGAATAATCACAGGTTTTATGCATATTATATCTCCTATCTTGATTGATGATTCAACTAAACCGAAGAGTCATAGGTTTGAGTAATTACAGGTTTAGACATGTTATGTTTCTTATGATTTGACTAACCATAAGAATCCTACATAAACCTTGAATGCTAAATGCTTATTATTTTCTGTTTGAAATGATCATGACTATACATGCTTGAGATTATTGTGTTTAATAGTATACTAATGAATGTATATGAGTTCACAAGGATAACACAATCATGATACTAATAAGCATGCATAGGGACTAAGGATGAATATGAGTTCAAGAACAGGTAATTTAGGAAGCAAAGATCAAGAAGGAGCACACTCCAGTTGTTCCTGCAAGAAAGAAAAGGAGAACACTCCAGTGGTTTATGCAAGGATGCAGATATTCAGAGGGAGTTGACCATCTCTCTACATTCCACATCAGAAAGGTGTAGAAGAAGCTACTTCAGATTAGGACTCCAGCATCTCTTGCAAGGAAGCAAAGACTCAGAGGGAGTCCACCCAACAAACAAACAAAGATAAGTATTTTAATTATCATTTCTTGCATATTTGTTTGTTTAAATAAAATTGTTCAATGATGTATATGTTCATGTTCCTAGACTTAGGATATGTATTGTGCATATTAAGATAGTTGCATTAATGAACAATATACTACTAATATACATGGGTAAGTGGCCTATGGCACTGTACAACATTCCATTGCTACTTATCTAGAATGAAACCTCTTTGCTGACATGTTGGGAGTTGTGCACACTCTTAACAATGTTCTGGTAGAGATTGGAAGGCATCTAGAAAGTTACGGGATATGGATAAATGTTGTATTGAAGCATTGGCTAAGATAATTGCATGACTGTATGACATATTTCTTTATGTGTAAGAATTTGTTCTGAAAATTATGAGATGTTTCTAATCATGCAATTTAACCTGTTTTGTAGGAAAGACCGTATATCTTTACCTACAAAAAGACTACAACATTTGTTCCAGCAACAAATATATCTATTAAAGATATTGAAGTTCCCAGGATCTGGGATGAAGAAATGGAATGCCATGATCCGTCGATCATGAAGAATGATGTTTGGGATGTAATCCCAAGACCTGAAGGGAAGTTTGTTATGACTTCCTTATGGAACTATTAGATCAAGCATGTTGCAGACGGCAGCATAGAGAAATATAAAAGTGACGAAACAGAAGATACACCAGATGGATTCAAGACAGCTTTCTTGAATGGTGTAGTTGAAGAAGAAGTGTATGTGGAGCAGCCACTTGGTTCTGAGACACATGATAGGAAATCATATATGTGCAGAACTTGGTATGGTGAAGATAGATTGATTGCCGACACACAGCGGAAGCTTATTACCGAGTTTGAGATGAAGAACTTGGGGATGATGCACTATTTGTTTTGGCATGGAGGTGTGGCAGAGTGCAGGAGGGATCTTCCTTGGTCAAGGGAAGTATACAGTGGATATCCTGAAGAGATTTGGGATGATGGATTGCAAGGCCATGGCCACACCTATGGCATCGAATCTGAAGCTTCTTTGTGATGCTTCATCTGAGCCAGTTGATGTTTCTATGTATCGTCAGATTATTGGGTCCTTGATGTACCTGACGAACACGAGACCAGATATTTGCTTTGCTGTGAACACATTGAGCCAGTTCCTGACAGATCCGAGGAGTGTTCACCTGGTTGCTGTAAAGCATGTTCTGAGGTACCTGAAGGGTACAGTGGATTATGGGCTCAGATATGAGGCGAATCAAAAGTTTAACCTGCAGGGTTATGTTGATTCAGATTGGGATGGCAGTGCTGCAGATAGGAAGAGCACATCTGGGTGTTGCTTCAGTATGGGATCAGGTGTGATCTCTTGGTTTAGCAGGAAGCAGTCCTGCGTAGCACTGAGTACAGCTGAGGCTGAGTATGTTGCAGCCTGTTCAGCTAGTTGTGAGGCAGTATGGCTACGGAAGCTACTGTCTGAGTTATTTGATCTCCCATTGGAGGCTACTGGTATCTTCTGTGATAACCAAAGTTGTGTGAAGCTGTCCGAGAACCCAGTGTTTCATGACAGGTCGAAACACATAGAGATCAAATATCACTATATCAGGGATATGGTGCAGAGAGGAGCTGTGAAGCTCCTGTATGTTGCGACGGACGAGCAGATTGCAGATGTGCTGACGAAGCCACTAGCCAGGGTGAAGTTCGAGTACTTCAGAGAGAGGCTTGGCGTTATTCAGATCGAGGACACTTCGAGGAAGAAGTGATGGACACATTTGCTGAAGCCATTCCAAGCATGTTGGAAGGAGGATCCTTCACATGGCTGTGGATGTAAGCGCTGGATGATGAGCATTAGGATGATGTTCTGGTTTCTGCTTGGATATGATCAGTTGGATCATTTTTATGTATGTATGTACGCATCATGTTGGATGCTGGATATGATCAGTTGGATCATTTTTATGTATGTATGTACGCATCATGTTGGATGCTGGATATGATCAGTTGGATCATTTTATGTATGTATGTATGCATCATGTTGGATGCTTGGACCATGTATCTGTATATGTATCAGGTGGATACATTGTATGATCAGGTGGATCATGTATGGTGATATGTATCATGCATTTGTATTTGTATCAGGTAGATACATTGATGATCAGGAGGATCATGTATGATGATATGTATCAGGTAGATACTTGGTATGCATCAGGTAGATGCATTGATGATCAGGAGGATCATGTATGGTGATATATATCATATGTTTTGTATTTGTATCAGGTGGATACATTGATGATCAGGAGGATCATGTATGATGATAGATACTTGGTATGCAGCAGGATGTTGCAGTGATGATCAGGATGATCATATATGACGAGCTTCAGGATGTTGCTCCAGATGACATGCAGCAGGATGTTGCAGTAATGATCAGGATGATCATAGATGACGAGCTTCAGGATGTTGCTCCAGATGACATGCAGCAGGATGTTGCAGTGATGATCAGGATGATCATAGATGACGAGATTCAGGATGTTGCTCCAGATGACATGCAGCAGGATGTTGCAGTAATGATCAAGATGATCATAGATGACGAGCTTCAGGATGTTGCTCCAGATGACATGCAGCAGGACGTTGCAGTGATGATGATCAGGATGATCATGGATACATCAGGATGATGTATGGTGAGTATCAGGTTGATACTCTGTGGCCGTGGATCAGGTTGTGCAGATGAGCATGTAATTCGTTTCCCTGGGAGATTTGCAGATGGTCTTGCGAGGTTTTGCCTATGGCATGTAATTCGTTTCCCTGGGACATCTGTCAAATGCTCTTTCGAGGTTTTGCTCTGGGAGGACATGTAATTCGTTGCCCTGGGAGATCTGCAGATAGTCTTGCGAGGTTTTGCCTATGGCATGTAATTCGTTGCCCTGGGATATCTGGCAGATGCTCTTGCGAGGTTTTGTCCTATGGCATGTAATCCGTTTCCCTGGGAGATCCTATAGGTAGAGCAGTATGCTCGTAACAGCCTGGGATGCTCTTGCGAGGTTTTGCCATGACCACATGTAATTCGTTGCCCTGGGAGATCCTATAGGTAGAGCAGTATGCTCGTAACAGCCTGGGATGCTCTTGCGAGGTTTTGTGGTGAGGTCACATGTAATTCGTTGCCCTGGGAGATCCTATAGGTAGAGTAGTATGCTCGTAACAGCCTGGGATGCTCTTGCGAGGTTTTGTGACGCACGTAAAAGTCCTGAGGATTCCACAGTATGGCCAGTGATGATGAAGACCTGCAGGTGGTGGGCCTACATCCAGTATGAAAAAGGACTGGCTCTGTAGAACTTCCTATGACGAGTAGAGACAGAGATTGGACGAGATAGCAGCAGCAGTGACGATGACGATGACGATGATCCAGAGAAGAAGACTTGTCTAGCAAATCTGTGTCGAGAAATACCTTCCTTGTTAAGAGGGAGTGTTGATGTATATGTAACTTCGGAATGTATTTCATCAGTATATTATATGTATATTTATTGTACCCTTATAAGAGATGTGTTATTCCTCTATAAGGAAGTGTCATCATGTGGATTGACAAGTGTCGCAAGTGTGTGTACTTGCCGATGGGTTATTAGACCACCTTATGGGGTCGGCCCTAATTAATATATAATATAATGTGGATGTACTAAAGTAGACAAGTCGGCCCCAGTAGGTCACTGGGCAAAAAGGTGAGTATAAATAGAGATAGGAGATCTCTATTTTACTCACTCGGAAAAGCATCTATCTCTCTCTCTGAAAAGTGGCGCACTAGTGAGGAGGAGGAGGATCATCTGCTAGGAGACTATCTCTGTATTATTTGGTTGTATTTTGGTTGAGCCATTTCTCTCTCTCTATCTTTGAGGAAGTTGTGGGGTTTTTCACCTTAGGGTTTTCCCCACGGAAACTCTGTGTCTCTTGTCTCTATGCTTTTGATTCTTGTGATGCTTGTGATGCTTGTCATATTATGATTGTCATGCATTGATATACTGTAGATGTTATTCTCTCAGCAAAGATCCTATAGTATTGTGATTTAATACTGAAAATTTAACATTTTTCACTATCAAATTTTATATGTCAAAAAAAGTGATGTCATAGTACAAAACTGGAGCTCGTAGCTCTCAAATATACATACATCCGATACAAAAAAATGAGACCCCATGGCATATAATCCCTACGTGGAGGTCTTGCCTCCTCGATAGGATGAGTTTGCACATAGTAGTGCATGACGTTGGCTATACACCAGAGCAACCACACCCATGTAGTTGGTACCCCCACTACATGCCTCTGCATAGCCTCAAGGAGGTGCTCCACCTTGATCATAGGTACCCTGGTGGTAATGCGAGTCAGGTTGACCCATACAGTCTCTAGTGTGCGCTCCATTTCTGCACCTACTATCTCTCCACCCCTTCCTCTGCGCCGATGTCATGGGAGGCCCTGTGGTCTTCATGGACCCAAGTCTGCGAGCAAACAGTCGATCATTAATACATGATATCACACCAAAAATATTTTTTCTTTTACTTAAAATAAAAATACAAAAATAAATAAATATTCGAAACTTAAAAAGAGTGTCTTACCGATGTCTTCGAATGCGGCCCCTGGTGGAAGTGGCATGTCTCGATCTCCTCTATAGTCGATCCCCTCATAGGGATAGTCATCGATGGCAATAACCTGTCTCCACCACCAGTGGAAGAACTCATCTATATATGGAGAGGCCAGTCGGACACCCCCCTATCGTGTCAGTATCTCTACCCACCAGGTCTGAGCAGGATCTCAAAGACTGTCAGGAAGGGATTCCACCCTTGGACTAAGGCCTGGTACCCTCTTGAAGAAGAATCTGCATAGTATGCTCCCAAAGCCAAATTTTTTGGTCTGCCCCAACTTGCACTCTGTCAGCTGGTGTTTCACTGTACCCAACAGTGTAGTACACTAGTATTATACTGTAGGCCTCAAGCACTTGTCCGCATAGAACATCAATGGCCTCGAGGCTTGGTGAAGTGAAGCAGACCCCGCTATCCTCTCGAGAATCAGGATGATGATCTTCATACTCAGACTCAATATAGCCTTTATGGGGACTTGGCTACCCATTTTTTGGGTTCCCTCAATGCAATATCGATCAATGTAGTCACTTATTGTGACTCCTCCCTCTATGCTACAAGATATGAGGCTTGCCACCTCTCCTCAGCAGGATAAGTCGGTAATGAAGTATATGTCCTCCACTTCCAATGGAAGTAGTTGTCCATCCAAGTCGAAATGCTGAGCTTCCGGGTCCCAGTAGTTTACCAATACAGTGAGTAATTGTTTTTGGGCCTTTAAACCCCCAATACTCCAAAACTTATATAATCCACAAGCTTATAGTGCTTGTTGAGCATCCAAATTGCCTCCAACTCAATGATCAATTGCATCGTGCTCCCTCTCCCTCCACTCTAGCACCATCTTGTGGAAAATCAAGGAGTCTTTAGTGTCAAAACGTGTAAAAAACCTTACCCATGACTCTATACGCGGCCTGTTTAAGAGAAATTCACATGTATACGCGGGCTACTTTTGGTTTTCCCGCATATACCTGGCCCTACACGCGACTCGATGAACCATAGCTCGTGTACAACGCACCGTGGGCATAAAATAATTAAAAAGACTAAAAATATACCACTAAAAAACAAATTGAAAGCCATAGATTTGAAGGGAATGATGAGAGCTCTTACCTGGTCCTGACGGCTCACGATTTCGTTGCTCCTAGCTCTCGGAATCTTCACTTGAAGATTGAAGGTAAAAACCACCAAAATGCACTATGTTGGGTAAAAATGAAAATGATATGGTAAAAATATTTCTTTTTACTATTTGTTACTTTTCCTTACCCACTTTTATATAGTTTATATTGGTTTTTACTATTTTTAGAGCCTTTTTTACTAATATATCGTTGTGAGGTATCTTTTTGAGCAGTTTTTTGCGTCGGGAGTGGATTTTGAACCTTTTTGTGCCTTCAACAGGTATTTTCTACACCCGTCATATAGGTTAGGATGTCATTACACCTGCATTATTGCATCAAACTTATGACCATATTCATAAACCTTAGGTGTGACCCCGCTTTTTAACTAACACAGAACCTTCATGTTGCTTTAGAAGTGTCGTTATTTGGCAGTAGGGCCTATTCAATCATGGGTTCCCTAGTTAGATCCCTTTTATGTATTGTGGCACCCATGCAGTTGTTCCTCCTTAGGATTGGGAGTCCTTTGTAGTCCCACCATGACATTGCGATGAAGACTCATACTCTACTTTATCTTTATTCTGGCCATCCCCCATAAGGACTCCCACTTTATTTCGAGTTGTGAATGCATTACATTATCTTGCTTTCCTTTTAGCCTTGTGTTGGCTCCCTCTTTCTTAGTTATTATCCATTTTCTTAAGCACTTTTACTTCCGAGCCAAGCAGAGCCTTAATTTCTCTTTCACATCTTGATGACCCTTACCTTAAGGGAAACCCCCCAAGTGTCCATATCCTACACATGCTTCCTTGCATTGAGCATATGTATGTTCCATTTCCCGGAACTAATTTGATTTCCCATGACACTTGTTCCCTCACTGTTGTATCATAAGCAATTGTATTCTTTTTCAATATTTATAATATGAAAAAGACAAAAAAATCATATAAATTAAAAATATGGACAAGAAAATTTTACTAACTTCTATTGGCAGTTATCGTGTCGCCTTTGAATAGAGCATTCATGTCCACTCCATGTATCATGGGTCGGGATATTAGTATGACCTTAGGAAGTTGTACTCGTTTCTCAAATCTTACTCCACGGGTTGGTTAAGCTTCCAATCATTATGGAGCCTTTATCGATGCCTCATGCGTCACAAAGTATTGGCAGTATCCACTAGTGAGTCTATGATACCTGAGTCTATCCATCCGCTCATGCTCTTGTTCAAATGAATTCTTTAAACCAGAGTCTTCCACTCCTCATATCCCTTGATTATTTCATGTTGATGTATATGTAACTTTGGAATGTATTTCACCCATGTATTTCATATATGTATTTTGTACACCTATAGAGATGTTATTATTCCTCTATACGGAAGTGTCGTCATTTATATTGTAAGTGTCATAACTTATACTTGATGGGTTATTAGACCACCTTGTTGGGGTCGACCCTGTATAAGTCATGTGGGTCGAAGGGTTATTAGACCACCCTATTGGGGGTTGGCCATGTGGGTCAAAGGGTTATTAGACCACCAAGTGTGGGGTCGGCCCGGATTAAGTTAACCATGGGTTAAGCTAGACATGTAGGCCCCATTAGTTTATTGGGCAGGACAGAACAAGTATAAATAGAGATCGAGAGATCTCTATTTGATCATTCATTCACACACTTCTCTCATTCGGAAAGTGGCACACCTATGAGGAGGAGGCTCTGATACTAGGAGAATATTATCTCTTGTATTCTGGTTCTATCATTGCTCTATCTATCTCTGAGGAAGTTATTGGGGTTTTTCACCCTTAAGGTTTTCCCCAAGCAAACTCTGTGTCTCTTATGTGCTTGCATTATTGTGTCCATGATTGATATGATGTATATTTGTTGTTCATGTTGTTCTCTCAATTAAGATCCTAGATCAGATTGAAGTAAATTCTGAAAATTTAACATGGTATCAGAGCTAGCCTGAAAGAAGGCATGATATGGCATGTATGACACTTGTTGCACTTACGATGCTAGGGCTTGATATAGCAAAAGCCAGTCATCGTAGCACTTTCGCTATAAATCCATTTTGGCGATGTTTTCGGATTTGAAACTTTTATAGGTTTAAGATCAGATCCCCATGTACCTTGTGTCCAAAGGACAGCTTCTATTTTGTTTCACTTTGTGATTTATGATCTGTACAATATAGGGTTTCTGCCTCTTCCAGATCTCAGTCATAAACAGGTGACCTTGGAAAAAAGGTCATAACTTGGGATAGGAAGCTCCAAATTAAATTTCGTAAAATGTGACAGGTAGTACACAGACTGTACTATCGCAGGAAATGTTTTTAGAGGCCGAAGTTGAACCAGTGACACATGGAATGCTGTACAAGGTCGCTCTCATGTTTTATCCCATAAATAGGTCACGTTGCGACACTTGGCATAAATCTCTCTTAGAGAATCCAATTGAGGTCAGACCTATTGATATGGAAATATGACAGGTCGAGCTATCTCAGGAAAAACTTTCAGACCCTGTGGATCGAAAATTTTGGAGTTACACTAGAAACAATCAGGTACATATTTATGTCAAAACAGAATTATTTTTGAGCACCTTCATTCATGGCTTCCGGAATTTAGGGTTTCAGAGAAAGTTGGAATTTTTGTAATCAAAGACTATGGCTGAATGCCACTCATAAAAATAGAAATTTAGATACCAAGTTCAGAATTTTTGGTTGGGCATAAGACCGGGCTTGATCAGACCCTAGTTTGGGACTTTGATTGGAAAAGTGGAAAATTAGGGCTTCTGCAAAAATGGGAATTTTTGAAATCTGTGACCACGGCTGGAAGCTCCTCAGAAAAATAGAATATTATAGCTTTGGATCAAACCTTTTGATTGGGCAGAAGAGTGGGCTTCATCAAACCCTATTTAGGGGTCATGTCTAGTGAATTGGAAAGTTTCAAACGAAAAATTGAGGAGTGAAACTTTGCAGTTTTCAAATTATGAATATACCAACTTGATAAGCTCATCAAGGCACATATTTCTATCCTTTCGGAAGTTTGAAATTCAAAGTTTGAATTTTTGGGGTTTCTCTGACAAACCCTAATCCAACTCCAGGTCCAGTTCTTGCAAATCAAGTGGATTGGGTTAATCCTAGAAGAAGATGGATTGGTCACCTGCATAAGTGAAGAAGTTGTTGTCTCAAAGGGAGATGAGGCTAAGGCCTTCCATAAGAAGATTACAAGCAATCTTGACAGGTATGGCTTACAGGTATGTTTCGAATTCTGTTCATGGTTAAGTTTATGATATGTTTGTCTTCATATCATTACAGTACAATCTTGATTAATTACTAGACTTGTCGTATTACCTTAATAGAAGATATTCATTGATTAAGGTTTTGACACTTATGATTGTACTAATGCATTGTGATGTTGTATGAGGTTTATGTTGTTTGCTAACATAAAAGGTACACCAAGAAAGACAAATCATGTTCTACTTCAAGAACATATGATCATGGTGACATGAAGACAAAGATTCATCCATTGTCGTGGATCACATAGAAGATCTACTTACGAGGTATGTATAACTTGGTTGTACAATGGTTAACTTATGAGACATGCAGGTTACTAGCACAAGTCATTGAAGAGAACCAGAAGACATTATGCGGGTATGTTAGACATAACTAGCTAGCATGCTAATCCAGGTATGTTTTTCCTATATCAAGCTAGAATCCTACCTTGTGTTAGGATCTTATACTGTTGTGTTGTTGATAATGATTATTCATGAAGTCATAGGTTTGAATAGTCATGGTTGTATGCATATTATGTTTCTTACCATAATTGATGATATGACTAACCAGAAGAATCATGAAGGTATAGGTTTGAGTAATCACAGGTTTATGCATTGATGATTTAACTAATCAAAAGAGACCTATGATCAAATAAGAATATGCATGACTAAAAGAAGACTTCCCTGAAACCTTGAATACTAATGTTTATTATCTGTGAATGATCATGACTATACATGTTTAAGATTATTGTGTTTTGATAGTATTAAGATTATACTAATAAATGTATGATTATGTATGAGACTTCAAGGATAACACAATGATGATACTAATAAGCATTCATAGTGATTAAGGATGGATATAAGTTCAAGGATAGGTAATCCAGGAAGCAAAGATCAAGAGGGAGCACACTCCAGTTGTTCCTGTAAGAAAGCAAAGGAGCACACTTCAGTAGTTTCTGCAACGATGCAGATATTCAGAGGGAGTTGACCACTTCTCACAATCCACATCAAAATGGAGTTACAAATATTCAGAGGGAGTCCACCCAGCAACCAAACAAATATAAGTATTTGAATTGTCATTTCTTACATAATGTTATTCAATGATGTATATGCTTATGTTCCTAGAATTAGGTTTTGTATTATGCATATTAGAATAGTTGCATTGATGAATAGTATACTACTAATATACATGGGTGAGTGGCCTATGGAACTGTACAACATTCCATTGCTACTTATCTAGAATGAAACCTCTTTGCTGACATGTTCAGAGTTGTGCACACTCTTAACAATATTCTGGTAGAGATTGGAAGGCATCTAGAAAGTTACGGAATATGGATAAATGTTGTATTGAAGCATTGGCTAAGATAATTGCATGACTGTATGGCATATTTCTTTATGTGTAAGAATTTGTTCTGAAAACTATGAGATGTTTTCTAATCATGCAATTTAACTTGTTGTGTAGGAAAGATCATATACCATCACCTACAAAAGAACGAGTACAACATTTGTTCAACAACAAAGTTATCTATTGAAAATATTGAAGATATTGAAGTTCCCGGGATCTGGGAAGAAATTGCATGATCGAGGATTACCAGTCGATCATGAAGATGTTTGGGATGCAGTCCCAAGACCTGAAGGGGAGTCTATAGTGACTTCCAAGAGGATCTACAAGATCAAGCATGTTTCAGGTGGTAGCATAGAGACTTTTGCTCCTATAGCCAGATACACTTCCATTAAATCAATTCTTGCTATGGCTGCAGTGATGAAGAGGAATATACACTTTCTTGAATGGTGTAGTTGAATAAGAAGTGTATGTGGTGCAGCCACTTGGTTCTGAGACACATGACAGGGAGTCATATATGTGCAGAACTTGGTATGGTAGGATAGACAACTTTCTATCCAGTTTGGGCTTTACCAAGAATAAAGTAGATTCCAACCTTTACTACAAGGTTGAGGAAGGCAATACATTGATACTACTATGTGGATGACCTGTTTGTAATAGGTGAGGATAGATTGATTGCCGACATGCAGCAGAAGCTTGCTACCGAGTTTGAGTTGAAGAACTTGGGGATGATGCACTATTTGTTTTTGGCATGGAGGTGTGCCAGAGTGCAGATGGAATCTTCCTTGGACAAGGGAAGTATGCAATAGAGATCCTGAAGAGTTTCGGGATGATGGACTGCAAGGATATGGCCACACTTATGGCATTGAACCTAAATCTTTTGTGTGATGCTTCATCTGAGCCGGTTGATATCACTATGTATTGTCATATGATTGGGTCCTTGATGTACCTGACGAACACGAGACCAAATATTTGCTTTGCGGTGAACACATTGAGCTAGTTCCTGACGGATCCGAGGAGTGTTTAGCTGGTTGTTGTAAAGCATATTCTGAGGTACCTGAATGGTATAGTTGATTATGGGCTCAAGTATGATGCGAATCAAAAGTTTAACCTGCAGGGTTATGTTGATTCAGATTGGGCAGGCAGTGCTGCAGATAGGGATCAGGTGTGATCTCTTGGTTTAGCAGGAAGCAGTCTTGCATAGCACTGAGTACAGTCAAAGCAGAGTATGTTGCGACGTATGAGTAGGTTGCAGATGTATTCACCAAGCCCTTGGATAGAGTGCAGTTTGAGTACTTCAGAGAGAAGCTTGGTGCACTTCAGATCGAGGTTCCTTCCAAAGGGAAGTGATGAGTCCAGAAGATGCAGATGCACATGAGATTTTCTGACATGGTTGATGTGTTCTCCCTTGGTTGTGATGTAATTGCTGAGCCATTTTTCACATGGTGGTAGATGTGTTCTCCCATGGTGAAAAAGTAAGGGTTGGAGCCTTCCCTGAATGGTGGTAGATGTGTTCTCCCATGTCGGTGGTGTAAGTGCTGGATGATGTGCATCTGGGCTGTGCTTCATGGACGATGAGATGATCTGAAGAGGACGATGCTATGATGATCAGGAGGATCATGGATGATGAGAATCAGGACGATGCTCCAGTTACTACTCTGTATATGTATATGCATCATGTTAGATGCTTGTTATGATCAGTTGGATCATTGCATCATGTTGGATGCTTGTTATGATCAGTTGGATCATTTATGTATATATGCATCATGTTGGATGTTGGATATGATCAGTTGAATCATTTATGTATGTATGCATCATGTTGGATGCTGGATGTGATCAGTTGGATCATTTGTATGTATTTGGTATATGCATCATGCTGTATGCTTGGACCATGTATCTATATATGTATCAGGCAGATACTGATATCATGTATGTTGATATGTATCAGGTGGATACATTGTGTAGATCATGTATCTGTGTATGTATCAGGTGGATACATTGTATGATCAGGTAGATCATGTATGATGATATGTATCAGGTAGATACTTGGTATGCATCAGGTGGATGCATTGTATGATCAGGATGATCGTCGATGACGAGCTTCTCCAGAGTACATGCAGCAGGATGTTGCAGTGATGATGATTAGGATGATCATGTGTACATCAGGATGATGTATGGTGAGTATCAGGATGATACTTTGTGGCCGTGGATCAGGTTGTGCAGATGATCATGTCTGGGAGATCCTATAGGTCGAAGTTGTGTACCCGTAACAGCCTGGGATGCTCTTTCGAGACATTGCTCTGGGAGGACATGTACTTTGTGCCCTGAGAGATTTCAGGTCGGAGTTGTGTAGCCGTAACATCCTAAGATGCTCTTGCGAGGTTTTTTCCTATGGCATGTAATTGGTGCCTTGGGATATTTCAGGTCGAAGTTGTGTACCCGTAACATCCTGAGATTCTCTTGTGAGGTTTTGTCCTATGGCATGTAATTTGTGCCCTGGGAGATTTTCAGTCGGTGTTGTGTACCTGTAACCTCCTGAGATGCTCTTTCGAGGTTTTTCCATGACCACACATAATTTGTGCCCTAGGGAGATTTCAGGTCGGAGTTGTGTACCTGTAACATCCTGAGATGCTCTTGCTAGGTTTTCTGGTGACCACATGTAATTTGTGCCCTGGGGAGATTTCAGGTTGGATTTGTGTACCCGTGACATCCTGAGATGCTCTTGCTAGGTTTTGTGGTGGGGTCACATGTAATAATTCCTGGAGATCTGGACAGGATGAAAAAGGCCTCAGATGCTCTTTAGGGTTCTTGCTAGGTAAGAGATTCTTTAAAGGTTTTGTGACACACGTAATAAGTCTTGAGAATTCCACAGTATGGCCAGTGCCGATGAAGACCTGCAGGTGGTGGGCCTACATCCAGTATGAAAAAGGACTGGATCTGTAGAACTTCCGATGGCGAGTAGATTCAGATATTGATTGAGATAGCAATAGCAGTGACCATGACGATGATTCGAGGATGATGATTCGTCGATGATGATACAGAGAAGAAGACTTGTGCTAGTAGACCTGTGTCAAGAAATACCTTTCTAGTTAAGAGGGAGTGTTGATGTATATGTAACTTCGGAATGTATTTTACCCATGTATTTCATATATGTATTTTGTACTCCTATAGAGATGTTATTATTCCTCTATACTGAAGTGTCATCATTTATATTGTAAGTGTCATAACTTATACTTGATGGGTTATTAGACCACCTTGTTGGGGTCGGCCTTGTATAAGTCATGTGGGTCAAAGGGTTATTAGACCACCCTATTGGGGGTCGGCCATGTGGGTCAAAGGGTTATTAGACCACCAAGTGTGGGGTTGGCCCGGATTAAGTTAACCATGGGTTAAGCTAGACATGTAGGCCCCATTAGTTTATTGGGAAGGACAGAACAAGTATAAATAGAGATCGAGAGATCTCTATTTGATCATTCATTCACACACTTCTCTCATTCGGAAAGTGGCGCACTTATGAGGAGGAGGCTCTGCTACTAGGAGAAGACTATCTCTTGTATTTTGGTTCTATCATTGCTCTATATATCTCTGAGGGATTTATTGGGGTTTTTCACCTTTATGGTTTTCCCCAAGTAAACTCTGTGTCTCTTGTGTGCTTGCATTATTGTGTCCATGATTGGTATGTTGTAGATTTGCTGTACATGTTGTTCTCTCAGTTAAGATCCTAGATCAAATTGAAGTAAATTCTGAAAATTTAACATTTCATGTCGGCCATCCCTTATGAGTCCAGTTTGATCACGTATGATGTTCCACCCTGCACCCTGGGCCTACTTTCATCATTAGTAGGTGACCTTGAACTTACGAAGTGATATCTCATCATTGGTCCTTGACTAAGTGGTTTCCACTGTGTTCGACAGCAAGACATCTATTCACACATTGGGATTTGTGTTGTGCCTTGGTTTCCATTAGACCCTATTGGTAGTTTCCTTGATCCTGTCAGTAGTCTTCATCATTGGATGCTATTCAGGAGGTCTCTCCCGTGCACTACTTGCATCTTGTACAAGCATAAGAAACGCACCTAGTTTTTGGTTCATTCAGCCTGTTCATCTGAGTTCTTCCAAATATTTCAGCTTAGCTGCTACCTTGTGCTCGTTGATGAGGGATCCATTCATTCCTTCCTTCCAGCAAATCTGATTCCATCGAATCCAAATCATTTATTCTGGAATCGAGATTTAAAGTCCTTTGAGTACCTTGAGACTTGTAGTCACTGGTGGTAGGTCCTCTCGCCATCAACATTTGGGAATTCATTAATGTCCCCTGATCGATGGATTCATCAAGTGTTCGACCTCAACACCTTTATTCACACTTGGTGAATGTACTCAGTTCCTTGGTACCCATTTTCATCATTGGTGGGTTATCTCGCGTCTATTAACGGTATACCTCATTGACCGATAATCAAACGATGTCACAACAGGTTTGACATCAGTACCCTTATTCACTTGATGGGGCATGCACTGTAGATGGTTTGTGTAGAAGACCTCAGAATTCAGTGGAATTCAGTATATGCTACTTGTGATTGTGATTGTACATATGAGAGATTGTTCTCATACATCAGTAGTTTGTACCATCAGTCTCCATCAGATGTTTCCTCTTCAGCGGGAGACCTCTTCAGATGTTTCCACCTTGTGAACATTAGCACTCTTTGGCCTCCCTTACCCATTTGTAGACTCAAAACCATATTTTTGGTTATCCTTGAACCCATTTTCCCTATTTTTCCCTCCTATACACGAGCTTCTTCAGTACAACTTGCGTACACGCAGGTTGCATCACTACAGCTCACGTACATCAACGTTTTTGGTAAAAGAGAGTAAAATATCTATTTTTCACTCCAAGAAGCGGCCATTGTGATCTTTGTCATTCCATGTATTTTGAAACGACTCGATTCTACTTTTAACTTGCCTTTGGAGGGTTATATAATGAGCTATTGTGATGCATGGAGTGTTAACACCCAAAAAGTGTTCACTACCTCATCTACCTCATTACATGGCTCATTTGTCCATTTTCCTACCATATTTCCCTTGAAAACCCTGAAAATCCCACTAAAAAGCCTCCAAAAGGCCTAAAATGCCTCCAAAAGGCCACAAAACCATCAAAAAATCCTCAAAAAGGCTAAAAACCCCCCTTTTTCCTCCAAAAATATCCAAAATTCCTCTAAAATAGCAAAAAAACCCCTAAAAAGGGAAGAAAAAATATAAAATAATGAGGAAAAGGAGGAAAAAACCCTATACAGCTGCCCTAAACCATATGGTTCCCAAAACCATGGGCCAGCACTCCACCACCAAAAGACTATAAATAGGTGATGGAGACCCCTTATTCCATATCCACAATCAAGTATACCCTTACTCTGCCAAAATCTCTCTCGAAACCCTAGTTCACCATTGAACTACTTTCAACTTGAGAGCCCCTTTTGGCCCATTCCCATCATTTAGAGAAAGAGAAGGAGCAAGTTGGAGCTTGGAGCAACCCTCTTGGACATTGCAAGATCTTCACCAACCTTCACATTGGAGGTAAAATTAATACAAAAGCCATTATTTACATCTTGTTTTTTCTGTTTCATGCACATGTTTAGAGTAATTTACATTTCTGTTTTAGCATAATAATTTCCATTTACTGAACTGCTACTAAGGAGTCCCTTCTCCTTAGTAGGTGCTCATTTGCACAAGCTAGGGGTAAAACCCTAGCTACATTTTTGGCGACTCCCCTAGGTTTGAATTTCTGGTTTCAGTTTAAAAAAAAAATAGTTTTCTGCAATAATTTCCCATTTTTTTCTTTCGGCTGTCCCTTTCGGCTATCGTAAACCGCATCTTTTTCCTCTGCAGTCGTGTCCCGACCGTGTCTTTCAGGCCTTTACCTGCAACCCGACCGCGGCTCTTAGACTGTTTCCGGCGTCCTGTCGGCGGATTCAAGTCTGTTACCTGCGATCCGACCGCGCCTAATCAGCCTGTTTGCTGCGACCTGACTGCGCCTCTCGGCCATTTTCGCACGTCCCAACTACGGCTTTCATCCCTTTTGCTGCGACCCGACTGCGTCTGTTAGCCTTTTTCCTGTGACCCAACTGCGTATTTTTCCCTGTTTCCTGCGGTTCGACTGCCTCTGTCGGCCAAAAAGCCGCGACCTGTCCGCGCCGGTTTCCCTCAAACCCGCGGTCCACCTGCTCAGTTTCGCCACCAACCCGCGATCTGATTTCTGCATTTTTTTCCTGGTTTGAACCCAGCCCCCTTTGTTGCAATATCTTCTGCACAACCATCTGTCCTACCTGCATCCCTACTTCCCTATAGCCTTTTCTGCAACATAATTTCTGTTCCCTTTACAGAATCTTTTTAAAATTTCAGCATTTTAATTCAGAAAATTTTGCATGTTAAAGTTTTGAATTCAGTATTATTGTTAGGAAGTTGCCCCCCTTGTGGCACTTCTATTTCGGGTTCATCACCTCACGAGCACACACTTTGTCACATAATTCAAGTGAGCCTTAAAAACTACTTAACTCAACCAATATTCTAACCCCACTTGGGGAACACAAAAGAATCTTTGTAGTTAGGTAGGATCGGGGGGATAGGCTTCCAATAACACCCCTCGGTTACTTACACTTGAGACATAGCTGTTGTCCAATTAGGGAACCAAAATCCCCTAATACTTTTTGGCACGGTCATGACCAGTTTACTAGAGGGCCTCTCCCCTAGGAGGGTTGAAGTCGCGAGACTGGTTCCGGAGGCCTGAGTGGAATACCGCACTCCATTCAGTAACCGAAGGGCTACCTTTCGCAGTTCTCGGGATATCCCTGTATAGGGGTATTGCGGTAAAAGGACCAAACGACAGATTCACCTTTCTGGACGTGTCATGAACGGGGTATCTTAGTTGCCATTCTTCTAGGATTAACTACTCGGTGTCCCTCCCGGTAGGGGGATATCTTAGCCACTTGGCTTTCCTATTCATATTGTCTGACTTGGATTTCATCACCTTGCAGAGGATATGTCTAGTTGAGTCAGAATACTTTTAGTTAGGTGTTTGCATGCTCCCTTACCTCCTTTTGGTCTAGTGAGTCCACCATTTTTTATTTTCTAGGAAACCTGCTGCTTGTTGGTATTCTGACCGTTTCTGTTGACACTCCACCTATTGTAGCACAGT
Source organism: Larix kaempferi (assembly GCA_027924585.1). Lineage (NCBI taxonomy): Eukaryota > Viridiplantae > Streptophyta > Pinopsida > Pinales > Pinaceae > Larix > Larix kaempferi. The sequence continues at coordinate 1,417,765 of BSBM01000134.1, forward strand.
TGTTGCAGTGGGTGTTTTGAGTTGGTTGTTGGCCTGAGTGCCTTATTTTTTGAGCTCTCCTTCTGCACACTCGGTTGCATTGGGGTTTTTGAGTTGTTTTTTACTCACCTCAACCCACAGAGATTTGACACCATCTGTCACCATTGAGTCCCCGAGCCATTCTCGGCGCCTCAGGGGTGAGCCCCCACAGCACGGTTCACTTAACACCACCCGAAATCAACACAGATCATCATCACTTGATACCACTTATCATAGATCTCGAGCCTTGTCACTTGACTCCACTCGTCAGTGGCATAGGACTCCGTCACCAGACATTGACACCCCTTACTTTACCTCCGATTCTGAGGCAAAGTCTGAGAACCCCATTTACACTGCCCCTACTAGCCCCGTGGCTGGCGTGACTTCCACTCCTTTCTTGGTAGGGACCATTGGTGGCACATCCACCACTACACCAATTACCACACCTGCTTTGGGTATGCCCTCCATGGGGCCCCCATCTACCGTTCCCCTCACTGCACCTATTCCCGCAGCTAGAATACCTATCCCCACTCCATCAGTGGCTCACACTACCCATGGTGGTGCAAGCCCATCCTATACCACCTTAGTTCCCCCACTTGGGGGCAACATTCCAAACCCTGCCCCTCCACTTGGGGGCATTGGCCCCAACTTGGTCCAACCCACTACTGTGTCACATCCTTCTTCCAGTTTGTCGTTCATGGCTAGACTCAACCTGCCCGACCTAGCCAGATTTACCAACGACCCTATCCGACATGACCCTGCGTGGCCTCACATGCCCACCAAGCTCCCCTCTGACATCCCTAAGTTCAAGGGCAAGGCAGGTGAAGACCCTCAAAACCACATTATGTCCTTCCATCTATGGTGTTCCTCCAACTCCATAGTGGACAACTCTGTTCGCCTCCGTCTGTTACAGTGCGCCTTCACTGGCTCTACAGCCAAGTGATATATCGAGCAACCCCACGGGACCCATGCCACCTTTGCTTCCCTTGCCTCGACCTTCCTGCAGTTCTTCCAGTTACCTGTCCGCTATGACGCAGGCGTTGAGATCCTCCTATCTTGCAGACAAAACACGGCTACCCACATCACCGACCACATTCATGAGTGGCGTTGACACCGTAGCTTATGCAAGATCAAATTAGACGACCGTATCTTCCTAGATTGGTTCCTCAAGTCCCTTCTCCCTATCATTGCTAAGGATGTGGCATCAGAAAGACCCCAGTCTGAAGAAGAGGCCATCCTTAAGGCCCAGCAGTTCGACCTCATTTACGCCCAGTCGGGTTATCTCTATACCATTATACCTGACGCCCCTCGCGGAGATTCCTCCCAGCATGATGCGCCGGGGGCATCCCATGCTGCAGACGGCATCATTGGCCGTGTTTCCTTGCATCCCCAACCATTTTCCATATCACGTCCTAACCCTGGCCCCTACCTTTCGCGGGCTACCTCGCAGTCTGGAGCAACCAACTCGTATGCTCCCATGACACATCACCACCATTCCCATGGACCCTCATGTCCACCTCAGTGCTTCGATCATGTGACTCCCGCTTACGCCCCCCCGGTCGAACCTCAGCCCTACTACCACTAGCAGGATGCACCAGCTCCTACACCTTCACAAGCCCAACCCGTTTCTTACCCACCAAAGGCAGCCCCTGCGGCAAACCCACAACCCGCTCCGCAGCCATATCAGCAACCCCCTCTAGTTGCTGCACCTACGCAGCCTCCACCTACATATCATCCACCGCAGCCTGCTCCAGCACCTGCGCAACCTCAGAATCCACCTGCTGCCCAAGGGCAAGTTTATGCCCAACAAAACCCGCAGCAAAACCAAAACAACCAACGTAACCAGGGCCAACAAAACCACGGCAAGGGCTGTAATCGTGGGAACAACCAACCTACAGACCAAGCTAGTCAACCTCCTAATCCCCCCGACAATAATAATGCGGCCCTTGCTAACCAAAACCCTGATCGCCCACCCAAGCAGGCTAAAAACCCTAATTTGCAAACAAACCATCCTTGTTCTATCTACGGGGTCTATGGCCACTACACACATGCTTGCCCACACTTGGAGCAAGCTTGGCAACTTTGGGTTGATGATGCCCATCGCCAAGGGCATGCGGCTCCTCAAGCACCGTCCAACCCCCCACAACCTCAGCAGCCACCTTTGGTGCTGCAAAACCCCTTACCAAACCAAGGCGTAGTGAACACTCAATCGTTGGCTCCCCCTCAAGCCAATGCGCCTCCCCAACAACAGATCACTTACGCCGCTCCTGATCAACCCATGTTTGACTCAGGAACCCATCACTTGTTGATGATGTCCTCCGCTGACGTCAACCTCCAGACCCGGTGGAACCAGTATGGCTCCACCTATGACGCCCCTCCCGTCGATAAAACCACTAATGCTCATCCCACTGATCAGGCGTTACGTATACCTCCACCTCCACTAGATGGCACTCCCAAAGCACCTTGTTTCCCACTTCGCCGTATCAACAATAACCCTAATGCGCGCACTGTGTCAAACTACAACATTGTAGATGACTTAGCCCAATCTCCCGCAGCCATGTTTGCGTTAGAAGTCTTGAAAAACTGCCCTTCCTAGTGCAAGACTTTACTCTCAGCCATTGGGGCGATTGACCCAAATGATTCGAATTTGATGGCATTTGATTTGGACCAGTCCGAACCCCGCCTGCCTTTCACCTTAGCATTCCAAGTTTCTGTTTCCATTCGGAATCTTGTCATCCATCGGTGCATCATCGATGAAGGTGCCTCCACATGCGTTATGTCTACATTCATATGGCAGAAGTTGGGATCCCCTACTCTCCCGCAGTCCACCACTGCATTACGCGCCTACGACTGTCGTTCGGCTCAGCCCCAAGGCCTCCTAGCCAATGTCCCCGTCCATTTAGGTGGCAAAATCGTACTCATTGACATTGAGGTAATCAACGCTCAACTAGATTACAACCTCTTACTTGGTCACAGCTACATGTATGCCATGCGGGCGGTTGCCTCTTCTGTCTTTCATACCATGATGTTCCCCCATGAGAGACGCATGGTTAAGGTCGACCAACTCACCTACTATGATCCCAATGCCCCCGCAGCACCCAAAAATTTTCTCCCCATGGTTGAACAACCTGTGTCGGGTGCCACCACCTCATTGGTTTCCTCTATGGGGCCCAGAGTTTACTCAGACGCGCCAATGACTTTCAACTTCCAATCTATTCTGCCCCATCAACCGCCACTGACGTGTCTGACCTATATACCCTGTCCCATAACACACAAACTCCTAATAATCAACCGCCCTTGTTTCCTAAACCCCCTTTGGTACCTAGTCACATTGGTGTTACACCCATCCATACCATTCATTTCCTCATCCCTCCCTCGGGAGTAGTTAGCGCCCCGGTCATGGCTACCCTCAGCCTCCCTGGGTTAACCTTAGGATTACCCGTTTGGTATCTTTCGCCTCCCGTTCCCCCATCGACACCTGATGTCGTCCTACAACTGGTGCAACCCATTGTCACTACTAGTCAACCACCTCCCGGTGTCGCTACCCCATCATCCTCCACGAACCCCCCTTCTCCTCTTACCAAGCCCACTGGGGGCAGAGGTCCACAACCTTACACTGTTGTACCGCCTCCCAAGATAGTCAAAAACCCCCCAGTGTTTCGTGCTCCTCCCAAATGCTCATTGTGCGATGAGTTAGGTCATCCGACTCACCAATGTCCTCAATTACCCGCATTACAGGAACACATGCAAATGCTTGACGACGACCCCAATATTCCTGTTGTCAAACTCGACCCCACTCCCAAGCCTAAAGATAAATCCCTGCGTACCAACCACCCCTGTGCCATATGCGGTGTTTACGGGCATTACTCACACCACTGTCCTGATCTCCCGGATTACATAGCGGTTCTCTATGAGATGAACAATCTGGACCTTGAGACAACACTACCCACCATTGAGGAGATCCACCCCCCGGTCTCCTCCCCTTCAGGAGAGGTTAATACCATTTATATGATATCTTCATCCAATACTCCCTCGTCAACCGATTTGATGACACACACTTTCCATACTGACGAGGAGATTCTTGAGGCACTCACTGCCCTGGAGTATCCCTAGGATGACATGCACCATCGTTCGTATTTCCTCCCAGAAGCATCTTCCTCTAGCACCGCTACCCAACTTGCGGTTGAATCCAAAGATTTCCTTCCCACCAAGTTCGACTGGTTCAAGGACCCTATTCCTACTCCTGATGCCTTTGAGGAAGGTAACATGGCCAATATTTCACCTGTCATCCAAATTGATATCGCTACCCCAGGAAGTACCCCTGAACTCATAACTTTAGGAGCCTCCTGCAGTGAGCAAGAGATTCAGGAGTACAAAAAACTCTTCAGAGAGTTCCGTGATGTCTTTGCCTGGTCTTATACCGAAATGCCTGGTCTCGACCCCGCTATTATAGACCACATTGACACATGGCCTGATGTACCCCCCATTCATCAGAAACAACGTCCCATTCATCCCTCAAAGCTTCCAGCTGTCAAAGCAGAGATTGAGAAACTTCGCAAGGCATGATTCATTTATCCTATTGCCTATACCACTTGGGTTTCAAACCCCGTTCCCATTAACAAAAAACAAGGCACCATCAGAGTATGCACTGACTTCCGAGATTTAAACCGCGCTTGTCTCAAGGACAACTTCCCCACACCATTTATTGACCAGCTCATCGATGCGTGTGCGGGACATGAAGTCCTGTCTTTCATGGATGGTTTTTCCGAATACAATCAGATTCAGATCCGAAAGGAGGATCAATACAAAACTGCCTTTACCACCCCATGGGGCACCTTTTCCTATCGCGTCATGCCTTTCGGCCTCAAAAATGCTGGTGCCACCTTCCAGTGGGCCATGACCTATTGCTTCCACGACTTGGTCCATATCTTCCTGGTCTACCTTGATGACCTCACAGCTCATTCCCGAAAACGATCCAACCACCTTAACGACCTTCGGCAAGTTTTTCTGCGTTGTTGCAAATATCAAATCCGCTTGAACCCACACAAGTGTGTTTTTTGCGTTCCGGCAGCCCGATTGTTGGGTTTTATTGTTTCCTAGAAAGGAATTACTATTGAAGCCGCCAAGAACCGTTCCAAAGCCAGTTATGACAAACATGTACACCCTCGAACTTTCCACGAAGGGGACCTCGTCCTCGCATATGACCAAGCCCACGACAAAACCGGTAAAGGAAAGTTTGAATCCATGTGGTAAGGCCCTTACATCGTGCAGACTTGTCTTGGCAAGGGGGCATACATCTTAGCCGACTCCGAAGGTCACCCTTTGAACAACCCCCGTAATGGGTTGTATCTTAAGCGTTTTTACTCGTAAATGCAACCGCGGCCTCATTGGTCCGCATTGTACAGTTTGCTCTCTTTTTGTTTTTCACCTTTTTTTTTACCATCATCTCACATTCATCATTTTTGCATGACCACAGATGGACCATCTTCCACCTTGTTACACTAGCTTCGCTGATGGAGCAAGCCGCTGGTCTCCAAACCTGGCTTCTGCAGCATGGGTCTTATATTCCCCCTCACATGAGATGATCCACCTTGACGGAATATGTATAGGCGCTGCTACCAATAACCAGGCGGAGTATGATGCTGTGATGGGTCTCTTGACTGCTGCCCTCCAGATGGGCATATGTCACCTTCATGTGTTCCTTGACTCCTAGCTACTTGTCTCCCAGCTCAACAACTGCTACCAGGTGCGTGACCCCTGCCTCTTTAGAAAATTCCTGCGCACAAAACAACTTAGCCGACAGTTTGAATCCATTACATTCACTCATGTCCCGCGAGCTCACAATAGTGTCGCAGATCAAATGGCAAACAACATCCTAGATTGGCACATCAATCACACCATGTAACACCTCCATCATGCATCATTATCCCATAGCATCTCATCCAAATATATAAAAACCCAAAAAGACTGCATTGCATCAACATTTGCATCCATGTACATAAACCATAAAACCACATTTGTATCCATAGGGGCATCCACGTGCCTAATCATACATACATCATGTTGCATCACATAAAATACACAAGGGGCATCCACGTGCCCAACATCCTAGACTACTTGCATCCACGTGCAATACAAATATATCACAAACCATAAAGCACATCCACGTGCGTACAACTCAAACAACATCATAAAAAGGTGCATCCACGTGCATATATATATATATATCAAAAAATACATGTCACAGTGCTATACATTTCCTGAGTACCCCTGTACTCAGCTATACAAAAAATATCTATACATCTCATAAAATACATGCCGTAGCTAAAAAATCGGGGGGAGTCCCCTGTACTCCCTAATGAGAGTCATACCCTGCATCACTGCCTACCTCTGAATCCTCCCCTCGCTCCTCCTCTGGAAAATCCTCATCCCCTACGGGCTCCTGTGCCCGTGCCCTGTCCGCCAAGATAGCCACCCGGATCACAATGGATCTGAACTCCTGGGGTGCCCTCATGCAATCCTGTACCACGTCTGGATCAACGTCCCGCCACCCCTCGTCGGTCACCCCCACCAGCAAACGGTCTAGTAGTGCCCGTATGGACTCTAGCTTCCCCTCTGCATCCCAGCGACACACCTCCCCCCGCCCAGGCAGACCTGGAACGACCACAATCCCCCTCCGTGCCACATGCCCTAGCGGTGGCCTCGGGCCCACATCTGTAGATCACCCATTTGTCGGTAACAATATATCAATCAACCATCATATATATAAAACTTGACATCCATAACATGCAAGCAAAACATACGTACCATCTGGTCCCCATGCCTGTCCCGGCGCCCGTGGTGCCTCTAGATATCCGGTGTAATCCATATCTCTATATGGATAGTCGTCGAGTGTCAATGGTATCTGGAGCCACTGCAGGTACAACTCCTGCGTAAAATACCTTCCAACATCGCCGCCACCGCGGCGGCGCATCATCTCGCCCCACCACACCATCCGCAGCTCCCTCAAGCCTCCTACTCTGATTGGCACCCGCGGCCGCAGTGTGGGTACCCTCTCCATAAAAAATGCACATAAGAAAGAACCATAGCAAAACCCCTTGCCAGATTCCTTCGCTGCTGTCAGCTGCCGCTGAACGTAGGTGAGGAACATCTGGCCCCACGCATAATACACACCGCCCAGTACACGCTCCACTAGCTGCATCTGGCCCCTAGACACCTTCTCAGGTGACTGGGACCCCAAGACACGAACCATGCATGCTGCCATGGCCTGTACTGATGGCTCCTGTAGGTCTCTCACCAGAAGTGCATTCCTATGCACCCTCACCTCTGGACCACAGTACCTCTCCAGCATGTCCTCCATATCTATGTCCGCGGATACCCGCGGCTGCGTGTCTGCCACCCTACCAAGACAGGGCAACCCCGTCAAGAAGTATACATCTGTCAGGGTGAGGTACACCCTCTCACCCTGCACTCTGAAGGCCTGAATGTCTGGCTCCCATAAACTAATCAGTCGGTTCAGCAGCAACGCTGCTGACCGCATCATGGGTACCTGGGCGAACTTTAGTAGTCCGCATAGTCCCAGCACCGATCACACATGGCGATCCCCTCGGACCATGGTAACAATCTCATATGGAATCTCCCGCTCTCTCCACAGAACCTGCGGCATCCTGTCAATCACGCAAAGTAGCCTCATCAGACTCATGACAAACAAATAATCCTTCCCCTCCCCACAGAAAACCCTAATAGCTCGGTCCAAAAACGCGGCTTTAGGGCTCCCTGCCGCGGTTTCCAACCACGGCTGTCAGACCTACAGTCATGGTCCTTAACCACGGCTATCAGGCCTAACCTCGCGGTTTCGCACCGCGTGTTCCTCGTTGGAATGCGTGGTACCAGACCGCGTGTCTAGCCAAAAAACACGCGGTACCTGACCGCGTGGTTCAGCACGGAACTCGCGGTCTCCAACCGTGAGATCCACCAAGGAACCCGCGGTCCTTGACCGCGGTTCCCACCCTCTAACCCGCGGTCCACCCCACGTGGACCGTACAAATAGTACCCTGGGACCCACTACCCACCCCCCGAACCCAATGACAAAGCAGGTATGAGTTTGACGGAATACCTGTATCTCCTGAATCTGAAATCAGCCGGTCGGATTGTCCAGAAACGCCACCTCACCTCTGGTCCACTTTGATCACTAGTCAAAGTCAAATAGTACAAATGACACTTGTCATGTTGGACCCACTCACTATTTATAGTATGTTGACTTTTTCTTGTTTTGGTCATTCTGCACCCATACGGAGTCCGTTTTTCGAACCGTTTCCGCCACTGGAATCAGCACGACGAGACCGTCACGATGGTCACCTCATTGCCTTATTTTTTTTCTTTTCTATGTCATTTTTTGCCCATTTTTTAGACACCACTAGTTACCTCGGTTTGCGTGCCACATCGGCCATTCTCCATTTTTCGCATATTTTATATCATCAGATTCATTTTTTTGAGCTCGTGATGATGCTTGAGATCATTTCTCGCTCTCACCTGGTACAATTTCAACATTGTGTCCCGACACCTTGTTGCCTCGGTTTGCGCACCACATCGGCCACCATCGGATTGTTCCACTTTTTTACATAAGCCATTCACTCCTGTCATACTACAAATGTTTCGTTATTTTGCCACCATTTCATTTACCCTGCAAGGAGGCCCATCAGTGTTCCCCCCACAACCTCGTTCTTGGTCATTATAAATGTTCCTTGATTGAACACTTCCTCCTTGCCTGGCCATTCCTTTTGTTCGATATAATTTTATCCCTTTTTCGGGCCGGACAAGTCCTTTACGAAAAAGGCACTTAGGGAGTTTCCGTTAAGCTCTTTTCTGACTCCTAAAACAATGAAAAGATCGTCGAGAAATCTTGCTTCCTTTCATGCTCGTTAAAGTACTTGAAAGGGCATCTATCTGGTATAAGTTTAACCCTTTTCCGGACCTGGTAGACTAATTACGAAAAAAGAATACTCTAGTCACACCGGCTAGAAGAGTTCTTCATTGCATCCTTTTATGCTTCTTCGGGCCTTGGAGACTAACACACGAAAAAGCAACCCCCTGGAGTCTTCTTATTTTCTTTCAGACTCTCTAAAATTGAAAGCAACCACGAGCATGAACTGTCCTGGGCTCGTAAAATCCACACGGCAGTACCATTCCATCATTTCAGAGTCTTCTTATCGCTTTCAGACTCCTTAAAATTGAAATTAACCACGAGCATGAACTGTCCTGGGCTCGTATAAATCCACACGACAGTATCATTTTACACACACTTATTCTAGTTCCTTAACCCATGAAGAAGTTCCCCCCCCGTGCCTCCTGGCACTATGATCGATCATCTCGGCAGCACCCCCAATTAGGTCGCCTTTGTTCAGAGTATTCTGCAGTCTCCTGCCATATTATACCAACTTGAGTCTCCCTCAGCCCAGTCACCATCCTTGATCCATTACCGCTGTGATCCCTTTCCCATCAGTTAGTTTCATATGCTGCCCGATCATCCCCGTTATCATACTCTGAACAAAGGAAGTTTGATTCCACCCACTCTACTTGCCCAGTTATTCCCCCCCGTTTATCAGTCCTGCCATCAGTACTATCACATTTCGGTTCTCCACCTCGCGCTCCTGTCAAGGAAACATCATTGCATTGATAGTTGCAGGTCTCCCTCTGTCGACGATAGCCCCTATATTCCAGAGGATAGACCTAGAGGCCCCTGCTCCTTGGACCCATCACCATCTGTGGTGAGTTCCTACGGACCATTTTGGGAGGAGTTATCATTGCCTCTCCGAATGGTTGTTTCTCACATGCTCGACCTCAGCACATTGATCTCATCGTTGAGAATCGCGCAGGATTTACATCCCTTCCATTATTTGTCGAAGACCCCGGATTTCCCCCGACTCTAGCACATTGGTGAGTCACTTCAGAACGCCCAGTTATATGTTCCTGTGGATGTCCAGGTTGCGTTGGCGATTGTATTCGGAAGCCATCCAGTTCTATGCTTCCTTGAGTACCCAGTTTCATCCCAGATCAATTCCAGTTCAGTGTACCATTGAGAGTATGATCCTTGTCACTCTGATCCAGCAGCTCATCAGTTCCTTTGGTACCACATTCATTAGCACTGCTGTCATTCCAATGCACCAGTTCTTTCAGCTCAGACATGGTTAGCCCAACAGTATGTCCCAGATTTGTGTCCCTTCTGGACCCTTATGATGTACACAGTGGTTTTCCATGTATCCTACAGAACCCTCTTTTCGGGCCTCAGAGTTATTTTTATGTATCTTGACACGAGCATGGGTATGTCCACCTCGTCCATATATTGAGATTCTTCCTCATTCAGTCTTTGAGGCCATGTATATGTCAGGTCCCCATATTTTGGACCCCATTGTTATTATTATGTTATATCATGATACGAGCATGGGAATGCCCGCCTCGTCCATATAATCAGATGATTCCTCATCCATTATTGAGGTTATGTACTTTTAGTTCTTGCAGTTGGTTCGGGATCGTTAATCTGGGCTTCAGTTTGTTTCTTCTCTTCTCCACACCCCAGGAAAACCATACATGACTTATGATGTCCATCGGCCATACGATGAGCTCCTGCCCTCGCACATCAGGGGGCAATCTATTAACACCCAAAAAGTGTTCACTACCTCATCTACCTCATTACATGGCTCATTTTTCCATTTTCCTACCATATTTCCCTTGAAAACCTTGAAAATCCCACTAAAAAGCCTCCAAAAGGCCACAAAACCATCAAAAAAGCCTCAAAAATGCTAAAAAACCCCTTTTTCCTCCAAAAAATCCAAAATTCCTCTAAAATAACAAAACCCCCCTAAAAAGGGAAGAAAAAATATAAAATAATGAGGAAAAGGAGGAAAAAACTCTATACAGCTGCCCTAAACCATATGGTTCCCAAAACCATGGGCCAGCACTCCACCACCAAAAAACTATAAATAGGTGATGGAGACCCCTTATTCCATATCCACAATCAAGTATACCCTTACTCTGCCAAAATCTCTCTCGAAACCCTAGTTCACCATTGAACTACTTTCACCTTGAGAGCCCATTTTGGCCCATTCCCATCATTTGGAGAAAGAGAAGGAGCAAGTTGGAGCTTGGAACAACCCTCTTGGACATTGCAAGAGCTTCACCAACCTTCACATTGGAGGTAAAATTAATACAAAAGCCATTATTTACATCTTGTTTTTTCTGTTTCATGCACATGTTTAGAGTAATTTACATTTCTATTTTAGCATAATAATTTCCATTTACTGAACTACTACTAAGGAGTCCCTTCTCCTTAGTAGGTGCTCATTTGCACAAGCTAGGGGTAAAACCCTAGCTACATGGAGGGAGGAGAAAGAGAAGAGCATCAAAACTCTACCGAAATTTTGCCTTGATTGCTATTGCTTGAGTCTACATCCATTGATCCTAGTTGTTGTGAACCATTTATGTCCACCTCCCAAACTCTTTCATATCATGTGAAGGATTTGTTCTTTTACTCGTGAGTTTTCCATTGTATGGGGGATTGAAGTGGTGGAGGCACAAGTGGAGGGACCTAGTTCTTGGTTCATATGAGTTCCCTATAGGAGGTTGTATCTTGTACTTCTTGTTTATGTTAATAGAAATACTCATTTTCTTGTCCATTTATATTGTGAATGATCATTTATTATCATTGGATACATTTTCTTATATATATCATGGATTATGCTATTGTGTATGCTGACCTCTTTTATATATCATATGCACTTGTTTGCGTTTATTATTGAGACTAAGTTGCAGGTTCAAATGTTTTGATTCGAAAGCTCAATGGAATTCTTCATCAGACGTCCGGTTGAGGTAGGTCCTTTATTTTGTTTATCAGCATTCACATTTATATAGCATATGTTGGGAAGTGAGTTGATTTCTCAAGTCCATCTATCTGTTATGGTCTACCCCAAGCCATAGGAAGTTTTTCTTCGTAACAAATGCAAGTCAAGAATGTAAGTATCTATGCATTCTTCATCGCTAAAGCATATTTCATAATACCAAGCAACAACTCGTGCGGGTGGAAATGTCGGTGCAGGTGGCAATGTCGGGGACATTGCCACCTCGTGGCTCTTGTTACCCTATATACTTTGTTGCAAGGTAATCTTATTTGGTTCTAATTATTTATCTTATGGCTGTAATTTTACATAATTTTGAAATAAATCGACTCTATTGGTTTGTATTTATGATTTTGTTTTCATTTATTTAATTTTTATATTTATAATCTTTTTCTCTTTTATATAATAATAATAATAACTCCGTTTTAAAGACGAAATGCTCAATTCAAATTATAACAATTTTCACCAAATTAATAAATAATACATATAATCATAACTAAATAAAAACATATAATAAACAATAATATCATATCTATAATGAATCATTTTTAATAAGGATGAACTATAAATTTTTATTTTTTATTTTCAAAAAAGAAATGTATTTTTAATTTAAGTCAAACTATGATACGATCCTCAAGTACATTATGAATGATAAAAAAGAAAATCATCACAAGCCTCCTAAACATGAAGCCTACAACAATCTATAAAGTAGTAATATGTCCACTCCTATAAGCTTAATCAGCCTATTAATAAATCCATAATGAATCTCTAAACTAGAAAATTTACATGAATAATAATACCAAAAACTGCCAAAATGTAAGTTCAGCGTCTAACATATTACATCTTTATAAAAACCAACTAGTACTGATCAAGTAGGATCTACTGACTAGAAATAGCATTATCACCATCAAATTCTTGAAGCAAAGGCCGATTCAAAGGAAAAAGAATCCCTTTTTTGGAAAGAGAGTCTACTAGTTTAGTTCACGAAAAACATGTTGAAACTAGATCATCCGGAAGTGACTAGAAACATCCTTCAATTGAGTTTCCAATGGAAAAACATAATTATTTTGAGCTTGCACTGTCATTCATCTATTTAATGACAAGACTTAAATCCCCAAACACTTACAACTTTGAAATATTATTTGACCTAGCAAATTCATGTAAATGGAACAATGCAAAAGATTCACCCAATTATTAGTCCCAATTCCCATATTATTTTTGAAATGAAAGTAATGTGAGTCTAAGAGATAGGTAAGAAACTTGAGGCCACAAAAATATTCCAAACCCTAACAAGCGTCATGAAAGAAACCCCATGCATATGACTTCTTAATATGCAATTCCGCAAGAATTCGGGGGATCTTGAAAATTACATTGGTATAAAAGTATGGAAATAGACCCAACATTTGGGCCAAGATTTGAAATGGAGGAAGAAACTTCTCGTCAAATAGAATTGAATTACATGCCATCCAATCACCCCATAAGACAAAAAAAGGGGATGGATCTCAAATGTTTTAAATTAGAGTAGCTGAATTGGTATAAAAAACAATTATCAATAGTATCCTTCTTCCACAAATGAGACAGCCCAAGTACCAATTCAACATTATTCTAGACATGCTTAGAGAAAATGCATGGTAAAAAGAGATGTTTCATTGATTCTACATCATTCCTACAAATTAGACATATTACAGGCCCATGTTTTCCCCTTTGCTACAACTACTCCCAAGTTAAAAACTTATCATAAAAGGCCAACCACATGATAATTTTTATTTGGAAGAGGCTTTAACTTTCCACAATTTGGACATCCACCACTTCCCTTCTACTTTTGTATTTTCAAGCAAGGCTCCATACCCTAGCTTAGTTGTGTAGTTTCCACTAGCCCCATTCAAAATCCAAACCAACTCATCTTCAATATGTCCTAGTTGAATGTGTGCTCAATTGTGTTGAGAGGTAACTTTATCCCAGGACTGAGCCAAATCACCATCTAAGTCGATATTCATTGCACTAATCCACCCTGCCACCATAAGGTAGTCCCAGTTGGATTGTTGGCATGTTTGAGAGTGAACTTGCCAAGCAATTGTAATCGGTGAATAAAACCCTCTGGAAATAAAAGCAACTCTATTGCACCCCATAATTGCATCAATGCTAGCTCTAACTCATGCCCTATTGCCTACTTTCCATGCTAAACAAGAACCAACCAATGGAAAGGATTTGTCAAATCCTTCCATTTTTTGGAAACATTTTAGATCCCCTTCCTCTCTTATCGTATCCAATCTAGACAAATCCTAGGATACATGTATTTTTCCACCAAGATTCTCCTACACAAGCTATCTTTTGTCAAAGCATTCCATAGTGATTTGGTAGCTAGGTAGGTACCAAAAATATGAATATTTTTTAGGCCCCATCCTTCCACAGACTTAGGGAAAGCTAGATTTTGCAAACTAACCCAATGCATTCCTTTATAGTAGCTTCTCCCCTTCCATAATAAATTGAAACATAGCTTCCTTATTTTTTCTAGAACACCTTTTGGGATGTGAGCCAATGTGTGCTAGAAGACTAAAATAACCTTTAAAATAGTTTTAACAAGGTCTAATCTACTTCCCTTTAACACCTAACGTTTTTACTAGAGAGAATCCTTTTCTCGATCTTTGAAAGATTCCAATACCGATCTTCCTTCCTATAACTTTTAGGCTTTATGGTAAATCCCAAGTACTTGACTCGAACATCAATATCAAGAAATTGCAATTGGAAACATCTCTCAAATCCACTATGTACACCTCATCAACCCCTAAAATATAATAGGCATTTTTTTTGCAATTAATATCCATTCCTATGGCTAGATTGAATAATAATAAAATCTCTTTAAAGGCATACCTTTCATGCATTGAACCAAAATAGAACATCAACACATCATCAACAAAAAGAAGGTGAGTTAATGCCTTCCTTATTCCAATTTTAACACCTTGTATAAGCCCTTTCCTTTTTGCATTACACAGAGCTCTACTAATCCCTTATACCACCAGCAAAAAGAGTTAGGGATACAAGGGGAATCATTCTCTAATCCCTCTCAAAAATTTAAAGAAGCAAGTGGTTGATCCATTTATCAGAACACAAAATGAAACACTAGTAATACAAGTCATAATCCATTCTACAAAAGGAAAGGACAACCCAATATGACTTAATAGAAGTCTGAGGAAAAGCTAAGACACCCTATGATATACCTTAGACAATTCAATTTTAATCACAATAGTAGGGGGTTTTGACAATTTTAAAGGATGAAAGCCTTCCTAGGCCGTACCAATGACTTCATGAATCAACCTCCCCTTCAGGAACCCAAACTACCCAATAGAAATAAACTTAGGCATATTAGGCTTCAACCTAAAAACTCTAACATTATAGATCTTATATAGACAATTACATACTGAAATTGATTTGAATCCATCCAAGGATTCCAGGGAGTCTGGATTAGGAATTAAAGCGATAAAAGTAGCATTAATACTTCTAGAAATTTTACTAGTAGTCCTAACTTCCTCAATGACCCTAAGGAGATCCTCACCAATAAGAGCAATGAAATTCAAATAGAACTCAAATGGCCATCCGTCTAACCCGAGGATTCCATATTTCATGAATAATCTAAGAACCGGAGTCAGCTCCTCCATGGTTACAACTCTATATAAGTATTCGTTTTATTTTGCATTTACCATTCAAGAGAATAATGTGACTACCTTGATTATCTCCCTTATATTATCCCTTCTAGGATATTCAAATATACCCTTAAAATTTTCAACTCCCAAATCCACCAAAGTCCTCAATCCTTTGATATATCTTCCCTCTTCATTAGTCATCTCCTATATCATATTCAAATTCTTCCTATAATTTACAGAACTATGAAAATATTTGCTGGATAATAGCTTGTAATAGAGGTAAGTTGAAGAATATCCAACCTTCACTCGAAGGTAAAGCCTATAACCACCAACCATCAAAATCACTCCAACAACCATGGTCCTAGAGAGCCTAATATCAAGAAGGGTTCATCATTGAAAGAAAGGAGCAAAGGAAATTATACAACCTAACCACACTGTGCATAAACCACAAAGTCACAACCATCCTTGAGTGTCAGGAGAGCTTAAAGAAAACACTAAAGTCACACCAGTTGATAGAGAAATTGTCACCAACACCCAAAACCAACAATCAAAACACCAATGCCATCATGCCACCATTGAAGGACCCCTCTTCAAACAATAACTACAAACCATGATTCTCCAAAAAAAATTGATGGAAAACAACCTAAACTCTATGATGCTCATAAATGGGGTATCTATCCTCAAACTCCAAGAACTAGGGGGAAACCATTGTATCTTGATCTAAATGGAGAATAATGTTACAAAAACTGTGTACAAAGAAAAATCTTAGTTTCCATCCCCTCACAATTCAGCATCACTATATTATAAATATCATATGAGTATAATGAATTTAAATTTATTCTAAGGTGTATCAGACAATTATCCAAATCATATTCAATAAATCTCGGCATAATAATTAAAATGTATTAAATGTACTCTTTAAAGTAGAGTAAAAACTTCTACGGTGTACAATTATATATAGAGACATAGATTGATTAATAGATAGCTAATTTCATTGTATATATGAAGTGGTTTTTAATAGCGATAAAATTAGTTGATAGACAGTGAATGAGTTATGCCACACAATATTGTGGAATTAAATACAAGTTTAAAGATAAAAAATTATATATAACTTTCATAATCTTTGTAAAAGAAATTAAAACCGGCATAGATCCATCTTAAAAGTGGCTCTACCAAGCACTGAGAGGGATCAAATCTCTCAAGGTGAAAACCCTTCCTCTACATTTGTACTCTAAAAAGGGTTTGCACCTTGAGATATTTGATCCATCTCAACGCTTGGTAGAGCCACTTTTAAGATGTATCTATGTTGGTTCCAATCATGGGAGTGGGGGGGCATGGTGGAGTAGGAAGTAGTAAAATCCATGCACCATGTAAAGGTAATTAAGAACTAGATGCTTAAATTAATGCTATTATGAATGATTTATCATAAGAATATACAAAATATCACTGATTTAAATTAATGCATATTAAGAATGTTTTATTGTAAGAGGATATTCACTTTACTCCATCAACGAACTTATCTAAGTTCTTGCAAATTATCTATCTCTTACAGAGTTCCACATATTTCAATGCAACGGACCTTGGTGACTAATATAAGTTCATTGATATGAATTCATCAAGTATTGCTGGGTGGAGTGCAAGGGCCATAGGACAGAAACAGAGAGGCCATCTCTTACCAAATTACACTGAAATCAACGCAACATAGATTGATGATTCATAAATGTTTGATAACATCAATGCAGTGAGTATTGGTGGGTGGAGTAAGAGGGATGCAAGACTGTAGAGGAGAGACCATATCTTGCAGAGTTACACTGAAATCAATGCAATTGAGATTGATGACAAATACATTTGGTAAAATCAATGTAGCAAGTTTTGGCAGGTGCAGTAAAACTGTAAGAGAGACATATGACTGTTGAGAAGAGGCCATATCTTATAGAGTTACATAGAAATCAATGCAACATAGATTGATGACTGAGATAAGTTTGCATAAATCAATGCAATGAGTATTGGTGCACAGAGTGAGAAGTTTGCATGACATAATTTCATAAGTATAGATGGAGGCACGCGAAGAGATATCTCTTGCAGAGTTACATTGAAATCAATGCAATGCTTGCTGTAAATTAATTGTGTTTATTTTGATTAAAAGAAATCAAACATCTCATAACCTCGAAACCAAAAATGTTTATGTGTTAAACGTATACACAAATATTCCAATTTCTTTAATTTCATGCATTCAAATCTTTTCGATATAGTAATAGTAATAATAAATTTCTTATGTCGTGTAAAAATGTATAGTAATCTTAATGTTTGCATAGGAATATATAGTTGTAAATTTTTGCAAAGGCCTTTCTTTTAAGAATGGAACTATATAAAAGGGTTCTTGTGATTGTGATTTTAATAGATGCATGTATGCATAAGTTCTTGTGATTGTATTTTTGAATGAATATGAAATACCCTAATAAAGGTAGGCATTATTTGTTCCATATTTTCGTGTGTCTATTTTGGGAATATATTTTGTTTATTTATGCTATTCATATGGCTCTCCAAGCTTCAAACACTTTAAATTTTAATCTAGTTAGGATCATGGTAACCAACATCTTCCCCATGTAGAAACTAAGAATGGGATTTACCATAGCAAGATATCTTGGATTTAAATTCAAGAAATATTACATTTGTGCAATCAATAAAAATGATTAGACAATGATAAATGTAAATTAAGTGGAATTCTTATCATCGTTGTAGAATTGATGGAGGGTATTATTTGTTATCCCAAGAAATTCAAACGAAAATAAATGTAAGTCCATTGCAATCTCCACAGAGTTCCCTTCCTCGGATAGTGCTAAGAAAGGACAGTGAGCCTCCAAGAGGATGGAAGTTTTTGAAGAAGCAATCCAGTAATAGCTTAGTAAGATATGGGCTCATATTGCTTGAATTTAGGAATTTTTTCTTCTTGTAAGTGAATGGGAAATCTGATGCAATGTTGCCTTTCTATAATGTCTTCTACATTCACTTATGTAGTTTTAGTTGAAAAATAATGTAGATATACATTTAAATATCTATGACTTATATTTTAGTGGCTCTATATCATTTTTTCAAGTATGCGAAATCAAGTTTTCTTTTTAATGTTTTGAAAAAATTGTTTTAGCCAGTCTAGTCTTTCATGGATGCTTTTAAGTTTCTTGAAATTATCTGGAAATCGTCTCTGATAGAAGTCTTTATGATGCCTTTATTATAAGATGCATGGCCAATGGCTCTTGGAGTGTTGGAATTTCACTGTGATCAAGCATTGTGGCCCACAACTAAGGCTAAAAGTTTTAGGCAAGGCTAAGCATTGACTAAGTCAATTATTTCTGTAGCATTGTTTTGTATGGAATTCTATAATGGCAAGTTTAATAATGAGGAAATGCAATGTTACTAACTCTGTAATTCAAAGTTTTTTTTGTGGGGGGAAATCAATTTGTTTTTAAAATTTTTGAATCGATCCAAATCATAAGTTATTTCAACAACCAACCGGTCTATTAAATTTACAACCAACCGGTCTATTAAATTTACAACCAACTTTTGAAACGTTCTAGTTTACAACTAATCCATATAGACTAAAACATTTATCAATATAGACTCCTCTAGGAAGAGTATGCGATAGGTTATCTCATAACCATTCAACTTGTGCATTGCTTTGAAATGGAAATTGTTAAAGAAAAATTCAATTGTTACCGAAGTTGCAGTTCAAATTTAAGTTTGGCACGATTTGTGTTTAAAATTTGGCACTATATATCCTCATTTGAGCCTATTTTATGCATAGAAATTTATAAACCATATGAGATGGATTTCACGCAGGTCAATCAATCTCCGAGGAAGGTTGAGCTGTTAAATACGCGAGAAAATGTATGTGGCTTGCACATTTATGGCTGGGAGGTTCACAACTTTGCACTTTTGTTGATGTTCTTCTTCGATGTTGTTGTTCTTCAAATCAAGTGTGTAATACAATGTTTATGGTTTTAATTTATTTAATTTGTGTAGTTATATATATATATATATATATATATATATATATATATATATATATATATATATATATATATATATATATATCTATATATATATGTGCGGTTGTGTGTGTGTGTGTGTGTGTGTGTGTGTGTGTGTGTGTGTGTGTGTGTGTGTGTGTGTGTGTATACACACTAAAAAATTAATTTGATTATTAAGCCGACAATTTTTTGTTATGTTTTGATATTTATTTTATTTTTATTATGTTTTGATTATCAAGCCAACAAAATTTTCTTTATATTCAATTTTTTTAATTCTAATTTGAGCTAATTATAAGCACATAAGGAGTTACACATCCCCCTACTGGGTTGTAGAATGCGCCTCTCAGCGCAATGAAATAATTTTTTTGATAAAATAAAAAAGTTCATTATAATTTAAAAAACACAAATCTTGTGAAGGAAGATAGTTAAAGATCAAAGTATAATTACAATAAAATGGTTGAAGAAAACAAAGATAAAAGAAGTGAATATAAATATTAAAATATTAAATTTTAATATTTTGAAAGAATTAAAAAATATGGTATATATATATATATATATGAGGTAACCTATATTTACTGTAGTAAATAATTCGTATGCAATTTGCAAGTTTATAACATAAATAAATAATGAAAAATATACCACTAAATAATAAAGAATTAATATCTCAATACCATAGTTTATTTATGTTATTATATTATATCAAAGAAAGTGAAACGCAATGAAATAGCCTAGAATAACATAATCATATTTAGAAGGGGGTCGACCTAACAAGGGTGAAGCCTACTATCTCTCAGTAATTACAAGAACAAGTTTAAACTTTATTTCATATGTACTATCAACATCAATTTTCACCAATCAAAATGAATCAACGTAAGAAATTAAAGTCATGATATCTACCAATGATTGTTCCTCAACCACCCCTATACTCCTATTATAGGTTTTAACTATCAATATAATGTGTTTATTCGATTCCAAATCACTAATGTTTTTCTTGGTTCTTATTGTGTACTTGAAACTTGTTTTAGTATTTTGGTGGTCAATATTTGGCTTTTGTTGATTGCACTTCGTAAACATCATGGTTGGGTTTATTCCTGAAAAATTGTGGTATTAAATCTCATAGTTGTTATTGCAGGTTTTGCACTTACCCTTTGGAATCTTAGTGTCTAACACGATCCGGATTTTGAATAAAGATACTGCAAGTATGGAAAATCTAGATCTTGTTAAACAATAAGCTTCCAAAGGATAGGTGTAGAACATAATAAAAAGCGCAAGATTTACTACCATGACCTTTTAGCCACAAACCCAATCATAATGTTTACTAAGAGTAGTAAATGAGAGATAAATATTTATCTCGTAGTTAACGTCGAAATTTATACGTTAACTTGTATTTTGTTGACGTAAGTGTCTATTTTCGATGAGTGGACGTCAAAATCTTCGTCGGTATACCGACGTTCTAGATTTGGTCATATTCATGTTTCCACAATGGGGTGACATAATTGCTACAGGTACAACATCACAAGTTGATTTGTAAATCAATAGACCAACGTCGATGTGATAATCAAAGTGAGTTAAGAGACTACAATTCGATGATGTGACATCAACATGGAAATTGAGGGATCGACATTGGGTTTTTGGTTGTTACTTTCCTTTGACTAGAATTTTGCACGACACGTGGCACCTTCTGTTGTCAGAGATATGTAGATGGTTTTTCATAATATTGATGTTGGTCCTAAAAATAATTTCTCAAGGACTTGCCACGTAGATAAAGACTAACGTATCAATTCTGACACTGAAACAATGAGTTAAAGTTATAATGAAGTTTCAACATATGATTTCCAATTATTGGCACGGGGTTAGTCCCCATGAAGTGCGGAAGCCGACAACAGTGAAGAAGGACCATCCGCGAAAGAAAGGACCATTCACGGAGAACAAGGAAGCGCAAGATTAGTTTAGTTTGTTAGAAAGGGTCATTTGGACCATTTTGTAACTGCCATAGTTGGCTATAAATATGACTATGAATGTAAGCCTAAGAGAATCCTAGAATGAGATCATAAGTGATCGATACATTTGCGGATGAACTCTGTAATGTTTTTCTCTATTTTTGGCAGTTTTGTATGGATCCGCGATAAGGTGTTTTGAACTGTTTCTGTGAAAGTTATACCACAGGTTTTGATGAGTTAATGCATGAAGATGTTCGGATCTGTATTTTTTATCCCTTCTTATGTCGAATGATGAATATTGTGTCATATTTGAATGTTGTTGTTTCGTAATTTCTGATTGATGCGATCGCCAGTTTTAACCTATTAATGTGAATGATGAATGTATGTTTGAATTTCAAAGCATGATGCGAAAGTGAATCTATAGAGTTAGAATAGATGCATGTCCTTTCCCCACTGCAGAAACTTGGTTCCTGCAGCCCCCTTAATCATCTCGGGTGAGACTTCACTCAATTAGCGGGTTTTGCTGAAAAGGGTAAAACCTTTATGGGCCTGTGCTTAAGGGTGTTTGGTTGGTGTTTATTGACGACAATGCGAAGTGAACCCTTGTCAACAGAACTGTGTCAGCAAATGGTTTCATTGTCGAGACCTTGAAGAAAGAAGTAGAGGACATGTTGTGGCACCCAACGAAACTATAGATTCAAGATTGGTTTGACAAGAAAGCAGAAGAATTCGCGGAAGGAGAAAATCGGAACCCCGAGAAGATGACAAGCAGTTGGTTGGAGAAGCATATTTATTATGACATCCACAAGATATTCTTCTGAGAATTATCATTATTTATGTACGAGTGGTTAGCGCAGCTGGCATTTCAGAAGAACCATTTCCAAGGAAGTGAACATAACCACTGGACTCCATACCTGATCCAACAGCTGAAATGGGTGGACAATAGGGTATCAAGGGTTGTTGAATTCTGGGTAGACATTATCCTAGAGGGATACATCACTGATTTTTTCGTTGATATGATCAAATCATACAGCAACGCAGAAAGAAGATTTTTCAAAAGACCTAGGGGTAATTCCTGTTATCGCTGAAGTTGTGGATTAATATGCTCGTCAATGAAAAGGGTATACTGAGGATGAATTCTGACGAGTAGAATATCAGTGTGCGGAAGTTGTGGGTACCGCGTGAATGCGGGTCCGATAGAAATATGCGGGGTAGATGGACATGAGTGACAACGAATTTCTAAGGGAGGATGAAGAAGATTGTGGTACCTTGAGGAGTGGGGCGATATTCCATTGACCAAAGAAGAAGAGGAGGACTGAGAGAGAGTATCCTGAGGGGACTGGAACAGAATACTATGAAACAGGACCACAAGGGACAAAGAGACCTTCTTATGATGAAGAAGAAAGTGAAAAGGATACCCTAGAAGCCGAAGAAGGACAGACCCTAAGCTACAATGTACCTTCAACTTCGCGCACTACTTAGAACTTGATAAGAGGAAATACAAGTTATTCACGGAGCTGTCCTACATGTCAGAACAGTAGTAAAAGCAGTGGATCAGTAAATAATAATAGTAGAAGCACAAGAATGGCGAGTGACGATGTAAAGATGCCAACCTTCCAGGGTAACGGGACCGAGGAGCTCGAACAATACTGGTTTTTGTGCAAGGCAGTATGGACCGTGAAGCAGGTCCAGGATGAAAATATTCAAAAGGGACAGCTAGCGACGACCCTCGGGGGCCATGCACTAGACTGGTATATGGATTTTACTAAGGTACTAATGGCAACTCCAAATAAAACATTGCCACAGATCAAGGTGGGGATGATCGAGGAATTTAGAAAACCAAAATCTAAGTCGTAGTACATTATTGAGCTCAAAGAAATCAAGTAGTTTCCCAATGAATTAGTATGGGAATTTGACCAGTGATACAAAACGTTAATGGAGAAAGTGAGTTTAGAGATGAGCGATATGCAGCATAAAGAATGGTATATCTCCAGGTTGGTGCCACACATTTATGGGCCACTAATGCAACAGAAGGTAGCATCTCAGGCAAAAGTGCTAGAAATCACAATGAAGCTAGAGGCTTCACCGATGGGCGAAACAGGTGTAGGCATGGATCGAATACAAGTGCATTTGGAAAATTTGACGATCCAGTTATAGGATATGAAGAAGGGAAAAGAGGCCTGTGAAGACGTATGGTGCACTAGATGTAAGACATAAGGACATCACAAGGATCAGTGCCCAAAAATTTGAGAATATTTGCCATCGGGTGCACCGAATCCCCTCAGTGAGAGAGGGATTCCTTGGTATCACATCTGTCAGATGAGAGGACATCGACCAAAAGAATGTGTGTACCTACAGAAGATGGTGTCGAAACTGGTGAATTTGTATTGCAAATTCTGTCGATCGGTTGGCCATGACGAAAAAAATTGCAAGGCCTACGACCTACTCCAAGAAAGGACTACAGATACATTCTTCACGAAAGGAGAGGAGCAGATACTGGTACAGCAGCAAAAAATGTATAATCAACAACAGCCTTAATATAATCTGCCACCCCAGTATGATCAGTCGCAGCATGGTCAATCGCAATATGGTCAACCGCAATATCCTCAACCGGATTTCAACCACTGCAATACAGTCAACCGCAATATCCACAGCCGAAGTATGGTCACCGCAGTACCCACCATATGGGTCATTGCGAGGAGGATTTAGAGGGGGATTTCACGAAGGCCTAGGTGTCGGTGCCGACCGAGGAGGAGATGTTGGACAAGGTTGAGGACCAATCATATGTTACAATTGTGGTCAACAGGGGCATTACTATAGGGATTGCCCGAATCCAACCTCACAGTGCACTTACTGCAGCGCTATGGACCATGGTGTCAAATATTGTCCTTAGCTCATCGCAAAGTGGAAAACTAAGAACCTACCCCCACCTCTTCCAAATCAGAATCAGAACTAGAATCTGCCACCAACGGTACAAAAGATATCAGCAGAGGTCAAAAGTCAAAACGTGACTGTCAGAATAGTGACCCGAGGAGGAGCTGTGACAGGGGCCGACAGGTCACAGGATAGCGTCCGACTGACAGCAAGAAAACAAGTCAAATTTGATGCAAAAGTAGAAAGGGATATTTTCTTGAAAGCACAGGATGAAATGAGGCAGATGAGATAGCCACCTCTTCACCAGAAAGAAGTTACCTACGATATGTCGTCGACATTCAACACGATGAATTCGCAAAAAAAGGATAACACCTTAAGAGACTTCCTAGAGAGTTTCCTGGAGCTGGAAGAAGATAAGGACACATTGGTGGAGATATCTAACCTGCTGCATCGACAGGAGGGTGCATGACATGAGTGAACGGTCAATCAAATACATAAGAGAAAGAAAGGAAGAGAAATGCAGATGTCCGCACAAGTCGGAGCATTCGATGTCGACTCCATTATCTTGTATTCGGGGTCAGATGTAAATATCCTGAAAAAACAGACCTGGGAAACAACGGGGAAACCACAGTTGGCTTGGTCCCCGGTACAACTGCAACTAGAAAACCAAAGTAAGGTCACCCCGATTGGTCGACCATGCTAGGTCCCCGTTGAGATCGAGGGACTCAAAACATACACAAATTTTGATGTGATCGAGAGTTTTGACAACACAAGCCCCTATCTGGTGCTGTTAGGGATAGATTGGGCGATGGAGAATCAAGCTATTATCAACTTCAAGAAAAGAACTATGTTGTTTGAGAACCGTGAGATAAGGGTAGTCACACCCCTTGACCCCGTGAAAGGGAAGAGATACGTTGAGCCAACCAAAGATGAATTCACCAAGGGATGGGACAATATTTACAACATCTCTGAAGACTACATAAACCCTACTGCATATGGAGAGTTAGGGTGGCATAGTAGCAGTTCGGCGTTGTCAAATTCGTATGAAGCACTTGAAAATTAGAAGAATCAACTGCATGAAGTATCGTTTAGGAGGTGTGCACGTATCACTTAGTCACTGCGATGGGTAGCTACGGAAGAGTACAAGCTACCAACGTATAAGGTATTTCCCAACTTGGCTGCATTTATTACTGAATTTGAAGAAAAAGTGGCAGAACCACAACGACTATTGGCCTTGGAGGAAGCCCTGAAGGCTACACCAGCGCAATGGTGGACGGCACACAACTCCACAAAAACTAACTGGCCACTCTGTTGACACATAATGACAGTTAGGTTCGACGACAATGAAGGTTACTGCGGAAGGAAGTATGATGGAAGAGGAGATTCGAAGGATAATTTGGATGAATGTGAGCGCAAATGGGGGCCACAAGCGAGACGGGAATGGGTCCACACATTTAGTCACACATTGGATGAAGTACTGGGAAGTTGGTATATCGTAGCAGAACTACGATGCGGAACAATCTCATAAGAAAGGATAACAATTGGCTTTAGCCAAACATTCTGTTTCTCCGACGAAAACCCCTTCATCCACAGTGCTTTACAAGAGGTCAGGGAGAAAGTACTCGACACAGTTCCAACAGAGAAACCTATGGGACTTCAGTGGACCGCGACACCCCAAATGCTAATGGAATGTTACAACATAACAGGAGAACCAGAAGACGAGGATGATCTGAGGGCCACGTATATCCCAGAGTAAGAAACAAGTCTCAGCATCGAGGCACCAGATATTCCTTCCAACAAGTTTCAGCAACCGTTAAGAATGAAGAAAGTGAACATTGGGTTGGAAGAAAATCCCAAGTTCGCGAGCATCGGAGACTACTGGGATGAATCGATTATTGCAAAGATGACTGACCTATTGCACGATTTTCAGGACTTTTTTCTGACGAAATTCTTTGAGATGAAAGGAATTTCTGGGGACCTAGGCAAGAAGAAAATCCCACTAAAACCTTATGCGAAGCCGGTCAAGCAGCAGGAAAGGGTGAAGGCTAAGAGTGAGAGAATGTTGGAAGTAGGAATTATAGAACCAGTAGAGGAATCAAAGTGGATTAGCCTGACGGTGGTCCAAGATAAGAAAACCAGTGAAGTCAGGATCTGTGTCGAACATATTGTCCATTGAAACCCTCCAATATTGCATTAATCCATATAGTGTGCCTCTGCATACAAGAAACAAAAAACTAAAAGAATTCCTATAGAAAAATAAACAGAACAAAAAATTGGAAGCCACTCAAAACTAAACAGATTACGCCCTAAAAGAATTCCTTCAAAAAAAAAATGAAGCCACTCAAAACTTCCCTATGCAATTATTGTTTGAATCTAAAAACACATACTCTAATATATATAAGGAAAATCAAACCTACTACAACTTTTTATTAGTTCTGGAGATGAAAATCTACTACAAGAAAAACAACAAACCACTAGCAATTGAACTGAATACTGAATGAATGAACATGTACCTCTGTCTTCTCTTTTATAAACTTTGAAGAAGAGTAGGTACAATGAATTTGGAAACATGCACAATAATGCCTCCATTAGAGATGATTTGAGGCAAGCAAGCATGCATCCTGCTTCCTAGTCTACGATGTCATGGCATCCTTATTCATAGACCATCATGCTACACAAAAGTCAATGTTGTATGAATCTGTTGAGACTACCACATGTGCTCAGACTTGCAATAACTTTTTTACCTTCTCCTATAGTGTAGACCTTCTCCAACACATTTTTTTTTAATTGTTTTTTGTTTGTACCTTCTTCTAAGACATGTCCAACCAGGACTACGAAATGTTACCAACAATTAACATTCCCACCATCATCAAAGGAGGTTTACACATGTCTGAAATTCCAAATTGGTCCCAAGTGGACCTTAATAGGATATTTTTTCATCATCATTTTTATGAATATTTCAACCCATTTTATGGTGCACATTTTTCAAGCTCCAACATTCGCTTCACAATCCCCTATAAGAACATATTTACTAATTACAAACCCTTTTACATAACCTGTTATGGTTTCTCTTGAGAATACATGGGTTCAAATCATTGTTGGCATGAACATGGGAAACAACCATCCCCAAGCGTTAGCTCAAGTGGTCATGAACCAAACATGATATCTCTCCTCTAAGTTAGGAGGTCACTAGTTCGACTGTATTGATCACCTCGAGGTTAGGTGCTTGGATCTTAGGCACTGATACTTTACCCTATTTACCACCTATGGATAACAATGAAGTCTTCAGGGGTTTCTATGCATGGTTATATGAAAAAGAAAAGAGAGACAAGAACAAGTTCACATATGTAATGTGGCATGTAAAAGTGAGTAGTTGCATATATGTGCTTGTCTTGCCAAAGCTTTTGTAATTTTTATCAATCTCCTCTTAATTCAATATTGACATGGGAATCTATTGTGTTCAATTTAATGTATGGATTGACCTTTTGTGTCATAGTACGTTAATCTAAAACTTCCATATTCTTGTCCACTCGACTAGGATGTCATTTTCAGTAGAATATAGTGAAAATTCTTCAAAATAACAAACTGCTACATTTAATTGCAATCTTCTAATTCATACTCTACCCTAGTAGTAGTGCATTATGAGTCTATCCTGAAAGATCAAGGATGAATTCATGACTTTTTCCAATCAGTGCATCCATTACTTTGTCTGAAATTCATCATGCTCTCTGAAAGACTTGGCCAAGTTACATTAGGAAACCTATCAACTGTCTGTAGATAGATGGGTTGATTAAATCTGAATCGAAATCAACAAATTACTACAGATTTTCTACCATAGGAATGGCCATAAGATTACAATCCATCATTTGACATCTCTTTAAAATATCAAGTACATAATTACCCTATCCAAAGAAGGCCTTGCCTGAACTTTTACACACTTCTAGACCCAAACAAGCTCCTCTTTTTGGGAGAAACCTCTAGCCACAAACTGAGCTTTGAATTTCTTTATGCAACCACCTATAGTCAATCGTTGACTTCTCCTTTGACCTAGGATCATACAACTTCATGCAAGTCTTAAGGCACATGTTAGTCAATAGCTGATCACGTAATGTAAATTGATTCTATGTACATTTTTTCATGGCACACTGAAAATAGTATGTAGTATGAAGCTAACATTAATTACTATATCTTCATATTATGGCATGTCTCACTCTACTAGTTCATGAAAATCTGAAACTATACAATATCATTAAAGAAAGTAAAATTGTTTGGCAAAATGTTGATGCAAATTTTCAAGATGTTGATGTTGATGTTGTTCTCCTTAAAAAAAAAACAAATTTGTCATTGTGGAATTTATAGTTGGCATTGCTCTTGCTAAGATATTCAAAGAATCAAAGGCATTTTGCAATGCTCTGCACATATAACAACTATTTGAAATTTCCTCATTTCTCTAACAACAAGCTGTACACAATGTACAGGAACCGGTCCATTGATGCAGAGACAAAGACAAGCAAACAGGAGCAAAAAATTCCAGCGTTTTGTTTTTTGAAAAAAAAGGAGGACAACATGTTGAAGCTATTACTTTGTTTGCATGTGCTATCTGGCCATTTGGATAATGTGTACTGTCTAAGAAACATTTTAGTAAATAGAAAAATTTATGACCTAGCTATAGCGTTTTTGGCTTTTTTTTCCTTGTTAAGAGAACAAGTAGAAGGATGTGGCTCTAGACATTGGTCATTGTCCTTATAGAAGCTTATTTGATGTATCGAATGGCTTGAAATACAATTTTGGAACTCCAAATCTCCTTTGCAAGCATCAGTGAAGCTCCAAATCTCATGACACTTACAACACAAATATCCTCTTTTGTTTTGATATCAATGTTCTAATACATTGTTTTCCATCAAAATATTCTTCTGTCTTTTTTTTGTCTTGGAAATTTTATTGAAACTGGTTCAATTACAAATTATTGCTTCTTTACAATCTGTACATGCGTTGGCATCTTCATCATGGCAACTAACTTAAGTAATTGAAAAATTGTTCCATAGATTTTTTTCTAAGGTTCAATAGCTAGTCTTGTGCAATCTATTATATGGTTATGCTTATTTGTTGCATTGTTTCTTTTTCCTTTGCATAAATGGTCTCCATGCACAGTGATATTAAAAAAAGTAGTATTTGTTTAACAATTCTAATCAAGAAGACTTGATGTGAAAAAAAAACAGTAATTATAAAACAACATATAAATGAATGCATTTGCTGACTTGATTCAAAATAAATGTTTCAACAACAAATTTGTATGCCATATAGGATTTATATGATGCATTCAATCATATGCTAAATAAAATCTTCTTCTTTGTTCATAAATGCATCAGATTTGTGTGTATAATGATATATGTGTCATCCCATCTTCAAACTAACCATTGTATCTCATCTTCATAAAATTTGCATGTTCTGGTTGTTTCTGTACAATGTTCTAAAAAAAAATGTCACTGCAAATGTGACTTGACTGCCATTCCAAATGGATTCACTGCCATGGCCTATTTCTTTTCCAAGCCAAAGTTTTTTTCTAGCTATTAACACAAACCTTGTTGACTGTAGCCTCAATGCATGTCTATTTGACTTCAATTACATTCTGAAAACAATGTTGTAATGTCTATTTGCAAATACATGTTTTGGTATCATAATGAATCTACCAAGATACGCTGCCTTTAAATTTATAAACTCAAATGAATTAGACCTTTATACAAAGTTATCACATGCATGCCCTCTATCACCTATTTTTAACTTCATCCATATTGTTTCCAGCTATCTTTAACTGGATCCATATTGTTGTGCTCGCCTCATGGTGAGAATTTTATGATTTTGGTTGCTTGTGAAACATATTGTCAATTTTGTATATTTCAAATGGCATGTAAAGAACCTATGGGTTTAGGCCACTTGAGTTTATCAAACTTCTAGAATGGTAAGAAGTTACTTTTGAAACTTCATCAGGAAGAAACTTAGTAAACTTTAAAATTGTTGTCATATAGCGTGAGATATGAACAAGAAACTTTAATATTGTTATCATGTATCATGAGTAAGCCTAGTTTTGTTTCTAGGTATTATTAACATGTATAATAAATAAGTTTGTTATTGTTTTCAAGTATCATGTTATTGCATGATAGTTACTTGTTGACATTAATAGATGTGCATTATATTACTTTTTTTAAAGGAAGGGATAGTGTTTGAAATGGAAAGAAAGCTTTGTGTTTAGCTCACCTTTAGAATTTGATTAACTTATCATCATTTTATTTCAAAAATATTGAAATAATCATACAAAACTATTTTTTCTCATTTTTTCAAAGTCTTGACTTTCATTTTTTTTATATGAAAGACATTTTATGATGCCAATCTAATTTTTAATCTTATGAATTCACATCCATACTGAGTTGAATTTTTTATAAAATGTTCCACGTTTAGTTAGGGATCGCAACTTTAATTTCATGCTAGTATTTATGGGCCATGTAACATAACTCTTTACTTTGTTTCTAGGTGTGGTTATCCTCATTGTTAATATTTTCTTTCTAAACCTTCCCAACACTATGCAAATTTACTTTACAGACCTTCCAAATAATGCTCTGCATTCATGCTAACATATATTAAATACCTTTAGACCAATTGCAAAATACAACTACCCCAGGTGGCAATGTCAGCGACATTGCCACCTTGTGGCTCTTGTTTATCTCATCGATCCCACACTAATAAATTGTTGATTTTGTAGGTTGATCTTTATACCTGTAGCTATACAAAATAATTCAATGATTACGTTGATTTTAATAATATCTCTCCTAGTTCTATAAAAAAAATATTTATATTCAACAAACAAAGGTGAGTAAAACATCATGAATCGGGCACTTTTATACCTTTGAAAATTCCAACATGTGTGCCTCCTTTATTGACCTGCTTAGTCCTTCTACGACTATGACAAAACATAAAGGTGAAAGTGAATAACCTTGATAAAGACCCTTTTCAAGTGTAAAGAACTAAGTTATTGATCCATTAATAAGAATCGAGAAATACACTAAAGAGATACAATTCATAACCTAAGAGACAAATGAAGTCAAAAAAACCAAGTGAATCAATATGAGCCTTAGATATAGCCAACTTAACCTATCATATGCCTTAGGAAAATATACTTGTAATGCCAATGCCTTAATCTTATTTAATTTTATAGAATGAAGGTCCTCTTGAGGCACCCCTACCACCTCATGGAACTATCTCCCCTCTAGAAATATGAGCTTGTCTTCAAATACGGAACTTGACAATATTGCCTTCAATGTTCTGGAAATGATTTTATAGATAATTTTATATTTTATATATACAAGTTCATAATGAAATTGGTTTGAAATGTTCAAAGTGCAAGGCCATTAATAATTTTAGTCGACAACTCCCAGCTTTAAAAAGAGTGAGGCTAATAATTTTTCACATCTCTTAAAGTTATTTGTGACATTAATAAACATTCATTTTTATTATTGATGTGTGTGTATTTTAAGTTGAATTTAGCTTCTGAGTTCCAATTATGTTTGGTTTATAAAAAATTGGGTAGTGTAAATGTTTTATGATTTTAAACGAAAAAAAAAAATTGATTTTTTCGATATGGTTTTGAAAAAGTTTGATAGAAATTTAAAAAAATCCTAGTTACAACTCTCAAACTCTGAAATTTTGGGTGTCCTGGGATTTTTTAATGGTGTTGAATCCGTTTCTATCATCAAAATTGCCATTAAAACATAGTTAAATTCAGATTTTGCAAAATAAATAACGTCCGATTACGGTGAAAAGCCCCCATCTGTGCCAAATCGTCGAATTTTTGGACAACTCCTATAAAAATAACCAAACATTGGTAGATAAAATTTGATATGCTTGTGATAACACAAGAGGGAAAAAAAATACATAAACATTATCATAAAAAAAATTGTGAAACAAATTAAATTATGGTGGACCTTGTTCATCATTGTAATTGAAATGAACTTTTAGATGGACTTTGTCCTTTCTGTCTCATTTTGGAAACTATAAAACATTTCTTCTAGGAATGTGCTTTTGTTGGGTTTTGTTTGGAGTTTGTTTTAGTATGAGCATTCAACCATTTTGCAAGGAAAGTTACATTGGAGATTAGTTTTCTACCTCTTACTACTTCTCTTGATTTGCATTGTGTCCATCTATATGGCCAATGAATATAAGACATCAGTTTTAATGTCCTCTAACAAAGTGACAATTTCATTCTTAGTGAGATGTGTGGTCGTTGATTTGGATGATTATGAAGTAAGACCCATGCCACCTCTTTTTCTTACTTGTAGCTCTAGAGTAATTTTGAATGTTTAAATGATGTCAACATAATTAAGCTAGAAGATGTCTCCCTTGGCAAAAATATTGAGCATGTCCATGATTCTTTTCTTTTATTCC
Source organism: Larix kaempferi (assembly GCA_027924585.1). NCBI lineage: Eukaryota > Viridiplantae > Streptophyta > Pinopsida > Pinales > Pinaceae > Larix > Larix kaempferi. The sequence goes on from BSBM01000134.1 coordinate 1,450,593, forward strand.
TGGGAGGAGCACAAGTTTGAGGGACTCCTCGGCATGTGTACAACTGTGATCCCTCTTGTAGTTGAGTTGAAATCTTTCCTTAGTCTTCTAGGGACTCATTTTCTCCCTACAACATTCTAAAAATGTGTCTCTTGTATCTCTTGCTTTTAAATATTCTCAATATTGTTCAATAAAATTCTACTTCATTCTCTCCCATTTTCTAATGGTGTACCCTTTAGGCTCATAAACTATCTCAAAGAGGATTCCTTCAATGTGGAGTGAAAAAGTTTGAGCTTTTGAGCATCCATTGCATTGTCATATGTCTTACAAACAACCTCAAATTCAAACAGAAAAGTGTTAGCGTCTCTTGTAGTAAGATCTTGGACATGAGGCGAGGTGGGTAATTTTCGACCCCAAAGGAAATACAAATATACCTACACTTGGGGATTAGGAACCTCAACAAGTAATTAAGCGGAGGCTCTAGCACTTTGGAAATGATTGAAATAAGTCGAAAGAAGAAGCATTAGTCATATGATAGTTGTGGGCGACTCAATGGTAATGATCTGGTATTTATCTCTTAAAATGATTCCAAAGGACATGATTCTTAGTTGATTGTACCAAAGAATACATCGGTTGATTTCCATTTTTCCAAAAGTGAAGTCTATCATGTTTGTCGCAAATTAAACAAGAAGGTTGTTTCCCAAGAAAATATGGAATGTAATCTAACACAAGGCATATTGGAAACAAATTGCGGGGGGGAGAACTCTCTCTCTCATCCCCTAAGCTGTAATTCTATACAAAATCCCATGTTTTTACCAAATTCACGTTTTAATGAGCCTATACCAAATCCCATGTATTTACCAAATTTGTGTTTTAATGAGCTAATCTAGCAAGTGTCATGGTCAAAACATGCAAGCAAGATCTGACTTCCAACTAGTCCCATCTGCGATGTTTGGCAAGAAGAATTCATTTATGATGAAAAAAACTGAAGTACATCTCACATGTGCTAAAAATTATACGAGTGAGATGGGTTCATCAGTGTTCCCTTTGTTTTAGTCTATCATTACAAAGGAGAATGGAGAATTTTTTATCCTATAAATAGTATGGAAACACCAGTTTATTTCCCTTGGTGCGGTAGGGAATCCTCTCAATAGTGGAGCAGAAAGGGTATTGACAGAAGGATTTATCATCAATCAAGAGGGGGTTTTGTTTTTGACTTGCATCATTGAGGAGAAAGGATATCCATTTCATAAGGCAATAGGTAATTGGAAAGAAGGTCTCCTCAACATCTGGTTGAAGGAAAAGGGAGAAGTACTCCATTTGAAAATAAACTAGGTGTATATCATTATTCAATCTGTAGCTACTAAGAATTTTGTTGATAGTAGTGCAACGTTGAATTTGAATGAATTGTTCACCCTCGTTCGACAAGAGTGGGTTCTATTTTCAACTCTCAATGTTGAGGGGAAAGGTGGTGCAAAACATTGTGTGATGGGAAAAGAAGGATCCCTTATCATCTATGCATCGAGGAATTCGTCAAAATATCCTTTCATCATTAATAAAGAGTGGTCTACCAGCGACAGAGTGAACATAATTGTTATTCCACTTGTAGTTGTTGATAATTTTGTTAATAGTTGTGTGGAGTTGAAGCTGACTTAATGCTTCCACATTGTCAATCTAGCATGGGTTCTTGTTTTAACTTCCAATGTTGAGGTGAAAGATGTTGTAATTCATTGTGTCATGTGGAGAGAAGGAGTTCTTATGACCCATGCATCGGGGAATTGACCAGGAGGCTCTTTAAATATTAAGCAAAAGTGGACAATCAACAACTGTGTGAAACTAGACTGGAATAGATATAGTATGGTGAGCTCTTCCGAGAAAAGGGAACAAACAATTAGTAGATGTGAGTATATCCACGATCAAATGCAAGACACCATGGTCTGTGGTCAAAGCAAGGTCGAATATGGAGAATTGGCACAAGAACTAGGAAACCAGTTATGCACGCGATTTATCTATACCAAGAAGGAAATATGAGGTAATAAAATCTCAAATTAACAGACTTAAGAGTAAGTTGGTAATGACATAGATTGAAGTTGAATGTATGAAATATAAAAATGAGGAACATGCAGAACATATCCGATTTCTCCAAGACAAAGTGAAATTCCTTGAGTTGGAGCAATACCCTAGTTTTGCAAGTGAAATAAAGGCACCAACATCGTTAGGACATGTTGGCTCCTATGTATTTGAGTAGAGGTAGGATTACAAAGAGCATACAATGGAGCAGGTTCAAATGGACATACAATAGGTGGACGGCTTCTTATCTCTCTTCAATAGATGGGTGCATGGAGGAAACTCTCAAGGATCTAGGTACTTATCATGATTAAAATCTGTTATGGTTTCTAAATGTATTTTGCTTGTGGGACAGTTTAGTAGGCTACAGTCGTGTAGAAGATATAGTAGAAGTGGTAGAACAATAGGTTATGGACATTTTGAACCTGAAATTTTTAAACTAATAATAATAAGTTTAATATCTATATCAAACGTTATTATTTTTTTTGTACTACTAGGTTGAATGTTCTGGTTGCAACATTTTTTTGATTAATACAAAATAGTAATTGTTTATGTGAAAAAAATATCTTGGACATGAGGGAGAGAGGTAGGATTAATGTTCTTTAATGCAGGGATTTCCGTGGGCTGAAATTTAAAAAAAAAAAAAAATAAAGAAAAACGAAGAAGCAATAATGCAGGGATTTCCGAGGGTCATAAATTTTGACTTGTTTATCCGTTTGGACTCAAATTTAACAGGAAGTTGATTTTCGAATATTTCACTGCAGTGACTGATTAGATCCTTCTGATTGGACCTTTTTTTGAAAAGAATGCATAAACTACTAGTAGGTACATAAACTAATAGATAACTGATATCTGATATTTTTGAAAATTGCTAATTTTAGAAAATTCTCGCATGAATCTAAAACTGACCACTAACTTAAAGATAACTAGAGCGACACTAGTTGTCAACTCACTTTTCTAATTAGGTGCATAAACTAACAGATAGCTGGTAATCACAAATTTAAAAAATCTCGCAAAAACACTAAAACCCCAATTTGAGGCACTATATGAAGGAATTAGGCCTCGGAAAAGTGTCAAAAAAGGTTCGATCAAAAGGATTTGATCAATCACTGGAGTGAAATATTCGAAACACAAGTTCTTGTTAAATTTGATTCCAAAGGGGTAAACACGTCAAAAGTTATGACCCTCGGAAATCCCTACATTACTTCTTCTTTTTTCCTTTTTTTTTTAATTTCAGCCCATGGAAATCCCTGCATCATTCTTCATTGGTTTCCCTAATTATGAACGCAAAAATTATAGGTTACTCTTCTCCATCTTCATCCATGATAAGTTGAAATGAAGATTCTTCTCCTTCTATAGATTCATGGTCAACAAAATCATTTTCAAATTTAGAGAGTGGATTGATAAAAATTCCTAATCATTGGAAATGTAACTCAACAAATCCTTGGAAAATATATTGAACATCTTCTTCACTTTCCTCCTTATATTGTTCATGTATTCTTGTACCTATTTCAATCATGTCAAAAACATGTGATCTTGGTAAAAATATACTAAATCTATCTTTAGGTCGATGAATGCATTTTTTTTTTTAAGTTTAGACTAACTTTAAGTGTAGTTTTCAACACCTCTTTGGAAATGTTGCCAAAAAGTGACAAGCCAAAGAATTACAACAATAATGTTGAACTCGTCAAACTCACTTTCATTTATCAATCCAAGAATGTGCTATCTTGATGAGGTATTGTGCACAATGTATGCAACCACATGAGTATAATCTGAATTATAAGTTGAATAATGAATGCAACCTAATGCCTAACTAGAATAGCCTATTGGATTCCTTCCTTAACAACTAGTTCATAATCTCCACTCATTTTCCATGCGAGTAAACAATAGATTATAATATTATTGGTTGTTTCTATACAAGAGATTAGAGGGTTACTAGTTGTTACTATAGCACGAAATCAAATCAAGGAAGTTTTACAACCAATAAGATGGTATGTCCTTGGTTCAACAACCTCTTCCATCATTAGACATCATAGTCTAATTGTAGAACATATTCAAGTTATGCATATATTAAGGAAATGGTGTTTGAAGTAAAAGATTCAATGAAGTTGCTAATCTAAATATTAAATGCACATAATTATATATCAAAGAAATGCTCAACTTTTGGGTTCTCACCCACTAGGATGGCGACTTTACCTGCAAATCCAATGTGAAGAAACATGGGATGTAATAGGTGGTTGTCACTTTTCTAATAAGCAATTGGCTTGCATGATAAGTTCAATCAATCAATGGACTATAACCTAACAATGATTGTATACAATCCTAGGGATGCTAAAACAAAGTATTGAACATTGTAAATTTAAATATTGTAGTTACTTAATAAAATGATGGAAGAAAACATTCAAGAACTTATCATACTGCCGAATTAATAACATAAACATAGTGGTACAAGAAACTATATAAAGTGCATAAAACATTCTACATAAAACTCATTCACATAATTTAATGTCATGTCCCCTCAACAATGAACATTGGATCGAGATCATAACCCAACCGATCCATTGGGTTGAGGAGACAACTTCAATATAATGGGGTTAATTTTTGTATTCCAGGCATTTCATTAATTAGGAGTATTGTGCATTTAATTATATCCAAAGTTTATTATGCACTTGGAATATTTAATTTTGATGCATTTAATATTTTTATGATGAATAAATGAGGATAATGCTCCACTAGGGCGTATTAGTGGATAAGGTTGACTGAGAGGAGACTTGAGGAGGAAGTTAAGGAGAAAGCACATGAATCTAGAAATTCAGGAAAAAGGAAAGAAAGATGGAGCAAATCAGAAAAGCAGCAAAAACCCAGGAAAAGTAGCATAAAGCAAAAAGTAGTACAAAAGAAGAAAGCTCAGAAAAGCCAGAAAAAGAAGAAAAAGCTAAAGCAAAAAGTGGAAAAGCAAACAGAAAAGGAAAATTGAGGAAAGCAAAGCAAAAAGGAAAAGGTAGGAAAGCTAGTTTTCCTTATCCACTCAAGGAGGGCACATTAGTTAAGGATACTTGATCCTCAAGTCACCCACTCTCTATAAATGAACCAATGTGCACCACATTCACATCTTTTGTCAATTTGATGTTTGGATTGAGAGCAATTGTGCTTCAGAGACTTGGGAGATGAGCCCCTAGTCCAAGCTGGGATATGTGCCCCTACTTCCTGTGAGAGGATGATGGTATTCATCCATTATCACTAATTTTATTAGCAAGTCCTGTAGCTAATCAAGTTGAATTTGAAGTTCATAAGAAGCATCATTCAGTCATGGTTCGAATATCCAAGCTTCCTATGGAGTTCTAGAGCTAGATTATTATGTAGAAGAGGGGATGTGTTTATATAATGTTTTGAGAGGACTCTTAGCCCATATATGATGTAATTAAATTCAATGTAAACCTATGATATCAATCATGTCAATTAAAATTACAGAAGTCTGAATTATTCTCATATTTCTCCACCCTCTCTAGATTTGCATAGAAATTGACTAGTTTTCATACTATCTTGAATAAATGAATGAGTAGAGGTAAAAATAAGTTGCTTTCTATTCCTGATGTTAATTAACATGTTATATGACCCAATACATGCCTGATTTGAAGAATTCGTGAGCCATATCTACCTATTTAGGATTATCTGGATTTTACTAGTTATGCAATCCTGAAGTGAAATTTTGCTTGTATCTTTGTACTGAATATTTATCAAAACTTATTTAAACTTGATGGAGAGACCTAGACTGTGTATTGGCTGATATTTCATGTTATTTATCCTCTCTGAGTTAGAAACATTCATCCATAGCTTCCAGTCAAAGTTTAGAGCCATACTAGTCTGCATATGTTGGGGTGCCTAGGAGCATTGGAGTAGATTTCAGCCTTGCTGATATTGAAACATCAATTTTCCTAGTACTAACTATATCCTAGAAACAATTTTTTAATTGATACTTTGAGGAAGTGAGTTTTTGTATCACTAATCCTAGTTGGTACATTACAATGGTATCATAGCATGGTCCTTTGAACCTACTCTTAACATATATCTATGAGTCCAAGAAGATACACAGATTACAAGAAGAAGGATCCTCTGTCAGAAGAAGAAGAGGGAGAATCGATAAAATCTACTTAAGGAAAGTTGCAAGGAGAATCAAACATGTCTCACAATGAAGATAAAGATGATTTCAAACTCTTTGTTCAAGGCATGATGAAGGGGTTGCAAGACATCTCCCTCAATATTGTTTAGTCTGGAAGAGAGACTAGGGATTTATTAGCTCAGGAGCTAGGAAGCAAGAATGGACAAGACAGCAACAATGGTACCCCACATGGAAAAAGGAGTGTGAGTGGTGGCCATATTTTCTCAAATACTGGGCCTCACAATCACCCTGATGAATTCAAGAAGGAATATCAATCTCACTCTAGGCCTACTATGCCCAAGTTTACTAAAGATCCAAGAGAGGAACCCAAGGTTCGAAATGGAGGTCTTGCTTCAGGGGAGGACAAATATGTTGAGTACCTTATATTGAATGAAGAGTGCAGAAGTGCTTTAACATTCAAAGACTTATGTGATCTACAGTATAAGACCAACCCAAGAGGAGGATTTCGGATGCACAACCAGAACGATGAGCTAAGAAATGCTATTGGTAAGATTTATGTTAGTTTTTCAGAAATTTCAATCTAATCTAGGATCTTAACTGAGAGAATAACATGTACAGCATATCAATCATGGACACAATAATGAAAGCACACAAGAGACACAGAGTTTCACCGAGGAAAACCAAGAAGGTGAAAAACCCCGCAACTTCCTCAGAGATAGATAGAGCAATGATACAACCAAAGTACAAGAGATAGTCTTCTCCTAGCAGATGATCCTCCTCCTCACAAGTGCGCCACTTTCTGAGAGAGATAGAAGTGAGTAATGAGTTGATCAAATAGAGATCTCCCGATCTCTATTTAATCAACTCATTACTCACTTCTATCTCTCTCAGAAAGTGGCGCACTTGTGAGGAGGAGGATCATCTGCTAGGAGAAGACTATCTCTTGTACTTTGGTTGTATCATTTCTCTATCTATCTCTGAGGAAGTTGCGGGGTTTTTCACCTTCTTGGTTTCCCCAGTGAAACTCTGTGTCTCTTATGTGCTTGCATTATTGTGTCCATGATTGATATGCTGTAGATATGATGTACATGTTATTCTCTCAGTTAAGATCCTAGATCAGATTGAAATTTCTGAAAAACTAACATGGTATCAGAGCTAGCTTGAAAGAAGGCATGGTATGGCATGTATGACTCTTGTTGCACTTGCGATGTTAGGGCTTGATATAGCAAAAACCAGTCATCGTAGAAATTTTGCCATAAATCCATTTTGGAAATGTTTCAGGATCTGAAAAGTTTACAGGTCGAAGATAAGATCCCCATGTACCTTGTGTCCGAAGCACAACTTCTAAATCATTGTACTTTGTGTTTTATGATCTGTACAATCTAGGGTTTCTGCCTCTTCCAGATCTGAGTCATAAACAGGTGACCTAGGAAAAAAAGGTCATAACTTGGGCTAGGAAGATCCAAATGAAATTTCATAAACATTGACAGGTAGGGAACGGACTCTACTTTCAGAGGCTGACGTTTTAGAGGCTGAAAGTGAACAAGTGACACATAGCACTCCATACAAGTTCGCTCTCCTGGTTTATCCCATAAATAAGTCACATTGTGACATTTGGCATAACTCTCTATCAGAGAATCCAAATGAGGTCAGACCTATGGGATTGGAAAGATGACAGGTCAAGATACCACAGGTAGAAGTTTCAGACCCTTTGGATTCGTAGTTTTGGAGTTACACCAGAAACAATCAGGTGCATATTTCTGTCAAAACAGAATTGGATTTTGAGCACCTTCATTCATGGCTCCGGGAATTAGGGTTTCGGAGAAAGTTGGAATTTTTGTAATCGGAGACCACGGCTGAATGCTACTCATCAAAAGTGAAATTTAGAGATGAAGATCAAATTTTTTGGTTGGGCAGAAGGCCGAGCTTGATCAAACCCTAGTTCAGGACTTTGATAAGAAAAGTGGAAAATTAGGGCTTCTACAAAAGTTGAAATTTTTTAAGTCTGTGAACACAGCTGGAAGCTCCTCAGAAAAATAGAAGTTTAGAGCTTTGGATCGAACCTTTTTTTTGGGCAGAAGGGTGGGATTTATCAAACCCTAGTTCAGGATCCTATCTAGAAGATCCGAAAGTTTCAAAGGCAATTTTGAGGGGTGAAACTTTGCAGTTTTCAAATTCTGAGTATACCAGCTTGATCAGCTCATCAAGGCGCATCCTTCTATCCTTTCAGAAGTTTGAAATTCAAAGTTTGAATTTTTAGGGTTTCTCTAACAAACCCTAATCCAGCTCCAGATCTAGTTTCTGCAAATCAAGTGGATTGGGTTAATCATTTGGTCACCTGCATAAGTGAAGAAGTTCTTGTTTCAGAGGGAGATGAGGCTAAAACCTTACATAAGAAGATTACAAGCAATCTCGATAAGTATGACTTATCCAGGTATGTTTCGAGATCTGTTCATGATTAAGTTTATGGTATGTTTGTTTTCACTGAGGTTAGTACAATCTTGATTAACTTTAGACTTGTCATATCACCTTAATAAAATTATGAATGCAGATATTCATTGATTAGAGTTTTGACACTTATGATTGTACTAATGCCTTGTGGTGTTGTATGAGGTTGATGTTGTCCGCTAACATGAAAGGTACATCAAAGAAAGACAAATCATGTTCTAGTTCAAGAACATATGACCATGGAGACATGAAGACAAAGATTCATTCATTATCATGGATCACATAGAAGATCTACTTACGAGGTATGTATAACTTTGTTCTATAATGGTTAACTTATGAGATATGTAGGTCACTAGCACAAGTCATTGAAGAACAGGAAGACATCATGTGGGTATGTTAGACAGAGCTAGCTAACATGCTAATCCAGGTATGTTTTTCCTATATCAAGTTAAAATCCTACCTTGTGTTAGGATATCTTATATAAGTATACTTGACATGATTGATTATGATTATTCATGAAGTTATAGGTTTGAGTAATCATGGGTTTTGGCATATTATGTTTCTTACTTTAATTGATGATATGACTAACCAGAAGAGTCCTATATAAACCTTGAATACTAATGTTTATTATCTGTGTTTAAAATGATCATTACTATACATGTTTAAGATTATTGTGTTTCTGATAGTATTGAGATTATACTAATAAATGTATGATTATGTATGAGATCTCAAGGATATCACAATAATGATACTTGTAAGCATGCATAGTGATCGAGGATGGATATAAGTTCAACGACAGGTAATCTAGGAAGCAAATTTCAAGAGGGAGCACACTCTAGTAGTTTATGCAAGGATGTAGATATTCAGAGGGAGTCCACCACTTCTCACAATCCACATCAGAATGGAGTTACAAAAAGGAAGCAAAGATTCAGAGGAATTCCACCCAACAAACAAACAAAGATAAGTTTTTGAATTGTCATTTCTTGTATATTATGTTTGTTTAAATAATGTTGTTCAATGATGTATATGCTTATGTTCCTAGACTTAGGTTGTGTATTATGCATATTAGAATAATTGCATTAATGAACAGTATACTACTAATATGCATGTAATGGGTAAGTGGCCTATGGCACTGTACAACATTCCATTTCTACTTATCTAGAATGAAACCTCTTTGCTGACATGTTGGGAGTAGTGCAAACTCTTAACAATGTTCTGGTAGAGATTGGAAGGCGTCTAGAAAGTTACAGGATATGGATGAATGTTGTATTGAAGCATTGGCTAAAATAATTGCATGACTGTATGACATATTTCTTTATGTGTAAGAATTTGTTCTGAAAACTATGAGATGTTTCTAATCATGCAATTTAACTTGTTTTGTAGGAAAGATCGTATACCATCACCTACAAAAGAAGGACTACAACATTTGTTCCAGCAACAAAGATATCTATTGAAGATATTGAAGATATTGAAGTTCCCGGGATCTGGGATGAAGTAATGGAAGAATGCCATGATCCGTCGATCATGAAGAATGATGTTTGGCATGTAGTCCCAAGACCTGAAGGAAAGTCTGTTGTGACTTCCAAATGGATCTACAAGATCAAGCATGCTGCAGATGAAAGCATAGAGAAATACAAAGTGAGATTTGTAGCTCGTGGCTTATCCCAAAAAGAGGAATTGATTATGAAGAGACTTTTTCTCCTATAGCTAGATACACTTCCATTAGTACTTGCTCTGGCTGCAATGATAAAATGGAAGATACACCAGATGGATGTCAAGACTGCTTTCTTGAATGGTGTAGTCGAAAAGGAAGTGTATGTGGAGCAGCCACTCGGGTTTGAGACACATGACCGAGAGTCACATGTGTGTAAACTGAAGAAAGCCCTATATGGTTTGAAATAGGCAGCCAAGACCTGGTATGGTAGGATAGATGGATTTCTATCCAGTTTGGGCTTTACCAAGAGTAAAGCGGATTCCAACCTTTACTACAAGGTTGAGGAAGGCAATCCAGTGATACTAATTTTGTATGTGGATAACCTGTTTGTTACAGATGAGGATAGATTGATTTCCAACACGCAACGGAAGCTTGTTGCCAAGTTTGAGATGAAGAACTTGGAGATGATGCACTACTTTCTAGGCATGGAGGTGTGGCAGAGTGCAGATGGAATCTTCCTTGTACAAGGGAAGTATGCAGTAGAGATCCTGAAGAGGTTCAAGATGATGGACTGCAAAGACATGGACACATTTATGGCATCGAAACTGAAGCTTCTGTGTGATGCTTCATCTGATCTGGTTGATCATCAGATGATTAGGTCCTTGATGTACCTAACGAACACGAGACCAGATATTTGCTTTGCAGTGAACACATTGAGCCAGTTCCTAGCGGATCCTAGAGGTGTTCACCTGGTTGCTGTAAATCATATTCTGAGGTACCTGAAGGGTACAATTGATTATGGGCTCAAGTATGATGTGAATAAAAAGTTTAACCTGCAGGGTTATGTTGATTTAGATTGGGCAGGCAATGCTGCAGATAGGAAGAGCACATCTGGGTGTTGCTTCAGTATGGGATCAGGTGTGATCTCTTGGTTTAGCAGGAAGCAGTCCCGCGTAGCACTGAGTACAGCCGAGGTAGAGTATGTTGCAACATGTTGTGAGGCAGTATGGCTTCGGAAGCTACTGTCTGAGTTATTTTATCTCCCGCTGGAGGCTACTGGTATCTTTTGTATAACCAGAGTTGTGTGAAGCTATCTGAGAACCCGGTGTTCCACGACAGGTCGAAGCACATTGAGATCAAATATCACTATATCAAGGATATGGTGCAGAGAGGAGCAGTGAAGCTCCTGCATGTTGCGACGGACGAGCAGGTTGCAGATGTGCTGACGAAGCCACTAGCCAGAGTGAAGTTCGAGTACGTCAGAGAGAGGCTTGGTGTTCTTCAGATTGATGACACTTCAAGGAATAAGTGATGGACACATTTGTTGAAGCCATTCCAAGCATGGTGAGAGGAGGATCCTTCACATGGCTATGGATGTAAGTGCTGTATGATGAGCATCAGGACGATGCTCCAGTTACTGCTCTGATACCATGTTAATTTTTTAGCATTAATTCAAGATAATCTAGGATCTTTACTGAGAGAATAACATGTACAGTATATCAATGCATATCAATCATAGCAAGCATATCAATCATCACTATATCAAGGATATGGTGCAGAGAGGAGTAGTGAAGCTCCTGCATGTTGCGACGGACGAGCAGGTTGCAGATGTGCTGACGAAGCCACTAGCCAGAGTGAAGTTCGAGTACGTCAGAGAGAGGCTTGGTGTTCTTCAGATTGATGACACTTCAAGGAATAAGTGATGGACACATTTGTTGAAGCCATTCCAACTATGGTGAGAGGAGGATCCTTCACATGGCTATGGATGTAAGTGCTGTATGATGAGCATCAGGACGATGCTCCAGTTACTGCTCTGATACCATGTTAATTTTTGAGCATTAATTCAAGATAATCTAGGATCTTTACTGAGAGAATAACATGTACAGTATATCAATGCATATCAATCATAGCAAGCATATCAATCATCACAAGATGCAAACATAAGAGACAATAGACACACAAAGTTTCCGTGGGGAAAACCCTAAGGTGAAAAACCCCACAACTTCCTCAGAGATAGATAGAGCAATGATACAACCAAAGTACAACCCAAGTACACAGAGATAGACTCCTCCTAGCAGCTGATCCTCCTCCTCACATGTGCGCCACTTTCCGAGTGATGTAGAGTGAAATAATGAGATGATCAAAATAGAGATCGGGAGATCTCTATTTATACTTGTCCTGACTACCCAATAAACTTATGGGGCTGACTTGTCTAGCTTAGTACAATAACCCATGGTTAACTTAATCAGGGCCAACCCCACACATGGTGGTCTAATAACCCATCGACAAGTTACGACACTTGCAACACTTGTCAATACAAATGATGACACTTCCTTCTAGAGGAATAACACATCTCTATAGGAGTACAATATACATAGATGAAATACATTCCGAAGTTACATATACATCAACAATTTATTTACCTTATTTTGATGGTTTATAGAAATGTACTGCTAACTCCTGGATTCAAAATCTTGATAGATATTTTCAATTGAATCCTATGGCTGAAAGAGATGCCATCAAGATGGCTACTCTACACTTAGATGGAGAAACAAATGACTGGTGGTTTCATGGCTTAAAAACTCTTGGGCATGATCAAGTGACCAATTATGAAGAGTTCACAAGAAGGTTAGCTGAAATATTCGAAATAAGATATCTTGAGATCACCTTCAAAGAGCTAGCACATGCGAAGCAAACTGGAACTCCTGAAGCTTACATATATGAGTTTCAAAAACTAGCTATGATGGTTTTTGGTATTTTAGAAGCTATATTGGTACTATTATTCATTGAAGGTTTATCAGAACCTTTGAAAGGTTTGGTGAAGGATTACAAGCTTTCTACCTTTCAAGGTGCACTAAGTTGAACCAGAGACTTGCAAGACTCTATTCCAAGGACCATATTTCCTCCTAGGACTGTTGGTCCTACTCAGTTCAAGAATCAAAGGCCACCCATGAAGAGTCCTTTTGGAAATTTCAAAAAGGATAACTATGCTAAAGATTGATATGAATTGAGAAGAAGGAAGTTGTGCTTCACCTGTCAAGAGCCATGGGTTCCAGGACATAGATGTGCTAAAGGAAAAGCATACTACATTGAATTTTACTCAAAGAGTGAAGCAGAGGAAGAAGAAGAAGAGGCCCCAGTAGATGCAGAAGTGGCCTATGAGACTGTAGAAGAAGAAACTACTCTCGAGGTGAGCAAGATTGCAGTACTCTCAGGAGTGCCTCGCTTCCATACACTCAGATTCAAAGGAGTGCTTCAAGGACAATCAATCACTGTGTTACTGGATGGAGGAGCAACACATAACTTCATTGATTCAAATCTGGTTGAAAGGAGGAAACTACATACTAAAAACTTTGGAGGCTTCACTGTTATCATTCTAGGTAATCATTCTATGAAATGTTGTAGATGGATTCCTAAATTGCATATTCTGTAAGAGAAATTACCATTACAGATAGTTTTTATGTTGTGTATGTGGATGATACTAACATGGTTTTGGGAGTACAATGGTTGTATTCCATTGGGAAGCATTCAATAGACTACCAAGTTCCTGAAATTATCTTCAAGGGAAAAAATGGAAAGGAGGTAGTGTTGAAGGGGATCAAAACCTATCCAAAACAAGTGGTAAGTGCACACAGTATGAGATCCATACTAAGGCATGGAGATATTGAATGGGCTGTAGAATGCCTAATCACCATAAAGGGTAACTCATTGGAAGTATCCCAATATCCAGAAGACATTCAGAAGTTGGTCCAGAAGCATGAGAACGTGTTTGGGGACCTCCCTCAAGGTAGGCCACCTGATAGAGGAGTGGAGCATAGGATTGAGTTGGAGATAGGCACCTAACCTATCAAGGTGCACCCCTACAAGCACCCAAAAAGATTCAAGGATGAGATAGAGAGAACCATCAAGGAACTTCTTGACTTGGGATTCATTAGACCGAGTTCAAGTCCTTTCTCCTCATCGATAGTCCTTGTGAAGAAGAAAGATGGGACCATGAGGATGTGCATAGATTACAAAGCTCTCAACAAGAAGACTATCAATAACATATATCATATTCCAAGGATTGATGAGCTTATGAATGAGCTCCATGGGGCCAAGTACTTTTCAAAGATTGATATTCGATCTTGTGACCATCAAATCAACATGAAAGAAGAAGACATCCAAAAGACAACATTCTAGTGTCACCATGGAAACTTTGAGTTTCTAGTTTTTCCTTTTGGCCTAACCAATGCACCTGCGAATTTTCAATCTTGCATGAACAGAGTGTTCAGTAGGAAGCTCCGTAAGTTTGTACTTGTTTTCTTTGATGATATTTTGATCTATAGTATGACTTGGGAAGAGCATTTGCATCATTTGGATATTGTACTAACAATCTTGGCAGATCAATATTTTTATTGAAAGCTAACCAAGTGTGAGTTTGGAATGACTGATATTTTGTATCTTGTTCATGTTATTGGTCAAGATGGAGTTAAGGTTCACATGGAATAGATCCAAGCCATTCTAGATTGGCCTATTCCTAAAAATATCACTGAACTGAGAGGTTTCATTGGGATATGTACCTACTACCAAAAGTTTTCCAAAGTCTTTTCCAAGTTGACATATCCTTTAACAGACCTCACTAAGAAAGGAGGTTTCCATTGGTCAGAAGAATCTGAACAAGGGTTCAACATAATGAAGGAGGTAATGAGCAGTTGTCATGTTCTTGCACTTCCAAAATTTTCTCAACCTTTTTTTCTTGAGTGTGATGCTTCAGGGAATGGAATTGGAGTAGTCTTGATGCAAAATAAGCACCCCTTGGCCTTTGAGAGAAGAAATTTGCATCCCCGCGAAAGGTTGTATTCAGTCTATGACAAAGATATTCTAGCCATCATGCATGCATTATTCAAGTTCATACAGTATTTGGTAGGAGGTAAGTTCATTATCAAGACTGATCACAACAGTTTGAGACACTTCTTAACCCAAAAGGAGTTGAATGATAGGAAATAGAAGTGGGTAAGAAAGATCCAAGCATTTGAATTTGATATTGAATATAAGGAGGGTAAGATAAACATTATAGCCGATGCACTTTCTAGAAAACCCACACTTGCATTGCTCAAATTTCATGATGATTGGAAAGTACAGCTTGGGGTAGAATACACAAAGAACCAGTTTGCTTGTGATTTGTTTGATGGATTAATTCATGATGATGCTTATAAGGTTCTCAATGATATTATTTATTATAAGGATATGATCTTTTTAGTTCCAGAATCCATACTAAAGAAGAAGATCCTTGAGGCTTCCCATGATGTGCCTTTAGCAGGTCATCCGGGGTTTGTCAAGACTTACAGGAAAGTGAGGGAAAGGTTCACATGGAATATAATGAAGAAGGAGGTGATGTAGTATGTCAGGCCATGTGTGGCATGTCAGAAAAATAAATTAGATCATACTCATCCAGTAGGGCTCGTACAAACACTCCCCATTCCTGATCAGAAATGGGAAAGTGTATCGATGGATTTCATCACCGGGCTTCCAAAAAGCTAAGGTAAAGACAATATTTTGTTGTGGTTGATAGATTGACTAAATATGCACATTTCTTTGCTTTCAAAACTAATATTGCAGCCATCCAAGTGGTTGAAATTTTCATCAAAGAAGTCTTCAAACTTCATGGCATACCCAAGTCCATCATCAGTGAAAAGGATAGCAAGTTTACTAGCAATTTTTGGCAAGAACTGTTCAAGTTAATGGGGACAAGTTTGGACATGAGCACCAGCTACCATCCACATACTGATGTCCAAATAGAAAGAGTGAACCAATGGCTGGAAGGGTACTTAAGAAACTATGTCACCAACCAACAAAAGTCATGGACTACTTGGCCCCATTTGGGAGAGTTTTCTTACAACACTACTTTTCATCTCTCGATTGGTATGTCTCCCTTCAAAGCTCTTTATGGATATGATGCAATTACTTTTGATAATATGATATTTGGTGATTGTAAGACACATAAGGCAAAGGATTGGCTCCAAGAGAGTCATGACATACTTAGGACTCTCAAGGAAAACTTACAAGTAGCACAAAATCGACAAAAAATGCATGCAGACAAGCATAGAGTTGAGCGAGCTTTCCAAGTGGGAGATTTGGTATATTTGAGGTTGAATCCCTATAGACAGTCATCATTGAATTCTAAGGGGTCTGAGAAGTTGCATCCAAGATTCTATGGCCCCTACCAAGTTTTGAGAAAGATCGGGGAAGTGACTTATGAGCTAGAGTTGCCTTGGGAAGCCGGATTCACAATGTTTTCCGTGTGTCCTGTTTGAAGAAAGCAGTAGGGTAGAAAGTCAAAGTTTCACAAGACTTTCCACCCCTTGATGATGAAGGAAATTTGGTGCTGATCCCTGAGAGGATTTTGGAGGTGTGAGAGAAGAAAGAATCTAAGGAGTAGGATCCTTAATTAATTTTTGGTGCAATGGGAAGGACTGCCTAGTGAGGATGCCACTTGGGAAGGAGAGCATATCTTACAGCATCCCAATTTGAAATTGCTTGAGGACAAGCAATCTTGGGTAGGGAGGACTGTCATGTCCCCTCAAAAATGAACATTGGATTAATATCCTAACCCAACCAATCCCTTGGTTTGAGGAGACAACTTCAGTATCATGGGGTTAATTTTTGTATTCCAGGCATTTAATCAATTAGGAGTGTGCATTTAATTTTATCCAAAGTTTATTATGCACTTGGAATATTTAATTTTGATGCATTTAATATTTTTATTATGAATAAATGAGGATAATGCTCCACTAGGGCGCATTAGTGGATAAGGTTGACTCAGAGGATACTTGAGGAAGAAGTTAAGAAGAAAGCACATAAATCTGGAAAATCAGAAAAAAGGAAAGACAGATAGATTAAATCAGAAAAGCAACAAAAACTCAGGAAAAGCAACATAAAGCAGAAAGCAACATAAAAGAAGAAAGCATGAAAGTTCAAAAAAGAAGGAAACTTCAAAAAATGCTAAAGCAGAAAGTGGAAAAGCAGAAAGAGTTTCTAGCCATCATGCATGCATTATTCAAGTTCATACAGTATTTGGTAGGAGGTAAGTTCATTATCAAGACTGATCACAACAGTTTGAGACACTTCTTAACCCAAAAGGAGTTGAATGATAGGAAATAGAAGTGGGTAAGAAAGATCCAAGCATTTGACTTTGATATTGAATATAAGGAGGGTAAGATAAACATTGTAGCTGATGCACTTTCTAGAAAACCCACACTTGCATTGCTCAAATTTCATGATGATTGGAAAGTACAGCTTGGGGTAGAATACACAAAGAACCAGTTTGCTTGTGCTTTGTTTGATGGATTAATTCATGATGATGCTTATAAGATTCTCAATGATATTATTTATTATAAGGATATGATCTTTTTAGTTCCAGAATCCATACTAAAGAAGAAGATCCTTGAGGCTTCCCATGATGTGCCTTTAGCAGGTCATCCGGGGTTTGTCAAGACTTATAGGAAAGTGAGGGAAAGGTTCACATGGAAAGGGATGAAGAAGGAGGTGATGCAGTATGTCAGTTCATGTGTGGAATGTCAGAAAAATAAATTAGAGCATACTCATCCAGTAGGGATCTTACAACCACTCCCCATTCCTAATCAGAAATGGGAAAGTGTATCAATGGATTTCATCATCGGGCTTCCAAAAAGCCAAGGTAAAGACAATATTTTGTTGTGGTTGATAGATTGACTAAATATGCACATTTCTTTGCTTTCAAAACTAATATTGCAGCCATCCAAGCGGCTGAAATTTTCATCAAAGAAGTATTCAAACTTCATGGAATACCCAAGTCCATCATCAATGACAAGGATAGCAAGTTTACTAGCAATTTTTGGCAAGAACTGTTCAAGTTAGTGGGGACAAGTTTGGACATGAGCACTAGATACCATCCACATACTGATTTCCAAACAGAAAGAGTGAACCAATGGCTGGAAGGGTACTTAAGAAACTATGTCACCGACCAACAAAAGTCATGGACTACTTGGCCCCATTTGGGAGAGTTTTCTTACAACACTACTTTTCATCTCTCAATTGGTATGTCTCCCTTCAAAGCTCTTTATGGATATGATGCAATTACTTTTGATAATTTGATATTTGGTGATTGTTATACACATAAGGAAAAGGATTGGCTCCAATAGAGTCATGACATACTTAGAACTCTCAAGGACAACTTACAGGTAGCACAAAATCGACAAAAAATGCATGTAGACAAGCATAGAGTTGAGCGAGCTTTCCAAGTGGGAGATTTGGTATATTTGAGGTTGAAGCCCTATAGACAGTCATCATTGAATTCTAAGGGGTCTGAGAAGTTGCATCCAAGATTCTATGGCGCCTACCAATTTTGAGAAAGATCGAGGAAGTGGCTTATGAGCTAGAGTTGCCTTTGGGAAGCCGGATTCACAATGTTTTCCATGTGTCCTGTTTGAAGAAAGCAGTAGGGTAGAAAGTCAAAGTTTCACAAGAATTTCCACCCCTTGATGATGAAAGAAATTTGGTGTTGATCCCTGAGAGGATTTTGGAGGTTTGAGAGAAGAATCTAAGGAGCAAGATCCTTAAGTAATTTTTGGTGCAATGGGAAGGACTGCCTAGTGAGGATGCTACTTGGGAAGGAGAGCATATCTTACAGCATCCCAATTTGAAATTGCTTGAGGACAAGAAATATTGGGTGGGGAGGATTGTCATGTCCCCTCAACAATGAACATTGGATTAATATCCTAACCCAACCAATCCCTTGGTTTGAAGAGACAACTTCAGTATCATGGGGTTAATTTTTGTATTCCATGCATTTAATCAATTAGGAGTGTGCATTTAATTTTATCCAAAGTTTATTACGCAATTGGAATATTTAATTTTGATGCATTTAATATTTTTATTATGAATAAATGAGGATAATGCTTCACTAGGGCGCATTAGTGGATAAGGTTGACTCAGAGGATACTTGAGGAAGAAGTTAAGAAGAAAGCACATAAATCCGGAAAATCAGGAAAAAGGAAAGACGGATGGAGCAAATCAGAAAAGCAACAAAAACTCAGGAAAAGCAGCATAAAGCAGAAAGCATGAAAGTTCATAAAAGAAGGAAACTTCAGAAAATGGAGAAAATACTAAAGTAGAAAGTGGAAAAGAAAACAGAAAAGGAAAAAGGAGGAAAGCAAAGCAAAAAGGAAAAGGTAGGAAATCTAGCTTTCCTTATCCACTCAAGGAGGCCGCATTAGATAAGGAGACTTCCTCCTCAAGTACCCAATCTCTATAAATGAATCAGTGTGCACCACATTCACATCTTTTGTTAGTTGGATGTTTAGATTAAGAGCAATTTTGCCTCGGAGACTTGGGAGATGTGCCCCTAGTCCAAGCTGGGAGATGTACCCCTACTTCCTGTGAGAGGATGATGGTATTCAACCATTATAACTGAGTTTATTTGTAGGTCCTGTAGCTGATCAAGTCAAATTTGAATTTCATAAGAAGCATCATTTAGTTCATGGTTCGAATCTCTAAGCTTCCTATGGGTTTCTAGAGCTAGATTATTGTGTAGAAGAGGAGAGGTGTTTCTATCATGTTTTTAGAGGCCTGTCGGACCGTATCTGATGTAATGATAGTCAATGTAAACCTATGATATCATTCATGTCAATTAAAATTACAGAATTCTGAATTATTCTCATATTTCTCCACCCTCTCTAGATTTGCATAGAAATTGACTAGTTTTCAGACTATCTTAAATAAATGAATGAGTAGAGGTCCAAATGAGTTTATTTCTATTCCTGATGTTAATTAACATATTATATGACCCAATCCATTTATGAGTTGAAGAATCCGTGAGCCTTCTCTACCTGTTTGGGAGTTCCTGAATTTTACTCGTTGTGCAATCCTGAATGCAATTTTGCTTATATCTTTGTGAATATTTCTCATAACTTATTTAAAAATTTTGGGGTGACCTATGACTGTGTATTGACAAATATTTTATTTTATTTATCCTCTCCGAGTCAGAAACATTCATCCATAGATTCCATTCAAAGTTTAGAGCCATACTAGTCTACATATGATGGGGTGCCCAGGAGAATTGGAGTATATTTGAGCCTTGATGATATTGAAACATCAATGGTACCATTAATTTGTGCATATGTATTAACATATATCAGAGCCTTCCTTCCATCCAGATATTTTGATCTTGTCCACCCTTAGTCAAACTAGCTCCTAGAAACATTGTTTTAATTGATTCGTTGATGAAGTGAGTTTTTGTATCACTAATCCTATTTGGTACATTACATTTAAATGGATAAATATGAACACTACTTGCCTACATGGGTTCCTTGCTTTACATTGAGCTGGGCCTTACTCAAGGTGAGCACTAGAATCTTGAGCAAATCAACAACCACTCAAGTTCTAAAAAATAATACCATTTATTCAAAAACTCATAACATAACAACACTAAGGTATTCACTACAATTCAATTGGACTATATAAAGTACTTTACAACAAGTTAGAGTGAGAGAGTGAGTCCATTTATCTTCACTCAATGCTTATTTATACTAAAAGACTATAACAAGGCCTTCAATCAATCCTTGATTGAAGGGTGTTTGTCTCACTGATCCCTATAATCATGCACCCTTATTTCAAGGAGCTTGATTCCTCCTACACTTTGGATGCCTTAATCAACAATTTGAATGAGGATCATGACTTGGTTGGTCTCCTTAAGTGCTTTCACATCTTTTATGATTTGTAAGGGAACATAATCCCATATTTCTCTCATGTGTTGTTGGTTGTTCGTTCATTGAGATTAGTCCATTAAGAAGCCTAGATTCAACCTTCTCACTTCATCATTAGTCCATAGTCTCCAACAATGCACAACTCATTCAATAATTCATGATTAAACTAAAGTGTATCACATTTATCTTCGAAAAATCAAGCAACCATAAAAGTCAAACATGCATAACCCAAAATGTCTCATATTATCATAATCTTTAGAGTTTTATAGGCTTTAGTCTTTTAGGGCATAAAATATACCACATAAAGAGTAAAACAACCTTGGAATCCTACAATCTAATGGCCCATCAATTACTTGGGTGAGACCCAGGTTCAAATCCAACTACCTACCATTATAAACCCCAGGATAGTGCCAACAACTCACAACCCATCACCTCGTAGGGAGCTTATGACTTATCAAGGGCCAGGATGGGGTCCCACTTAAGGGGGCAACCTACCTTTCTAACCTTACCACAATGGGACAAATATCTCATTGGGGATTTGAACATGGGTGAGGATAATGCGAAACTTACATCCTCACCATTTGAGCTAATGCTCATTGACATGCCATATCAAATTGTTGTGTGTGATGGAGCAATGTTATTGAGGACATCAACCAAGAAAGGAGAGGGGAGAATGTCAAAGGAGAGGGGAGAATGTCAGTGGCCAATTTCCCCATGTATTAAATAAAAAAAAAGATATTTGAAATAATACAATATATATATAATATTAAAATTAGTTACTTTCTCTTGTCATGTTTTAAGGCATTGAAATTATAAAGCATTATAATGTAAAATATGAGACATTATTTTAATGTATGGATTCATTATATGCTATTTAATATGAGGCATTTTAGGCTAAGAGGGGTAATGGAGGAAATTGGCCCAACGAAGGGAGAGAGGACTGAGTTGCCATGTACATGAGGGGCTTTTACCTTGTTTAGCACAAATGATCACAATTTTGTTGAAAGCACTAACAAGATTACCTCCATGTTTGAGTGAGTTGTACTAGTGCATCCACTAAGAGACTCAATTCTATTTATAAGAGATAAGTCATATGTACGTGCATGCCTATTTAAATCAACGAAAATAATTAAAACTTTCCCAATATGGATTTAATGCTATGTTATGACTCTATAATGGATGAAGTTCTTTTATTTATTTATCTTGCTATCAATATATATTTTTATGCTTAAAATCATTTCAAATCAAATCATTAATGTGCATTTTTTTTTTGCCGATAACCCTGGAACCAAATAAGAAAATCCGAACTAGACAAAGTATCTTTACATCTACCATGTATTTAAATATATTTTACTTTCATTTTTACTACTTTATAAATTTAATGCTACACTATTAATAATGTAAATACTATGTTACTTTTTGAGTTCAAGATCTAATATAAGCAAAGAAGGATCAAAAGGAAACGGGATGTCGATATTTGATTGTTTAAAATATCAATGATCAAGATGAATTGTGTTTGTTTATTTTATATAAGAAGTTATAATTATTTTGTGGTTTTTGTTTTTTATTATTATAATTTTTTTTAATTAATTTTATTAGTAGTAGTGTAACAAATCTACTGGAGTTATAAATATATTTAACTATTTTCTAGATTTAAAAAACAAAAATAAATAATTATATATTAAAATAAAAAATTCTCACTTTCATTTATTATTATTATAAAAATAAAAATAAACATTAATAACATAAAACTTTACTTTATATTATTATAAAAATAAATATATATTAATAACTTAACTGTAAAATATAAAAATCCATATTTTACAAATAAAAATTTACAAACATTTCCATAATAAAACCTTATGCCACATACCTTTTCATTGATATATTTCTATAAATCATACTAGTAACATGACTCACGGTAAACGGTACAACCATAATACATTTCCATAAATATTACCAATAACATGACATAAATCCTCTACATTAAAAGTTAGGGATCAATATCTACATTAAAAGCTTTATGACACGAGTTACCAAAGCTACGATGATCCAATCCTTATAGTTATAGTTAGGTAATAAAAGATTATCCTAGTACAATCAATCGTTCTCCTAACAACTTCCATCGGGGTATGAGTTGTCTATGCCGTGGAAGGCCATAAATAATTTTACTTGACAACTAATTTTTATTTTTAATAAAAAAAATAGATTTTTCAATTAGATAATTTAGATTAATTTTGTGAATGTTGCAAAGTAGTTTATTTTTTACTTTTTCAAGGTTAATATATATTTAAAAATAATAATTGAAAGAATTAATGATTATTAAAATATCAATAATTTATTTATTTAATTTCAATGTATGCCATATTAATATTATTTAGCAATGTGTGCTATTGTGATATATTTAGTAAGGTATGACATAGTTATATTATGTATTTAAATATAAACAATAATTTTTGTATATTAATCTTCGATTTAGATATACTATAGATACAAAACAATATTTTGTGAAATAAAATTATATATTGTAAAAATTTGGTATTGATTTTTTTATATCAAAATTGATATTTTTGGATTTTAAAATTCACACTTTTTTAATTGAAATAATATTTTTGGAATCAAAACTTATATTTTTGAAATTAAAATTATTAAAATTCACACTTTTGAAAACAAATATTTGCATTTTCATACTTCATTTTTCATTTTAAAACATTGATGTTCACACTTCCGAAATTGAAATTCACACTTTCTTTGCTAGAGATTTATTTATTAATCCAATTTTGAAATTGTCATTACTGATTTATTATGAATGCTTTGTAAATAGGTTACAATGGCTCATTGAAATCATCATTCATATAATAAATTGTCCATAAGCATGTTATGAGATATATACAAAATATTTTTAAGTGTATTAAGGTACATACTATAATTACTTAGTTATTTATTTATGTTATTACTCGTGTATTCAAATATTAGCCCAAAAGGGGTTGGATTCATTAGTGAGAAGTGAGGAGTTTTTCATCAATGGGCAAGGTTCAACTTTCGTGAGGGATTTTCCTAGAGACATGAAGTCACTTTGAGTTAGTGGTCGAATGTGTGGTTGTACTGAGAGAGATTATATTAAATGATATCATTACGTATGCACACATAAATGGATCAAATTCGACCTCTATGTCCTTCAAGTTTCAGTCCAAAGGGGTTGGATCCATTAGTTAGAAGTGATGATTTTTTCACCTATGGACGAGGTTCAATTCCTTTGAGGAATTTCCTAAAGCCACGAGGTCACCTTGAAGTACTGGCCAAACATGTGGTTACGCCCAAAGATATTAGATGATCTCATTAGTCATGCATACATAAGTAAATCAAACCCCAACCCCATGTCCTTCAAATTTTGAAAACATAATTTTCTCTAATGTTAGGTGTTTGTTTATCATACGGCTAGGGTTTATCCTCCATTACTAAGCTTAACCATTGACACTATTTGAAAAACATTGTTGAGGATATTGTTTGCGAATCCAAGATAGAATCTCTCCCATCCTTAATCTCGTTTGATGTATGTAGGATTTCATTGGGGCAATAACTCGAAGATATACATAAAAAATAATGGGCGGAAACCTCCATTCTCAAATTGAAGCTTTTAATACTTGGTTATATTTCTAAATATGAGCAAAAGAATCCAACATTTGCAAAGGAGATTTGTGAAAAGATTAAAATCTATCCCTTAATTGGATCTTTCGTCCTCAAAACCAAGAATAAAAACCCTTATTTTTGTTGCATGCACTATGATTGCAAAATTTACAAGCCTCTAGCGTAGTCAAGAGCTATAGAAATATGGGTAACAAAGCAATGGACACCCAAGATACAAGGAAAAGTATTATCATTTGCACTTTTCCTACGCTATTTTTCTTTTATCTTTTCCAATGGGGAGAAAAGTGACTTGATTTTCACTCTGGGTAATACTTCGTGAGATCCAAAGGTATCTTGATTTCAATATAAACAATGAAATTACCACAACTCATGTGTGGGTTAGGTTTCCTCAACTCCCTTTTATTTTATGGGATGAAATCTCTCTAGAAACACATTCCGGGTGCCCTAACCCTGAGATCCTCGAGGAAGCCGACATACAAAAAAAGGCCTGGAAGGTAGAAGCAAGCACTTCCAGTCCACCCAAGATATGTCCATGCCTGACAGAGAAGCGCAAGAGAGAGACTCAACAAACACATCAAGTTGAGGACACTTAGAAGAAGCAATGGAGTTCCCATTCCCCACCACCTGAGCATGATCCTGAGGAAGAGAAGGAGTTTGAGGAAATGCCACCTTCGAGACAGTTACCGGGAAAGAGACTAATTGGGTCTGCCTGCCAGAATATTTTCCAACAGTTTGGCGACCTACTAGAGATTGCACCTGCATAAGTGAGTGAACAATTGCAAGAGCCGATGCAAGAGTAGGCATGACAAGGGAAACAACAAGAGCAACCTCCCCAGCAAGAGAAAGTACAAGAATATGTGGCAGTGTCAAAGTAGTAGAAAACCCAAGAGCAAGGGCCAAGATCTCTGCAGTTGACACAACAACCGATAGTAGAACCCCTGAGTCCTGGCACGCAGAAGGAGGATACTACGTAGACAGTCTCTGAGATCATATAGCACCTCAAGTCCAACCTGGCTGGGTGGATCAAGTATTTCAAAAAGATATTAGCGATCACCTCCAAAAGCTACAAATGGTCCTGTACATTACGCTAGGGACATCAATGGTGCAGATGTTGGATTTAGAGACGTCTAATTACAATAATTAAGTTGGACATACGTGCATTATGATTATGATATCAAATACTGTCGCAAGATTACATTTATGTAATGATTAAGAAATGCCAAACAATGTGATTAATTAAGTCATGGCATTATACGTATTTAAATAAGGTTTTGGATACAAATACATATAGAATAATGTTAATCAATTATAATTGTTAATGGACCGATTATAGTTGATTAAAATAATAGCAGTAATAAATTTGAGCTAAATAAGGAAATCAGAATTTATTCTGATTTATTTCAGTTTTTTCTGAAGTTTCCCGATTTCAAGATTTTTATAAAATCGGAAATTCCAGATTTCTTTTCAGACTTGTTTCCCAAGTATTAGCTAAATTTCAGCAGCCCTAGGATTAGAATTTTTCTTTGGCACTACTATAAAAGGGCTGAGTCTCCAAGGCTTGTGATCATCCAAAAAAAAAAAATTGTCTGCTCCATTTGAAGACAGGATACTCTCCAGAGAAAAGGATTGCAAGTTCTTGGAAGGATTCGAGAGCCAACAACTCAAGTCAAGACCAGGAGCGTATCAACCCAAAGCCTTAGAAGCTGTCCGCGGCCTTTGAAGATGGAAAGTGAGTTCTGCTGTGCATTAAGCTTGATTTCTAAGTTCCGCTGTGCATTAAGTTTAATTTCTTGCATAGGAGTAGATCTTGGTTAGGGTTTAAAGTAATTAGTTATACCCACAAGTAAAACCATCAATTGGTATCAGAGCCTCCCTTATGTGAGAATTGCAGTTTGAAGTCCAAGTCTCCATGGCTGAAATTGCTGCGTGTGATCCCCTGAGTATGAGATGTGTTTTCTATGAAATGCTGTGTGTGGAAACCCATGTTTATGCTTTGTTTTTTTTTAAGTGCCACAAAATCAGATCGGGCAGCCTACGTTTATGTTTTTCTGATATGAGTTTTACTGTGCCACGAAATCGGATCTGGTAACCCGTGTTTATGCCTTGCTTGAATTTAATCTTTATAAGTGCCAGGATTCGAATCCAGTGGTCACAGGATAGCTGGGTTTACGCCTTGCTGGAAGTTGATCTTTCTAAGTGCCACGATTCAGATCTTGTGGTCACACGATAGCTAGTGTTTTTTTTCCTTTGTTTGAAATTTAATTTTTATACATGCCACGATTACAATCTGCTGGTTGAAAGATAGTTTGGAATTGGTTCTTGGCAACCCTTTTTTTCTAAATTATGCCCATGAATCGATCTCGCGATAGCTTGGTTCTTGTACTTGTCACGATTCAGAAGGAAATTGATCTAGGGTTTAGCTATGGCTGAATATTGTGCATTTTTTTTTAAACTCTGTCTTTTATGCCGCAAACTTCAGAAAAGGAAATCGCTCCGGTGATTAAATGATGGCTGGGAATTGTTGGTATTTTCTTTATCTTTGCGATTTTGTTTCCCCCTTATGCCTGTTAACGATCTGAAGCTGAATTGCTTTTTTATCTCTGCAAAACGATCTGAAGTTCAAATGCTTTTCTCTATGAAATCTATGCATAACGATCGTAAGTTCAACGTTCATTTATGTTTGTGCTATAAGTTGTAGAGATGTTAGAAAGTCACCTCATAGTTGTCTGGTATATGCATTTGTTGTGTTAAATATTAGTTCCAGATTGTAGTCACCATAATGGTTGTAGTGAGGACTGACCAGACAACTACCTGCTATGGTATTGGTTCAGTATTTAAACTGACTTCATGCAAGTAACGTAATGGTGGATTTAAGTCAGAGCTTTT
Source organism: Larix kaempferi (assembly GCA_027924585.1). Taxonomy (NCBI): domain Eukaryota; kingdom Viridiplantae; phylum Streptophyta; class Pinopsida; order Pinales; family Pinaceae; genus Larix; species Larix kaempferi. Next base: position 1,478,116 of record BSBM01000134.1, read on the forward strand.
GTGTGTTTTGCTACTCTTACACTGATTACTGGAAAGACATATATTATAAATAACTTTCTATACTGTCTGCCTGGAAATGGCAATCTTAAGTTTAGTATTTCTGAATGTGATACTTTCTTTTAGAGATGTTAATATTTTACTTGAACAAGCACATATTATCAACTGTTAAGTTAACAAATAAGGGTGATGATTTTAGGTATAATTTTGGAATCTAACTAAAGGCGTTTTATGTATACATGTGTTGTTTTCGCATGAGTCAAGCATTGATGTTCGCAAAACGAACCGCTCTGTGTAAGACGATTGCAAGGATGACTCATGACAAGCTCAATGGACGTGGGTGTTAGCTTTCCCAAAGGAGGGTTGGCACCTGCTAAGTTGTTTGGTGCATAAGGGTGATGTATAACAAATAAGTTGCAACACACATATGCTGGCAATGTCTAGAAAAGCATTTGGGGCTTGGTGCACCAGGTCCGTTAGTGACCTTCCTTCCCCACTTGACTGGCCTGGTCGTTAGCAAATGGATATGTCAATCTGGCCCAAAGGCGGAAAAGACAATAAGGTAATGATTGCGCCCAAAGGTGTTTTTCATTATTGAGTGGTGTTTTGGCTAAAAGATTCAATGGAGCACATAATTTAATTTGGGCCTTTAGATGGATTTTAGAATTATGATTAAAGATCAAATCGTGATGCATAATATCTAATTTTTCCTTTTGTTCTTCAATTTTCAGATCTAAACATAATGTCAAGTCTAAGTCAAATTAAGCCCCTCATGGGGAACAATTTCAAACAGTGGGAAGAAAAGCTGAAATTAGTCTTAGGGATCATGCAATTGGACACTGCACTGAGATTTGATCGCCCCAAGCCCAATAAAGAGGGTGAAGAAACTCCCCAAGAGAAGGCTGATATTGATAGATGGGAGCATTCAAATCGCATGTGCATAATGGTGATGAAGCAAACGATCCATGAGACTTTTCGGGGCATAATACCTGATACAGAGACCGACACTATTAAATACCTTAAGGCCCTTGAAGAGAAATTCACAAAGAGTAAAAAGACTGAAGTTAGTACACTCTTTGTGAAGTTGGCAACAATAAAATACAAGGGAAAAGAAGGGGTTAGAGAGCATGTTATTGAGATGACAAGACTGCAACGTGCCTTGAAAGGGCATAATTATGACATCTCTGATGAAGTTCTCATTGAGTTCATTTTTCTGTCTCTCCCGTCCAACTTTAGTCAATTCAAGATGACTTATAATTGTCAAAAAGGGACGTGGACACTACCTGAGTTTGAGGCTCAGTTGGTGCAGGAGGAAGAGAGACAGAAAATGACTAAGGGGGAAAGTGCTCATGTAGTAACATCTAATCCTAAGGGTAAAGGCAAGAAGCGCAAGTTTGTTGCCAAGGTAGCTGCAAACAATGCCGCGCAGAAAAGCAAGAAGGAAGATACTTCTGCGAAAGCAGAAGAAAAGAACTGTTTTTTCTGCAAAGCGTCAGGACATACAAAGAAATTATGCACTAACTATCATGCATGGTTGGCAAAGAAAGGTATGTCTCTTGCTTTAGTTTGTTCTGAAGTTAATTTAAGTTCTGTATCTAGATATACTTGGTGGATAGATTCAGGTGCAACGACTAACATCAGTATGTCGATGCAGGGTTGCCTAAGCCATCGCAAGCCAAGTGAGGCGGAGCGCTACGTTTACGTAGGAAATGGCAACAAAGTAGAAGTGAAAAGCATAGGAAAATTTAGATTATTATGTAAGACAAGATTTTATTTAAGTTTTGATGCTTTAGTGGTTCCATCTTTCAGAAGGAACCTAATTTCTGTATCTTATTTGGACAAAAATGGTTATGTATGTTCATTTGGTAATGGAAATTTCAGTTTGTGTCAAAATTCTAAGCTTCTTGCTTCTGGTATCCTGTCTTCTTATGATAATCTTTATTTTCTAGATATAGACACTTCACATTCAGAGGCACTGCATGTAGATAATAGAAAACATAAATTAACTTGCGAGAAATCTCCAACATTATGGCACAAGCGATTAGGACATATCTCTATGAAAAGGATAGAACGTCTTGTGTCTAATGATATTCTCCAACCTTTAGATTTTACAAACTTAAGTGATTGTGTGAATTGTATAAAGGGAAAACAAACTAATAAACGTAAGTATGATGCAAAAAGATGTAATGATGTCTTAGAATTGATTCATACGGATATCTGTGGTCCTTTTCCAAAAGCTACAAGAAATGGTCACCGTTACTTTATCACATTCATAGATGATTATTCAAGATATGGTCATATTTACTTAATAAAAGAAAAGGCGGAAGCATTAGACGTGTTCATAAAGTTCAAAACGGAAGTTGAGTTACAACTTAACAAACGTATAAAGTCCATTCGTTCTGATCGTGGTGGTGAATACTAGGGTCGTTATGATGGATCAGGAGAACAACGTCAAGGTCCCTTTGCAAAATACTTAGAGGAATGCGGAATTGTGCCTCAGTATACGTTGCCAGGTTCGCCTGCAATGAATGGTGTTGCTGAACGGCGAAATCGCACCCTTAAAGACATGGTGAGAAGTATGATTGCTCGTACAACTCTACCTGAGAATTTGTGGGGAGAAGCCTTAAAGACTGCAGCATACATACTTAATAGAGTGCCTACTAAAGCAGCTAACAAGACCCCTTACGAGTTATGGGTTGGGCGCAAGCCTAGCTTGAATCATTTGAGAGTTTGGGGATGTCCATGTGAAGCTAGGCCTTATAAGCCAAATGAAAAGAAACTGGACGAAAGGACCATTAGTTGTTACTTTATAGGCTATTCTGAACGATCTAGGGGATACAAATTCTATAATCCAACAGAACATACAGTTTTCGAGTCAGGAAGTGCGAAATTTTTTGAGGATAATGAGTTTGTGGGGGGAGATATGACAAAAGATAGTATTTTTGAAGAAGAAGAGACGAATGCAAATGAGACTATGGACCAAAGTCCTGGTTTTGTTCAAATTCCGATTGCGTTTAGAAATGAGACTATGGACCAAAGTCCTGGTTTTGTTCAAATTCCGATTGCGTTTAGAAATACATCTTCTGACAATATGCAAACTTCATCATCACAAATAACTCAGTTAGAAACTCAACATGGAATAGAGAACACAAATGGACCTGAACCCAACCCAAACCCTGACATTGACATGACAAATGTTGATGGCCTAGGGCCTGTGGGAGATTCAGAAATTGATAATGATGTTCCTCCTCCTATTGAAGATCAAGTTGTAAATGAACCTCAAGAAAATCTAGTACCTGTGCCAATTAGGAGGTCTACTAGAGAGAAAAGATCTACACAATCTCAGGATTATGCATATCTTCAAGAACATGAGTTTGACATTGGCATGTTTGAAAATGATCCTGTTAATATCAAACAAGCTATGGAAAGCTCTAACTCTCAAATGTGGATTAATGCCATAAATGAAGAGATGAAATCTATGTATGACAATGACGTTTGGGATATCGTTCCGTTGCCTAAAGACAAGAAACCTGTTGGTTGCAAATGGATATTTAAGACTAAGCGGGATTCTAAAGGCAATGTTGAAAAATACAAGGCACGTCTTGTTGCGAAAGGTTTCACACAGAAAGAAGGCATTGATTATAAAGAGACTTTCTCTCCAGTTTCATCGAAAGACTCTTTAAGGATTATATTGGCACTTGTAGCACATTATGATTTAGAACTTCATCAGATGGATGTAAAGACAGCGTTTCTCAATGGTGACATTGATGAAACAATCTATATGAAGCAGCCAGAGAACTTTGTATCAGGTGATGCAGGGTCTATGGTTTGCAGACTTAAGAAATCTATCTATGGGCTAAAACAAGCATCTCGACAATGGTATCATAAATTTCACAAAGTTGTTAGCTCTTTTGGTTTTGAGTCTAACATAGTAGACGAATGCATATACCTTAAGTTCTGTGGGAGTAAATTTATTTTCTTAGTTTTATATGTAGGTGACATATTGCTTGCCAGTAACGATAAGGACATGTTGCATCAAACTAAGAATTTTTTATTTAAGAACTTTGAAATGAAAGATCTTGGTGATGCATCATTTGTTCTAGGGATTGAAATACTTAGAGATAGATCTCAAGGTATTCTAAGGTTATCCCAGAGGAACTATATCGATAAGATTCTAACAAGATTTGGCATGGAAAACAGCAAACCAGGAGATACCCCTGTATCAAAAGGAGACAAGTTTAGTCTAAAACAATGTCCCCAAACTGACTTAGATAAAAACATCATGAAAGATATTCCCTATGCCTCAGTCGTGGTTAGCATCATGTATGCACAAGTATGCACGCGTCCAGATATTGCGTTCATCACTGGAATGCTAGGGAGATATTTGAGTAACCCAGGTATGGAACACTGGAAGGCAGCCAAGCGAGTGTTGAGATATCTAAATAGAACAAGGGACTATATGCTCACGTATCGGAGATCGGAACAGCTCGAGGTCATTGGATATACTGATTCTGATTTTGGAGGATGTGTCGACAGCATGAAGTCAACATCAGGATACATCTTTATGATGGCTGGCAGTGCCGTGTCATGGAAGAGCACTAAGCAGTCATTGGTAGCCTCCTCCACTATGGCAGCTGAATTTGTTGCATGCTATGAAGCATCTAATCATGGCGTATGGCTCAAGAACTTCGTCGCAAGTCTGAAAATTGTGGATTCTATTCAGAAACCACTCAAATTATTATGTGACAACAATTCAGCAGTGTTATACGCAACCAACAACCGAAGTTCGTCAAAGTCGAAGTACATCGATATTAAGTTTTTGGTTGTAAAAGAGAGAGTGCAGAATAATGAATTATGTATAGAACACATAGGTACAGACTCCATGATTGCTGATCCTCTTACTAAAGGATTACCACCCAAGAAGTTTCACGAACATGTTGCTCGTATGGGTGTAATATCTATTTAGGATAGTTAGAAAATGTGGGAGTTTGAATATGTTTTAAGTTTTGTTTTTTGATGTTCTATGTAATGCAATTGTAAACAATTTTGATGATATATACAAATTGCATTCAGTTTCAGTTTCATTATTTCTTTCTTTAAAGTTTGATTTTTGACCTCATACAGTAAAGTAAAGGTGACTCAATTAGAAATAGGCACGTATAATCACACTTGCGTGTAATTTCTAAACTATATGTCCAAATCAGATTCATGTCATTTAGTTATGTTGGCAGCGTGATTTATGTCGGTTTAGTTGCGAATAAATGTGACAAGTGCTGCTTAAGTCCTTTGTTAGCATAATTGATGGACAGAATTGTTTAAGAAATACGATAAGAAAGACAGAAAAGTTGCATGCAATAAAGTTAAGGATATATAATCAAAAGGTTGCACTTGTCCATGTGGGAGATTGTTGGATTTAGAGACGTCTAATTACAATAATTAAGTTGGACATACGTGCATTATGATTATGATATCAAATACTGTCGCAAGATTACATTTATGTAATGATTAAGAAATGCCAAACAATGTGATTAATTAAGTCATGGCATTATACGTATTTAAATAAGGTTTTGGATACAAATACATATAGAATAATGTTAATCAATTATAATTGTTAATGGACCGATTATAGTTGATTAAAATAATAGCAGTAATAAATTTGAGCTAAATAAGGAAATCAGAATTTATTCTGATTTATTTCAGTTTTTTCTGAAGTTTCCCGATTTCAAGATTTTTATAAAATCGGAAATTCCAGATTTCTTTTCAGACTTGTTTCCCAAGTATTAGCTAAATTTCAGCAGCCCTAGGATTAGAATTTTTCTTTAGCACTGCTATAAAAGGGCTGAGTCTCCAAGGCTTGTGATCATCCAAAAAAAAAAACTTGTCTGCTCCATTTGAAGACAGGATACTCTCCAGAGAAAAGGATTGCAAGTTCTTGGAAGGATTCGAGAGCCAACAACTCAAGTCAAGACCAGGAGCGTATCAACCCAAAGCCTTAGAAGCTGTCCGCGGCCTTTGAAGATGGAAAGTGAGTTCCGCTGTGCATTAAGCTTGATTTCTAAGTTTCGTTGTGCATTAAGTTTAATTTCTTGCATAGGAGTAGATCTTGGTTAGGGTTTAAAGTAATTAGTTATACCCACAAGTAAAACCATCAGCAGAAACCTGACACTGCCGACCTGAGCCATGCCAAGGAGTTTAAGAAATAGGCCGATAAGGTGTTTCAATGAAAAATGAAGTTGAAACTGCTGGTGATTAGGGCAGTTGAACCACCAGTTACTCACGCAACCACTCCCTTATAATGAGATGAATCTAATTCTGGTGCCTACCCTAGAGTTGCAACACTATGTATCAGAAATATTTGCAAAGTTAGGCGATCTCCATGAGCAACTGAGCTAGTCCTATGTTGAGATAAAGCAAGTTCATAGAGAAGAGGTCCCATCATGACATCAGCTCGAAGTAGAGGTAGAGGTAGATAGATCTTATAAGGTACTCCTGGGACCTATCTATCTAGCTCCTGATTCACTCCATCCAACACATAAATTAACTAGATCATAGATACAATGGCTTCCCTCTAGCTAGAAGCAATGGAAATCTGGGCGCAAATAAATCCAGAACCATCCCTGAGGAGCTTGAGTTGGCCCAGAAGTTAGCCTATGCAGTGCATGCCTTAGATAATACCAAGCAAGCAATAATGACCTTGGATGGGGTCGTTAACTATAGTTTCAACATCTGGAACCATTTTCAAGATGCGCCAGAGTTACAACAAGTTGACCAGTGTATCAGAACCTAGGATTCCTTAGTAAGCTCGAAAAAATAGAGTATGGAACAACTGCCAATGTCTGTAAAGAAAGAGGTAATGTCCGAGATTAGTGCATTGACTAAGAATATTTCAGCTAGCCAGGTAGAGCAGCAGACCATCATGATAGCAGTTTCTGAAGCACAAGAGAAAGTGCAGAGACACTTTGACAATTTTTTTGAGCTCTAGGTGAGGGTTTCTCTATTCCTTCCTGTTGCAGAGGAGGAAAAACCGAAAATGAGACAAAGTAAGGCTGATGATGGTGATGCTTTCATTGCACGACTTAAAGAGATCACTGGTGAGCTCGAGTCAATTGAGAAGAGTTTCCAAGACTTTGTTAGTGGCATGCACACATCCCTGCCATATGTAGAATCTTTGGAGTTGTGAGCATAAGGGGAGTTTTGAGGTTTAAAATGGGCCTCTGGAGGGAAATAATAAAATAAGAGTTCTGAATTTTGGAGAGGAAAAAAAAAAAAAAACTACTTTTTTTTTATTCTGTTTTTGACATATCTCCTTATCGATTTACCCAAATTTTAAGTTTGGGAAATTTTGGGATGCATAATTTAATTCTTCATCTAATGCATACCCACATGGAATACTTTTGAGGCACCCACGGCATGAAAAATGAAAAATTCAATTAAAAAGCATATTTTAATACATAAAATAAGTTTTTATTGAATTTTGTGTCGTGGGTGCCTCAAAAGTATGCATTGTGGGTATGTGTTGGAATCATATTTGAAATATGCATCCAACGAATGCCCAAACTTGAAATTTGGGTAAACTGATAAGGATATATGTCAAAAATACAAGAAGAAAAAGTAGTTTTTTCTTTTTTCGCTCCATTTAAAAAAACAAATTTACCCCCATGGTTGACATCATCATCTTGAATCCTATTGTTTCTTATAAAGTGGATTTTGATGGTATATATATATATATATATTTGTGCCCATTTTTTACCTCAAAACTCCCCTAATGCTATGTGGCTTGGAACGATCCACATCTTAGTGTTGGGGGCATGTTGGTGCCCAAGTTTTGATTAGTTATTGCGCGCTGAGCCAATCAACGTCAGAATCAGTTGCGCCAAATAGAAATTAATTATCAACCGTGTGCCAATAAAAACTTCTATTGTGTTACTCCAACCTATATAAGGCCTATGATTGTGAAGGATATGGGTTGGTTGGTTGGTTGGTTCTGTAACTTATGTATTGTTTCAGATTCTGTTAGTAGTACAACGTTGTGCTAATAGTAATGGATGTTTTGATGTGATTATGTGTTAATCCAAGAGGTATGGGAATATATAATATGTCGAGCTGAGCATCTATAATATCATGGTGATACCTAAATTTTTCCATTTAATATAATGAAGTCCATGTTTTTGTATATTTTCTTGCTCGCTTCCTCCATGAATGAAAGATTACGAGTTGTGTATGTGTTGAATATATGTGAGCTATGGATCTAATATATGCATTGAAGTAAATTATTATAATTTCGAGTAGAAATAAATTAGTCCTTCCTGCAAAACCCTTATTCATGTTTCTGTGTAATTCTTGTGTGCATCTTAGGTGAGTTGCACTGATTTCCAACACCAGTTGTCTCTAATTAAAGTAGGTGATGCCACCATTCACCCCCTACATTTTCCCTTTCATTAAATACAATGTAGAATCTAATTTTTAGTGAGTTTTTAATCTCAAGATTGAACATACATACAAAATGTGAACAAACATTATTTTCTATGCAAATGATCACTACTTTAGATTGCTTCATTACCTTCGTTGATGGTGTGAGTCGTTGGTCAAAGAATTTGTCATTTGCTACTTGTGCCATTTATACCCCAACCCATACCCTATACCACATAGGTGGAGCATGTATTAGGTCTATCACTAAAAATCAAGTAGATTATGAAGTGGTAGTTGGGTTATTGAACAATGCCATCCACATCAGGATACACCATCTCCATTTCCACTTAGATTCCCAAATCATTGTCTTGCAAGTAAACAATGTGTATCATGTACTCATTTCACTCCTCTTTCGGAATTTTTTGCATGTATACCTCCTTTGATGATAGTTTGAAACCATCACGTTCACCCATGTCCATAGGAGTGCCAATACATTCACCAATCACATCGCTAATGAGGTCATCAAATGGCACCTATTACATAGATATTCAATCTAATCCTGGAAGCAAGTAAAGCATATGTGTTAGTCCCTAAACTACGCATCAACATAAAAGCATATAATTGTCCATAACCACAACATACATCGTGCATGTATACATCAAACCCATAAATGAGCCCAAAATTCTGCAAAAGATGGTGTGTGTGTGTGTGTGTCATCAAGTGTCATATACATCATGGGACTCATGGGCCACACATATAAAAATATGCCTTATGGGGGTACATTATAAACCTCCACCCATAGGCTATGCCAATGATGTATACAAAAAGGGGCTCCTATCCCTATACACAAATACAATACATGAGCACTCCCGACTCATTCAACCTCCCTTGGTAGTGGAGCACAAGGCCCCAAAATATCCAAAGGGGTCACCACCTGTTTCGACGGTGCTACTAGGCCTAGAATTGGCTCGAGGCCTAGAGTTGGATCTAGTCCCGGTGGTGGTGGAATCTGTCCTCCCTGGACTCCCTATGCAAGACGGTCAACCGATGTAACCTTCCATATCAGCTGGCACCAACCAGGTCCATAAACTACTAGAAGTCCCACAACATGGGATAGCTACTCCTCACCAAGGGTACCCAGTGGATGCTCATCCATATCCATGACCAGAATGGTCAGTTGCCTATCCAATTCAGACAACTCCTCAGTAGTCAAACCCTTGGAACAACACCCCCTGCAGGTGGAACACCATTTGTTGGTCCCACACCCCTCGTTGCTCCCCTTTTCCCAATAGCCCATTCATCACATCGTCGGTGGCAATAAGAACCTAGAGGGGGTGGTACATCTTCCATAGCTGGAATCCTAGGTGGTATAGGGAGCCTAACATTTGCATGAAGCATCACTAGATGTCTGTAGGTAAACATATATGCTAATATTGACGACATTAAATTATCGACCGAGATCCGTAGACTTAGAGGTGTTGACACTATATGTGCAGGGTCAAAGTAATCTACCTTAATCTAGCCTATCCTAACTTGACCTAATGCCGACAAACACACTCAATTATAATAAACAAAACAAACAAATCAGGATATCTATCTCAACACCTAGGGAAGAAGCCCGTTATAGAGAAGCCATATCTTACAAGTTAGGCCTAAAATCTAACCATTAGCATTTTAAAGATATGAGAAAATTAAAGTGCAGGAAGTAAAACTAAGTACTAAAAGTGAAAAAAAATAAAAGGAAATATAAACTATGGGAAAGCCAAACCAAACCAAAAGCAAAGAAAAAAAAACTCCTAAAAAACAATATAAAACAAGCTTGGAAATGATGCAAAAACACATGCTCTGGAGATGTCCTCGAGAAGATGCACCCAAGAAAATAAGAATGGAAGCGATGGAATTGAAATGAAAAGAAGAGCGGAGCTGAAGAAAGACAATGTATTTATGGTGGAATTAGCTTTGTACACTAAAAGATGAGTTTATCAGTTCACTTTGCGCTGCATTTATATTTATATCACAATATATACAACACACAAAATCGACATATATAAAATGCAATAACATGCACAACAATAATTTATTTACATAACATAATGTAATAAAATATAAATGTTTAACAATATAATATGACAATCTACGTATGTATAATTTTAATACCAAATAACAAATCAATGCTACGACAATATAATAAGACAGCACATATATTTTATGTAACAATTAACACATGAGGTGTAATAATCAAAACACCATATGAAAATGGATACCTAAGCATATAATGGAACTTTAATATTTACACAATATCCGTTTGTCAAATGGAGGCGAATGGTGTGGTGCGGAGGATGAAGTCAATCCCTGTATGAGTATAGAAACATAATTCAAAAGAATTAACTCCATTCACACGAAACAAAACTAGTGCTAGACATAAGTTACATGTAACAATATCAAACGACTTATATCTAATATGGAACGTTAAGTGCCCAAGCAGATGAGGGGTTGATGGTGAGATAAGTTGAGGATAAGCGAGGAATAGTGGATGCAATCTATATGGTTTGCAGAGACATATCTGGGTGCAACTATTCGAGCAAATGGTGCAGAAATACAGGTGAAATGACTATAAATATGAAGAAATTATAAGCTTGAATTGTGGGAAGAAATAACCAGCAAAAGGAATGGTTATAAGAGAATGAGTTATCAGTGAGTATGCCGAGAGTAATATAATTGAGAAAATAGCACGGGTGACTTCCTTTTAAAAGCGATCTCCAAACTCACCGAACGATAATTTCAAACAAATAAGTAAAATAAAATAACGTAGAATTAAAATTACCATAAAACTAGATTAAATCGAAACAAAATAAATCCTATACTAATAATTATAACAGATCATTACCCAAGTTGGGGGGCCCTTCCCATCCTAGCTAACGCTGCTGGAAGAACTCATACCAAGCTTATGATTGTATTCAAAATATCAGCAACAATAACCAGTCTCCATTGAGATTTAAAAACTCGGCTTACAACATGGTAGTACCTAGCTCTTTTTCACAGAATTACAATGTCAGACCTTACATACAATGAGAATAGTTTCCCCCGCTCCTCCAAACACCTTTATTTATACACTAAGACCTCTGAGGAGAAGATAGAACTCAATCCCCAAAGCTTTGTGTCGCTCAACAAATCATTAATTTTACAAAATCGGCCGTAACCCTAATTCTGGAAAAATTTGAGAACAGTAATTAGTGCAGGGATGTGTCTACACATATTAAACTATTTTGCTAAGAGGTGGTGAGTCTCTACATCAGAAATGAAGCAATTATCACAAGTTCCTAAAGATCTAAGTTCCTTCATTAAACATTCGTTAAGATCTAAGAACATTTCAGAATTAGAATCATGCAAGATAAGCAAACATTCAACACTAAAATAGTAGAAACTTGAATTACTTCATATTAAAACAATGGAGAAGATACATGATTACCAGGAATCCTGGTGTGAGTGCCCCCTCCCTTGCCATAAGATCTCCTTCCTTCAACACTTCACGACTTATCCATGTGGTCTAATCATGGAATGTGGATTGGTTGGAGGTCCTTCGAACTTCTGGACCATCTTCTTCAGGACTACAATATCCTCCTTTCTCTTTTCTATGGGGCTCTCCCTATCCACCTTACCATGAAAGATTACCGCAATTGGAGGAAAACCTGTTCTTATTCGGTGAAGGAAGCTTACCAATACCCAGATTCACTCAACAATCAAAGCAACAAGGATAAGAAATGGGAAAGAGTTTGGAACAGCGACGGGCTCCCTAAAGTCAATCTAGTCAATTGGTTATTGGCTCACAAAAAGATTCTCACAGCGGATAATTTAAGGAAAAGAGGTATTGCAGGTCTTGCTAGATGTATTCTTTGTAAGAACGTAGAGGAAACAGTAGATCATCTCTTTTTAGACTGCTCCAAAGAAGTCTGGCATAAGGCCTTTCTCAATATTCAACCTGAACTCATCCTCCCCACCAATTGGAATGATCTGTTTGCTATCTGGCATCTTTTTTACTCCAATTCGCTATCCAAGAAACCTGAATTCAAGCGAGCTTGGGTGGCCTTTCCAAAATTTCTCTACTGGAAGCTGTGGAACGCCAAGAACAAAGAATTTTTTTAGGAAAGCAGGACCTCCCTAGCATGGTGCTCTCTTCTGTCAAAGCTCTTTGGGTTGACACCCTTAAGACGCGAAGAATGAAGAATCTTGCCAAAGAGCCCCTAAGTGTTGAAGAGAAAATATGGGTCGCTGATCTGCTCATCCCCCACACCTCTTCCACGCCCATCCTCCTCAAAATCCAAAAGTCCCAAAATTGGTAGATCAGATTGGAGCCTACTGAATTCCAGAACTGGAATAGAAACTGTGTAAGTCATACACTCTTCTTTGATGGTGCCTCAAAGGGAAATCCTGGGTTAGCATGTGCGGGGGGAGTTCTTCTGGACTCCGAAGGAAACAAGTTGACTAACTATGCATGGGGGATTGGAAGGCAAACCAATAATGACACGGAGTGGCTTGCTCTTATCAAAGGAATTGATATAGCAAAGGAAAACAATGTCCAGTATCTGATAGCTTTTGGAAACTCCCTCCTAGTGTTCAAAGATGCAAGGGCCTTAGCCAAAAACATTCACAAACCCTCCTCTAAGTACCACTATCAGTTATTCCACAAGATAAAAGAACTTAGCTCTATCACTCTCTACCACATTCTAAGAATCAACAACCAACAAGCTGACTCCATGGCAAATATTGGAGCCGGGTTAAACCGCGGACTTGTGGTTAGAAATCGACAAAACTCCGCAGTTGATTGGGTTCCATAGTTATATGGGTAACCGTGGGCCTGCTAGCATCCTTTGCCTGCACCCTTTGATCCATAGTCTCATGGAAACACCTTTAACGGCCATTTCAATCGAATGGTTGATTGTACGTAAGGTCACGCTCAAGATCCACCCAAGATCATGTCCCCCTTTCCCAAGGAAAATGCGACGGCGTATACAATCTGGATCCTTCTGTGTCGCATGCGAGAATTCAATGCGTGCAGAAGGCGAGGTATCTAGTGCCTATTTCAAGCATCTGGACGACAGCAATGCTCAAACACTCCATCTTTGCATCCTCTGGATGATAGATTCCTCACAGTTCAGGCATCTTGGTTTGTGGTGCAACATGGATAGTGGAAATACTGGCAGTAACCCTACGCTTTGCCTCCCGATGCTTTAATGTCGCCAATGCAAGAACACCATTCAGGTTAATACTGAGGGAATTGGCTTGAATCGCTATCTCTCCACTCTGGAAGTGGTTCAGGGGAATGGGAATAGTGAGAAGGAAATGCAGGGCCCCCTCGTTAACAAGATGAGGCACGTCCGTCACAGACAACCCACACCCAATGAAAATGGCAAAGGTTGGATGCAGCAGCGCGTTGGGAAGGGAATGAGGAACCTTGTCAATGGTGTTCAGACTGGTTTTGAGCATGACTTTGGGAAAAATTGGCATCCCCTTGACGCTAGCAAAAATCAAAATTATGGCAGTTCTCTTCATCACGGCTCTCTGCAGCAATTGTCCGGCAACAATGGGGAGTCAGGAGCTGGCAAGCTCTAGAATCTGGCTGATGAAAACGTGGGTAACATGAACCTGGACTCCCCCTGTGGGTCGGAAATTCCTCCTCCTAGCGTGCTCTCTCATCAGCAAGACATTGAATCTCAGGTCTGCTGGCTAAGAGGTGAGAATAAAGACCTGAAGAAAACTATTTCTCACCTTGCCACCTTTGTCCAAATTTCGAATTCTGATGTTAGAAACAACAACAGCCAAATGAAGGAATACTTTGATGGCATTGTTGGAAAAATGGAGTCTATGCACATCTGTCTCAGGATCGTAGAAGCCAAGGAGGATTGTATTAGAACCAGCAAGAGCAACAGCCCATCTGGGATTTTGGGCATGGAAGAAAACGAGAATCTGGCTACAGGTAGCAATAAAAAGGCTCATCGCTCTGGAGAGAATTAAGCATCGGTTTATCTTTGTGCTAAGTTATCTCCTCTTTAGTTCTAAATATGTAATCGGTTGTAATAGCAGTCAGTCTTCTCTTCTTTCTCGTTTAGCTATGCATCTCTGTTTTCTTCGAAATGTAAAGATTGGTTATGAGGTTCCTTCTTCCCTCCTTTTGTTGGGTACAGTCTTCCCACTTTTTGTATTAGTCCTACCTTTTTAATACAAAGCTCCTTAACCCTTATTGTAAAAATAAATAAATAAAAAGTAAAAGCGAAAAGCTTAGTCTTACTGGACTTGTTTTCTACAAGAAATATGAGTGTACAAGTCATTATCATGTGGCCCCATGATCTCAAGTTCCAAAATAAAAGCAACTACTAAAATAGTAGTCTGGGACTCTATTGACTATGGTAAGAAGTCATTATCATGTGGCCCCATGATCTCAAGTTCCAAAATAAAAACAACTGCTAAAATAGTAGTTTGGGACTCTATTGACTATGGTAAGAACTCTAATCAATGTTTCTAGATCAATGAACAATGTAACTAGATCGATGGAATCTCATTGAATCTTCACCCTCCAATAGAGTAAGCACAATTGGGGGTTAACAAGTTAACAACAAATCAATGAGGAATTCATCTTGAAACCACTAATATAACTATAAGCAACATATCAAATGTAAAGAAAAGAATATTTCACTCACACACAAATACAAATTTAACAAGACGACAAATAAATTCATAACATAAATAAACAAAACATACTTTTGAATATAACTTAAGATATATAATAATTAATATAAGTATACGCCTATAAGATATAACAAGTACATGTGAAAAAAGTATCTAGTAAAACACTTCAGCCTTTGTACCTCTTAAACCTCTATAAAATATAAGTACATATCTAGTAAAACCTCTATAGAATATAAGTACACATGTAGTAAAACACTTTAGCCCCTTTTTAATATGCTAGAGTCAAGATAACTTGAAAGTACCAAAAAAATTAATATTAAAAAGGTTATAAAGAGACCAAGCTTAAAATGCCAAAGTATTAAAAGGTTCTAAAGGACAAAATGTCATATTATTTAAAGGTTCTAAAGGGACAAAAGGTCAAGGATTTGAAGGACAAATTATGCCAATAGATATAATGATGATACTCATGGTTAGAGGTAAGGAACTCGTAGACACATCTATCACTCATGGTTAGAGGTGATGAACTCCATCGACACATCTATCACACATTTGTACATCATAGTGACTCGAGGCACTAATAAATCTCAACCACGGGTCACACTTAGATAATCCACTTGTTTAAATATTGTTCTTAACTCAATACTCTTTACCCACCAAGACTTTGATCACATCCTCAGTGCTTGTTTGGAACCATGATACTCAATTTACACACCTTATATATATATATATATATATATATATATATATATATATATATATATATATATATATATATAAATTATTAATCATAGACGTGCTTGAGAACAAAATTTAAAACAAAAACAAAAAATAGAAAAGATTGATTTTGAATCACACCCTAACTTAGATAATCCACTTGTTTAAATATTGTTCTTAACTCAATACTCTTTACCCACCAAGACTTTGATCACATCCTCGGTGCTTGTTTGGAACCATGATATTCAATTTACACACATTATATATAGAAATTATTAATTATAGAGGTGCTTGAGAACAAGACGTGCTCGTACGGTTCATAGAGGACCGGGTGGGGGGGTATGATCCTCTCGTTGATTATTGGAAACTGCTAAAGGTTCCGGTTGTAATGACTCAATCCGGAAGTTCCGACGATCCCACACCACCCACGGAGGGACGCCTGCAGAGATATCAGAGAGAGGGGGTTGGCACTTTGAGCATTGATATTCCCTTTAGCAGCCTACACGAGGGATGGGTGCAAGGGGTGGGATGGATCGTGTAGGTGGCAAGTTAAAGTAGGTCGATAATCGATCGGAGGATCAGATCCAGATCAGGATTATAGTTACCGGGTTATAGCTCGAGCAGCAGTGCCAGTACCAGCTTCCCCTGCTAAAATGAAGTAGCCCCGCCCAAGTGCTTAACACATGCAAGTGAACGTGTTTATCGTCCAAAAATAGAAAAAATTAATTTTGAATCACATCATCGGTGCTTGTTTGGAACCATGATATTCAATTTACACACATTATATATAGAAATTATTAATTATAGACGTGTTTGAGGACAAAGTTTCCAAACAAAACAAAAAATAGAAAAGATTGATTTTGAAGGAAAGGAGTATTAATCTAATTTTGAAAAAAACAAAAAACAAATAAAAAGTAAAAGCGAAAAGCTTAGTCTTACTGGACTTGTTTTTTACAAGAAATATGAGTGTACAAGTCATTATCATGTGGCCCCATGATCTCAAGTTCCAAAATAAAAGCAACTACTAAAATAGTAGTCTGTGACCCTATTGACTATGATGTCATTATCATGTGGCCCCATGATCTCAAGTTCCAAAATAAAAACAACTGCTAAAATAGTAGTCTGGGACTCTATTGACTATGGTAAGAACTCTAATCAATGTGTCTAGATCAATGAACAATGTAACTAGCTCAATGGAATCTCGTTGAATCTTCACCCTCCAATAGTGTAAGCACAATTGGGGGTTAACAAGTTAACAACAAATCAATGAAGAATCCATCTTGAAACAACTAATATAACTACAACCAACATATCAAATGTAAAGAAAAGATTCTTTCACTCACACATAAATAAAAATTTAACACGACAACAAATAAATTCAAAACATAAACAAACAAAACATACTTTTGAATATAACTTAAGATATATAATAATTAATATAAGTATACGCCTATAAGATATAACAAGTACATGTGACAAAAGTATCTAGTAAAACACTTCAGCCCTTGTACCTCTAAAACCTCTATAAAATATAAGTACATATCTAGTAAAACCTCTATAGAATATAAGTACACATGTAGTAAAACACTTTAGCCCCTTTTTAATATGCTAATATGCTAGAATCAAGATAACTTGAAAGTACCAAAAAAGTTAATATTAAAAGGGTTATAAAGGGACCAAGCTTAAAATGCCAAAGTATTAAAAGGTTCTAAAGGACAAAATGTCATATTATTTAAAGGTTCTAAAGGGACAAAAGGTCAAGGATTTGAAGGAAAAATTATGCCAAAAGACATAACGATGATACTCATGGTTAGAGGTGAGGAACCCATCGACACATCTATCACTCATGGTTAGAGGTGAGGAACTCCATCGACACATCTATCACACATTTGTACATCATAGTGACTCGAGGCACTAATAAATCTCTACCACAGGGCACACTTAGATAATCCACTTGTTTAAATATTGTTCTTAACTCAATACTCTTTACCCACCAAGACTTTGATCGCATCCTCAGTGCTTGTTTGGAACCATGATATTCAATTTACACACATTATATATAAAGAAATTGTTAATCATAGACGTGCTTGAGAACAAAATTTCAAAAAAAAAAAAATTTGAAAAGATTGATTTTGAATCACATCCTAACTTAGATAATCCACTTGTTTAAATATTGTTCTTAACTCAATACTCTTTACCCACCAAGACTTTGATCACATCCCCAGTCCTTGTTTGGAACCATGATATTCAATTTACACACATTATATATAGAAATTATTAATTATAGACGTGCTTGGGAACAAAATTTCCAAAAAAACAAAAAATAGAAAAGATTAATTTTGAATCACATCCTCGGTGCTTGTTTGGAACCATGGTAATCAATTTACATGCATTATATATAGAATTGATTAATTGTAGACGTGCTTGAGGACAAATTTTCCAAAACAACAAAAAATAGAAAAGATTGATTTTGAAGGAAAAGAGTATTAATCTAATTTTGAAAAAAACAAAAAAAAATAAAAAGTAAAAGCGAAAAGCTTAGTCTTACTGGACTTGTTTTTTACAAGAAATATGAGTGTACAAGTCATTATCATGTGGCCCTATGATCTCAAGTTCGAAAATAAAAGCAACTGCTAAAATAGTAGTCTAGGACTCTATTGACTATGGTAAGAAGTCATCATCATGTGGCCCCATGATCTCAAGTTCCAAAATAAAAACAAATGCTAAATTGTAGTCTGGGACTCTATTGACTATGGTAAGAACTCTAATCAATGTGTCTAGATCAATGAACAATGTAACTAGCTCGATGGAATCTTGTTGAATCTTCACCCTCCAATATGTAAGCACAATTGGGGGTTAACAAGTTAACAACAAATCAATGAGGAATTCATCTTGAAACCGCTAATATAACTACAAGCAACATATCAAATGTAAAGAAAAGATTCTTTCACTCACACACAAATACAAATTTAACAAGACGACAAATAAATTCATAACATAAACAAACAAAACATACTTTTGAATATAACTTAAGATATATAATAATTAATATAAGTATACGCCTATAAGATATAACAAGTACATGTGATAAAAGTATCTAGTAAAACACTTTAGCCCTTGTACCTCTTAAACCTCTATAAAATATAAGTACATATCTAGTAAAACCTCTATAGAATATAAGTACACATGTAATAAAACACTTTAGCCCCTTTTTAATATGCTAGAGTCAAGATAACTTGAAAGTATCAAAAAAGTTAATATTAAAAAGGTTATAAAGGACAAAATGTCATATTATTTAAAGGTTCTAAAGGGACAAAAGGTCAAGGATTTGAAGGACAAATTATGCCAATAGACATAATGATGATACTCATGGTTAGAGGTGAGGAACTCGTCGACACATCTATCACTCATGGTTAGAGGGCAGGAACTCCATCGACACATCTATCACATATTTGTACATCATAGTGACTCGAGGCACTAATAAATCTCTACCACAAGTCACACTTAGATAATCCACTTTTTTAAATATTGTTCTTAACTCAATACTCTTTACCCACCAAGACTTTGATCACATCCTCAATGCTTGTTTGGAACCATGATATTCAATTTGCACACATTATATATATAGAAATTATTAATCATAGTCGTGCTTGAGAACAAAATTTCCAAAAAAACAAAAAATAGAAAAGATTGATTTTGAATCACATCCTCGGTGCTTGTTTGGAACCATGATAATAAATTTACGCGCATTATATATAGAAACGATTAATTATAGACGTCCTTGAGGACAAAGTTTCCAAAAAAACAAAAAATAGAAAAGATTGATTTTGAAGAAAAAGAGTATTAATCTAATTTTGAAAAAAATAAAACACAAATAAAAAGTAAAAGCGAAAAGCTTACTCTTACTGGACTTGGTTTTTACAAGAAATAAGAGTGTACAAGTCATTATCATGTGACCCCATGATCTCAAGTTCCAAAATAAAAGCAACTGCTAAAATAGTAGTCTATGACTCTATTGACTATGGTAAGAAGTCATCCTCATGTGACCCCATGATCTCAAGTTCCAAAATAAAAACAACTGCTAAAATAGTAGTCTGGGACTCTATTGACTATGGTAAGAACTCTAATCAATGTGTCTAGATCAATGAACAATGTAACTAGCTCGATGGAATCTCGTTGAATCTTCAGCCTCCAATAGTGTAAGCACAATTAGGGGTTAACAAGTTAACAACAAATCAATGACGAATTCATCTTGAAACCACTAATGGAACTACAAGCAACATATCAAATGTAAAGAAAAGATTCTTTCACTCACACACAAATACAAATTTAACACGACGACAAATAAATTCATAACATAAACAAACAAAACATACTTTTGAATATAACTTAAGATATATAATAATTAATATAAGTATACGCCTATAAGATATAACAAGTACATGTGACAAAAGTATCTAGTAAAACACATCAGCCCTTGTACCTCTTAAACCTCTATAAAATATAAGTACATATCTAGTAAAACCTCTATAGAATATAAGTACACACGTAGTAAAACACTTTAGCCCCTTTTTAATATGCTAGAGTCAAGATAACTTGAAAGTACCAAAAAAGTTAATATTAAAAAGGTGATAAAGAGACCAAACTTAAAATGCCAAAGTATTAAAAGGTTCTAAAGGACAAAATGTCATATTATTTAAAGGTTCTAAAGGGACAAAAGGACAAGGATTTGAAGGACAAATTATGCCAATAGACATAATGATGATACTCATGGTTAGAGGTGAGGAACTCGTCGACACATCTATCACTCATGGTTAGAGGTGAGGAACTCCATCAACACATCTATCACACATTTGTACATCATAGTGACTCAAGGCACTAATAAATCTCTACCACAGGTCACACTTAGATAATCCACTTGTTTAAATATTGTTCTTAACTCAATACTCTTTACCCACCAAGACTTTGATCACATCCCCAGTGCTTGTTTGGAACCATGATATTCAATTTACACACATTATATATAGAAATTATTAATTATAGACGTGCTTGAGAACAAAATTTCCAAAAAAACAAAAAATAGAAAATATTAATTTTGAATCACACCCTCGGTGCTTGTTTTGAACCATGATATTCAATTTACATGCATTATATATAGAAATGATTAATTATAGACGTGCTTGAGGACAAAGTTCCCAAAAAAACAAAAAATAGAAAATATTGATTTTGAAGGAAAAGAGTATTAATCTAATTTTGAAAAAAACAAAAAACAAATAAAAAGTAAAAGCGAAAAGCTTAGTCTCACTAGACTTTTTTTTTACAAGAAATATGAGTGTAGAAGTCATTATCATGTGGCCCCATGATCTCAAGTTCCAAAATAAAAGCAACTACTAAAATAGTAGTCTGTGACCCTATTGACTATGATGTCATTATCATGTGGCCCCATGATCTCAAGTTCCAAAATAAAAACAACTGCTAAAATAGTAGTCTGGGACTCTATTGACTATGGTAAGAACTCTAATCAATGTGTCTAGATCAATGAACAATGTAACTAGCTCGATGGAATCTCGTTGAATCTTCACCCTCCAATAGTGTAAGCACAATTGGGGGTTAACAAGTTAACAACAAATCAATGAGAAATTCATCTTGGAACCACTAATATAACTACAAGCAACATATCAAATGTAAAGAAAAGATTCTTTCACTCACACACAAATACAAATTTAACAAGACGACAAATAAATTCATAACATAAGCAAACAAAACATACTTTTGAATATAACTTAAGATATATAATAATTAATATAAGTATACACCTATAAGATATAACAAGTACATGTAACAAAAGTATCTAGTGAAACACTTCAGCCCTTGTACCTCTTAAACCTCTATAAAATATAAGTACATATCTAGTAAAGCCTCTATAGAATATAAGTACACATGTAGTAAAAAACTTTAGCCCCTTTTTAATATGCTAGAGTCAAGATAACTTGAAAGTACCAAAAAAATTAATATTAAAAAGGTGATAAAGAGACCAAGCTTAAAATGCCAAAGTATTAAAAGGTTCTAAAGGACAAAATGTCATATTATTTAAAGGTTCTAAGGGACAAAAGGTCAAGGATTTGAAGGACAATTATGCCAATAGACATAATGATGATACTCATGGTTAGAGGTGAGGAACTCGTCAACACATCTATCACTCATGGTTAGAGGTGAGGAACTCCATCGACACATCTATCACACATTTGTACATCATAGTGACTCGAGGCACTAATAAATCTCTACCACAGGTCACACTTAGATAATCCACTTGTTTAAATATTGTTCTTAACTCAATACTCTTTACCCACCAAGACTTTGATCACATCCTCAATGCTTGTTTGGAACCATGATATTCAATTTACACACATTATATATATATAGAAATTATTAATCATAGATGTGCTTAAAAACAAAATTTCCAAAAAAACAAAAAATAGACAAGATTGATTTTGAGTCACACCTTAACTTAGATAATCCACTTGTTTAAATATTGTTCTTAACTCAATACTCTTTACCCACCAAGACTTTGATCACATCCTCAATTCATGTTTGGAACCATGATATTCAATTTACACACATTATATATAGAAACTATTAATTATAGACGTGCTTGAGAACAAAATTTCCAAAAAACCAAAAAATAGAAAAGATTAATTTTGAATCACATCCTCGGTGCTTGTTTGGAACCATGATATTGAATTTACACACATTATATATAGAAATTATTAATTATAGACGTGCTTGAGGACAAAGTTTCCAAAAAAAACAAAAAATTGAAAAGATTGATTTTGAAGGAAAAGAGTATTAATCTAATTTTGAAAAAAACAAAAAACAAATAAAAAGTAAAAGCGAGAATCTTAGTATTAATGGACTTGTTTTTTACAAGAAATATGAGTGTACAAGTCATTATCATGTGGCCCCATTATCTCAAGTTCCAAAATAAAAGCAACTGCTAAAATAGTAGTTTGGGACTCTATTGACTATGGTAAGAAGTCATTATCATGTGGCCCCATGATCTCAAGTTCCAAAATAAAAACAACTACTAAAATAGTAGTCTAGGACTCTATTGACTATGGTAAGAACTCTAATCAATGTGTCTAGATCAATGAACAATGTAACTAGCTGGATGGAATCTCGTTGAATCTTCACCCTCCAATAGTGTAAGCACAATTGGGGGTTAACAAGTTAACAACAAATCAATGAGGAATTCATCTTGAAACCACTAATATAACTACAAGCAACATATCAAATGTAAAGAATAGATTCTTTCACTCACACATAAATACAAATTTAACACAACGACAAATAAATTCATAACATAAACAATATTTACTTAAAAAAACCCAAATAGAAAAACTAACATTTGATTGTAAAGAAAGATTCTTTCACTCACACATAAATACAAATTTAACACAACGACAAATAAATTCAAACCCAAATAGAAAAACTAACATTTGATTGTCTTCAATTAGTCTTTTTATTTCTTGGCATATGTGAATTATAGAATTATAGTACCCTCTGGCAATCTCAACAAATAACCCATACTCCTTTGTGATGCATCAACATGCAAAAGAATGTCTCTAGGACATCAACTAGTACTCTTTTGTGATGCATCAACATGCAAAAGAATGGCTCCACTGGGACATTAACTAGAAGGCTAGGAGTCCCTAACACCTTAGCTTCCCCAAATAGGAGTCCCTAACACCTTAGCTTCCCAAATATGGCGTTGGTCTTCTCTTTGTCTTTTATCAAATAGTACTTTGGAGTAGTTTTTAATATAACCTTAGCTTCCCCAAATATGGCGTTGGTCTTCTCTTTGTCTTTTATCAAATAGTACTTTGGAGTAGTTTTTAATATATATTTTTTTTTCACCTTTTTTTCCTCGGACACCAACCTCATCCATAATCATGAACTTCTTTGTGATGCATCAACATGCAAAAGAATGGCTCCTTTGTGATGCATCAACATGCAAAAGAATGGCTCCACCGGGACATCAACTAGAAGGCTAGGCGTGCCTAACACCTTAGCTTTCCCCAAATATGGCGTTGGTCTTCTCTTTGTCTTTTATCAAATAGTACTTTGGAGTATAATTGTCATAGTTTTTAATATATTTTTGTTTTTTTTCACATTTTTTTCCTCTTTGAATTTTCATCATGCTATGGACACCAACCTCATCCATAATTTTCCTTTTTTAATTTTCATCATGCTATGGACACCAACCTCATCCATAATTTTCCCTTTTTAATTTTCATCATGCTATGGACACCAACCTCATCCATAATCCTGAACTTTGAGTTGGGTCATGATTTGCACAAAAGAGTGTGTTGTTTTATATTAAGAGCAAATAACTTTGCTGTTTATATTAAGAGAAAATAACTTCATACTTCAAACCACTTTAAACCAGAAATATCAAAAAGATTTCCTAAGATCATTATCATAACCTTGTGTTTCACCTTATAAACAAATTTCTAAAATCTCTTTGGAGCCATTGTTTACCTGACAGAATTGCTTGTTTGAGACAGAATTAGATAAAATTAAAACAGAATTTGAAATAAGGTCCTGTCCACAGGCCTTAGCTAAGTGACCTTGAACAAACTTCTAAAATCTCTTTGGAGGAGCCATCGTTTGCCTACTTGCTGGAGACAGAATTAGATAAAATTAAAACAGAATTTGAAATAAGGTCTTGTCCACAGGCCTGAACTCCTTAACTAACTGAGCCATTGAGGGCTCTCAGAGGCCTTATAGCAAGAGGCATGGCCAATAATGGGCAACAAAGACAGGCCACCTAATCAGAGGGGAACTCGTAAATGTGGAAAGCACATTAGCAACAAGAAAAAACAAATGTAATCAGAGGAGAACTAGAAAATGTTGAAAGGCAACAAGATAACCGACACCCAAATACATGTGGAAAGCACGTTGGCAACAAGAAGACACATGCACCCAAACACCGTCGAGACACATTGAGATCTTGTCTTTTGACTACATGCTCGTTTCTGAAGTCTATAATCTTTTGGGTATAGATAAACATAAGAATCTCCAGGGCTTATGGGGTGAAAGTGGCAAGTCGTAATAAATCTTAATACTTGGATTCAAATTTTCAAAATATACAGTGCTAGATATATGGAAAGTATGGGTGAATACATCAAGTTTTAAACATCACATACTCGGAGGAATTAACTAAGATGCATATAACAAACAAATTTCTACAACCAATTCTATGTCCTTACAAGTTGGCAATAAACAACCAAAAGAACTGTAACATGGATTATATAGTAGACCAGCAATTCAGAGTTTTAAGAACAAGTAGAGTATTAAAAGCGTTCCGAGGTTAAAGTGCCTGTTTGTAGTTTGTCTTCCGATTAAAAAATGTAGTTAGTCTTTTGCATGTAGGATCAATGGTTTTGTACAACAAAATTTGTTATTAGGCTTCATAATATGTTGTTCAATCTGTTTATCACCAAGGTTTATAGATTTCCTGGTTGTTTGGGTTGTGGTTAAGCAGTACATTGGTGGAGTTTCCTTTACTGACTCCCAACATGTCCCAAGTTTTTCAAGGCAATCCCCAAAGCAACATGTTCCAAGTGTTTCATGGAAATCCCCAAAGGCACATGTCCCAAATGGTTTCTATTGAAGAAAATAGATTTATAGATTTCCTGAAAATAATTGTTTTTAACCTTTTCTTTACCAGAATGTTGAAAAGAATTCTGATTTTATTTATTTATCTGTAAACTTTTTTGGGCAGGAAGTTATAAACCCCACACCGCATTACCAGAGTACAACATTTTCTCTGCCTGATCGCCTATTCGTGTCCTTCGCTCCTAACCCAGTTGACATAATAAAATTAAGTGGATTAAGAAGAATCCTGTGAATATTGTATCATCGAGTCGATAAATGCATTCTGCTCAGCATATTCCATTGCTGTATTCTAATCTAGACAGTTGTAGTAACAATGCATTAGCTCCAACATAGTGAAGGGAGAAGTAGCTTTGTTGCAGAGGCTGGGGAAGAGATAAGAGGGAATGAACCATTAACTTGAAATAACCTAGGGCAAGGGTTGGGAAAGAAGAACCTTTTTACAACACTCAGAAATTAGAGCAACTGCAACACCATTTTGAAGAGAAGATTGTGACTGAGTAGGAGAGAAAATGCTTGTTGGAGTGAAGAGTTGGGGGAATACTATAAACAGGAGTGAAGTGAAAGCACAACCGTGGTGAAGCCCCATCAAAAAGTTACAGAACCAAAACCCCAGAACCAGAGAGAGCAGAAACATATTTGAGTTGGCAACATGGGCAAGCCTACAACTCAAACAGAAATTGGTTGGATTTGGAGTTTCAATGTTTAGAGAGAATATTGAACTCCGTCACCAGTTTGTGAAAGTGACTAAGAATTCAGCTAAGTGGCATTTTTACTTGGAAACCAACATAATTTACATTGAGCAAGTTTGTAAAAAACCAATGGAATGGGTAAACAAGATGGAGAAGTGTCTCTAGACCCTGTCCAGAGTGATAGCAGCACGAAAAGTAGGATCCAATGGTGACAGCCACAGGGCCATCATTAGGCCCACTGAAAGTAAAACAGACAACTCCACCTGAGGCAGCACCAAAGGCACCTTAGCAATAGAAGGAGATCAGTTCTATTTGTCAATCATGTTTGTAACAGTTGCAACCTGGACAAAGTGTCTTCGAATTTTGTAATGCTGAATGTAAATGCTGTAATCAGTGTCTAGAAATTCAATTAGCTATCATCTAGATATGAATCATGATATTAGAATCAATAAAATTGTGCAAATAGGAAGTAGAATGCAGAATACAGAGGGGTCAAGGGTGCCTAATTTATCAGAATGCAAAGGCCTACCGATAATAGAATACTGAACGTTTCTGACCAAGAAAGAAATGCAATAGCTATGATGTACAAATATGAATCCACAATAAAAGGGCTTGAGCACCATAAATCTACAAGCATGTGAAGCTCAAAATAGATTACTGCATAATTAAATGATCTAGTAAAGTTCAAGGGGCAATACATCTAAGCAATTAAGTCCTTTCTCAATTGATAATTTAATGAAACAATCCAGGTCTTTCCTAATATCTGCAAGACCTCAATTGCAGATATTGCAAAAGTTCTCAATTGCATAAATACATACATATTTCAAAGCCGATGTACATGGTACAGCCTACCATGTGAAAAAAATAAACTGCATTTTCAAAATCATAGAGAAGCTTACCAACACTATCCCCTTCCCTGCTCTACCACAATAAGAACAAATTGCACCAAATGCTATGGTACTTTAGTGGACTGCTAAACTTCTGTATCTATTTCTATGAGCTCAGTGGAGCCGTTCACAGCTCAATTTGAACTTTTAAGGACACTAAGCCACAGGAAAGCTTGTCATAGGCTGTGGTGCCAACTCAGAAAATGATAAAATTGTGTCCTACAAGATCACCAGAGGGTAATAAAAGAAATATTAAGGTCAGGTCAATTCTGATTAGACTATACAATAGGACACTATGCAACTTGTAATAACTACAAACGCTGTTACTATTTACAGCCTACTCGTATAGAATCTACAGCTGCCTCGTGGAGTTTTCTTATGATGTTGAGAATCCCAATGGCTGCTCACAAAGGCTTCCTTGTCGTGGCTCCCTCAAGTACTGAAGAAGAGTTGCAGCCTGCCATAACAAACATGCAGCCAGAAAAATGTGAGTGTTATGAGCTGAATACACAAAATAGCATAATAAACCTGCACACACCATGTACACCAAATATAGATGTGGAGCACAGCTCCATAAAATATTATAATGATGAGTTACACTAACTGTTATACATTAGGAGAACTCCCAAATAACCCAAGTACATCTAGATATCCAAATAACAAGTCTATGAGCTCAATAATGTCTCAATTGACCTTTATGTATAGATATCCTCACACATTCCCCATGCAGGCCTACTACCAGGTTGACCTTTTAGTTACATATACATTTGACGACATATATACTCCCATTAGGGTCATAACAGTGAGTATGTGTATTCTTTATTAGTATCCTCAATACTGCAGCATAGAGTATATGAGCTCACTGCTAACAGAACTAAACTTTCATATACTATTCACATGAAGAATCCAAATTTCAGCTTGCTATGAACTTATGAATATTAATTAAAACAAGCTTCCTAGTATTAAACACATGATATGTTAATTTTTTAGTCAAGTTGCATGCATTCAAATATTATCTTCCCATAGATTGGATTAAAAGTCATTTGCTCGGACTAAGAAGCATGAGTTTCTGGGAAAAGCAAAGAAAATAGATATCAAAAACAATTTTGGAATGCAGTCGGAGTAGCTCAACAAATTTTATTCTCGGGAAAATGCATGTAGAAAGAATTACATACTCGATGGTAAACATTTTGACCTGACATTAATTTTATTTGTTTCTTAATAGGCATTAACTTGGAAACATTTTAACAGCCAACTGTCTGAGTATTAGCTTGTATATTCAAGGACCAATTAACATAACTAGCAGATGACAGCAGCAGGTATCTAAGTTTGGCATATCTTTTTCCAGTCACACATCTTCCTAGAAAAGATAACTATTGGTAACTGTATTTAATCCATGTAGAATTTGAGCATGTAGATCTAGATACTAAGCAACATAGTAATATTGTGAAAGAGATCAGCAATCAAACAAATTCATGCAATAAATGTGCTAAACATTAATCATTACACAAAAGAGAGAAGTCAATAACAAGAGAGAATGTTGTATTGCATTAACCTTCAATGAATGAAGTAAAAAGTATAAATAGGCAAGCCAATTCAAATAGGTCATGGAAGCAATTCAAATTGCTCATGCAATGCATGAGATGCTAGTTAGGCTTAACTAGAGCTAGAGACCCTTAGTTATCCATGCACACTGTCCAAGCTAAGTTTAACTGACTCATGACTTCCCTAAGTGGACTTAGCTCCCTACATGCTAGGAGCAACTGACTGCAACTGACAAAAAGCACATGCAACTGACTGAAGGCACATGCATGAGGTGTCCATCCCTAAAATCACTCAAGGAGGGTGCTACTGTCTCATAATAGCTAAAAAAGAGGTGCATGGAGTCCCTAAACAGTGGAGTAAACTCTCCAGATTTACTCCACAACTCTAACTTGCAATGTGGGACCCTCAAATCAAGGAAAATAAGCCCTAATTGAAGGAATTCATCTTCATATGCCAAAATAGACTTCAGAAGTTCAAAATAGGCAGGGACCCTAGAGCTTAGTAGGAAGCTCCAAGTTGACTTGAAGGGTCAAATTGAATGGGATTTGGCCCAGTAGACTCATGAAATCATAGCCTAAGTCCCTAGGTAAGAGAATGAAGCTATGGAGAGGGTTATTATGCTCTAACAATCCAAAGATAATTGATTTGATCCTAACCTTTGAAGGCACACCAACATATATATGACTCTTGTAATTCTGTTTGGACAAAGTCATTGCTTAGCAGTGATGCAATTAAAAGCAACATTGTAAGCTAAGCTTCTTAATGTCTATGGTTCTATAGGAACCTTACAGGAACAAAAGAAGAAGCCTGGACCTTAAGAGTTCTCTGGTTTCCATAATCACAGTTTACATCATGAATCTGATAGATGCCAAAAGATGCACATGTTCAATAGCTTTGCTACCTCTGATAACAAATACTGGAAGAACCAAATTTTTTTAACTGGTTACTTATTACAATAGCCAACACCATGATACATTTTAAACTGATATGCATCTACTAGAATGAACCTGGAAGAACCAAAACTCGATTTATAAAATAGACTTCTACATTGCTGCAGGCATGACTAAATTCCGATCAAAGGGTACATGAGCATTTTTTGTAGCCTAAGTAAAGAGCACCTGAGTGGGCCTAATGGTTAAGAACATGTGTTATCTCTGAGGAGGTCACAGGTTCAAAACTGATGGGGGGTAGGGTTGCTCATTGGCCCATTGTGACAAGGCTCGAAGGGTAGACGACCCTTGGGATAGAGGCTCTCCTCTGGGATAAAGGGTCTCGGGACGTCTCGGCTCCTGCTGAGTCACAAGTTTCTGGTATATCTGGCTTGCAGGCTGTTGGATATACCCTTGGGAGGTTGCTGTTCCCATGGTTAAAAAAAAAGTATTACGGTGGGATCTTTGTGAGACATACTAGAAATTTGGTCAAACTTTGCTAAAATTTTGCAACTCTTGAAGATGAAGAATCTAGGCAAAGAGTATCAGAATTACATGACAAAAATTACTATCAGAAGGACCTTTTATCTTATCTGTGGAAAACTTTTATAGTAGCAGCTCTACAGTGCCTCTTTCTAGCTGATTACAGCCATCAAGACCTTTCTAACATCCATGGAGGACTTGCATCTGCCTTTTTAGCATTCTTATAAGTTCTTCTCCATGGTATCTTTTATTCTTTTAAATTTTAAGAGGTTTCAAACTTCAAAGAAACATAATGCGGATATCATTAATTTTAAGTTGTTAAAGGTTTATCTTGACACAAATCGGTCAGAACTTCAACTTAATAGGCATACAACTCCGCCTTTGCACATTCTTCCTTTCTAACAGAAATTAATGAATTCTCAAAACAATGCCTGATTTCTGGCCAATTACCCCATCAAAGGAAGTTGTGTGAATGTTCCAACATTTCAAATATTATTTGCCTTCAGAAAGAATGAATCGAAAATTTGTCAGCAAGCAGAGGACTCAAGATGTTTCAATTTGCATGCATGTCCTAGTAGATTGTAGGCATTTTGGCCTCTATGTGAAATTCAGTAATTTCAAGTTGGAGTCATCCCCAATTAATGAGATGTGCCACACATTAGAATTAAGGAACTTGCTGTTATGTGCTGAACACCAAAGAAGCTAAAGAGTTCTAGCGCTAATTACTATGAATACGATATATTCTTCTACAATAGCAGTAATAGTGCTCTCACAATAAAACTTCCTAAAGTCCATTTGTCTAGACAACAAAGTTCTTTCAATTTTCGAAGACTAGATTCTGATAATGAGTGCCAGCCTTCCAAATCCAATACCTAAACAGGGTGGAACTGCCCCTGCACATAGCACTTCCCAAGCAATGGAGATACCTCTGAGCCATGTGTCCCACCAGCTCAAAATCCAAATTTGAAAGTCATAGCCTTCAAAAATCTGGATTCTTATATTCAGTGCTATTCAGTGCAAGTACAGCGACATGCCAGTACATTATTTCAACTAACAACAAATGCAAATAGACACAATCAAGCAACTAACCCCAAGGGTTAGCCCAATCAGTTGAACCATCAGCCCAACGCATGTTGTATACAGGGAAGCCACAAGTAACAAGTCACAGATTCAAATCCAGTGAAGTCGTTCAGGTTACCAGTCGCTATCGTGGCTGGGAGTTGAGCCGCCCTCCATCCGGAAATTCTGGGGAAAATGGGGAAAAGGAAAAAGACACAATCAAGTAACTTTTTCTAAGAAGTATCTTTTTAATAAAAAGTAACTTTTTCCAAAAGATTACAATGTTTTCTGGTCGCAAGGGATGCAATGAATCCTTAGCGAACAAAAGATTATGTCAAACTGGATCACCGGAAAGATAATAAATTTTGAAAGAACAGATACAATAAAAAATTAAGAATAGAAGAACAAGACAATCAGGTAACTTTTAACATGTTCTAAAGACTACCATACACTGATCGCAAGGGGTGCAAGAACTCCTTAGCAAACAAAAAATTATGTCAAACTGGGTTACCGCAGAGATGATAGATTTTGAGAGAACAGGGCCATCTGATCACTGATATTGAAATATAAACATAGAGATAGAAATTTACAACCACTGGCAATTACGAATTTTGAGAAACAAAGTAAGCAAAACTCACCTAAACATACACTTCGAGGCATGATAGGCAGAATATCATACCTTCTGTTTTGCTCTAGCACTGCCTGACTGTGATAATGCCACAAGTGGTGGTATAGCCCCCTCTCGCGAAACCTGTGTCCGATACAGATAACTATCTTCACAGAGATGCAAAAGAGTTGCTGTGGCAAACTCTTTACCCTTCTGAGATCCAATCTCTACTATCTCCACCAAGACTGGTATTCCGCCTTCATCCACAATAGCATTCTTACCATCCGGCACACTAGCAAGGTTGCTCAACACAACTACTGCCTTATCCACCATACCAGAGGAAGGATCTGCCATGAGATCAACAAGGGGCTTGATTGCTCCTGCCCTAATAGCCCTGTCCTTGTTCTGATGAAGGGTTGATAGAGTATATAGCGTTGTCGCAGCATCTTTTTTCCCCCGAGCGGAACCACTGATAAGCAGAGCTACCAGGGGTGGAATTGCACCTGCAGCACCTATTGAGACCTTGTTGTCATCTATGAGGGATAGGATCAAGAGGGCACAAGCTGCATTCTGCTTGGCTATTGAAGTTCCTGTCTTCAATACATATATCAGAGGCTTGATCGCTCCGGCTCGTGTAATTTCCATCTTGTTATCATCACACAAAGACAGATTAAAAAGGGCAGTGACTGCAGCTTCCTGTGTTTCAGGGTCTGTGGAATGAAGCAGACAAACCAAAGGCCTTAAAGCTCCTGAACTAGCTATTATTATCCTGTTCTCCGTTTTATGCTTGGCCAACAGCCTCAATTCTGCAGCTGCATTCCTCTGCAAATTTTTTGAATTTCCAGGACCTAATTCATCCACCAAAGCCTTAACAACAACCGCTAGCTCCTCAGGCTCAAGGAGCTCATTCTTACTCTCTGATGTTGCTTTTGTTGTGGATGATGATGCATGTGGATTGCTCTGATTCCGTTCCTCTTCAAACATTCTCGACTTGGCAAGTTTACTCATCCATTGGACCTGAGACAAGGGCCCCTTGAGAAGATCATTATTGTTGTTGCCGCTGTTATTATGATTATATGCAGGTGATGATGATGCGGTTGCCAATCTGAGCAATTCTCCTGATATATCACTGCTACAAGCAGAATAATCACTGAAAGCTTGAGATAAAGCAAAGGAGCTGGTCTCCAATCCAGACACATCATCACTGTCGTCCGCATCCTGCTCATCATCATATTTGCTCTTATTACACTTTACTGCACAATCGATGGCTTTCTCCATTATTTTCTTATCCATGATTTTGCCGTCCTGCACACTAGAAGATTGCCCCTTCCAATTCTCTACTGGCCCACTTGATACACTGATCCCAATTGCACCAATTTCACTTCTGTCATTCAGCTTTGAACGGAAGGTTCTCATGGATCTAGGCACAGGCCTCTGCGGTTTATTCGCCTCGCTCCTCCTCAGAAGGGATTGCATGCTGGGTAAGCTGCTGGACATCGATCCAAGGTGGGAGTTATAAGGATAGTCAGCAGTTGGGTATTGTTTTGGATGAGAATCAGACACGGAATTCATACTGGGCATTGACAATCTTGCTGCTAAGTAGTATATTTCTGGGATTCAGGCTTTCAGGTCAAGCTGTGAGCACTTGGGTTCCAAGTCGGGGGCCTGGGCAAGCATCTGAGCATTTGGGATCAACTTTTCTTATGGGTTTTGATAGGAGATTAAACCGCTAAATATTTTGGATGACTGACACCCGTTCTGTCCTTGCAATACACGAAGCGGGATGTAACTATGGCGGTGGCTAGCGTGAGTCGGAGCCAACCGTAGTATGATTGGAATGGAATGGAACGGAAGCTTATAACCGGCACGTTTTCAATCAAATCAACAAAATTGGGGCAGCTGGGAAATTATTAGAGAGAAGGTGGTCAAAGGACTTCATTCAAATAGGACTCTGGCCAAACTGAGCTGGTCTGCAGCAAGCTGTTGCCTGGACTTCCGCTCTGTTCGTGAATACAAATAAGCGAGCGAAAAGGGTGCCAGGAAAAACAATTCTGAAGTGATTTAAGCCATTACTGTCACTATTTCCAAGGCCCGATCGTTGTCTATGTGGGCCAAGATGGGATGGGTCACCGCCTTTCGCAGTTGGATCTTGTCAATCCTCGTAATTGAAACAATGAAAGGGTGCTTCAAAATGAGATTTGTCAGATAATTAGAGCCTCATGGTGGAAGATAGAGAGGTTTAGGGCTCAGGAAACCCTGATCGCGTCTGTGGATTATACCCTCTGCCATTAGGGGCTCTAGAGTGTTTATGGTGTGAAGTGCAGGAAGAAACCACACAAGGGTGCTCACAACATGGATAAAGCGAGCGATTTGAGTGATAGATGGTGATATATGTGGATTTTATAATGCCATTTGTATGGCTGCCAAGGTTAGGTTCTATTAATTAATTATCTTCATCCTAACAGTATAGGACAAGAGAACTTGTCTTCACACAAATATATTATATAAATTTGTATAGTTCTTAATCCTAGGAGCATAAGGGAAAAATGAAAGAAATGGTAAACTGGCGGCGCCGTCAGGTTTACAGCTCTGGATTGCTGGCTGCCATTTTCAAATTAATAATTAATTTAGCAGCCTTTGTCACGGTCACTCATTTAAGGTTTGATATGTCCCATTTTTGCACAAAAGATTCTGAGGCAGCCATTGCAGAGGGCCTGGTCAGTGATCACCGTTACAAAACAAGGCACACATGGGCGGCCCATCTATCTAGCTAGATATGTGTTTCGCTCACAGCTCACCTAGGATTTTGCAATTTGGCAAAAAGTGCCCACTCGTCAAAAAAATTATTTTGCCATTTGTGATTACTGTGCTACCTGGCAATTACTTCAGTTGCTTCATGGGCTCTGAAACTAGAGACAGTAAAGGTTTGGAATCTACAGAACGCGTTTTCTGTTTTGTTGTGTTGCATTGGCATAATTGGTCCCATGTCTTCTTCACCGGACCAACCCATACTTTAGGCACAAAGAGAGTTTTTATTTGGTTATCTCATACAATTAAGAATCAGGATTACCAATTTACCAGAATTCTCCCATATCTTTGTGAAAATGGTGAGTCGGAGAGTACCTTTGTGAAAATACTGATTCGAAAGTTGTATGAATTAAGATTCAGGATTTACATACGGCCCTAAATTGAAGTTTACCATAATCATAAACCCTTGTAAAAATGGTGATTCTGAGAGTGCTGGATTTAAGAGTGATTATTGTGCTTTGGTGACTCTGAGAGTGCCTTGATTTAAGAGAGATCATTGTGCCTTAAATCCTTTTGACACTAATGATTATGAGTGAATATGATAATTTGGAGATTTCTGTCACTGCAATGTTTTTTTAAAAAGATGATTTTAGTTTTTTTTAAATGATGATTCTAAGATTGTTGATTAGGACAATGTCTTTCATCGTTTGTAGGAGAATGATAACTTCCAAAATGATATGAGTGATCGCATTATGATGCTCTTGGACAGCTGTTCTTGGACAGCTATGAGTGATTACATTATAATGCTCTTAGACAGGTGAACAATGGTTATCAATAATTTAGGGTAAAAGGAGAGAAATTAATGGATTTTTATTGTTCTTATCTTTAATTGCAATACTATGAGTGAAAGAATATGTTTTAAATAATGATTAATTTATAAGAGAGATAAATTTTAAGTAATGATTAACTTTTAAAAGTTAGCTACTAAAGGTTTTTTTACATTACATAATATAGTTATTAAATTTTATATTCAATTGAATGATATATGCTGATGTGTAATAAATTATCTAGTATATAGATTTTTTTAATTGCATAACAAGTTACCCACGATGTTAGATTTTTTAAATTAGACTACAGGTTATCTATTTTTTTTATTTGAGAACCATATTTTATGTTTTCTCCATTATAGGTTTAGTGATTTTGGAAGTTAAACCCTTAAGGTTATGCAAAGAAAATTACACACTTATGGGTTGGGTTGGGTAACACATTGTCCTTCATTCCCCCTTATAGGTGTGCTTTATGGTTATTCCTTATAAGCATGGAATTATAGTATGTACAACTATAAAATATGGTGGCGTTGTGGCGTTGCTTAAATAACTATTTAGAATTGTGTGTTTAACTAGCAATGTTGAATGTTAAATTTCAATACTTCTTATAGTACATACTAAATTGTGATGATAAAAAAATCATCAATGAATTATTAAATTTGAGATCGTAGTAAACAAATTATGCACTTAGAAAAATCAACTTTAAAAAGTTAGATACAAAAGGTATATTTTTAGAAATATTAAGTTGCAATGACATATTATAGTTAGTTTTGAAATTTTACATTCAATTTAACCGTATATGCTATTGTGTAGTGAACAGTCCAACATATATATTTTTTTAATTGGACAACAAGTTACTCATCATTTTTTTTCGAGAACCATATTTCATCTTTTCTCCCCTTTTCCCTTTATTCTCCCCTTACAGGTGTGCTTTATGGTTCTCTTATAAGCATGGAATTATAACATGCACACTGTAAAATATGGTGTTGATGTCGCATTGCCTAAATCATTGTTTAGGAGGTTGTAATTGAAGAGCAAAGAAAAAGTTTGACCATCATAAATTGTGTGTTTAACTAGCAATGTTGAATGTCAAATTTCAAAACTTCTTATAGTACATACTAAATTGTGATGATAAAAAATTCATCAATGAATTATTAAATTTGAGATCGTAGTAACCAAATTGTGTACTTAGAAAATTAATATAAACCTAGGTAGTTTAAAACACAAAAGCTCCTATCAAAACAATAACTTATAAATACTTTAATATGCAAACACATAATGTTGAAAATATGAAGAAGAAGTACACACTGATTTTAATAACTTGAGGTGAAGAAAGTACAATGTTGCAACTCCAAAAGTGGAGGAATAGACACCATACCCCTATCTTTCTTTTATAGACTAAGAATGCAGGGAAGATACAAAAATACCCCAAAATGATGAGGCATCCATATTAGAAAAGAAAAAATTAATCTACCTAGGGATCATGTTTGCATGAGAACTCTTAGGATAAATCTCCCATTTAAGTTTAGGGATCAACACCAAGCTAAATAAGGAATCACTCCATAACCTAAGTGTTGGGATAAATTGGGAACAACACTAAAACAATTTCTAAGAATAGCATATTCTAAATTTGAAATAGCTAATTGACGAATAACATCTCTACCTCTAGAAAGCAACTAAGTCTAGCACATCCACGCACCTTCTACCCATCTGTTATCTACAAAATAATGTGCATCTTTAAGAGGCTTCTCTGGTGCACCCTCAATGAAGCTATGCCTCCATGTTGTACAAGAATTGAGGAATTGGATATGCATCCAAAGAACACAATCACTACTAGGGAACACTCATTGAGCAGCGCACAAGTAAAAAAACTAGCACTCCCTCTTTGCAAGGAAAGTGTTCTCCACCAAGCCTAGTCTCTTCCTCAACATATCAAACTTCCTATTTGCTAAGGGCTTTGTCAAAATTTATGCAACCTACAAATATGAAGGAGCATACTCAAGGACCACTACAATCTCATGAACTCTAAATCAAGGAAAATAATATCGAATATCAATGTGCTTGAAAAATAGTGAAACATTGCATTCTCAAGGAGTCTAATACAACGTTGGTTGTCATAGTAAATCATTGTAGGATCCAACATCTTAACAATTAGTTTTGTTATCAACATGTGAGCCCAAATAAACTCAATTAGTATAATTATCTACCATATACTCTTCCCATGCCGAACCGAATGAAACTATTGATTGTTTCCTATTGAATAGGAAATCATACCTGCGCTTAAACTAAAACAAAACCTTGAAGTGTCCTTTCTAGTAGTTGCATCTCTTGCCCAATCATAATCAACAAGACTATGCAATACCAACTCCCAAATTCCCACATACCTTAGACCATAATGAATTATGCCCTTCAAGTATTAGAGCACATGCTTTGCAAATTTCTAATGAACCTATTGAGGCTCAACCATGCACTGGCTCAAGGTATTCATTACAAATCAAATATCAAGTCCGGTATTCACCATATATGTAATGGAGCCAATTAATTTCTTATATAATGAAGGACCTACTAAATCTGAATTTGAATGTATTGATAAATTTGGTTTTGGAATTTACTAAATTTGAGTGGAAAGGGGTTTAAAATTCATTATGTAAAATATATTCAAAATCTCTATTGTGTATTTCCCATGTTCAAGGAAGACCTCACCTATACCTTTCCAAACCTCTAGTTCCAAAAAATAATGCATCATCTCAATGTTCTTCATGTGAAATTCATGGGCCAACTTTATCTTGCACCATACAATGAGCTTCTCAAAACTACATACAACTACTAAGTCATCAACAAACATGACCAAGACAAGTAGAACATATATGTCTAAAAAACAATATAGATTAGGATATGCCACAATCTTGGCGAAGTCCAATCTCAGTAGGTACTCATCAATCCTATAGTACCAAGTACATTATGCATGCTTTAGTGCTTAAAGGGTCTTCTTGAACATGCACACATGGGTGTCTTACCCATACATGTCAAAACCCCTCAAATGATTAATGCATACTTCCTCCTCAATCAAGGCATTAAGAAAAATTTTCCTTAACATCCATCTAATATGAAGACCAAAACCAGTGCTAAAGACATAATGCCTTTGAGGGAAGTATAACTCACAATTGAGAAAATTTCTCATGATAGTTAACTCCCTCTAATATGTGGGAGAATACTCTTGCTACAAACAAGGCCTTGTGCTTCTTTGTGCTACCATTAGCAACATACTTTACCTTGTACAACCACTTGGAATCAATCACTAATTTACCCTTTGGTCTTAGCACAATCTCCCAAACATCATTCTTCCATATGGAGTTATACTCCTTTATCATCACATCTCACCATACTTACTATGTATTTGCCTCAAAATTGGAAGGTTCTATATCTATGATGGAAGACAACATTGCGCATAAGTAGGAGACTTCTTAGTTGGATGACACACCTAAAAAGTAGTTTGTAGAGATCCTACTTGTTCTTGTGCCTCATGAAATGTCTGGGTAAGTCACTTAGGCTTCCTTGTTGTATTGGATCATAAAGAAGGATCTATTCCAACATTGAACCTTGCTTATTTGAATCTAATTCCATTGAAATATACTTATGAACACTTGGAACAATAAGCTTCCCTCCCTCCTCAACCTCCTTGGGAGGTTCCTAAGGCCTAAAATACCAACCCCCTTCATCAAATTTTACATCTTAACTCATCACTATATTTCATTGTGATGTAACATATACCCTATAAATTTTGGAGGACTCACTTTAACCAACAATGACACTCTTCAAGCTAGAAGGTTCTTACCAAGAATACAAATTGTGATTCTTATACTTTCTCACTAGTGAAATGTTCTTATGGTATCTTATCCTTCAATATCCAATGAGAACACCTATTCAAAGTGTATATAGTTGTATTGCATGTGTTTTTCCCAACAGGGTGTCTCTATGATGGCCTTATTTTTCCTCTTTTGCAACCCCATTTTGTTGCAAGTTGTAAGGCACTACCAATTCCCTCTTAATCCCTACTTTCTTGCAAAACGAAATCTCAAATCCTTGAAGGTGTAGGCACCTCCATTATGAAATCTCAATATTTTGATATATTTTAGTGTATGATTCTACACGAGAGCCTTAAACTCTTGGAACTTGCCAAATACCTCATCTTTTGTCTTCATAAAGTAAATCCTAGTTTCTTAGAGGAATCATCAACGAAACAAACATAATAGATGTTACATGTTAAATAAGATGAAGACATGGGTCCACAAAATTATAAAGGGATCGAATCAAGAATCTCCCTTGATATGATATGTACTTACTACCTGGAAAAATAGTCTTAGCATGATTTTCAAGTGTACAACCCTTGCACACTCCAATATTCTCTATCTTGAAGTCTATAAATCCCCACACCATGTCCTTCAAGAGAGGTAATGCTTCATAGTGCAAGTGACCAAATCTGTTGTGCCAAATATTGCACAAATTCTCACTATCAAGAACTAGAGATCCATGTTTGATCGAATCAACAAGCAACTTGTAAAGGCCACCCTCTCACATACCTCAAGACAAAACACAACCAATATCTTGTCCACAATCTCTAATAATGACTTATTAATCATCAAACTCATCCATACACCTAAGATCTATCATGTTTGAAATTCAAATAGAATCTTCATCAAACTAAGTGCATACATAACATTATAAAGCATGAGAACGTCCCTTGATAGTATGTAGAAGGAAACATAACTTGTTCTTATAACTAGATGTGTGCCATTATCACCTAAATCCACTTGTATTCCAACCTCCTAACCCTAAACTCTGTTGCAAGATTTCTTATTGAGTTCATGTGTCTAGATTCTCCATTGTCCACATACTACCCTACACCATTGTAACATACCCCGTTATGACACTAACTCACACCCAATGATTTTCCACCTAACATGGAGTCTGCGGGGTGCTAGCACACACATGCTCCTAATTTTATATACATATGGAAGGCATTTTCCAGCTCTCCACTTGAAAAAAATAGCCAAATTCCTTACAGAAGAACATGCTAAGACATGAAAACTGAACTATTAAATCATTCATACAGTCATGGCCTGCCTTCAACCTAGCAGTTATAATTCAACCATTATAAATGCAATCAACAACTAGCCATTCAGATTTAGGATTTTAACATTTAAAACTTAAGGCTCACAGACCCAAGTTTAACTTCCAAAGATAACCTGGGTAAGGCTTCCTATCACAGAAAAACATCCAACATTCTTGCAAGTAAGGAAAATAAAAAATAAACCTTATCATGGAAACAATTTACTGGGTGAATGCATGTTCCCGACAAGAACAATTCACAATACTTAGACATTTTTTATGGAAAACAAATCCACTAACAAGGGTGGATGGATTTCCATGGAAAATGCATTCACTAGGTATAACTCCTATATATATTATTCATCTACAATTATTTATGCGTAGGAATGTTCATGGACATATTTTCAGAATTCATTGTGAATATCCAAAACATAAGCTTCATGTTCAAAATGAGTATAATTCAAATTCTGCATGCATATACATGAAGGTTGCATTCATGCACAATCCATAACTCAATTCTCTAGAAATTCCTTCTATAAATTAGCTATACAATTAAAAACAACTCATTATGATTCAAAACAAAATATTTATGTGGAGGAATTCAATGCAACAATAATGCAATTCCTTCATGAATCATTTATTCATTATACACAACATTAAATCATACACAGTAATAAAATTATTGTTATGGAGTAAAACACTCATCTGAATATTTAGCAGCTTGAGCAACTGGATGTGTGTGAGGCATGCTCCACCCAACCGTAGGCTACCTTGCTCATAAATCTCTTAGCAAGGTGCCACCCTCGAGTTGAGACTATGAATCCATCAAGAGAATGCACAAGGTTGATGGGAAAAGGGAAGTGGATAGGTGCATAGAGTACTTCCCCACCAAGATACCTATCAGAGTTTGGAGCTAAACAATTGTACTCAAATAGTATGGATTTGCATCCTTTCCCTAGTATCTATTCTAGAGAAAAACAGTGGAATACCTTACACTAGGCCACCACTTTCAAACATTACGCATCAACTAGTTCAAAACCAAATAGTGTAATCCCTTCCTCAGTATCTATCCCAGAGAAAAAAAATGGAATACCTTACATTAGGCCACCATTGTCAAATCATTCCCATCAATCATTCCAAACCAAACAGTGTAATCCCTTCCCCAGTATTTATCACAGAGAAAAACAGTGGAATACCTTACATTAGGCCACCATTGTCAAACAATGCCCATAATTATCTCATAGGAAAGTTCATACATAGTTCATAAATTAATTGGAAAGGAAACATGGTTCAACATGGTAGTTAACTCCCCAGCAATTCTTCAAGGTCGAATTTCAGTACAGAACCCACACTTGCAGTCTACTAGGAAAAATGGTTTACTAACAAATTCCTCATGCAGTCTACTTCACCTACATCTAGGGTGCATCTAGGTAAGTGAAAGAGTTAGAGAGTTCGTCTGTCTCAGAGTTCGAGTGAATTTCCCCCCCATGAGAGAGCGTGTACAACTTTTTTTGGATGGATGCTTAATTTGCATGGAAATAATTGTCCACATGGTCTCTCCCCAAAGATTCGCGTCCTTCATCATAAGCCACTTAATCCTTCAATAACTTTTTGGGATTAATCATAAGGTTTAAATTATCAAAGGTATAAAGGATTAAGGTATGTTTAAAGTAATTTTAGGATTAAGGTCCTAACTAGGGTCATATTATAACCTCCTTAGGCTATAGACAACCCCGTTTTCTTCCTCACTAGTGAATTCATAGTCCCCTATTCTTTTAGTGTTTGCTTTAGCCACAACCAACTGTATTTTTATATTAATATTTAAAAATACAATTTGTTCATCCCTTTAGGAATTTCATCATCAAACTTTACACCAGTACATTAGGGGTCAAAATTGGGGTGTTACATTCCCCTCCCCCTTAGATTTAACATTGTCCTCGGTGTTTCATTAACCAGAACATATGTTTCAAAATTTATTTACATTTTAGAATCATCAAAATAGATACCGGTACTCAACACACATAGCTTCTTCCATTTCCCAGGTAGCTTCTTCACGACTGTAATGGGTCCATTGGACCTTTACTTCTCCTATGGACCTGTTCATGAGTGTCCTGGGCCTTCTTTCCAATATGTAGACTAGATGAACTTGAATTTCCCCTTCTGGTTCATTCTGTATCAATACCAATC
Source organism: Larix kaempferi (assembly GCA_027924585.1). Taxonomy (NCBI): domain Eukaryota; kingdom Viridiplantae; phylum Streptophyta; class Pinopsida; order Pinales; family Pinaceae; genus Larix; species Larix kaempferi. The sequence continues at coordinate 1,520,668 of BSBM01000134.1, forward strand.
AAGTATATGACTAGGATCGTGTACATACTTCTTCAGCAATGAAATATGAAAAACATTATGCACTTTAATAGGGGGAGGTAGGTCTATTTCATATGCTATTGGTCCAACTCTACTCAGGACCTCAAATGGTCCACAAAACCTGGATGCCAACTTCTTATAGTTTCCCAAACTCAATGAAATTTCCTTGCCTCTGACTTTCAAGAATACTCTATCTCCCACCTGGAACTCCCTAAACATTCTTCACTTGTCAGCATAAATTTTCTATTTATCCTATGCCACTTTCAAATTTTGTTTGATTTTGGCCACTTGATCTTCCATTCCTGTAACATTTCAGGTCCAAATACCAACCTATCCACAAGTTTGTCCCAATTAACTGGAACATTGCACGTTTTTCCATATAAGGCTTCAAATGGACTCATCTTCAACTATGTCTCGTATCCGTTGTTATAGGAAAACTCTACCAAATATAAGTATTCATCCCACTGGGTAGCTCTATCCATTACATACATTCTCAGCATATATTCAATGACTTGATTAACTCACTCAATCTTCCCATTTGTTTGTGGATGATAGGCTATGTTGATATTGAGTTTGGTTCCAAAATCCTTGGACAAACCTTTTTCAAAATTTTGAAGTGAACTTGGAATCTCAATCTAAAACAATTTCCTTGAGAATTCCATGTATCCTGACAACTTCCTTCATATAAATTTATGTAATCTTTGTTGCTTTCAAAATTGAATGGACATGTATAAAATGAGTACATTTTGTCAATTGATCGACCACCACCATAATGGATTCATGTTGCTTCGTTGTCCTTGGTAATTTAGTGATAAAGTCGATAGTTACTACGCCCCATTTCCACTTCGAAATTGGCAATGGGTGGAGTAGAGCAACAGGATGTCTATGTTCTGCTTTCACCCTTTGACATTCAAGGAACTTAGCAATATACCTTATTATCTATTTCTTCATGCTCGACCAATAATACTCTTTCTTAACAGTTGTAAGAGTTTTCTGATAGCCAGGATGGCCTGAATAAGGAACATTATGCATCTCCTTTAGAATGGTTTCCTTCAAATCATCTTTATCAGGTACATACATTTTATTTCTATACAAAAGAATTCCATATTCCTACAATTAATAATGCACATATTTTGTTGGCACGCAGTATGATTGTAAGGCCGTTTTAACTTGGAAATAAAATGCATTTAAATGAACTACTTCCAACAGTCTGATCTTCAAATCCGATTCCAATTATTGATGGCTATAATTTTCATTAGCTAATTTCTTCTACGGAGTGCATCTGCAACTAGATTTTATTTTCCCTTAACTTAATTTCAAAATTGAATTCACTCACGAATTCCATCCACCTAGCTTGATGAGTATTTAATTAAGTTGGGTTGTTCAAACAAATACTTTAAGCTATGATGATCTAACTTTATCTCAAACCGGTTATCCATGAAGTAATGCCTCCACATTATCAATGCATGTACTATGGTAGCAAGTTCCAAATCATGCATTGAATACCTCTTTCCATTCTCTTTTAATTTCCATGATTCATAACAAATCACATGCCCTTCTTACACGAGAAATCCACCAAGTCCTTCCAGAGATGCATCTATGTATACTACATATTCCTTATTTGGATCTACAATCTTTAAAATCGATGCACATGTGAGAAAATCTTTCAGAAGTCAAAAACTATCTTCACATTTCTGAGTCCAAATGAATTTCACACCTTTCTTTTGTAAAGATGTAATGGGATTGGCTATCCTAGAGAAATCTTCAATAAATATCCTATAATATCCAATTAACCCCATAAAAGACCTTACCTCATATACATTTCTAGGAGTGGGCCACTCCTGTATATCTTTTATTTTAGCAAGGTCCACGATCACTCCTAAAATAATGTGACCCAAATATAACAACTACTTTTGATAGAAAGTAAACTGTTAATTTTTCAGAATTTACTTCAATCTAATCTAGGATCTTAACTGAGAGAACAACATGTACAGCATATCTACAGCATATCAATCATGGACACAATAATGCAAGCACACAAGAGACATCGAGTTTACTTGGGGAAAACCATAAAGGTGAAAAACCCCAATAACTTCCTCAAAGATAGATAGAGCAATGATACAACCCAAGCATAAGATATAGACATCTCCTAGCAGCAGCTTCTCCTCCTCCATAAGTGCGCCACTCTCCCGAGAGTGTGTGAGAGAATAGAATGATGAAATAGAGTGCCTCCCGCACTCTATTTATACTTGACTTGACTTGCCTAATAACCTTTATTAGGTCGGCCTTAACTTAACCACATAACATAATGCTAACTGGGCCGACACCCAATAGGGTGGTCTAATAACCCTTCGACCCACATGGCCGACCCCCAATAGGGTGCTCTAATAACCCTTCGACCCACATGACTTATACAGGCCGACCCCAACAAGGTGGTCTAATAACCCATCAAGTATAAGTTACGACACTTACAATATAAATGACGACACTTCCGTATAGAGGAATAATAACATCTCTATAGGAATACAATATGCATATATGAAATACATTCCGAAGTTACATATACATCAACACTCCCTCTTAACTAGGAAGCTATTTCTCGACACAGGTCTTCTTAGCACAAGTCTTCTTCTCTGGATCATCGTCACTAGATAATCGTCATCGAGTCATCGTCATCGTCACTGTTGCTGCTATCTCAATCAATCTCTGAATCTACTCGTCATAGGAAGTTCTATAGAGCCAGTCCTTTTTCATACTAGATGTAGGCCCACCACCTGTAGGTCTTCATCATCACTGGCCATACTGTGGAATCCTAAGGACTTATTATGTGCATCACAAAACCTCGAAAGAGAATCCCAGGATGTTACGGGTACACAACTCCGACCTGTAGGATCTCCCAGGGCACAAATTACATGTGGTCACCACAAAACCTCGCAATAGCATCCCAGCATGTTACGGGTACACAACTCCGACCTGTAGGATCTCCCAGGGCACAAATTACATGTGGTCATGGAAAAACCTCGAAAGAGCATCCCAGGATGTTACGGGTACACAACTCCGGCCTAAAGGATCTCCCAGGGCGCTATTATATGCCATAGGACAAAACCTCGAAAGAGCATCCTAGGATGTTACGGGTACACAACTCCAACCTAAAGGATCTCCTAGGGCGCTATTATATGTCCTCCCAGAGCAATGTCTCGAAAGAGCATCCCAGGCTGCTACGGGTACACAACTCCGACCTATAGGATCTCCCAGACATGCTCATCTGCACAACATGTTCCACGGGCACAAAGTATCATCCTGATACTCATCATACATCATCCTGATGTACACATGATCATCCTGATAATTAACACTGCATCGTCCTGATGCATGTCATCTGGAGCAACATCCTGAAGCTCGTCATCCATGATCATCCTGGTCATACAATGCATCCACCTGATGCATACACAGTATCTGCCTGATACATATCATCATCCATGATCTACCTGATCATACAATGTATCCACCTAATACATCTACAAATACATGATCCACCTGATCATACTTGATACATATCATCATACATGATCTACCTTATCATACAACGTATCCACTTGATACATACACAGATACATGGTCCAAGCATCTAACATGATGCATATACAAATACATACAAATGATCCAACTAATCATATCCAGCATCCAACATGATGCATACATACATAAATGATCCAACTGATCATATCCAGCATCCAACATGATGCATACATACATAAATGATCCAACTGATCATATCCAACATCCAACATGATGCATACATACATAAATGATCCAACTGATCATAACAAGCATCCAACATGATGCATATACATATACAGAGCAGTAACTGGAGCACCATCCTAATGCTCATCATCCATGATCCTCCTGATCATCATAGCATCGTCCTCTTCAGATCATCTCATCATCCAGGAAGCATAGCCCAGATGCACATCATCCAACACTTACATCATCGACATGGGAGAACACATCTACCACCATTCGGGGAAGGTTCCAACCCTTAATTTTTCACCATGGGAGAACACATCTACCACCATGTGAAAAATGGCTTCAGCCCTTACATCTACACCATGGGAAAACACATCTAACACCATGTGAGAATGGCTCAACAATTACATCATGACCATGGGAGAACACATCAACCATGTCAGAAAATCTCATGTGCATCTGCATCTTTCGGACTCATCACTTCCCTTTGGAAGGAACCTCGATCTGAAGTGCACCAAGCCTCTCTTTGAAGTACTCAAACTGCACTCAGGCCAACAACTTGGTCAATACAACTGCAACCTGATCATCCGTCGCAACATACTATGCTTCAGCTGTACTCAGTGCTACGCAGGACTGCTTCCTGCTAAACCAAGAGATCACACCTGATCCCATACTGAAGCAGCATCCAAAAGTGCTCTTCCTATCTGTAGCACTGCCTACCCAATCTGAATCAACATAACCCTGTAGGTTAAACTTTTGATTTGCATCATTCTTGAGACCATAATCAACTGTACCCTTTAGGTACCTCAGAATATGCTTTACAACAACCAGGTGAACACCTCTCGGATCCGTCAGGAATTGGCTCAATGTGTTCACCGCAAAGCAAATATCTAGTCTCATGTTCCTCAAGTACATCAAGGACCCAATAATATGATGATACATAGTGATATCAACTGGCTCAAATGAAGCATCACACAGAAGCTTCAGGTTTGATGCCATAGGTGTGGCCATGGCCTTGTAGTCCATCATCCCGAACCTCTTCAGGATATCTACTGCATACTTCCCTTGTCCAAGGAAGATTCCATTTGCACTTTGCCACACCTCCATACCTAGAAAATAGTGCATCATCCACAAGTTCTTCATCTCGAACTCGGCAGCAAGATTCCACTGCGTGTCGGCAATCAATCTATCTTCACCTATAATAAACAGGTCATCCATATACAAAAGTAGTATCACTGGATTGCCTTCCTCAACCTTGTAGTAAAGGTTGGAATCCGCTTTACTCTTGGTAAAGTCCAAACTGGATAGAAAGCTGTCTATCCTACCATACCAAGTTCTCCACATATATGACTCCCTGTCATGTGTCTCAGAACCAAGTGGCTGCTATCTTGAAATCCATCTGGTGTATCTTTTATTTCATCACTACAGCCAGAGCAAGTATGGATCTAATGGAAGTGTATCTGGCTACAAGAGAAAAAGTCTCCATGCTACCACCTGCAGCATGCTTGATCTTGTGGATCCTCTTGGAAGTCACTACAGACTCCCGTTCAGGTCTTGGGACTACATCCCAAACATCTTCATGATCGACTGGTACTCCTTGATCATGGCATTCTTCCCAGATCCTGGGAACTTCAATATATTCAATATTTTCAATATTTTCAATAGATAACTTTCTTGCTGAATAAATGTTGTAGTCCGTCTTTTGTAGGTGATGGCATACGATTTTTCCTACGCAACAAGTTAAATTGCATGATTAGAAAACATCTCATAGTTTTCAGAACAAATTCTTACACATAAAGAAATATGTCATACAGTCATGCAATTATCTTAACCAATGCTTCAATACAACATTTATCCATATCCCGTAACTTTCTAGATGCCTTCCAATCTCTACTAGAACATTGTTAAGAGTGTGCACAACTCCCAACATGTCAGCAAAGAGGTTTCATTCTAGATAAGTAGAAATGGAATGTTGTATAGTTCCATCGGCCACTTACCCATGTATATTAGTAGTATACTATTCATCAATGCATCTATTCTAATATGCATAATACGCAACCTAATTCTAGGAACATGAGTATATACATTATTGAATAGTATTATTTAAACAATAAAATATGCAAGGAATGATAATTCAAATACTTATCTTTGTTTGTTTGTTGGGTTGACCCCCTCTCAGTCTTTGCTTCTTTTCTGCAACTCCATTCTGATGTGGATTGTGAGAAGTGGTCAACTCCCTCTGAATATCTGCATCCTTGCAGAAACTACCAAAGTGTGCTCCTTCTTGATCTTTGCTTTATTGCAGGATCAACTGGAGTGTGATCCCTCTTGATCTTTTCTTCATGGATTACCTGTCCTTGAACTTATATCCATCACTATGCATGCTTATTAGTATCATCATTGTGTTATCCTCGAGGTCTCATACATAATCACACATTCATTAGTATAATCTTAATACTATCAAAACACAATAATCGTAAACATGTATAATCATGATCATTTCAAACATAGATAATAAACATTAGTATTCAAGGTTTCAGGGAAGTCTTCTTTTACTCATGCATATTCTTATTTGATCATAGGACTCTTAAATCATCAATCAAGATTAGAGACATAAAATGCATAAACCCTTGATTACTTACATTTCTAACTTTATGAATAAACATAACCAATCATACCAAGTATACTTATATAAGGGATCCTAACACAAGGTAGGATACTAAATTGATATAGGAAAAACTGCTTGCATTATTGTGTCCATGATTGATATGCTGTAGATATGTTGTACATGTTGTTCTCTCAGTTAAGATCCTAGATCATATTGAAGTAAATTCTGAAAAATTAACATGGTATCAGAGCTGGTATACTCATAATTTGAAAACTGCAAAGTTTCACCCCTCAAATTTGCCTTTGAAACTTCCGGATTCACTGGACATGACCCCGAACTAGGGTTTGATAAAGCCCACCCTTCTGCCTAATCAAAAGGTTCGACCCAAATCTCTAAGCTTCTATTTTTCTGAGGAGCTTCTTGGCGTGGTCACAGATTTCAAAAATTCCCATTTTTGCAGAAGCCCTAATTTTCCACTTTTCTGATTAAAGTCCCAAACTAGGGTCTGATCAAGCCCGACCTTCTACCCAACCAAAAATTCTGATCTTGGTCTCTAAATTTTGATTTTGATGAGTAGCATTCAGCCATGGTATCCGATTACAAAAATTCCAACTTTCTCTGAAACCCTAAATTTCGGAAGCCATTAATGAAGGTGCTAAAAATTAATTATGTTTTGACAGAAATATGTACCTGATTGTTTCTAGTGTAACTCCAAACTTTTAGATCCACAGGGTCTAAAAAATTTTCCTGTGATATCCCAACTTGTCATCTTTCCAACCCCATAGGTATGACCTCAAATGGATTCTCTGAGAGAGAGAGTTATGCCAAGTGTCACAACATGACCTGTTTATGGGATAAAACAGGAGAGCAAACTTGTACGGTGTTCCACGTGTCATTGGTTCAGTTTCGGCCTCTGAAAAAGTTACCTGAGAAAGTACAGTCCGTGCAATACCTGTCCGTTTTTACGAAATTTCATTTGGAGCTTCCTAGCCCAAGTTATGCCCTTTTTTCCAAGGTCACCTGTTTATGACTCAGATATGGAAGAAGCAGAAACCCTATATTGTACAGATCATAAAACACAAAGTACAACGAATTAGAAGTTTTCCTTTGGACACAAGGTACATGGGGATCTGATCTTCGACCTGTAGAAGTTTCAGATCCTAAAACTTTGCCAAAATGGATTTATAGCGAAAGTTCTACGATGACTGGTTTTTGCTATATCAATCCCAAGCATCGCAAGTGCAACAAGTGTCATGCATGCCATACCATGCCTTCTTTCAGGCTAGCTCTGATACCATGTTAATTTTTCAGAATTTACTTCAATCTGATCTAGGATCTTAACTGAGAGAACAACATGTACAACATATCTACAACATATCAATCATGGACACAATAATGCAAGCACACAAGAGACACAGAGTTTACTTGGGGAAAACCATAAAGGTGAAAAACCCCAATAACTTCCTCAGAGGTAGATAGAGCAATGATACAACCCAAGCATAAGAGATAGACATCTCCTAGTAGCAGCTTCTCCTCCTCCATAAGTGCGCCACTCTCCTGAGAGTGTGTGAGAGAATAGAATGATGAAATAGAGTGCCTCCCGCACTCTATTTATACTTGACTTGACTTGCCTAATAACCTTTATTAGGTCGGCCTTAACTTAACCACGTAACATAATGTTGACTGGGCCGACACCCAATAGGTTGGTCTAATAACCCTTTGACCCACATGGCCAACCCCCAATAGGGTGGTCTAATAACCCTTCGACCCACATGACTTATACAGGGCCGACCCCAACAAGGTGGTCTAATAACCCATCAAGTATAAGTTACAACACTTACAATATAAATGACAACACTTCCGTATAGAGGAATAATAACATCTCTATAGGAATACAATATGCATATATGAAATACATTCCGAAGTTACATATACATCAACATAAACTTACTCAACTTAGCATACAACTGATTTTATCTCATAATTTGCAAAGTTATTTCCAGATGTTCTTCATGCTCTTCCTTTGTCTTGGAATAAATTAGTATATCATCCAGAAATACAATAATAAATTTGTCCAAAAATTCTCTAAATATGCCATTCATCAGTCACATAAATGTGGCTGGTGCATTTTTCAGTCCGAAAGGAAAATTTGTGTATTCACAATGTCCATACCTAGTTCTGAAAGTAGTTTTACTGAATATCTTTATCTTTGATATGTACTTGATTGTAGCCCAATCTAAAGTTGATTTTAGAGAAGACTCTTTCTCCTTGTAGCTGATCGAATAGATCATATATCCTTGGCAATGGGTAGTTGTTTTTAAGGGTGGCTTTCTTTAGTTGTCTATAATCCACACATAACCTCAAGATACCATCCTTCTTTCTCACGAAGAGGGAAAGCGATCCCTACAGTGATACATTGGGGTGTGCATAACCCTTCTTTAATAATTCTTCTAATTACATTTGCAATTCCTTCAATTGAGGTGTGCTCATTTTTGGAATATTCTAACCATCTCATCTTGGTTTTTGCATCAATGCATGCAATACATGCATCTTGCATGCATTGCATGCAGTGGTAGGTGAGTCTCCTAAAACCTAGTCCTTATTCCCCTCCCCCTTAGAGCTTAAATTTGGCCATAATTAGCCCTCTTATCCAATCAGAGAGCCTTGGTTACATCATTGAAGTCCAAAGGCGCCATCATGCATGAGTTTAGGAGTTAGCAAAGTCAGTTCCAGGATGATATTCATATTTTTGGATTTGTTCTCACCATGTTTGGTCTGAAGGACAATTTTAGAGAGCTTCCAGATTTGCTTGCTTCCATTGGTGGAGAATTCAAGCACATTCCTTGGGAGCATGATCCTCTTCTACCAAGGAGTAAGATACCTCCAGACATCTTCATCTCTAGGGAGCATCATTAAAAAAATTGGTATGTTTCATGTCCATCTTGAGGGGGGGTTTTGTTCCCACGTGGTTTTCCCTCTTTCCTCACTTAAATGGACTAATAAATTTGTAAAGGGTTACCTTTGGTCTTAGTTATCAAGGCCCTATTTATGATATTTCCTCACATATTTAGGCTTAAGCGGGGGTGTTGGAATATTCTAACCATCTCAACTTGGTTTTGCATGCATTCCATGCAGTGGTAGGTGAGTCTCCTAGCACCTAGTCCTTATTTTTGCCCCCCTAGAGCTTAACTTTGGCCATAATTAGCCCTCTTATCCACTCAGAGTGCCTTGGTTACATCATTGAAGTCCAAATGCTCCATCATGCATTAGTTTAGGAGTTAGCATAGTTAGTTCCATGATTTAGAGCGCCTTGTCCCCTTGATTGACTAGTTAACTGATTGTTACACCTAGTTTCACTACCACTGAGTGTAGGAGCACCTATTTTGACCACTACAAGTCAGTATTACGCCTCCTTGGAGTCTCCTTCCCTAATTTCTAGCCCTAATGACTCAGTCATGCACCAGTCCACCTCAGTTGACTAGCCATTCATCATCGGTGGCCACTAGACCTTATCGGGAGATGGTTCTAATGCAAACTAAGCCTGTCACTTGTGTGGATTCCAACTTCCTCTTTAGGCTCATGAATTTATCCTTTGGAGATGTATTATTTATGTACACATTCTACTGAATAATAGATGTAATGGAAGTTTTTCCAACTGTTCTTCATTCTCTTGTGTTGTAACATAGTTTTTTTCTCTATTTTTCCCGCTCAATTCTTTTGATCTCTGTTAGACTTAGTGTGAATTTGATCTTTGTCTCTATATCTCTGTGATAATATCACAAAATATCACACTCATTCTATAAGGAGCTTTGGAAATTGGAACCACTCCTGGTACTAAATCGATTGTTAAATTGATATCCCTCTTAGGGGGTAATCCCAGTACATCTTGAAAAACATCTTTAAACTCCTGCAGTATTGCATACTCTTAAACAGAACATTCTTGGTTAGTTTGTAACTCTTCAACATGGATCGAGCACAGTTGACAACCTTTCCTAATACATTTCTTCACTTGCTGGCTGAGATATGTCTAATGGATATCAGCCTTGGAATTCCCTTTATTTGAATTGGATTCTCGTCCTCATCCACACACATAATGGATTTTCCATGACAGTCTATACTAACAAAATGTGATTCCATACAATCCTTCCCGATCAAGAAATCATGCAAACCAAGGGGAATTATATATAAATCGACCCTTGTATGGAACGTATTCATTTCAAAACAATAGTTTTTTATCATTGAAGTGACCTTACATTTCATTCTAGTGGATAACTGCACCATTATGGATTGTGGTAATTTACTGATCACTAAGTGACATATTTCAATCACATTATCATTAATGTAAATGTAGGTGGCTCCATAATCAATTAAACAGAAATTGGTACATTATCAATTTTACCTTCAATATCTATCATGGATGATTGATGGTCTGCTTGTCGTTTGTTCAAAGTTGCATAAAGTCGAGGTATGTTCTTCACTACATCTTCTATTGTGGTAGCTTCTTGAACATTATATACATTGGCTCCTTTGCTACCCTTCTTTGGACATTTATTAATATAGTGATCACCTCCATAGTTCCAACATTTAACTTAATATTGTTGCCTTAGTCCTGTAGGCTCATCCTTCTTTAACTCACCAGGAGGAATTTTCTCTTTGAAATATTTAGTATGGTTACCTCTAACATTAAGAGGCTTAGACCCCTTTTTATTCTGGTCTTGTTTGTCTTTCAGTTTACCTTTCCAAACTTTGTGCATATCATGTCTTCCCTTCCCTTGTTCATATAGGCATTTGGCCTTCCTTATGGATTCCTTCAGAGTACAATGTTCATAATAAGTGATTTTGTCTCAGTAGAATGTTGGTAATCCATTGAGAAATCGTTGGATTTTAACCTTCTCATCTTGAATAAAACCCACATATATTAATAGTTCTAGGAACCTTCTCTCATACTCCTCCATAATCATATTACCCAGCCTGATTTCAAAGAACTCTTGCATTTCTTATCATAATATTGTTGGTACATGTACTCTTGCTTAAAATATTTTTGAAATCTTCTCCATGAAATCTGCTTTTCATTAATATTTTTCACCTACTTCAGTTGTTCCCACCATCGGTAAGGATCTCCTTGAATATTGTATATATCAATTCGGGTCTCCTGATTATTAGAGCAATCATGCAGCTGCAAATATTTCCTCATTTCCAATAACCATATTTTTGCACTTTCCCATGATTTCTCTCCATTGAAAGTAGGAGGTTTAATTTTTCTGAGTTCACCTTGTAATGAGTTCTCATCATATTTTCTCTTCTGATATCTTCTAGATAGTGAATCTGATATATTTCTAGGTGCCCGCCTTCTATGATGGATTTCAATTGATTTATCATGGGAATGTTACCACACTTGGATCACATCTCTACTTCTCAAGTGCTAGTGTCCGTTAGCAAATCCTCTGCTAAGAGAATCTCTTTCGTCTCTTCCCATAATGGTAGGGACCTATTGCACTTGATTCTATAACTGCATCAAGTTCTACAACATTTGTATATTCACCTGATCCTATTTCTCTAGACTCTGTAATATTCTTCCATTTCCATCATGTAAATATTTTAAGGTTTGGAGCAATTCAACTGCCTCCACCTTTGTCTTACGACCGCTGGATTCTGTTCTTTGGGAACTCATCCCCACTTCCCCAGTGAGAAAGGAAGGTCTTGGTTCATTCACTATTTTCACTGCACCACTTTCTATTAAATATGGAAATATGAATATTTAGCCATTTTGTTAGGCACACAAATATTCATACACACATAATTTTATCATATCATGCATGCATTTTCCTTTTTGGGGTTTTCATTCAATGTTTTGAGTATAGTTTAATCATATCAGATACAGTCTGACACAAATATCTATTATATAACCCATGAGGTTCAAGAGTTGAAACCTTCACTTATATACCACTATGTAATGTACCCTGTTATGACACTAACTCACACCCAACAATTTTCCACCTTCCATGGAGTCTGTGGGGTGCTAGCACACGCATGCTCCTAATTTTATATAGAAAGCAAAGGAATTTTCCATCTCTCTGCTTGGAAAAATTAGCCAAATTCATTATAGACAAACATGCTAAGATATGAAAACTAAAATGTTAAACAATTCATACTGTTAACACCAAAAAATGGATCACCTACCTCATCCCCCTAGTCACATAATCGATTCATCCATTTTTCCTAACATTTGACCTCCATCAACCCAAAATCCCTAAGTTTACAACCATATGGGAAAGAAATTATTATTTCCCTCAAGAAAATTAATAAAATTCCTCCAAAAAAGACAAAATCCCCAAAATAAAAGAAAAATAAATAAAAATGGGGAAAAAAATCAAAATACAGAAAAAGGAGGGAAAACATCAAAAACCACTTACCAATACTAGTGGTTGCCAAAAACCAAGGGAAAAGAAACCACCACTCAAAATTGTTATAAAAAGGTGGTGGAGTCCCCCATTTCACATAACTTCACTCTTCCTTACCGAAACTCTCCCAAAATTCCTGTAAAAACCTAGCCTCCATTTGAGCTTGAGTTTCCCACACTAGTTGAGTCTTGGCTACCCGTGAGCATTCGATGGAGAGCAAGAGACATTGGAGACCTAGAGCACCACCATTTTTACAGTTGCAAGGGCCCATGGATTCTCACCACCTTGAGGTAACTCCATACTGTAAATTTGTTTTTGCATCAATATAAACAAGTATTCTTTGATTCACATGTCGAATGTTTGATCTATGGATGCTTGAAATTTAGTTTAGATTTTATTTACTGTAGTAAATCTAGGTATTCTCATTTTATTTATTGTTTTCATTTGTATGCATGCACATCACTCATGAACTATTACTAAGAGTTCCATAGCTCTTAGTAAGTGCATTTATGCACTAGCTAATGTGAATAACCTAACTATAGTTTTTGGCGACTCCAATTGAGTTAATTCCCATTGATTTGTGGTTCGGTTAGATTGGTAACTATTTTTAATTTTCTGCATTGTTAGTTTCTCTCTACATCATAGCTTATTTTAGTTTTTACGACCATCTACCTCTTCAGGTTAGTTTTGGCATAGCACAACACCAAGTACTTGCAAGTTTGGCCCTTGCCAACAAAGTACTCTTTTAAATTTTCATTTTTTCAGTGGGTTTTACTTCATGAAGTGCGCTCAGCCTTTCTGAGCCAAATTTCACTTTTCGATCCCAAAAGCGCGCTCCAGAGCGCACCTTTTGGGCCCATAATTTCCCCAGAGCGTGCCTTTCTGGCCCTAAAGCGTGCCCAAGAGTGCGCCTTTCAGGCCCAAAAGTGCACCCCAGAGAGCGCTTTGGCCTTCTCAGGTGGGAAACAACTCCCAACGTGACTGTTTTGCATTCTTCAGCGCCCCGAAGCGTGACTATTCCCCAAAAAGACGTGCCCTGCACCTGTTTTTGTTTTATGCACTCACTTTTGCTACATTTACAATGCTAGTTTTGCTTCCACCCATTGCGGTTTGTCCTTTTCCATTCATTTTACTGATCATAGACATTCTGGTTGCTTGTTTTCTTGTTGTAGCACTTGATAGAATTCTGTCTACATGCATTCTACTTTCCTTAGTGCATTGTTACGAACTATCTCATTCATCTTGTGCATTTGCATTTCAGCAAAATTCAACGAGCTGTACAGTTTTCTTACATTTTTCAGCAGTCAAATCTTTATTTGAAAAACAAAATAAATTTTTATTTCATTTTTGTTTTCCAAGTTAATTTCAGTTTCTATTACTGCCATCTTTTCAGTTATTAGTACTATTATTAGCATAGTTACACACACCACTCGTTCACCCACTCACTCCCTAAGTTCCAAGTGAGACTAAAAATGATTTAATTGAACACACATCTAACCCCGCTTGGGGACCTAAAACAACTTGGTAGCTAGGTAGGACATTGGGGTTAGGCATCCAAACAACACCCCCTTTGTCATGTACATTTGACACATAGTAGTTGTCCTTTAGGGAACCAAAATCCTCTTTGATTAGCACGGTTGACGTTGAATTATCGAGGAGGCTCTACTTTAGGAGGGAAAGTGGCGGGATTGCTTATGGAGGTCTGGGTGGAATGCCACTCTCCACTTTGTACTGAAGGACACCAACTCGTTGTCCTCGTCACACATGTTGGATACCATACCAGGTGTGCAACAACCAAAGGACCGAAGTTGCAGGATACCTTTCCAGATGTGCTTTGACTGATGTAGCTTAGTTTCCAGTCTGTATTAGGGCTCTTTTACCCGGGATCCCTCTCGGTAGGGGGATATCCCTTAGCTTGTTGGTTCTCTATTTCGTATTTCCTGATTGCGGATTTCATCACCCTGCATGGGATACAATTTGTGTGAGCTTCCACCTTCTAGATTAGGCATTTGCATGCTCCTATACCCCATAGGTTAGTGAGTCTTTTTCTTTTTAGGAGTGATACATGTTGGTATTCTAACCCTTTTATTTTTGCTCCCCTGTTGTAGCATGCAGTTGTAGTAGGTGTTTTGAGAGTGTCACTTTTATTGAGAGCTCTCCTCTTGCACGCATGGTTTCATTAGGGATTTTGAGCGTGTTTTTAGACCACATCCCTTTAGCACTTATACAATTGTCATCATTGATCCCCTGAGATAATCCCGTATACTATGAGGGAAATCCCCACAGCATGGTCCATTGGACCCCACTCATCACGCACACTTGAGGTGCATTGCTTTGTCCCTAGATTTTAATCCCTATGCCCCATAATTTAAGTCTCGATCCTCTGAGTCTGAGTCACCCATACATACATCGCCATCTAGTCCCACGGACTACATGAATCCTAACCAGTTTTATGGAGGGATCCTTGGTTGTGGACACGCTAGTGGACCTGTGACCACCTCAGCATCCATTCTGGTATTCGGATCCATGAGACCCACCATCCTTGGTGCCACTAGACCTACCCCCACCACTATAGTGCATCCTACCCCTAGGTCCATACCGGCAAGTAGCATGCCCATCCCGACAACCACAGTTCCTTTGGTTACTGGAGGTACTCATGGGGGCACAGGTCCCTCCTTCCAAGTCCCTCTGCCCCTTGCTAGTGGTTCCTCGGTCCCAATTATGACGACCACTACCCTTCAGCTATTTGGTGGAGGTGGCCCCACGATCACCACCATGGATAGAACGCAGGTCGTCCCTGCCATTTCACATCCTCTTGCAAGTTTTCCATTCATGGCCAGTCTCAACCTCCATGACCTGGTTAGATTGACCAACAACCCAATCCGACATGATCCTACGTGGCCTTCCATGCCCACCAAATCCCTTCAAACATCTCTAAGTTCGAGGGGAAAGGTGGTGAGGACCCCTAGAACCATATCTTGTCCTTCCACTTGTGGTGTTCCTCTAACTCCATAGTGGACGACTCTATTTGATTACGCTTATTGAAACAAAAATTCATTGGTGCTACAACCAAGTGTTATATTGAACAACCCCATGGGAGACATTCCACCTTTGCATCCATCCTTCGATTTTCCTGTAGTTCTTCTAGCTGCCAGTTCGTTACGATGTTGGTGTTGAGATTCTTCTTTCTTGTAGACAGAATACGACCACCCATATCACAGACCAGATCCATGAGTGGCATAGATGTCGAAGTTTATGCAAGATTAAATTGGACGATCGTATCTTTTTAGATTGGTTTATTAAGTCTCTTACACCAACTATCGCCAAGGATGTGGCATTCGAATTTCCCCATATGGAAGAAGAGGTTATACTAAAATCCCGGTAGTTTGACCTCATTTACGCCCAGTCCGGTTACCTCTACACGATTCTACCCAACGCCCCTCGCGGCGACTCCTCTCAGAAGGATGCGTTGAGGGAATATCATGCTGCCGATGGTATGATTGGTCACATTGCATCCACCAATAGGACCTATGTGCATATGCCCCCTACACCAACCCCTGTATATAACCCCACGCCTAGTCCTGTGTAGTCTACCATGAGCTTTGGCTCCGATCTTTCACGCGCAATGACTCACTCCGGAGCGATACCTTCATACATTCCACCAACCTAGACTACCAATTCCCATGGACCCACTTATGCGAAACCTAGTTATTGTAACAACCCACAAGGGTATGCCCTCCCCTTGCACCTCCTGCTCACTACCATTCCCCCGTCCCATCATCGGCCGTACCCACCCTTGACCAACCTCAAGATCCACCCATTCCACAAGGTCAATTTTACACCCAACAAAACCAGGCTTAACACCAACACACCCAACCAAACAAGCAAGGTAAACCTAAAAGGAGACGAGGTAGGAATAGTGGCAACAATCAACAACCCGGTGGGGGTTGACAACCTACTAATCCCCCAAATAGTAATGGCGCCGCGCCTGCCAATAAGAACCCCAATCAAGAGCCCCGACAAGGTAAGAACCATCAGTTACTCACAAACCACCCATGCTCTTTCTATGGGGTTTATGGTCATTACATGCACCATTTCCCCCATTTGGCTAGAGCCAAACAACTTTGGAATGAGGACAACCAATGTTAAGGGACCGCCGCACCTCCGGCACCACTAAACCTGTTGCATCCCACCGCACAACCCATGGTGTTACAAATCCCCTTACCCACGCAAGGGGTCGTTACTACCTAACCCATGGAATTTCAAAACCCATTACCCACACAAGGGGTTGCCACTACACAACCTCCAATCACCTACGCTGCCTCTTCCAGTCAAGTTCCTGACTTAGGATTCCATCATCTGTTAATGATGTCCTCTTCCGAAGTAAATATTCAGACGCGTTGTAATCAGTACGGTTCAGCTAGTGAGACCCTCCCTGCGGAAAAGGAGGTCGCATATACCCCTGTAGATTAGTCTTTATGAATCGCCCCATCACCAGCTGATGGGGCCCCTAAATCCCCCAAGTTCCCTTTGAGTCGCATTGCCAATAACCCTAATGCTTGTGCTGCCCCCAATTATAACATCATGGACAACTTGGCCCAATCCCCTGCTGCCATGTCAACTTTCAAAGTTCTAAATAACTACCCAGCGCAACGAAAAACATTGTTTTTTTCCTTAGATGTGATCCACCCTTCTGACTCATGATTGATGGCATTCAAATTAGAGAAATCTTAACCCCGCATGCATCAACTTAGATCTCAGTTTCGATCGAAAACCTAGTTATCCATTGATGCATTGTTGATGAGAGTGCCACTACATGCATCATGTCCACATTTGTGTCATAGAAACTCAGATCCCCAATATTCCTACGAGCTTATGATGGTCGTGCAACCAAACCATAGGGATTTCTTGCTAATGTCCCTATCGAGTTAGTCGAAAAAACCATCCTGATCGACATCGAATTCGTGAACGCCCAACTCGACTACAACCTTCTTTTAGGACGAAGTTACATGTACGCATCGAAGGCTGTTGCCTCATCTGTTCTCTGGCTCATGATGTTTCCCCATGAGGGATGGGTCGTTAAACTCGACCAAATCACCTACTATGACCCAAACGCGCCTGCTGCACCAAAGAATGTCCTCCCCATGGTTGGAAAACCTGCAATTGGTTTGTCTACCGCTTTGATTTCCACCATCGGGCCATGTCTTTATTCTGAGGCCCCAATGACCTCCATGTTTACATCCTTACCCCCAACCCCGCCAACCGTTGAAGTATCAAACTTATGCACTATCTCGTCAGGAAAATCGATCCCTTAATCATAGCCCACCACTCAACTGGCGCCCCAAACCCAACCTCAGTGGCCACCCCAACCCCAACCACCAACGGTACCCAACCACGTGGGATCCACCATGATCCACATGATTCCCTTCTTATTCCCACCATCAGGAGTTGTAAGCATGCCCGTAATGGCAACGTTGAACCTCCCGGGATTGAAATTAGGGCTTCCTGTCTGTTACCTACCTGCAACAAACCCTGCCCTGACCCCTCAGGTTGTGCTTCAACTAGTCCAACCAATAAACACCGCCAATCATCTTCCTTCAGGTTTGTCTGTGATGACTTCTTCCAACCCTTGTCCCAATCCATGCAATAATGCTAGGGGCAAAGCCACAAATACCCATGCCTCGGCAACTACGAGCAAAGCCGTGAATCCTTCTACCTCTGAATCAACTCGAGCACCTCCTCCTTGCACTTTGTGCAATGTTCTGGGTCACGTTACCCATAATTGTCCGCACTTTTCTAGTATTTTAACCTACATCCATACGTTGGATGATGAAAATAACACCGTGGTCGTTCAACTACTAGCCCCTCCTCAGACACATAACAAGTCATTGCATACCAATAACTCGTATGTGGTTTGTGACATCTATGGCCATTACTCCCACCATTGCCCCGACCTACTGGAATACCGATTGGTTCTAGCTGAGTTGTGTCAGCTATCCTTGGAGTCCTCGTTCACTGTTATTGATGAGATCGACCCCTCGAAATATTCGTTGGCCGAGGTAAACACCATTTATGTCATTTAAACCAATGACCCTCACGTCCCATCGCCCCTTTCACCTAATTCTTTTGATCTCTCCACTCGGTAATTTTGAGGTGACGAAGAAATACTCGAAGCACTAACTGATCCATATTTTCCTTGGAACGACATGCATCATTGCACATATTTTATTCCCAAGGAGTCTACCACAGTTTCGGCCGATTAGTTCTCAATCAAGGAAAAAGAATTTATCCATGGAAATGTGGATTGGTTCAAGAACGCTATCCCAACCCCAGATGCATTCGAGGAAGGAAACATGGCCAACATCTCACCCACTATCCAAGTGGATATTTTTGTTAAACCCAGTGTCGTGGAGAACATTACGTTAGGTGCGTCTTGCACTCTTGAAGAAGTCACTGCCTACAAAAATATCTTTCAAGAGTTTCGCGATGTTTTTGCTTGGTGATATAGTGAGATGCTTGGGCTTGAACCTTCCATCATTGAACATTGCTTTTATACTTGGCCTAACATCACACCTATCCGCCAAAAGCAACGGCCGATCCACCCATCCAAAATGCCGACAATCAAGGCCGAAATTGAAAATTTGCATCAAGATGGGTTCATTCACCCCATCGCCTACACCACATGGGTGTCCAACCTTGTGTCTATCAGTAAAAATCAAGGCACCATTCATGGTTGCACGGATTTTTGAGATTTGAATTTGGCATGCCCAAAATATATCTTACCTATGCCCTTTATTGATCAACTCATTGATGCATGTGTGGGCCATGAGGTTCTTTCCTTTATGGATGGTTTCTCGGGCTATAATCAGATTCAGATCTGCAAAGAGGATCAGTACAAGACAACGTTCACCACCTCGTGGGGGACCTTGTCCTATTGTGTTATTCCATTTGGTCTTAAAAATGACGGAGTCACTTTCCTGTGGTCCATGACCTTTTGTTTTCATGACTTGGTCCACATTATCCTTGTTTATTTGGACAATCTCATTGCTCGATCCAAGAAACGGTTAGACCCTTTAGAAGACCTCCAGCAAGTTTTTCTATGCTGTCATAAATACAATATTCCCTCTCAAGTGTGTGTTTTGTGTTCCTGTTGGCTGGTTATTGGGATTCATCGTTTCCCAAAAAGGGATCACTATTGATCCCTTGAAGTTTCAATCCATTCTTGACCTCCCATCCCCTCGCACCTTGTTCCAATTGCAAAGCCTTTAAGGCAAGGCCAATTTTCTCCGTCGCTTTGTTCCGGACTATGCTACAAAAGTCCATGGTTTTTTACGCTTGCTTCGGACCAACATCCGCTTTGTTTGGTATAAACATGCACAAGCGAATTTCGAAGCATTGAAACAAGCCCTCACTTACGCTCCCCTAATTTCACCACCTGATTTCTTGAAGGATTTTATCCTTTATGCTTTGGAATCCAAACATGTCATTTCAGGAGTTTTAGTCTAGGAAGATATTGCTCATCAAGAGCACGTCATATACTACGCGAGTTAGACATTGCCCGGCCCACCACTGCGCTATCCCTATGAGGAGAAAATGGCCCTTGTTGTCGTCTTCTCGGTTCATAAATTATTCCATTACATTCTTATGAGCCGAACTACAGTAGTGGCAGAATCCAACCCGATAGTATATCTCTTGAGTCGTCGCCTCATTCAATGCCCAGTGGCCAAATGGGTCATCATCCTTCAAGAGTATGACCTCGAATTTGTCACCCCCAAAAGAAATAAGGCTCTCGCCTTGGGACAACTTATGAATGACCTACCTTCTTCGTCGATGTCACCTCCGATCACAATTAACCTACTAGACAAACACTTGTTCACCATTTCGTCGGATGACCCATGGTACGGATACATCTTCGTGTATCTATGCTTGTAGAAATTTTGATCTCACCTCAGTCGCGATGATCGACGTCGCATCTTCCATCAATATTCTCGATACCTCCTTATTGGCAACGTCCTTTATCGACGTGGCGTTGACACCATTTTATGTCGGTGCCTCACACATGACAAGGCTAAGTAGGTTTTGAATGACTGTCGTAGTGGAGCCTGTGGAAACCATTTTTCTGGAATGGCTATGTCCAAAAGGTAATCCGCACTGGCTATTTCAAGCCGAGCCTTTTTACTGATCGCATCACAGCGGTCAAATATTGTCGCAATTGCCAATTTTTTTTCCCCAAAGCAAGGACCCCTCCTGCACCGCCCCATCCCATTGTCATCATCGGTCCTTTCTGCAAATGCGCCATCGAGTTCATGTAGTGTAATCCAACCTTGGCCAATGGCCATAAGTACATCAACGTGGTTGTTTATTACTTCACCAAGTGGGCCGAGGCCATGCCCATGTTTAATTTCCAGGCCGAGACTACGACATGTTTTTTCTTTAATCACGTCATTACGCGTTTCAGGGTCCCCAAGCAACTTGTATCGGACCACGACAAGAATTTCGAAGACGCCGTCTAGAAATAATTGTCCACTCTCTTGAAATTTGAACATCAGTACGCCTCATCCTATTACGCTCATGGAAACAGACAAGTTGAGGCTGTCAACAAGATTCTGAAAACCATGCTTCAACATATGGTGGATAAGCATAAGTCCAATTGGCATCACATGCTCTTTCCAGCACTATGGTCCTACCACACATCTACCAAGACCGTGACAAGTTTTACCCCATTTCACTTGGTCCACGACATGGAGTTTTTTCTCCCCATTGAGTGTCAGATCCTCGCCTTGCACATTGCTGTCGAACTCCTCCCAGATACTTCACCCCTTGAGAAATGCTTACTCTTGCTAGAACTATTGGATGAAGATTTTTGGGTATCTCCCCATATGATCGAGGATTCCAAATATCGATCCAAAACTCATTATGATACTTGCGTCCATCCCGACACCTTCAAAGAAGGTGACCTCGTGCTCATTTACGACCAAGCCCATGGCAAGCATGGAAACAGAAAGTTCGAATCCCTGTGGAAAGTCCCATATGTCGTTAAAACCTGCCTCGGCAAGGGGGCATACATCCTCACCTATCTTTTAGCTATAAATAATTTGCAGACAACCCATATCTGCATAAACTTCGTGTATATTGGACTAGTCAGATCCAATATTTGTAATTGTAATAGGGTCCAACATAATCCATCAATTCAACACATCTGTCGCAACCAACCTTTATGCCATCCATGCAAAACAACCCCAAACCATGTAACGACGATGGTGCAATTTGATATATCCTCTCGTTCACACAAAAATCTGTGTTTAATTGAGAAGATCCTTGGGTACCCATTGTTTCACTGGATGTTTGTACCTCAACGACACCTCGATGTCACCTATGGTCTCATCATCATAAGAACATGACCCCCCTTCAAAGTGAAAAATTTCCATGCGTTTATGGAATTTTCTTCTGAAATTTTGACATCTAGTTGATTTACCTCTTGTAGACCTACTAGATGTCTCACTTTCCTCTAGTATTCGTAAACTTCTCTCACTCGAGGAAGATAGATCTGATAAATACCTGTTTGGTTCTACTTGCACCATGGGAAAAAAAGTTTCTCCAATAAATAAAGCACTTAAAGCACTTAGGCACATTGACATATGTAACTTGGGTTCCCCAACATTTCCATGCAAAACATCCAATTGCAAAAGGTTATCTATTATGTACCCCATTTTTTTAACACCGTGAAAATTAGTTATAAGAATCAAGATCAAGCTACTATATGGTTACCCTCATTATGGAGCCATCATGATCAATTCAAGAATTATGAAATATATCATATATGGGTAGCACTATGGCACTATGGCCATCAAAACATCATCAAACAACCTAACCATCAAATATGGGAACATATGGGGTAGCATCAACCCTAGAAAACCAAATGTTATGTGCATTAAAGGATCATTGCGCATGAGAGAACAATAGTAATCTGATCTAGGTGGACTTATGGGTAAAAAACAATAGTTTTGGGTGCATTTTGGGCAATGTTTTGGAGACAAGTACCTAGACATGAGGCTTGAAAACCCTCTTCATCTTTGGCCAATCTTGGATAATGGTTCAAAAAGTGTTGCATTGTGCTTCGTCGTGCATCTTATCCATTCTCAAAGAAATTATCTTATTTGGATTTTGTTTATTCACAGGTCTACATGGACTTTGTCCTACACAGTGAATTTTTGTTTTAATTTTGCTAAAGTTGAAAGAGATAAAAATTATATAAAAATTCAACAATGCAAGGTCTTGTCTATAAATGTGACAAGCTAAGACTTTTACACATTTGTTGCAACCTTAAATAGAGATACAAAGGGCTCAGGGAACTTCGGGACAACGTAGAAGACCCAAATACTTTGGGACCACTCCATAAAATGGGATCAACATTTAGCTGTGATAAAAATGTTAGTTAATGACCAAATAACCTCCTTAACCATCATGTATGTAGAGACATGACAAAACCCGACTTATATATGTAGAGACATGCAATCCATTCAATTATTCTTTCAAACAACACTAAATTTATATGTCCTTTAAGGTACACATTATCCCATTTATAATCTATAGACTAAAACTCTCTATTCCTAGAACCAACACTACAAGTCCACTTGCTTAAACATAGTGTTAACCCATGAAATGCAAAGGAATTTTTAGGATGCCACATAAGCAGCAAGCAAGGTCCTACATCCAAGTAAGAAACTTCCACATTTGGAATACCCATCATGGACCAACCAAAGGTAAGACATACACCATGCAGATCTTGGAATTGATGTCAGCAAAGCTAAGAAAATTGTTCAAGATCTAGCGAAAGAAATATTATTAAATTCTTTAGTACAAGTTGTAGCATTACTGCGAAAGAGAAATCTATTTGGAGTGGTAAGAAGACTAGACAACGATTCTCATTTTTCCTTATTCTTTTTAATTAATATTTATAATTTTCTATATCATCTCAAGTTGTCAGATGTAAGAATGATTCTGATTTCTATCTCATATTCTAAGGGCTGATTTGTGCAAGTCGCTTAGTTTAAATTTGAAAATCAGAACAAATTAAACTCTACATTTGGTTGGAGATGATATAGTTTTGGTTGGCATTTTACCTCTTTTATGTTTTTATTTTGATTCCCTTATTTTATGGCAGCAACTTCTAGTTCATGTCCTACTGGGATTCAACTGTTGTCTAGAATAATGATGTGGTGTGTTTTTGTAGGTTTCCTCTCTTAATAACTTGTTGGCATGCGATAAGGCTGCACCTGCTGAACCATTATCCTGGTATGTACAAAAAGAAGTTTCCGATTTTTTCTCTATCTATATTAAGAACAATCCATCCGAAGAAAAGATTGCGCGCTTGCAGTATCTTTTGGGCATTAACGAGTCCACCGCTTTATCACTAAAAGAGTCCATGAAGGCGGGTGCATTCACCTTTGGAGTAGAGGAAGAAGAGTTTACATTTTAACATTATTGTAGAATTATATGTTATATTCTTCTTTATTCTCTACTCGATTAGACGTTATGTAGGATTTATATTTTGACTTTGAGCAGTCTTGGTATATTTGACCATTCTAGCCAAATGAGGCATGTGGCATCTTTTCATTGCTTTACTCTACTTCCGAACAGAGTGTAAATTGTTTTTTAATCATAATTAGAAAGCTTACTGTTTCGGCACCCTTGTTAATTTTCTTCCATTGTTTTTCTAACTAGAGGGACAATCAACACAGTGTTGAGGATTCAAACTACAGCCTACTCACATACATGAACTATATGGACATATTTTAGAGCAAATTATTGTGCCCATTTTGAAATGATCTTTACTTGTCATAACTCTTGTGTACACTTGCTTTGAACTTGACATAAATTAAATATAAGAATAAACCATGTGTATGGTAAGTATTAGGCTATCCAAATTGTGATAAATTTTAAGGTTGACTAATACTATATGGCAAGAGAAGATTTGAAGCATCATTAGATAGTAGTTTTGTAATCTTGACATAAACCAAATTAAGAATAGATCGTGTGTGGAGAGTATTGTATAAAAATTGTGATAAAATTGAAGGTTGAGTATTACTACCATGGAAGACAAGATTTCAAGCATCATTAGATGGCAGTTTTTTTATTTCCTTGTGCAGTGAAGACCACAAAAATGTTAAGAGGATTAAAATAATTATTTATTGAAGTTGGAGTTCTAAGGTGAATTTTTGAGCCAACAAAACATGAGATGAAGCGTGTTGAGGTCAATAATTTGGGAATTATATATGTCATACCTAGAGTAGCTTGGGAGCAAAAGAAAATAATAGATATTATAGCCCATCCACACCCAGACCTATCTCAAGATATGGAAGAGGTGCATATCATTTGCAAAAAAAGGACAATTGCAAAGTTTGAACATGGAAATCATAAATCTACTCTAATATAATGAATCCCAGATCAAAATCATTCAAAGTAAATGTGGAGCTTCATTTTAGATATAGCATTAGGAGGTAAATAAATAGAACTCACTGATATGATTAATTACCTTGAAGATTTTTTTGTGAGAAACATTTGAGTCGAATCTTTGGAAACACAACATGGAGTCGAGGGTAGAAAATAAGCATAGTCACAACTTTGACATTGAAAAGACTAGTTTGAACTCTAGATTGTGACATTAACATAATCAATATACCACAAGATACGATCCTCTAAATTCTAATTCCAATTAACTATATGGACCCATTAATATTGAATCTCGTAATCTAATAGCCTCCTTACTTTCTCATCCTTGTAATCCATTAGCCATCATGGACGATTGTTGACCCAAGAACCTTTGAACATCATAACTGATTAAATCCATTAACCCAACTCATATCCCCTTGTTAACCCCTAAATTTGTGTCACATGAACAAAATGGTGTTATTTTAGTAAGGTAATTACATATGGTCTAATTATGATAGAAAAGTCGAAAATGTCTTGAAACTTTGGAAAAATCAATACATTTCCTTGGTTATCTTACCCCACTAGATTTCTCTTCAAAAGTATTGTGGTATTCATCTTTGTTATCTATTACAAGCTATTAATACAACAAAATATCCCTTTTGTACTGGCACGCTAACCCCTAGTTGGCCTAACCTTAACAACTAACCCACTAACCCCTAAATTGGCCTAACTCATTACAACTAACAAACTAACTACTAAATTGAGTTTTGAAAACTAATCCATCTCCCACTATACCTCAATCCTAACCACCCACTATCCCTAACCTAACATAACCTTATCCTTTGACACATTAACCCCCCCTAACCCTTATCCCACTAATCCCTAAATGCTTAACCATCCACTTACTTCCATCCTCTATCCCAATAACCATTAATCCTTAATACATAACTAGAAACTAACACAATGACCCCTGAACTCTAACCCATAACCATTAGTAACATGTTTAACCTCCAACTGCCAACCCATTAACTCCCATAACCATTGTCCCACTAACCACTAATCCCTAGCCACCAACCCACTAAACCATAATGCCCTTAACACCTATCACACTAGCCATTAAGCTTAAACCTTCGCCAACCTACTAACATGTAACCCCTCTAATCTCATTAACCCCTAAACCCTTGAGACCCTAATCACTAACCTACTAATAATGTATGACCCTATTAGCTATGCACCAACCCATTAACTCCTAATCCCTTAGAACATAGCCCCTCCCCACTAACCTCGTAGCTCATAACTCGATATGACCTTTAACCATTAATGCACTAACCCCCCCATCCAACTAAATGCTAACCTTGGTAACACCTAAGAAATCACTCAACTAACACATGCATTTATGAAGCTTATGGTGATGATCGTTTAAATTGGGTCATCTCCTTTCCAATCGATATTTAATAATTGTTCTCTAGTAATTGAATTATTATCACTAAAAGTGATTTTTAATGATCATCATAAATTATCATTGCTAAAGAATTGTCTTTAAGATACATTAAGCTTAAAGAAATGCCTTCTCTAGTTGGTATTTACATGAGAGCACCCGCTAATACAAATCGAGCAGTCATGCATCTATTACTATATTTTGCTTGGGCTTGAATGTTCGTAGAGCTTTAACAGATTGTACTAAAGGTCCCTTAGGATTACTAGCAAAGCCAAGATATTGTGGTGAACAATTGTTTACATTGGATGAAAAAACAAAGCGAGTATGTTGGTAAGGCTACAATGACTGTAAGGGATTATTTATTTAATAACCATGGCCAAAACTACTTTCAACCATATATACTAAAACAATAATTGCTGTTCATTTATAACTCATAAACATAACTGTTACTAAAAACATTTCTTATAATGTATTTAATATCCAAGATAATTATTATTTTTTAATTCCAAACCATCTTCAAATAATCCAAAGAATGTGTATGGCGAAATGAAATCTAAAGATAGTCCCGCAATATACTAAAATGTTAAATTCCCAAAATAACAAAAGAAATGCACAACAAACCATTAAGGGATATCTACCTCGACATACGTTAGAAAATTCCTCATTGTGCATTCATTCCGTGAAGCCAATTTGCAGTCACATACTTCATGATGGTGAAGGAAAAAGTGAATTTGAAAATTTTACTCTAAGGGTTTTAATATTAGCTCTTGATTTCCCTTCTTTCATTTCGGAAATTGGAATGATTTCCCTTCTTTCATTTCCAAAATGATAAATAAATAACATATATGCGACCATAATAAATAAATAACAATTCATTTTAAAAACAATATTTTATAAAAATGGAATTTAATTTAATTTAGCAAAGTTGAATACAGATGGGTCTAATCATGGAGGATTTTACTCAACAAAAAAAGTTAACTAGGCTTAGTTGAGTTACAACATTTAATAATGATTCTTTCAACTAAGAAGTTGCAAGTGAGTAGTATTTTTCTTGGTATATTACAATACAATGAAGTCAATTCTAAAACTCAAGGAAGATCCCTTTGGTTAAGAAGTTGTAAGTGAGGGGTATCAATTCCACACAATATCAAGAAATATCCCTTATGAAGATACTTTTGATTAATAAGTCATAGGTGGGGTATTCGTTTCAATAGAATCAACCATGACTTGCACCTAATTCCAATCATTAGATATAACCTACTTGCATCGATGAGGCACTACTCAAAAAGTGAAACATATCCATGATAGATTTGAACTTTGATAAAAGGTATGGATTGCACATACTTAACCATATAATCAAGACCACTAAACTTATATTAAAATTTCATCAACTTTAATTATGTTCTTACCTAATATTTTAATGCCAAATTCTTGTTTTCCTTTAGATAACTTAATGATATAAGTCCATGTCGATAATTTCAAAAGTTGGTTAAATTCTTTCCTCATTTGGACATAGATACCAAGGTAATGTGGGATCATGAATAACAAAATTCAAATTTAGTTGTAACTAGGGGATAAAATAGCATTTTTTGGAGAAGAGGCTTTGTGGAGATGGAGGAAGAATTATTGGATTACTCAGAGGAGGGGAGGAAGAACTTCTAAAGTTTGTTTTCAAATCTAGGGATGAACTCGTAGAGCACTAGAATGTGTTTAGGGTTTCAAGTTTAGGGTCATGGATTAGGAAGATGACAAGGAATGAAGCACTTCTAACCTACTCTCCCTCTGCATGCCCTATTTACTTAGTAACTTCAAATGGTAGGGGTGTCCTAAGGGAAGGTTACCAAAATATCCAAAATTTAGGAGATAATGAATTTACCCTCGTGGATGTCAGGAGAAGGGATGACAAAACAAGATTTAATGACATTGCAAGTATCAAACTATGATTTCAACCATATATTGGTTCTTGCGATGTATTCAAGGGTTTTTGAATCAAGGAATATTAGAGGAGTAAAGACAAAAGAGTTATGGGGTTGTCATTTCCATCCACATTTCATGCGAATGCAAATTTACTTGTCAACCTCATTCACTAGATTGGGAGATTGTTGCAGGCTATCATCGTGTGGGGTTCAAAACACAAAGAACTGAAGTCATGATAGAAAAAAAGGAGTGGGGTAGAGAAGATTATCAAAATTAAGAGGCAATTAGAGATGATATTACATTTGTGGGGATTGAACCTACCCCAGATAGTTGTTCCACGGAGTTACAATTCCCCTGAATTACTAGATTGTTGTGTATTCAATTACCATGTTGATAGACAAACTATTTGTTCCAAGGACAAGACAAGGGTAATTTGTAAGATTACTAAAGAATATCTAGCTGCCATGCTTCATTGTTCATGTAAATTCACCATTAGAAATCTTGGACAATGGTTCCTTACCCACTCTGTATAAATATTTGCCACATAAATATAATAACAATGTATAAGTGATTTGATGGCTTAGAATGCTACCCTACCAACCAAACCACCTCCATATAAAATTTTCGTTGATGTGACAGTTGAGTCCCATTGATGGCGTTCATGGTTGTCCAATGTTAGAAAAAAAAAAGGGTTACAAATTTGCAAACAATCTCACACTTAGCCAACATGCCCTAGTACTAGAAATTTATACACAAGTGCCATTGCTAAGAAATACATAAATTCCTAAATTCATCATTATGATCAAAGATACAAAAGAGGGTAGGGATTACCAAAGACATTGTGCCCCTTTTTTGTATCTGGCAGTCTCCTTTGCTCCTCACACTCTGGTATCGAAATCCCTTACGTTCTTTTATCCTTGAAATGCCTCAAGGCCATATGCTCCTCAAAATTCCTCACGGTGGTATTGAAATGCCCCAAGGTATGCTCCTTCAATTCCCACAGGTTATGCTGCTCGAAATGTCTCAGGGTGGTATTGAAATGCCTCACAGTGGTCTTGAAATTCCTCAGGGTGGTATTGAAATTCCTCACGGTGTTGTCGAAATGCACCCTCAACTGTCTCCTCTACTTGACGATCAAATATTGATGGATAGTTCACTCAACTCTCTCCTCTGCTTGACAATTGATTGAGGGCTAGCGCACCAGTCAGTTTTGTGTTTGCGCCCTTCGTGTTCCAACTAGCTCTTCAATGATGGCTAGCGCACCAGTCAGTTTTGTGTTTGCGCCCTTTGTGTTCCAACTAGCTCTTCAATGTAGTGGAGAAAATTTTTATATAGTTTGGGATTTTTGTGTTAAAATGTATTTTTTTAAATTGTCATTTGTGTTAAAAAGTAAATTTTTAAATTGTCATTTGTGTTAAAATGTAATTTTTTAAATGGTTTTTTGTGTTAAAATGTTTTTGTTTTTTGCTCCTTCTATGTTTTTTGTTGGTATCCTTTGGTTATATCTAGGTGAATGAAAAATAATATCAAGGATATCTCCAATCCAGATATATATAAAATTAGTTATTTCAAGGAAATTATGGATTACGCCTATTTTGGATTAATAAATTGTTATGACTTCAAGAAAATCGTAGAATATACCTCTTCCCATTTTAGAAGTATTTACATTGACCTTGGGCCTATAAATTTGAATGTTTCACATGCCCTACTTTAGAACATTGTACACAAAATTTTATTTGTTGATAAGTCACATATATAAAATATCAGAAGAAATATAGCGCCCGTAATCCATGGAATTAATATCTTTTCCAATGTTAGTACTGAAATTGGAATGTTCTGATAAATAACTTAGGTATCTATCACATTTTATTTTCTATCTCTTTCCTACAATCGTTTAACAATTGATCTAGTCTAGTGTATAACTAGTGACAACTCACACATCAACCTAGAGACTTGGAACATGATGTCAGTGATGATGACGCTAACGAAATCGGTGTCGATGACAATCATCATCATCACCATCAACACCATCCTGATAATCATCATCATCATGATAATCATTGTCATCATTATCATCATCATCATCAAGAACATCCTCGTCGTCAGTAATCATCATCATAATCAAGAACATCCTTGTCGTCAGTAATCATCATCATCATCATCATCATCAGTGACGATGATGATGATGATGATGTTGATAATGAAATAATTGTCATTGTAATCAACACGACCATCATTGTAGCTTTCAACACTATCTAATTAGATTTAACTATCCCCCTCATAGATAACCAATGAGACCATAATCCTAAAAATATTTTTCTCTTTTTCCCATTGGGCAATAAGAATTACAAAGGTGTATCCTTTAAAACTTTTATAGTCACTTCTACTAAATTCAAAGTTGCTAAAAAAAAATTGCATAGTATATGGAAGCCTTGGGAGGCCATTAATCCATTCTATCCTAGAGCGAGATCTCTCCATTTGAATGGGCTTGTCGTTCACTAGCTTGTTTTCCATCCAATTCCTTTGTAAATGGAAATTCCAACAAAATGAGTTGAATGGTCTCCTCACTCATCCTACATAAATAATAGAATTGTAGTCCTTATTGATCCCCCTTCTAGAAATTTCCCCATGTTAAAATTTTACTACGCAAAGCTAATGAAAGAAAGAGCCTTGACTTACTAAACTTTTAAAATTTTGGAATGGATTCTGCCACTAAGACTCATTGGTATCCCCATCAAGAAACATGAATTTGTTACCCATATTAGAAATGTATTCACTCAATGTGTTCCAATACCAAACCAATCAATCATCTTCTTCTATTAGATTTATTTATTTAATTTTTCATATTCACTATTAATGTTTTCCATAAACTAGCCTCCCACCTCCACAAATATCAAACCCCTTTCTCTTTTCCATCCATGTTGTCATAATATACCTCTAACTAAAAATATAAAATTTATATGATGTATAATTCCCTATGATGCATAATTCCATAATTCCCCATTGGCTTATATGATGTATAATTCCCTATTATCCCCATCGAACATATCTTGTGGCATAAGTTTTTTGAATTATAGTTGTATATGTGGTTTTTGGTTTCTTTACCTACATAAACCTAAGGTTATAAACACCCCACAAGGAACTCGTTGTCCCCATGTGGAGAAAAATTTAAAGCACAAAACCAAATTGTCAAATTTGGTGGTTAGTTAAGAAAATTATGTCAATTCTAGATTTCCTTGGGTCTTACTTTCTTCTTTCGCTTCTCCTTTTCCATTTTCTCCCTTGAGATTTAGTTGAGCATTGTGTGTGCATACTACAAACTTCGCCCATTTCCCTCCACACTACATTCGGTGGAGAGCAAGAGACATTGGAGACCCGAAGCACCACCGCCCATGCATGCTCACCACATTGAGGTAACTCCATACTGTAAAATTTGTTTTTACATCAATATAAACAAGTATTCTTTGATTCACATGCCGAATGTTTGATCTATGGATGCTTGAAATTTAGTTTAGATTTTATTTACTGCAATAACTCTAGGTATTCTCATTTTATTTACTGTTTTAATTTGCATGCATGCACATCACTCACGAACTGTTACTAAGAGTTCCATAGCTCTTAGTAGCCAGTGTGAATAAAATAGATACACATACATTCACTTTCCTTCAATCCAGTAGCTATAATTCAACCATTATAAATGCACTCAGCAACCGGCCATTTGGCTTCAGGATTTTAACATTTAAAACTTAAGGCTCATAGACCAAAGTTTAACTTCTACAAACAGACTGGGTAAGGATTCCTATCACAGAAAACATCCAACATTCTTGCAAGTATGGAAAATAATAGATAAATCTTATCATGGCAACAATTTACTAGGTGAATGAATGTTCCCGGCAAGAACAATTCAAAACACTTAGATAGTTTTTCCATAAAACAAATCCACTAACAAGGATTGACGTCTTTCCACGGAAAAATGCATTCACCGGGTATAAATCATATAGATATTATTCATCTACAGTTATTTATGCATAGGAATGTTCATGGATAGATTTACTGAATTCAATATGAATATCGAAAACATAAGCTTCATGTTCAAAATGAGTATAATTCACATTCTTCATGCAGAATCATGCATAGTTCATCCATGCACAATCCATAACTCAATTCTTTGGAAATTCCTTCTATACATTACGTGTACAATTAAACATAACTCATTCTAATTCAGAACAAAACACTTAAACAAAATATTTATGTGGAGGAATTCGATGCAACAGTAATGCAATTCCTTCATGAATCATTTAATTCATTATACACATCATTAAATCATACAAAGTAATAAAATTATTGTTATAGAATAAAAAAATTATCTGAATATTTAGCAGCTTGAGTAACTGGTTGCGTGTGAGGCATGATCCACCCAACCATAGGTTGTCTTGCTCATAAATATCTTAGCAAGGTTCCACCCCTGAGCTGAGACTATGAATCCACTAGGAGAATGCACAAGGTTTGTTGGGCTGGGCCCAAGTGGGTTGGAAAAATATATAAGTATGGAAAAGCATGCGTAGCGCATTGCAACAGGAAGAAAAGACAATTTTGATAATTGCGCATTGCACGCTGCGGCAGGAAGAGAAAGCAGTTTTGGTGAAAGCGCATTGCGCGCGGCGGCATGTGACGAACAATTTTGAGGTTTTGCGCGTGTTGCGCGATGGCAATGGCTAAGGCACAGTCGTGTAGTAGGACGATGCGCATGGTAGCGCATAAGCTATTTTTTGGCAGAACATGGGTAAAGGTTAGACGAGGATATCACCTAGTTTGGGTAAGGAATAGGTGGATGATAGATGAAAGCAACCTGTTCGAACATGTGGCGGCAAGCAGTTGAGAAGCTAGGCCATGACGCCGATGGCGACAGGCAGGCGAAGGAGTGGAAAGGGATAGACCATGATGCAGTTGTAACCGTTTGGAGGACTGTGGCTGTCAGAAGAGCATGTGAGCCATGAGTGGCCCAGCTGGACTAGGTGGAGCAGGCTGTCGATGGCAACAGCTAGGGTGGCAGTTAGCCACGATAATTTTGGAAACCTTAGGGTTTTGGCCTAATGATTGTAAAGACATGACCTACGGGCATGATCTATAAATGAGGCACAATATTGTAAGGGAAGGGTTACTCTTCATTTTGTTAAGTATTGATTATTGTAGAATCTTAAGCTTAGAAAAGCCATTGTAAAGGCTCTGCAGCTGAGTGTGCAGAGACCTATCTGAGAGAGAGAAGAGAGTATGCAGCTGAGTGCGCAGACTAAGAACGGTTGTACCCTTCCCATTAAGATCAATATTAACAATCGTTCTTGTGGACATAGCCTCCATCCGGGGGGTGAA
Organism: Larix kaempferi; assembly: GCA_027924585.1. Lineage (NCBI taxonomy): Eukaryota > Viridiplantae > Streptophyta > Pinopsida > Pinales > Pinaceae > Larix > Larix kaempferi. The sequence goes on from BSBM01000134.1 coordinate 1,554,599, forward strand.
CCACGTTAAATTCTGTGTTGTGTGACCAATGTGTGTTTATGATTGTTTAATTGCTTGGTATGAATGTTTAGTGCTAGAAACTTCTGTTATGTGATTGCTTTTATATGTATTCGCCGCAATGAATGGGAATAATATGTTAAGTAATGCATGCGCAGAGGAGTGTTAAGTATTCAACATGTATGAATCTGTCGATTGGAATGTATGAAGCTATCTATTGGTCAAGTAGTGAACATTGAGTTTAAGCGCAGCATTGGAGCGCGCAGTAACGTATGTTATTAAACCATCCACAATTTACTGATAAGAACTTGAACGAAATAAAGGGATAAAGAATGCTAAGTAGAGTGGTTAGAATTGGACACCGTGGCAAGGATGCGCAGTCTGGTTGATGCGTTGAGTCATTGACGGTTGCTGCGGGGTAAGTTGTTGATAGCTTACTATCGTAATGCAGAGGTAACCTGTATCACACAGTCATTAGAGGCACAAGTACGCAAGAGAAGCTGTGCGCCGAAGTACCCAACGTGGAACAGAAGGTTCGTGCAGTTGTCTATCCACGCAACCTGCAAGGCGTTGCACTGCTTATTAGCCTTTCCCCCCCCATTGCATCACCCGGTTGTGGAAACTTGATTCTATGACCACCCCCTCAGCTTCGCCTCAGGCGAGACCTCAAGCTGCATGCAGCTTGTTGCCGAAAGGGCCGGTGAATTAGGGTTTTGTTGGTTCCTTTAACTGCGAAGTACCTGGGTCTACATTGGAAACCTCAAGAAGGTGATCTACAGCCAACAAATGGTTCCGTTGCTCGGCTAAGACCAGTGATGCGATAGAGTGTTGGAAAGTAATGTGTGAAGAAGAATACCAGTTCTCGAAAGGATCAGACAATTGGCATCCTAGAAAGAAAGAGATCTGGGATTGGTGTGACAAGATTGAAAGAGATTTTGCGAAGAAAGAGAACGGACATCCGCATCTCACCGACGTACAGTGGTTGAACAGATATTTGTGGAGAGAGATTCACGAGATTTTCTGGGCTTCATTTGGAAACGAGTTGCATGAGTGGATCTCCCGACTCACAGAAAAGAAAAACGATTTTCAAGGAGGAGTACCTACAGAGTGGACTCCGGAGCTCACAACGCAGCTCAAAGCAATAGACATCCCACTATCGCGAGCAGTTGACTTTTGGGTCGATAGCATACTTGAAGGATTTGTCACAGAATTTGCTGTAAACACATTGAAGTCCTACAGTCAAGCCGAAGCATACTTCTTCGAAGGATTAAGAGGTAAGTTCTTAACCAATATCAGTCTATACATTAAAATGATTTTAGCTGAGAAAGGAGTTTTAAGGATGCAGTAATATTTTTACATCTGTCATGGTCAATAGCATTTATAGTGATTATGACGAAGAGACACATAATATAAGAAGTGGAAAGAGATTAAAGTTTAATAAAGAAAAGAATCCCGGAGGACCTGGACTTCGTGTAGACACCGAACTTCCATGTGATCTTAACAATCAGACCGCACCACCATCAGCCACTATTCATCCTATCACGCCTCAGAATCCGCCAGTTGCAGAAACCGTGCCACCCTTAGACCAGAACCCACCTGCTGCGAGTGTTGTGCAGCCCAGTCCGCATAATCCCAGTATTCCGAATATTCCCTTTGTTTTCTCCGCGCAGATAGTTAGCACTACTCAGAGCAGTGCACAACCAGGAAGGAGAATGACAGATAACGATATAAAACTGCCAATATTTAAAGGAACGGGTCTAGAAGACCCTGAGCAGCACTGGTTTCTATGTGAAGCCGTATGGAGCTTAAAGCAAATCTAGGATGATGCTGTGAAGAGAGTGCAGCTCATCACTACTTTCAGAGACCGCGCGTTGCATTGGTTTATGAAATATTCTCAGGCATAGCCGAGAACCCTAACAAAAATTCAGGCTACACTGGTCGCATATTTTAAGAAGCCAAAATCAGAATCACAGTGCATAACAGAATTAAAGGAAATCAAATAGAAGCCTACCGAATTGGTCTGGGAATTTGACCAAAAATTTAAAACATTGTTAGACCAAGTTAGTTTCGTGATAGCTCCACAACAGCATAAGGAATGGTTCATCGTTGTGCTGTTGCCTCACATCAGACAACCATCAGTGCAGCATAAGATTGCGTCATAGGAAGAGGCCTTAGAGATCACAATGGAGTTAGAGGCTTCACCAATTGGTGAGAGTAGCGTTGGGATGTCACAGATTCAGAATCAGCTGACTATGTTGACGTTAGAATTACAGAGTATGAAAAACGAGAAAGAGCAAAGATATGAACACAGACGTGAAGTTTGGTGCACCAGATGCAAAGGAGAAGGCCATACCAGAGAACATTTCCCTCTATTTCAGGATTATCTTGACAGTGGCGCACCAAACCCAATCAATATGAACCACAATCAGGCGCCATGGTGTGAAATCTATAGAACTAGAGGACACAGGCTAGAAGACTGTTACCTAATACAGAAATATGTCAGAACACATAAGAGCTTGTATTGTAATTCCTGTAAATCAGTGGGACATGACGAATCCAACTGTCGCGCATATGAGCTCATGAATGAAAGAAAGCACGACATAAAAGCAATGCTAGGTGCAGGGATGTATCACGTTCAAGAGGAAACTCAGCCAAAACAAGAAAACACCCAATATGATCAAGGGGGATATAGAGGCCATGGTGGTGGATACCGCGGGAGAGGAAGAAATGCCGACCCAACGCAAGGAAGAGTCCGCGGCCAGGTAATCTATTACAACTGTGGCCAACTAGATCACGTTTCTAGATATTGTACCAACCCATGCACTATGTGCAATTATTGTAAATCATTTTAGCATGTTATTGAAGACTTCCCTATGCTTGAGGTAGAAATGCAGAAGAGAAGAAGGACAGAACCACCAAATCCCAATATTCAGTTGATTGCAGCAGAGAGCAGAACTGCGAATCCAAGTGTAAACGTGGTAACACGCAGTGGTGCTGATACAGGAAGGGACGGAGGCGCAGAAGCTTCGACCTCTGGAATGTGCGACCCTAGACAGAATCCTGGAGAGCCAGTATGGATTAGGAAAGCTCCTGGGAAAGCACCAGGTCTAGATTTACAGAAAAATAAGGGATCATTTGAGGAAGCACGAGACATGTTCAGGGCACCGCCACCTGGCTCCCCCAGAACACAGTTGCGTAGTGAAGTACCACAAAGAGAGAATATGCCAACGGCACAAGATCAGACAAATGCCGCAATAGACGCAGGGAACTCTGTTGCACAATTCTTACGCAGCTGCATGAAATTAAAAAAGATTGCAGATGCTTTTACGGAATTTGAAAAGCTACTAAGGCAGTATGAGCCAAACAGTGACAAGGGGGATTCCAATGGCACAGTCCACAATATTAGGAGTCCTAAGAGAACAGGAAGGGAAATGAGACTCACTGCACAGATTGGGGACTATGAGATGGATGAGATCATTCTTGATCTTGGATCCGAAGTAAATGTCTTGACCAAGCAGACATGGCATCAGATGGGTAAACCAAAGTTACAGTGGTCACCTCTACAGTTGAGGATGGCTAACCAAGGGATTGTTATACCTTTGGGAAGATTACCCAACACCATTGTTGACATTGATGGAGTGCGTAGCTATGCCAATTTTGAAGTAATTGAAATAGTGGATGACAACCATCCTTATCCGGCACTGCTGGGTATCGATTGGGAAATGAAAAACTCTGCCATTATTGATTTAAAAACTATGAAAATGATATTTGAAGGCAATGGTATCAGGGTCATTGCGCCATTAGACCCTTCGCAGGGCGAGCGGTATGTTGAACCGATTCAAGAGGAATCTAGAGCTCAAGACTTGGACCGTATCTACAATATGACAACCAATAATGCTGACTATATTAATCCAACTGCAGATGGAACACTCAATTGGCGCTGTGATAGCTCTTGCGTTTCAGATTCCGATGCAAGACTAGAAAACTGGCAAAGCAGGTTACATGAAGTATCTACCAGGAAATGCGCACGGATCACGAAGTCACTCCGCTGGATTGGGAAAGAGGTAACTCCAATCCCTACCTTTGATGGTTTATCTAATGTGTATTGTTTTATCAAAGAATATATGCCACAATTTCGGATGAACACCATGTCTCAACTCTAGACATGGCATTACACGGCATACCTGCCAGATGGTGGGTTGCGCATAAGAAGATACTGACAACATGGGATCAGTGTAGAATTAAGATGCAAATCAGGTTTGCTGATAAGGTTACCCTATCCTTTGAGAAATATAATGGACAGACAGATCCACGAGAGCATATTCGATTCTGTTCCAAAGCATGGACAGAAAGACCACAGGCAGAATGGGTGCATCTATTTGTGCACACGTTAGAAGAACCGATTCCGAAGAAGTGGTACCTAGACCTGGAGTTGCGCAGAGGCACAGTGGACTGGTTGGACCTAAATGCGACCTTTCAGCAAGATTTCAACTTCGAAGATGAACATCCAAGTATCAATGACGCTCTGCAGGTCATTAAGAAAAAAAATTCAGTCCAGATTGTACACAAGGAAACATGACACTGGAAGAATTCTTTGGTAAAGACAGCATACCTGCGCGCCTACAACCTGAATGGGAAGAGCAGCTAGAACATGCTCTTAATTCTTATCACATCGATGGAGAAACCAAGGATACAACAGATAGTGATGAGGAGGACCCGTGCAACATACGGATACCTGAGTCAGAGGGATCGCGCGAGGTAGAAGGACCTCCACTGGAAATTCCAGACATGAGTGGACTCGTGAAGACAAGGAAAGTGAACATTGGCACTAGCGCAGCACCAAGGTTCGCAGCTATTGGAGATTATTGGGACGAAGATACAGTTGAAGAGGCCGCAGGTATATTACAGGAATATCAAGAACTATTCCCAACCAAGTTCACAGAGATGAAAGGTATCTTGGGAGACTTAGGAGTGATGAAAATTCCTCTTAAGCCTGGTACGAAACCTGTGAAACAAAGACCATACAGACTGAACCTGTGCTATAAAGAACGAGTTAGGGAAGAACTCGATAAGATGCTCAATGTAGGGATCATTGAGCCAGTTGAAGAATCTAAATGGATAAGCCCGATGGTTATCCAGGACAAGAAAACAAAGGGAGAGATCAAAATTTGTGTGGATCTCAGAAAACTGAACGATGCTTCAATGCATGACCCATTTCCTACACCTTTTACAGATGAAGTCCTAGATAATGTTGGAGGGAATGAGGCCTATTCTTTTACTGATGGATTTTCTAGTTACCATCAGATTAGGATTGATTGTGTAGATACGCACAAGATGACTTTTTCTACAGAATGAGGGTCGTTCCAATACACAGTGATGCCCTTTGGTCTGAAGAATGCACCCGCCATATTCTCTAGAGTGGTCGTCGCAGCATTTAAGGATTTTATACATAAGTTTTTAGAGGTTTACTTTGATGATTGGACCATTTTCAGTTTATTGAAGAACCATGCCGCAAACCTCAGGATGATGCTGGAAAAGTGCAGACAGCCCCAAATTTCATTAAACTTGAAGAAGTGTGTCTTCTGTGTTCCCTATGGAGTCTTGTTGGGACACATTGTATGCAAACAGGGCTTGATGGTAGACCTTGCTAAGATCACAATCATTGTAAACTTGCCTACACCCAATTCAGTTAAGAAATTGCGCACTACACTGGGGCATACCGGTTACTATAGGAAGTTCATAAAAGGGTATGTGCAGATAACCGTAGCTATGGAAAAACTGCTAAAGAAAGACGTACCATTCATTTGGAATGAAGATTGTGAGACAGGCTTCGACACATTGAAGGAGAAAATGGTCACTGTGACAATCCTAGTTTTTTCGGACTGGGAGAAGCCTTTTCACGTCCATGTGGATGCCTCATACATAGCATTTGGCATTGTTCTTGCTCAACCGGGAGAGGGAGGTATTGATCACCCCATTTCCTTTTCCAGTAGGAATTTATCATCTGCTGAGAAGAACTATACTACTACTTAAAGAGAAGGACTTGCAATGGTATATGAGCTGCAGAAGTTCAGGCACTACTTGCTTGGTGTGCACTTCTCCATGTTCACCGACCATTCTGCCTTGAAATACCTGGTTAATAAGCCAGTGTTAGGGTGGTGCATATGCAGATGGTTACTACTCTTTCAGGAGTACGATTTTGAGATTATTGTTAAACTAGGCAGATTGAATTTGGGACCTGATCATCTGTCAAGAATCGAGTCAAGAGAAGAGCCTACGAATTTGGAGGACAATCTACCTAATGCGCAGTTGTTCACCATACAAGTTGCAGATGAGTACTACCAGGACATCATTGATTTTTTGACCACTGGATTCGCACCCACAAAGTTCACTACGCAGCAGAAGAAACAGCTGGTAGTGCGCGCAACAGACTTCACTATAATTGCAGGTCAGCTATACAAACTGGGACCCAATGAAGTATTGCACAGATGTGTGCTAGAGCATGAGAAACCGTTTATACTAGCTGATGCGCACTCAGGAGTTGTAGGAGGCCATTATGCAGGAAGAGCTACTGCGCAGAAGATATTGTGCGTAGGGCTATGGTGGCCTACAATTCATAAAGATTCGAAGGAACACTGCCAGAATTACGATGTCTATCAGAGGACAGGGAAGCCGTCACGCAAAGATGAAATGCCATTAAATCCACAACTGACATTGCAGGCCTTTGAGAAGTGGGCCATTGATTTTGTGGGTCCTATTAACCCACCAGGAAAAAGAACTAGTGCGAGGTATATCATTACTGCTACCGATTACCTCACCAGATGGGCAGAAGCAAAGCCAGTCAAAGATTGTAGCACAGCTATAGTTGCAGAGTTTATATATGAGAATATTCTTACAAGGTTCAGATGCCCGAAGATATTGATGAGTGATCAAGGCACTCATTTTCTGAATAAGACCATTGAGGCTTTAACCGAAGAGTTCCACGTTCATCATCAGGGTAGCATGCCTTATCATCCACAGGCGAATGGAACTGTTGAAGCATTTAACAAAGTGTTGGAGAATGTGTTGACAAAGATATGTAACATCAATCGGGACGATTGGGACCTGCACATCCCATTTGTACTATGGGCATACAGGACTACCTGCAAGAAACTAACTGGCCATACACCTTTCAGGTTGGCCTATGGGCAAGAAGCAATAATGCCGATGGAGTACATTGTTCCCAGCTTGAGAATAACAATGTTTACAGGCATGGCCGATCGCGCAACACTCGAAGAAAGACTCCTACACTTGGTTGGGCTAGAGGAAGATTGCTTCGTCGTAGGCTTCCACCAACAAGTCCAGAAAGAGCGCGAAAAAGCTTGGCATGATCACCACATCAAGAACAATAACTTTCATGTAGGTGATCTAGTCCTCCTGTATGATAGCAAATTCATGAAATTTCCTAGAAAATTTAAGATGCATTGGCTTAGCACATATATTGTAATGCATGTTACTAACGGTGGTGCAGTCCAGTTAGCTACATTAGCTGGAGATACTTTCCCAAGTTTGATAAATGGTAGCAGACTAAAGCTTTACCACGATAGTCTGGCTGTGTAGAATCCTATATGATCAGGGGAAGGGTACTGCGCAACACTGCTGAAGTTGCGCGTGCAAAAAAAAAGAGAGAGAAGAAGAAGATGACATGGAGGACACAATAAAGAAAATTGGGTCCAAGGTAGAGTCCCTTACTGCTGAGAAAATGGAAATGGAAACCGTGTATAAAGGAAAAATTGCATAGTTAGAGGCTCGGCACCCTGTCATTCCGTCAGATCAGTGCCCATCTCCAGCTGAGGACGTCAAAGTAACCATGGATGGCATTTCGTCGGAAGTGATGAAATGCCAAGACTTACTTGAGCGCATTACTACAGTAGTAACCGGGTTGAACGAGGATCCTGCGCTATAGCAGGTAAGGGCAGAAGTAGAACAGAAGCAGCAGCAAGTAGATGCTACAAGTATACAGATGCGGAATGCGCCGACGAGAGAAAAAGTGCAGAGATTTAATGAGGTCAAGGACCCGCAGAAAGAGCTAGAAACATTAAGGGAGAAAGAGGATGCCGCATCGGACAGGCTACAACCTATTGAGCAAGAAGGCCTCAAATTAATGTAGCAATTCGATGCAAAGTTCGTAGAACTTTAGACGACAGAAGGAACTATGCAGGAACAAGTGGCTCGGGAGAAGGTCTCGCATGCTACTCTGGAGACGCTTCAAGGGTTCAAACAGAAAGCCAAGAACATAGTTGCGGAGTTAGAATAAACTCTACAAAGCTTCACAGTAAAGCTTGGGACAATGAAAGACGCGACACCAGGGTCTGCAGGTGGAAGTGGCTCAGGACGAGCCACAGGTGAGTGTAAGGGGCCTGTTGGGCTGGGCCCAAGTGGGTTGGAAAAATATATGAGTATGGAAAAGTGCGCGTAGCGTGTTGCAGCAGGAAGAAAAGGCAATTTTGATAATTGCGCATTGCGCACTGCAGCAGGAAGAGAAAGCAGTTTTGGTGAAAGTGCATTGCGAGCGGCGGCAGGCGACGAACAATTTTGAGGTTTTGTGCGTGTCATGCGATGGCAATGACTAAGGCACGGTCGCGCAATAGGATGATGCGCATGTTAGTGCATAAGCTATTTTTGGGCAGAACATGGGTAAAGGTTAGACGAGGATATCACCTAGTTTGGGTAAGGAACAGGTGGATGACAGATGAAAGAGACCTGTTCGAACATGTGCCGGCAAGCAGTTGAGAAGCTAGGCCACGATGCCAATGGTGATAGGCAGGAGAAGGAGTGGAAAGGGACAGGACATGATGCAGTTGTAACCGTTTGGAGGACTGCGGCTGTCAGAAGAGTGTGTGAGCCACAAGTGGCCCAGCTGGACCAAGCGGAGCAGGCTGTCGACGGCGACAACTAGGGTGTCATTTAGCCACGATAGTTTTGGAAACCTTAGGGTTTCGGCCTAATGATTGTAAAGACATGACCTACGGGCATGATCTATAAATGAGGCACAATATTGTAAGGGAAGGGTTACTCTTCATTTTGTTAAGTATTGATTATTGTAGAATCTTAAGCTTAGAAAAGCCATTGTAAAGGCTCTGTAGCTGAGTGCACAGAGACCTATCTAAGAGAGAGAAGAGATTCTGCAGCTGAGTTCGCAGACTAAGAACGATTGTACCCTTCCCATTAAGATCAATCTTAACAACCGTTCTTGTGGATGTAGCCTCCATCCGGGGAGTGAACCACGTTAAATTCTGTGTTGTGTGACCAATGTGTGTTTATGGATTTTCATCCCTTCCTCGGTATCTATTCTAGAGAAGAAAAAAATGGAATACCTTACACTAGGCCACCACTATCAAACAATTCCCATCAAGCAATCCCAAACCAAACAATGTAAAATCTTCCTCACTTTCTATCCTAAGGGAAAACAATGGAATACCAAACACTAGGCCACCACTGTCAAACAATTCCCATCAACCAATTCCAAACCAAACAATCTAATCCCTTCCTCCGTGTCTATCCCAGAGCAAAAAAATGGAACACCTTACACTAGGCTACCACTGTCAAAAAATGCCCAGAATTATCTTTGAGGAAAGTTCATACATAGTTCATAAATTAACTAGCAACGAATAATGGTTCAACATGGCAGTTAACTCCCCAACAATTCTATAGGGTTGAATTTCAATACATAACCCGCACCCAACCAAGAAAAATGGTTTACTGACAAATTCTTGTTATAGCTTAAAATGACACTTCTCCGTCTGTGACGACACTTGTATCGCTTGGTCGCATGACGACACTTCTTGAGATCAAGTTTAGTCACACAACAAGACACCTGTGGATTGAAGGGTCATTTGGGACATTAAAAATGGTTGAAATTACCTCACTCTTGGCCCATTTGATGGTTATAACCCTTAGGAACATTTTTCCAAACCAAACCATCTCCTAAAAATCATTAGAAAACCTTGTTTTTGGCCATTTTTCTCCAAAAACGTTGGTTTCCTATGCGTAGAGTAGGGCATACTAGGATGTGTGCATGCCTCTTATGCCTATAGAGTAGCGCACACCTTGGAAAATATGCAACTCCACTTCAATAAAGTAGCGCAAACCCTCATAAATATGCAACTCTGCTTCAATAAAGTAGCGCACACCTTGAAAAATGCACTGGTTTGCAGTAGGAAGAGTAGGGCACTTTCCTGAACTAGTCAAAATCTCAAATTTTGGTTGAAATGAGTTGGTTTGGCAACCTCCTGATCGGTTATAACTAATTTTCCTCTCCCTCATTGACTATATAAGGAAGGTAGAAGGGCCATGTGAGGGGACGAAGCCTATGACAATGTTATGCTGGAGGAATGGAGACCCTCATCCCCCTCTCTTGTGCCTCAGTTTTTTATAAACCCTAGCACAGCTGATTAGAGGATGGGATCCTTAGAGAAAAGAAGCAAGAGACCTTGAATCTAGGTTTTGTGAAGTGCCAAGATTGAAGGAAGGTATAATTTGATGTACTTGCTTCATTCATTAATAAAGATCAGACATTCTTTCCTTTCCAAAGATGACCTATTTATGTGTGTCTTAGATTTGATTACTATTTGATTATAGTTTGATGTCTTATTATGTCATGGATATCAGTTTTATATATGTAGTTAAATGTATTTGAGAAAGGTATCAAGTTGTTTTGTAGGTGTGGGCATTGCGATACTGGATAGCATTGAAGAGCAAGGAAGGGAAAGCTTGGATCAACCTTCTTAATAAGGTACTCACCTTTCTAACCTTAAATATATTTACTTACTAGTTGCACTTGCAGAACATTTGTAGGTCTATCTTTCATACCTGTAAGTTGGTAGTTTCTCCCCTGAACTATAGGTGCATTTTCCTCACAACATAATGGTGACTCCGCTGGGGAAAGCCTATCTACTTAGGGGTATCCAAGGTCATTTCTTCAGTTTTGTTTGAAGGCCTTTGTTCAATTTCTTGATTAGAATCAGTTATTAGGCTTTGTTTGACCATCCTTAGCTCTTACAGACCCTTCCTAGCCCTTTCAGACCCTTATTGGATCAGGTGTGGGGGGTTTTAGCTCTGTTTTTTCAACTTTTCCCACCTGTGCGCTACTGTTGTGCAACACAGTAGTGCATTCCCCTATTTTGGGCACTGGTATTCCTCATACATAGTAGTGCACACATTCTGGGTTTGATTTTTTTGAGTCTTGACCTATTTTGGGGGGCTGTGGCTACATTTTTTGGGGTCCCTGATGACCCTAGGTCTGATTTAAATCATTGTAAGTGGTCTCCTATCCTTGTACCGATCCTATGTTCATGATTTGGACCTCTTTTGATCAATTTGGGCTTGTTTGGAAAGTTTTGGAGCTTGTGGACCCAAGTTGGGGGGTTGTGGACCAGTTTGGTGTTTTGTACCCTAATTTGAGTCTGACTGAATCTACTTGCTCCATTTCCACTAGATTTGAATCCTATTGAGTCTTATTGACCCTGTTTGTATCTATTTGAGTGAAATTTCTCTTTATATTGGTTTCTTATCCTTCCTTATGCTTTTAGTTTTCTTTTTGTAGTGAAAGCTCAAGTGTCTTTGCTGTTGTTCAGGACCTTGACTGCACTATTTATATGCAGACCTAACTTTACCAAACCATACTTCTTTGTAGGAAATTTTCTTTGTTTGGGTCTAAAAGTAGGTTTCGTACTCTTTTCCCAATGGTTGGCATGCTTACATCAATAAGAATCTGAAAGTCATATTGGTAGCTTTTACTGTTTCAATAAGGAAACTTGAAAGTTCTTTGCTTTTGCTTTGATTGTAGGTTACCTTCAATTTCAGTTTTGTTTCTTACCTTCGATAAGCATAAAAAAATTTTGATTTATTTTCTAAATAGAGTACCTTGCAAGTGGCTTAAAGGATTTAAGGAATGCTTTGCATAAAAAAGAAGAAGTTTTCTTTTGCATACATATTTGTTTGAGTAGCTGCATCCTTAGGTTTTGAGTTTAATTTTGTACATTTAGACTTTATTCTTATCCTTTTTTGCATTTGAAAAGACTAAAACTTGCATTTGCACATGCATTCTAGATCATATCTTTAAGACTTGCATTGAAAAGAAAATATTTGTTTAGTGGTAAATATTTCATTTCAGTACTCTATCTCTGTTATAACCACTCTCACACACCCACTACCTTTTTGAGTAAGCAAGTAACCTTTAAAATGAACCCTAATAAAATGTACTAGCAACATTTTTCATTTATAGGTTACACTATTCACCAACTAGTCTTGGCTAGGATCTTGGGTTTAAAACACCTTAAACCACCCAAGATCACACATTACGCAAAAATCGTAGTTCGACTATCACAGGTAAACTCACTTCATTCAAAACTTGCCTGGGATCTATGCAGTAGGTCTTGTGAGATCAGATTGTTGGGAATAAACCTCCTACTTTCTGTTTCGAGCATATACCAGGATTGGATCGTGTTTGGGGACTCTTTTGAGTTTCAGAATCAGCTACCCTACCCACGCCTTCTGATTCGACCAGAGACTGTTCCCCCAGGAGTTTTCAGTGTGGTGGTATCCTTAGTATCTGACCATAGGATCATACACAGGTGACGACGGAGGGTTATATCTGTTGTACCTAGGACAGACGTGAGAGGAAATCCTTTGCAGGTCTTTGGGAGGGCGGTTGGATGATTCCAGCACTTGCACCCTTAGTCATTGTATTATGGACCCTGGGTAACTGTTCTTCATCCTTTGTTGATCTTTTCTGGGCCCTCATCATCCCAGACTCTTCTCCGAAAGGCATCTGTTTGCCTGGCTTGATTTACCTAGGACCTTTTTTAGTGGTGTGCTCTTTGTGCTACTTGTCTTAGTTTTCCTTAGAGAACTTCTTGCTCATTTTGAGCAGGAAACTATGTCTATCATTCCGGCGAGCGCCAATCAAGGTATCCTTGTTCCAGGGGATCCTTGTGATGTTCCATTCATTGGAAACATTGGTGCTCCCTTAGGCTACTCTGAATCTTCTTGGATTCACTATAGGGCTACCGGTTTGGTTGTTCTCCACTCCGAATGCCTTGCATGCTCCTGACGCTTCTTTTGTAAGCACCTCAAATCAAGAGCATCAGAACCCTATGCCTTCTTTTCCAGTAACATCTTCTCCTCCTCCTTCTACCTCATGTAGCGAAAGTAGCAATACTAGTAACCAACAGTCTGAAAGGAATAGACAGAGGAAGAATGTGAAGAAGATGCCAAAACAAGGGGGCAGCAACTCAACCTCTGTAAGTCATGCTGGGGGAAAGCACCCTGCCTCTGCAAATCATGCAGGGGGCACCTACCCAGCCTCTGGAGGTCATGCTGGGAGAAAACTTCTAGTCATTGAAAATCGCACTGAAATTTTGTCTTCAACCACTATCAGTCATGTTGGGGACACCTCATTGATCACTGCTAGTCATATTAATGACAAGTCACCAGTTCCTGTGAGTCATACTGGAGACACCAGATCAACCACTGCAAGTCATGCTGAGGGAGTTTACATTGTCGACAAACCCAATAAATAGAAGTATAAGTTCCCTTGCAAGTTTTGTGAGGGAGACCACCTTACTTACTTGTGCCCTGTACTTTCAGAGGTGCAAAAAGTGTGGTCCTTAGTTCAAAAGTCTTCTGCTTCTGAGCAACCAGCCACTGTAAGTCATGCTGGGGGCAAGCTGTCAGCCAATGCTATTCATGCTGAGAGTATTGACATTTTAAAGGAGTCTCGACCTATAGGACAGAAACCAAAGTTCCCTTGTAAACTTTGTAAGGGAGATCACCATACTCACCGATGCCCTACCATTCCATAGGCACGAAGAGTGTGGTCCATGTCTGAAGTAACTTCTATTCCTGAGTTGTCTATAGATTCCCTACAGTTAGATAAACCTTTGGTTGATAAAGTGGTTGAACCAATGCAATCTTTGGTCGACCCCACTCTTCCTTCGGAGAGTGAAGTGATCGAATCGATGCAATCTTCGACCGATCCCATCAGTCCTTTGCAGACTGATGCACCTGTCCCTGAAGTATTCTGCATTACCAGTTCGGATGTTCCTAAAAAAGGGGGCACTTCAACTGTGCCATGTGAACCCCTACCAAGCCCTAGGATTGTTTCCTTTGATTGGATTAGTCTAGCCGAGCCCCGTCTTCCTTCTTTGATACCTTTCCAGATAAAGGTTGATATCGGGAACCATACAGTTGATCAATGCATTATAGATGAAGGAGCTTCTATTAGTATCTTATCCGCTTATGCTTGGAGAGATTTGGGTTTCCCTAATGTTATTCTAGCTATTAATTGGCCGTTGACCTTCGATAGAAGACCTAGTGAACCGATCGGATTCCTTCATCAAGTACCTGTTACTTTGGGTGGAAAAACAGTCTTAGTTGATTTTATGGTTTTAAAGGACCCTATGGACTTTGATATGATCCTCGGGCGTGATTACGTTTATGCTATGCATGCTGTGGTGTCTACGCTCTTTCGTGTCATGTATTTTTCTCATAACGAAAGCATCATCACTATCGACCAACTTGCATTCGTTGATCCTCCTTATTACCCAACTGTAGACCAGTCAGATCCCTCGTCATTAGGCACTACTATGTCACATGGAGCTTATGTGGAATATTGTTCCTTGAGTTCAACTGCTACCAAGAAGAAGTCTTTGAGTTCATGCTTAACTTATCGGGACTTAGTCCCATCTTTTGACCAAGTGACACCTCCATATGAATGTTTAGATATTTGTTCTATCCGGGACGATATACTACCTTCCGATGAAGTTTTCCTAGAGTCCATAGTAAAGTATGCCATTCATTTGGATGTTGATCCAGTCGCAGTTATGTCTAGCCCCGGTTTGAACTTAAAGTTCGATCTTCCTACTGTTGAGTCTTTGGACTCTCCTATAGACCCACAAATCGGTGTTCCTGCTGAGTTTGATTCTGCTTCTAGAATTTTCAACTCCCGTGATGATGAATTTGTTTTTGCAGATTCCATCATGTCCTTCAACTCTGATCTTCATCCTGAATTCGATCTTGTTGATTGTAAGTCCTCGGGCTTGGGTACCATAGAGTCTTCATTTGAAAACTCTGCCTTGTTTATACCTGCTGTTGATGATAGTGAAGTTGAAAGTATTTCTACCACAATGACTTGTATCGGGTCTTTCTTTACATATGTTTTAGATATGATCTTGGTATTAATGTTTCTTGGAGACAGGATTCTTAGCTGGATTTATACTTGCTTATTGGTCATTTTCG
The DNA here is from genome assembly GCA_027924585.1 of Larix kaempferi. NCBI lineage: Eukaryota > Viridiplantae > Streptophyta > Pinopsida > Pinales > Pinaceae > Larix > Larix kaempferi. Next base: position 1,569,875 of record BSBM01000134.1, read on the forward strand.
ACACCTTATGCGACCATGTCAGGTATATTCGGAGCCTTGCATATAGGTTTAGGCTTCCCCGTTGTTATATTGCATTTGAACCTTTTGCCATCCGAATTCGCCATAGGGTCGAACTTGTTGGATATTGGTGTGTTAGCCATCTTTTTATGCATTATGCACCAGTCCAACAACAGAGCCTACCTAACATGGGTCACCCTAGTCAGCACCCTTATGCCATTTTGGTACCCATGCTGTTTTTCTCATAGGCTCGGGAGCCTTTTTAGATTTGCCATGACTTTGAGAAGAAGCCTCATATCTTTGTTCCTCATATATTTCTGGCCATCTTTGATAAGGCTCCCATCTTTGTGTTCAAGTTGCATATGCATCTGTTATGATCCCGCTTGTGCTAATGAGCCTCATGCCGACTTCCACGCTGTTAGCTCGTTGTATAAGCCTCCATCTATGATCTCATTTTAGCTAAGCCTTGTATCATTTTGCCTTCGTAATTTGACACCTTTTACCTAGAGGAGACACACCCTGAGTGTCTTTATCTTGCTCGTGTTCCTTGCATTAGGCATAGCTTTGTTCCATGCGCTTGGAGCTAGTTTCGCATGTCCCTGACACTCGTCTCCTCCCATTTCGAGCATTCTTCTACCTTTACTTCGATCTCGTTAAAAATAGTAAGTAAGTTTCGAGCATTTTTTCACCTTTACTTCGAGCTCGTTAAAAATAGTAAGTAGGTTTTGAGCATTTCTTTCATCTTCACTTCGAGCTCGTTAAAAACAGTCAGGAAGTTATGAGCATTTTCCTATCTCCTTTGAGCTCGTTAAAAACAATAAGGAGGTCACGAGTTTACTTTTTCAGGCTTGTTAAACCTTTACAAAAAAGATCCCTATGGAGTTCTTTTAAGCCCTTTTCAAACTCCTTAAATATGAAAAGTTTGCCGATCATAGTTGTCTTTTCGGGCTCGTTAAATAACTGAACCGACATCCACTTAGGTATAGAATTATCCCTTTTCCGGGCCTTGGTGGATAATTTACAGAAAGGTATACTCTAGGTATACTCGGGTATGCACTGGAAGAGTTCTTCTTCCATTATTTTACACTTTTTCGGGGAAGGAGACTAACTTTATGAAAAAGGACCTTTGAAGTCGTCTTTAGGGTTTTCAGACTCTCGAAATGTGAAAAAACCAAACGAGCATTCACCTACTCAGGCTCTATGTGAAATCCATGAGATGGTTGATAGAGGACTGTTTAAGTTTTTCAACTCTATAAGCAAGAAAACACCGTCGAGCATAGACCAATCCGGGCCCGATATAAAATCCACAGATAGGTGTATGGAGTTTTCTTCTAGGTTTTTGAAACTCCTTAAATATGAAAATATCGTCGAGCATGCTTTAGTTCTTTGTTAAGCTCGTTAAAAAATGAAAAAGGAAAGGGAAGGGAAGAATGTTAAAATATCTTTCAATATGATGGCAGCAAGTCAACTCTCTCCTTGAACAAAGCACCTGTTTTGAGTCTATCAAACAAGTTGGGTTCTAGTGTTGGCCTTAGGGTAAACTTGATATCAGAGTTCTTACTCCTCCGTTTTGTTAGTCTTCCAATCATATGGAGAATATGTTAATGTCTCCTACATTGCAGATTTGCATCATGGTTTCTTTGTGTTAAAATATGCCTAAGTCACTATTGTGTCGTGCTCACTGTTCAAGGATATAACCTGTGTCGGCCATTCTGCAGTTGCCTTGACCTCATGCATCGACCATTCCTTGGTGTCAGTATGTTTCATCATGTGTTCAGTCCTACTCCAAATCAGCTCATACCTATTGAGTGTCCCTCGTGTTGGATGATGGAGGATGCCTTAAGGCCTCCCTTCCAACGGACTTCTTCCCATCGACTTCAACTCATTGTGCTCTGGGAATGAAGTTTAGAGTTTTGGTTAGTACCTTGGGGATTGCAGTCATTAGTGGTAGTTTCTCTCGCTATTGGATAGATGGGAATACATCAATATCTCCTATCTGATGGATTCTTCAAGTGTTCGATGACAATACCATTTATTCGCACTTGCTTGAATGTACTAGGTACTTTGGGTTCCATTTTCATTATTGGTGGACACCCTCGTGTTTGTTAATGGTATACATCAATGACCAGTAATCAAACGATACCTCCCATGTTTGACATCAACTCATTTATTCACATGGATAGGTCTATACCTTGGGTTGTTTTTGGATGAAGACCTTGGGATCCTCGATAGCATCACCTCATTTATGTTATCGCCCAAGTTGCGCAAGACTGAGCCACACTCTTTTTGGCTCTTGATGAGACATAGATCCAGCTTGTTCTCTATGGCTATGTTCTCCAGTTTTGACATAGATCCACCTTGTATTTATGTGGCTATGTTTACACTTATATTCCTCATGGATCCACGCTTGTATTTTAGTGGCCATGATATATGCATCAGTATTTGGATCATTATTGTATCCTCTTGGAGGTCATGTTCCATTATTTGAACATGGACAGTTACCCCAAGGATAAGTTTGTCTGACATTGCCTTTGCTTTGAGGTACTTCATTTGAGCCTATGATTCTTGGTTTCTCCGGTTCCTCCATGATACAACTCTTTGTTATTTATAATGTATTTCGACCATCATTTCCCTCACTCCCTCTAACCTCATACATTAGGGGACATCTGTTATAGCTTAAAATGACACTTCTCCGTCCGTGACGACACTTGTATCGCTTAATCGCATGACGACACTTCTTGAGATCAAGTTTAGTCACACAACAGGACACTTGTGGATTGAAGGGTAATTTGGGACATTAAAAATGGTTGACATTAACTCACTCTTGGCCCATTTGATGGTTATAACCCTTAGGAACATTTTTCCAGGCCAAACCATCTCCTGAAAATCATCAGAAAACCTTGTTTTTGGCCATTTTTCTCCAAAAACGTTGGTTTCCTATGCATAGAGTAGGGCATACTAGGATGTGTGCACGACTCTTATGCCTATAGAGTAGCGTACACCTTGGAAAATATGCAACTCCACTTCAATAAAGTAGTGCACACCCTCAGAAATATGCAATTATGCTTCAATAAAGTAGCACACACCTTGAGAAATGCGTTGGTTTGCAGTAGGAAGAGTAGGGCACTTTCCTGAACTAGTCAAAATCTCGAATTTTGGTTGAAATGAGTTGGTTTGGAAACCTACTGATCGGTTATAACTACTTTTCCTATCCTTCATTGACTATATAAGGAAGGTAGAAGGGCCATGTGAGGGGACGAAGCCTATAACAATGTTATGCTGGAGGAATGGAGACCCTCATCCCCCTCTCTTGTGCCTCAGTTTCTGATAAACCCTAGCACAGCTGATTAGAGGTTGGGATCCTTAAAGAACAGAAGCAGGAGACCTTGAATCTAGGTTTCGTGAAGTGCCAAGCTTGAAGGAAGGTATAATTTGATGTACTTGCTTCATTCATTAATAAAGATCAGACATTCTTTCCTTTCCAAAGATGACCTATTTATGTGTGTCTTAGATTTGATTATAGTTTGATGTCTTATTATATCATGGATATCAATCTTATATATGTAGTCAAATGTATTTGAGAAAGGTATCAAGTTGTTTTGTAAGTGTGGGCATTGCGATACTGGATAACATTGAAGAGCAAGGAAGGGAAAGCTTGGATCAACCTTCTTAATAAGGTACTCACCTTTCCAACCTTAAATATCTTTGCTTACTAGTTGCACTTGCAGAACATTTGTAGGTCTATCTTTCATACCTGTAAGTTGGTAGTTTCTCCTCTGAACTATAGGTGCATTTTCCTCACAACAATTCTCCAAGCAATCTACTTCCCTTGTTTCTGGGTAAGCGAAAGAGTCCTAGAGCTTATGTGTCTCGGAGTTCAAGTGAATTCCCCCCAATGAGAGAGTGCATATATCCAACTCTTTCTATGTGGATGCTTAAGGTACATGGCAATAATTTCCCACATGGTCTCTCCCCAAAGACTCATGTCCCTTAGAATAAGCCACTTAAACCTTTGTTAAATTTTTGGGATTAATTAGAAGGTTCAAATTATCAAAGGTATAAAGGATTAAGGTATGGTTAAATTACTTTTTAGGCTTAAGTTCAAAACTAGGGTCATATTATAACCTCCTTAGGCTATCCACAACCACTTTTCTTCCTCACTAGTGAATTCATAGTATCCTATTCTTTTAGCGTTTGCCTCAGCCATAGCTAGTTATATTTTTATATTAATATTTCAAAATACAATTTGTTCATCCCTTTAGGCATTTCATCATCAAACTTTACATCATTACATTAGGGGTCAAAACTAGGGTGTTACAACCACATATGGTGTTAGTGGAAAGGCATGAAACCATAGAGAGGGTTGTTTGAACTCTAGATGAATCTTTTGCACTCCCTGCAAAATGCTTCTGCTATTGATGATTACTCTTCACCTTCTTAATGAGGGATAGGTTTTGGATCTCCTCCACTCTCACTAAGATAGTATCTAGTCTGGTCTCCTCATGGATGAAATCTTCCCAAATATTTTGATATATTGGAAGCTTTGTGAATTTCTATGTCACAGTAGATCTATGAGTTGATGGATACCTCACAAAGAAAGAATGAGCAAAAAATTAGAATAAGAGTGAAAACTGCAGTAAAAAGAGAAGAAGAAGAATAATGCAGCAGGACTCAGATAGGAGCATAATAATGTCATATGTTCCAATAATCAACAATTATGTTACAATGGAGAGAATTCGAATCATGCAGGAGAATTCAAACCTCAGTTGGTCTAGCATAGGGATTATCACCATTGGAGTGCTCCGGAAGACTCAAAGTCAATTGAACTGAACCTAAAACCAGTTAACTAAAGTCACAATCAGTTAACTAACTAAGGAGGGAGCAATAGTGAGTCTGTCATGCATGTCAGTCATAAAAGGGCGCATGAGTCCATGATCAGTGGCATCTGGAGCTCTAACCCCCCACAATAGTTAGGTAACACAGGTGTACTACACCAGAACACTCAGTAGGTTCCTATAAAATAGGGGACTGACTGAAGTGGTCCTAAAATGATGTATGCAGGGCTCAGAAGGTGCTAGATGGATCCTAGATGACATCTGCACACCACTAGGGGGAAAATGACATCATCAACAACTAGGAACAATAAATAATGCTAGGTAGGACAAGGATGGAGTATTGAAATATCCTAACACCCCCCCTGAATCCATACCTTTGCATCCTAGGCCCTGGTTACTAAGACCAAATGTCACCCATACAATCAAATAATTGATAAAAATAAAGAACTTTCCACGAACCAAGGAAATGGGGAAAAAAATCATGGGAAAAATACCCCCCCTAAAAAATAACAGTAGTAGGGAACTCAAAGAACCTTCATACTAAGCAAAGAAGGAAAAAACTTTCCTCAGTGAAAGACTTTGCAAAAATATTGCCAAGTTGCTCCTATGTAGGATAGCAATGTAGGTGCTAGATCTGGATCTGCTCCTCTGATGTGCCTCCCACTGTGTAGAAGTTGTATTTTCCAAAACAAGTCTTTTAGGAACCCTTCTTGCTACTGGAGCGAATGGATCATTGTGGTCCAAATCATGAACTTTTGAGTACCTTTTCTCAGACAACCGAGATTTTTTCCTGGTTGTATATTCCCCATGGAAAGTCTCTCCAAGAGATTGTGGATCAAACCCCACCATCATGCAACATCTCTCTGAGAGAAGTGGATCTGCATGACATAGTGCAATTTTTGCATGATATTGAGATCTGGTGGTTTTATGGTCAGATGGATCCCCAACTGTGTTCCCAACAGTTACAAGGACTTTGTGAGCCCATATTGGCCTTGGCCATGGATTGGGAGCATGTGTTGGATCTGGATCTGAATCTGAATCTTCTTGAACTTTATTCTCAACATCAAGATATTGATACTCATCTTCATTAGAAGAGGAATCACTCTGATCTTCATCAGATTCCGATGGGGTAGGCAGAGAGTATGGAAAAAATGTGAGAATTCATATTCCTTGGAGGCATGGTTTTCAAACCCTTTCCCTATAATCTTCCCAGTGGAGAAATCTGCAATATCAACTGTGTTAGAACCAAAGAACACTTTCTTCGGTGAACCTGTGTGAGTAATATGATATACAAACTACAAATTTTTTGAAAAAGAAGGCACAAATAGAACATTCTTGAACTTTCCATGCTCCATATGTATTGTGCCCATCCCTTCAGCAAAGATCTGAGAGTTGTCTCCCATGTGAATAATTGGACCATCTTTGAGATCTAGAGAAGAAAATGATTTTCTGGAGGCAACCATGTGGTTGGAGGCTCCTAAATCTATGAGTAGGGATTTTGATTTTGAAAATCTAGCCTTCAGTGCATGGCATCTCTTATGGCCATCAAACTCACTTCTAGAATCAGTCTCTCTTACACCTTTTGGGAGGGAAATGTTGTGATGTTCAAGAATCTTGGTCAACTGATCTATCTTCTTCTGCATGCAAGATCTCTCTGGGTGGTTTCCTTTCTTTCAATAGGAACACTTGGATTTCTCAAATCCTTTTTTTTTTTCCTTCTTAGAGCTGGAGGTTCCTTCTGATGGACTTGAATTGGCATTCAACTTGGGTTCAGATGGCCTCTTGTCCTTTCCTTTGTGCCTCCCTTTCCCATTAGCACTTTTTTCTTCTCCAGCCAAAAGAGCTTGATCTTTGGAGGCCTTCATGGCACCCATATGGATCAACTTGTCTTGTTCTTGGATGAGAGATCCAGCAAAAAATTCTAAGGAGGGCATCTTCCAACCAGGAATTGACATTCGCCCAGAATGAAAGGTAGAGATAAAGATGAAGAACTCAGGACCTATATTTCTCAGAATGGATAGCACCAACTGCTCATCCTTCTTCTCAATGCAACACTGCTTGCATTGCATAACTAGACATTTGAATTTTGAAAAGAATTATTGAATGGTCTCGAAACTGCTCAATTGTAGAGCAATCAATTCATTTTCCAGAATATGGCCTCTTAGCTCATCTTGTTTGCTGAAGAGGGTCTCTAAATTCAACCATAAATATTTTGGAGTCTTCAATCCTTTGATGTGGATGAGTAGATCTCTGGAAATATGAATACACATGAAACCAAATGCTTCATCCAATCTATTCAAATACTTGGTTTTCTCCACAGCTAAATTTGGTTCGGGATCCTTCCCCATTGTCACCCTGTACAGTGATTTGTTTCACAATACCACTTTCATATCAACCCTCCAATCAAGATAATTGAAGGGTGTCAGGATTATAGGAGAGAGAGGAGTGTTCGAATTGTCCATTACAACTGCTGGAGCGAATACAAGGTGAAACTGCTACTACTGCAGAAAAACCTGTTGCAACTGTAGAAAACTGTTGTAACTGCTGCTGCACTCAAAAACTTGAATAACCTGAAAAAAACTCTCAATAATGGAGGTAGACTACTACTGAGCACTACTTTAGGACAATAGGCACTTTTATCCGGATCCTTCACACCTGGCTAGACCTCATTGAATTTCTCCAATGAATTCAATGCAATGGCACTAGGATTTGCTGTGGAAATCCAAAGGCTTCTAGTGCACTACTGAAAGCAACTGCTCAACCTATTCGCTCAATAGGATCTGATACCATGTGAAATTATATGTCCCAACAGATCTATGAGTTGATGGATACCTCACAAAGAAAGAATGAGCAGAAAATTAGAATAAGAGTGAAAATTGCAGTAAAAAGAGCAGAAGAATAATAATGCAATAGAACTTAAATAGGAGCAGAATTATGTCACATGTTCCAATAATCAGTATAATCAACAATGTTGTTACAATGGAGAGAATTCGAATCATGTATGAGAATTCGAACCTTAGTTGGTCTAGCATAGGGATTATCACCACTAGAGTGCTTTGGAGGACTCAAAGTCAACTAAAATGAACCTAAAACCAGTTAATTGAAGTCACAATCAGTTAAATAACTAAGGAGGGTGCAATAGTGAGTCTGTCATGCATGCCAGTCAGAAAAGGGCGCATGAGGCCAAAATCAGTGGCATTCGGAGCTCTAACCCCCCACAAGAGTCAGGTAACTCAGGTGGACTGCACCAGAACACTCGGTAGGTTCCTATAAAATAGGGAACTGAATGAAGTGGTCCTAAAATCATGCATGCGGGGCTCAGAAGGTGGTAGATGGATCCTGGATGACATCTGCACACCACTAGGGGGGAAATGACATCATCAACAACTAGGAAAAATAAATAATGCTAGGTAGGACAAGGATGGAGTATTGAAATATCCTAACAAGCTTATCCCAATCATATAATCCCCAAACAAACATGTCCCGAAATGAAAGGAACCCACTACTACTATGGGGACCAACTCCTCACCCTACATCTCCATCCCTATAATGACAAGCTAATCTCTCAACTCAATGATATTCATCAAATAGTTGGCATGTATCTATGCCACTCATGCAAGTGCGAGTTATCTTATTCTCCAATAGAATATTTTGGTTAATATTCTCACTCAAGGCATCAAACATCTCTTGAGATGATTTCTTCTCATGCGATGTGAGGAATTAGATGGTATTTCACCTAATATAGTTTGATTTGTGTTGCCTTTCCCACCTTCTTGTTATGCTCAACCAAGCCCTTAGGATTAGTAGGAGCTACAAGGGTCACTTCAACAAAACACAATTGATCAACCTCCTCCATTAGCATATGCAATCTACATTTCCAAGGTGTAAGTTGGAAGCACGTCCTAAACTGTCATGTTCTCTAATACCAAGAGTAGTCATATCTACAACTCTAGAAAAACAACTATACCAAACAATTCGTTGGAAAAAAAATTCGATCAATAACCTATCATAGGTGTATATTGTCTCTCTTAGTCACACAAAAACTCTCCAATCACTAGAAAACTCAAGGCTTCACACCCTACACCCTATCACAATTTTAGATATCTTCAATCACCGAAAACACTTGGGCGTCATACCCATCAAAACCATTTGAAAACTCTCCCTATAAATTGATCTCTCCATATGTAATACCCCAATTTTGACCCTTATGAAATATTGGCTTTTAATGTAAATATTGTATACATGCGATGTATGTTTCCCTAGCGTGGAGCTCAAGGCCAAGGCCCTGCTAGTGTATGTTTGGATTTTATTTAGAATGGACAAGCATTTGATATTTTGTTACCCATGTGCTATTAAGCCATGGAATATTGTAATTTGATGTAAATATTAATATTTCAATAAAATACCAAAACTGGCTATGGAAGCAACGAATGAGAAGGGGCCATGTGTATTCCACTAGGGAGTGGTGAGGGGGTTGTGGGGATGAACCATATGCTTCCAAATGTCATTTTGAGAACCCATTTGACTTTCCTTGTTGACATTTAACTATGTTGTAAAGAAGTTGTTGAAGAGTTCAGTCCATGGCTTCAATGGAGCATGGGCAACCCAAAAATTCGTATGGCAGGTATGGGATCTGTTTTTCTTATACCACACGTCACTATACCTCATGGGAATTGGTTCTTCCTCATTCCCATTCCATTGTTGAACATCCCAGCATCAGTTTTCATCCATTACAGATGCCCAGCAGTGAGAAAAACAAAAAATCGCAACTTTGCAAGAACCCACGTTTTGAAGAGCCATAAACACCCAGAATTTGGTATTGACAGTAAAATCCAATGGGGGATCCATAGATATGAAACTTGGGGTGAATTTGAGAGTATTAGATACCCTGAAATCTATAGAAAAACCTAGTTTTTACAGCCCATAAATCAAGTGACAGGATTGAGTTATTGGATGACAGAATTGTGAGAAATCCAAGTGTGAATGATTGAACAGAGGTTGGGTTTGCTTGATAAACCTAGTGAAGGCTGGAATCTCAAGGAATTAGCAGCTGGACCTTTCTATGCCCACCCTGAATAGCACTGGAGGGAAGGGACGCATGAGGGACTGTGCATCAGAGAAGGGGACCTTCCTTGTGTTGGGTGAGGTAGGTATTGTGGGTGCCATGACTGTTGAGTTCATTTGAGATGCCTGTAGCTCTGTGGTTGAGCTCACTGGCTTAGCATTGCCCTCCTTTGTCTTTTGTATGCTTGATAAACCCAATTGTGTGTCGGTTATCATAGTTGTTGAGTGAAACCATGGATGTGAGTGAGCCCATTTAGTTCCTCCTTAGTGGATACACAACCCAGCTCGGGGGTGATCTCTCAGCTAAAAGAATACATGCTGGATAGAGATCTATGGTTGGGTGGAACGTTTCTCTCACATAGCCAGTTGTTTGGACAGCTTCATCTCAAAGATAAGTGTTCTCTGTGTTTAAATTATATGCATTCTGTGTTCTGTAATGTGTAATTCCAAATGATAATTATTCATGTTAATGGAAATTATATGAAGTCTGTGCATAGCATGAGAAGGGGATTGATTTTATGCATATTGAATCATCATCCATTTGTGATAGATATGTTGATGCATTGCAATTGTGTGTGTGCAAATATGATTTAATTCCATTGTGTTTATATTGAGTATGAATTTGCACACAGAAGTTTTTATTTATTATGAATTTCTTAGTAATGTAGGGGGCTGAGTTTACCAAATAAGACCTGGAATGTCAGTCATGTTCCCTCTGTGGTTTGGGATGATGTGAGGGGACATGACAGAGTGGTATCAGAGCCCATGTTGCAGCATTGGGGATGCTTGGGCCAAACTCTGAGGTTGTAGGTAAGTAACATAATGTTTTAACACAGTATTGATGAAGTTTGGGCGTCATTTTTTATTGGAAAATGGTAGGATCAGAGTTATCAGATGTGGCATAGGATCACACAGGTGCATAAAGCTCTTCAAGAGCTTTCCAACGGTACCAGACTCGCATGAATTGGTTAAGTGATGAAGGAGTTATGAACTCCGCAAGTTGCAGGGACGGAGGTGTTCCACAGTTGCGTATTGCGGGAACGAGGATTTCCAATTTTGCGTTTGGGATTTCCGCAATTCCGCACCCGCAATTTCGGGTTGCGAGTTGCGGAAACGCAAAAATTTGAAATATTGCGTTTTGGATTTCCGCAATTCCACACCCGCAATTTCGGGTTGCAGGTTGCGGAAACGCAAAAATTTGCAATCTTGCGTTTTGGATTTCTGCAATTTCGGGTTGTGGAAACGCAAAAATTTGCAATTTTGTGATTTGGATTTCCGCAATTCTGCACCCGCAATTTCGGGTTGTGGAAACACAAAAAATTGCAATTTTTTGTTTTGGATTTCTGCAATTCCGCACCCGCAATTTCGGGTTGTGGGTTGCGGAAACGCAAAAAATTGCAATTTTGTGTTTTGGATTTCCGCAATTCCGCACCAGCAATTGCAGGTTGCGGGTCCAGTTGTAAAAAAAACAAAAAACAAAAAGTATAGAGCCCGAACTTTGATTTTTTTATTATAAGAGCATGCGGGATCAGAATTTGATGGGTCCAATGGCATTCTGAGGCCATTAATGAAGGCCATGGAAGGTCCAGTGAGGATCCCAAGCTCATTATGCTCTAATTTGGCATAAAATTGGGATTAATGGCTTTTATAAATCAATGTCCTGACGCTTGACAGAAGGTCGGATTGAGCTGAAACTGATATGGAGCAGTCATGGAGTAGGAACGGTATTGATTTTGAAATTTTAGAGCCAAACTCCAAAGGATGTGGAGTCCGGGTGTGCAAGAAGGCCAAAAAGCACTATTTCGGGCCACTTTTTAAGGATTTTGAAAATCTTGCAGTGGATGAACGAGACCTTAGATGAAGGATTCAAGAAATTTACTGAACTCAACATTTCATATTCTCATTAAACCAGACATATTCCGTTAGACAAAGATTTTCCAGAAATACACCGTTTGGGAAATAGCCATTTTTGGATTTGAAATTTGGGAAAAATGTGAAAAGTGGAAAGTAGTCAAACCCAAAATTTTATAGAAGATGAATGGTGCATCAGAGCAGAGATCCGCAAGTTGCTGAGTGTTCCTTATTATATGGAGTAACTTCTCCCGGTAGAAACGTTTTCCTAAATCCTTATAGATTTGCTTCTACAGGTGGTTGAAGTTGGCAGTTCAAGATATTTTACAACTATGAAAAAAGTGCAGAATTGTGGTGAAAATTGTCATATTTGAAGTGATGTAGTTTCCACACCCGAAGTCGGATTGGAGAACGTGGATAGGAATTGGAAAGCTTATCCAACAGGGAACAATGGTGCATGACCAGATTTTGAATGAGGTTATCATACCCCATAGATAATTAGAGCAGAAAGGTGTCAGTGAATGTTTTGACATATTGTTGACAATATGGGCAATTTCCAGAATTGCATGAATGGGCAAAAGAAATGAATGCATAACATCTATGTGAATGATTCCATGAGTATGTTAAATGTTGATGTTGTATATTTCTATATGCATTCTTATGATGTCTAACAAAAATTTTCATAATGCATAGTGCTTGCAGCTCCTAAGATTTAATAGTGTATCAGAAGTAGCATACAGGGAAGAGAGTCTCCAAAGAAAAATGGTGACCATAAATGATGCTTAGGATCCCTATGAGCATGATGAATATGTGCTGGGAGAAAATGTGCAAGAAGGGAATGCTGAGACTGAATCTAATGGGAGAAGGGAGCAAGTCACTCATCAGAATTTGGTTGAAAACATGGTGAGCTTTAATGAAATATTGATGAAGGCTCAGGAAGAACAAAACCAACTCAATGCTGCTATTTTGCAAAGCCTCACTGATATGTATCATAAGATAAACCTTGGGTCCAACCCCAGCAATGTAGGTGAAGAAGGAAGAGATGCAGAAAGTCACTCTAGAGGTCGTTCAAAGAAGAGGACTCCAAGCCCAAGGAAGAGTTCTGTGAGCAAAAAGCATAGAACACCTTCCTCTAGATATTCTTCCAGCAGATCATGTGACTCCAGAGGTTCTCAAAGAAGTCCAAGGCATATGCCCAAGAGATTTGATGGAAGAAAGAAGTTCAAAGGCATCCCACAGGGAGAATTCAGGAAGGCAAGGCCTCCCACATTTGATGGAGAAGACAAGACTGGCCAAGAGGCAGAGGCATGGCTTCTTGGAATGAAGAAATATTTCAAAATTTAGGACTACTCAGGAAATGAAAAGGCCAGGATTGCCATTTAAAATCTAAATGGCAGAGCTTCAATTTTGTGGGATAACCTCTTGCAAGTGAAAGGAATATCAGCTGGGAGAGATTTAAGAAGTACTTAAAGGAAAAATACCTTTCTGCTAGGTATTATGATAGTAAGATAAAAGAGTTCAATGAACTCAGATTGGGACAAAAATCTATGGAAGAACATGTCCATAAATGTTTGGAATTATTGAGGTATGTGGATTACATTAAAGATGAGAGAGTAAAAATCCAATGCTTCTTTAGGAGTCTACTCAAAGTTTCAGAGATAGAATTGAGTTTGTTAATCCACCAAGTCTTGATGAAGCCATTAGAATGGCAATGTATTGCTATGAGCAGAATAAAGGAAAATCAGAGGTTAACCCAGCATGGAAAGGAAAGCCAAGAGGGAGGTTTGATAAAAAAAAAGTGGCTTCAAACCACCATTCAAAAGTCATCCCAGAACCTTTCCATAGGGGCAGCAAGCAATGAGTGGATTCAAGCCAGCAGTAGCAGCAGAAAAGACATGAAAAGGGCCACTTCAGTGTTGGGGATGTGGAGAAAATCACAAGCTTAAGGATTGTCCACATTGGAAGGAGAACCCCCAAGGTTGCACAACTTAAAGGGAGCAGCAACAGTGGAGGACATTGCAAGGGTAACGCCTCGAATTTATGCAGCGTTGGATAACCATCAGGCAGATCATCAATCATCAGTGGTGGAAGTTGAAGGTAAGATTGCTAAGCAATCTATTTATGTTTTGATTGATCCAGGATCTACTCATAGTTATGTTTCTCCAAAAGTGGTTGAAGGTTGTTCTTTTAGAAAAGTGAAGCACAATAAGTCTTGGCTAGTTCAATTAGCCACAGGGACCAAGAGAAAAGTTAGTGAAGTAGTGGTGGAGTGCCCCATAGAACTGAATGGACTCCACACACATGCAGATTTAAATGTACTACCATTAGGATCTTATGATGCCTTAATTGGCATGGATTGGTTGGAAATACATAGAACCAAGTTGGACTGTTATGAGAAAGCACTTGAATGTATTGATGAAGAGGGAAGACCAAGATTGGTAAGAGGAATTCCCAAGCAAGTTTCAGTCAAACAAATTTCAGCCTTATAGTTGAAAAAGTTTTATAAGAAAGGTTGTCAATTATATGCAGTCCATATATCAGATTCGTTAGAGGACAAAGTACCAAGTATAGAAGATTTCTCATTGTTACAAGAATTCCAAGATGTGTTTCTGGATGAAGTGTCGGGACTACCACCAAAAAGAGATATTGATTTTACCATCGATCTTGTTTCAGGGGCAGTGCCAAATTCCAAACCTCCTTATAGAATGAGCACACCGGAATTGGTAGAGTTGAAGATGCAGCTACAAGAATTAATGGACAAGAGGTATATCAAGCCTAGTGTGTCTCCTTGGGGAGCACCAGTTTTATTTGTCAAGAAGAAGGATGGGACTTTAAGGCTGTGTATTGATTATAGGCAGCTAAATAAAGTGACAGTCAAGAACAAGTATCCATTGCCAAGAATTGATGACTTGTTTGATCAAATGAATGAAGCTAAAGTGTTTTCCAAGATTGACTTGAGGTTTGGCTACCATCAAGTTAGGATAAAAGAAGAAGACATTCACAAGACAGCTTTCAGAATTAGATATGGTTATTATGAATTCATTGTGGTGCCATTTGGTCTTACCAATGCACCTGCTACGTTCATGTATCTCATGAATAGTGTATTCAACAAATATTTGGATAAGTTTGTGATTGTGCTCTTGGATGGCATTCTTGTCTATTCAAGGAATGAAGAAGACCATGAGGAGCATCTAAGGATGGTGTTGCAAGTCCTTAGAGAACATCAGTTATATGCCAAGTTAAACAAGTGTGAGTTTTACCAAAGGAAGGTGCAATATTTGGGTTATATCATTTATGAAGAAGGAATTGCAGTTGATCCAGATAAGATTGATGCCATCATGGATTGGTCTACTCCAAAGAATGTTTCAGATGTTAGATCTTTTATGGGTCTTACTGGTTACTACAGAAGGTTTATTGAAGGATTCTTTAAGATAATTCATCCAATCACTTCATTACAGAGGAAGAATATCAAGTTTGTATGATCTGAAAAATGTGAGAAAAGTTTTCAGCAGTTAAAGGAGTTACTTACCAGCGCTCTGTTTTGAAGATAACAGATCCAAAGAAGGATTTTGTAGTGTGCACAGATGCTTGCATTAAAGGGATAGGTGGAGTGTTCATGCAAGAAGGAATTGTGATTTGCTGTGAGTCAAGAAAATAAAAGAGCATGAAAAGAATTATGCCACACATGATTTATAATTAGCAGCCATAATACATGCTCTCAAGATATTGAGACATTATTTGTTGGGAAGAAGATTCGAGCTTAGAACAGACCACATGAGCTTGAAGTATTTGTTTGACCAACCAAACTTGAATGCTAGGCAAGCTAGATGGATGGAGTTCCTTTGTGAATTTGATTTTGAAATTAAGCATGTGAAAGGGAAAGAGAATAAGGTTGCAGATGCTCTTAGCAGAAAGTTTCATGTTGCAGCAGTAAGTATGTGCAAATCAGATTTGAAGACAAGAGTCCTTGAGGCTCAAACTAGTGATGAAACTTACCTTCAAATTAAATAAAAGCTGCAGCAGAAAAATATAGATGAAAAGTGTGCGGGATATTAGCTTGGTGAAGATGATATCCTCATCTACAAAGATAGACTGTACATTCCAAATAGTGCATATTTGAAGAAGCTAGTGATAGATGAAATACATCAAATGCCATACTCTAGACACCCTAGATATCAAAAGACTATAATAGCAACAAGAAAGCAATACTTTTGGCATGGTATGAAGAATGACATAGCTGAGTACATTGCCAGGTGTCAAAAGTGCCAGCAAGTCAAGGTAGAGAACCAACATCTAGCAGGATTGTTGCAGCCATTACCCATTCCAGAATGGAAGTGGGAAGTGATCTCTATGGATTTTATAACAGGTCTTCCCATGACAGTGAAGAAGCATGATTCAATCATGGTTGTGGTGGATAAGATATCAAAGGTATCTCACTTCATTCCAGTCAAGTCCACTCACTAGACTAATGACATTGCAAATATCTTCATGAGGGAGATATTCATATTGCATGGATTGCCCAAGGCAATAGTTTCTGATCGTGATACAAAGTTCACTTCCAATTTCTGGAAAGGATTATTTCAGGAATTGGGAACTAGATTGAATTTAGTACAGCATATCATCCTCAAACAGATGGCCAAACTGAGAGGGTGAATCAGGTTCTTGAAGACATGCTGAGAATGTATGTGATGTATAAACCATCCAAGTGGGAGGATTACCTACACTTGGTAGAATTTGCATACAATAATGGACATCATGCATCATTGGGAATGAGCCCATTTGAGGCATTGTATGGCAAAGGATGCAGGACTCCAGTGAATTGGGATAGTCTGGTGAACAGGGTAGTACTTGGACCAGAGATGATCAAGGAAATGGAACATGAAGTTGTTAAGATTAGGCAGAATTTAAAGGTAGCTCAGGACAGGAAAAAGAGTTATGTAGATTTGAAAAGAGTGCATAAAGAATTTTAGATTGGGAATCATGTTTATTTGAGAGTGAAACCAAGGAAGAGTTCTCTCAAGTTGGGGAGTTGTGTCAAGTTGGCACTAAGATATTGTGGACCATTTGAAGTCATAGATAGGATAGGGTCAGTTGCATATAGAGTTGCATTGCCTGCTAATATAAGAGCTCATAATGTTTTTCATGTATCTTTGCTTAAGAAGTATGTACATGATCCTAATTATATGATTGATTGGAATGTGATACAAGTGCAACCCGAGGGAGAGTTCCAAGTAGAGCCTATGCACATCCTCGATAAGAAGATCACTTTACTCCGGATAAGAGCCATCGTGTAGGTAAAGGTCCAATGGGAGCACCTTAGTCCTAATGAGGCTACGTGGGAGCTGGAGGATGTCATGAGAGAGGCATTTCCATTTTTGTTCAGTTTTGAGAACACCAAGGACGGTGTTGTTTTAAGGGGGAGGGGAATGTAATACCCCAATTTTGACTGTTATGAAATATTGGCTTTTAATGTAAATATTGTATATATGCGATGTATGTTTCTCTAACGTGGAGCTCAAGGCCAAGGCCACGCTAGTGTATGTTTGGATTTTATTTAGAATGGATAAGCATTTGATATTTTGTTACCCATGTGCTATTAAGCCAAGGAATATTGTAATTTGATGTAAATATTAATATTTCAATAAAATACCAAAACTGGCTATGGAAGCAATGGATGAGAAAGGGCCATGTGTATTCCACTAGGGAGTGGTGAGGGGGTTGTGGGGATGAACCATATGCTGCCAAATGTCATTTTGAGAACCCATTTGACTTTCCTTGCTGACATTTAATTTTGTTGTAAAGAAGTTGTTGAAGAGTTCAGTCCATGGCTTCAATGGAGCATGGGTAGCCCAGAAATTCGTATGACAGGTATGGGCTATGTTTTTATTGTACCACAAGTCACTCTACCTCATGGGAATTGGTTCTTCCTCATTCCCATTCCATTTTTGAACATCCCAACATCAGTTTTCATCCATTACACATGCCCAACAGTGAGAAAAACAAAAAATCGCAACTTTGCAAGAACCCATGTTTTGAAGAGCCATAAACGCCCAGAATTTGGTATTGACAATAAAATCATATGGGGGATCCATAGATATGAACCTTGGGGCGATTTTGAGAGTATTAGATACCCCGAAATCCATAGAAAAACCTAGTTTTTACAGCCCATAAATCAAGTGACGGGATTGAGTTATTGGATGACAGAATTGTGAGAAATCCAAGTGTGAATGATTGAACAGAGGTTGGGTTTGCTTGATAAACCCAATGAAGGCTGGAATCTCAAGGAATTAGCAGCTAGACCTTTCTATGCCCACCTTGTATAGCATTGGAGGGAAGGGACGCCTGAGGGACTGTGCAGCAAAGAAGGGGACCTTCCTTGTGTTGGGTGAGGTAGGTATTGTGGGTGCCATGACTGTTGAGTTCATTTGAGATGCTTGTAGCTCTGTGGTTGAGCTCACTGGCTTAACATTTCCCTCCTTTTTCTTTTGTATGCTTGATAAAACCAACTGTGTGTTGGTTAGCATAGTTGTTGAGTGAAACCATGGCTGTGAGTGAGCCCATTTAGTTCCTCCTTAGTAGATACACAACCCGGCTCGGAGGTGATCTATCAGCTGAAATAATATAGGCTGTACAGAGATCTATGGTTGGGTGGAACGTTGCTCTCACATAGCCAGTTGTTGGATAGCTTCATCTCAAAGATAAGTGTTCTCTGTGTTTAAATTATATGCATTCTGTGTTCTGCAATGTGTAATTCTGAATGATAATTATTCATGTTAATGGAAATTATATGAAGTCTGTGCATAGCATGAGAAGGGGATTGATTCTCTGTATATTGAATCATCATCCACTTGTGATAGATATTTTGATGCATTACAATTGTGTGTGTGCAAATATGATTTAATTACGCTGTGTTTATATTGAGTATGGATTTTCACACATAAGTTTTTATCTATTATGAATTTCTTAGTAATGTATGGGGCTGAGTTTACCAAATAAGCCCTGGAATGTCAGTAATGTTCCTGTTGGGCGGGGCCCAAGTTGGAAAATATGCACAAGTATTGGAAATTGTGCATTGTGCGTTGCGACATGGTATGGGGGCAGTTTTGAGAAATTGCGCATGGTGCGCAGCGGCAATGGGTAAAGCATGATTGCGCAGTATGCTGGTGCACAGGACCCGTGCATCAACTATTCTTGGTAATAAATATAAGTAAAGGTCAGATGAGGAAGTGACCTATTTTGAGTAAGGAACAGGTTGAAGGAAGAAGAAAGCGACCTGTCAAGGAGAGTGGGGACAAGAAGTTGAGAAGCTAGGCCACTACGCTGACGGCGACAGGCAGGCGGAAGGTGTGGAAAGGGATGGCCATGATGCAGTTGTAACCGTTTTTGACGACTGAGGCTGTCAGAAGAGCATGTGGGCCACGAGTGGTCCAGTAGGATGGCCTAGAGCAGGCAGAGCAGGATGTCGACAGTGACGGCCAGGCTGGCAGTTAGCCACACCAGTTTTGTAAACCTAAGGGTTTTGCCTATGAGTTGTAAAGACATGACCTACGGGCATGATCTATAAATAAGGCACATTTTGTATGGGAAAGGGTTGTTGGGTTGTTAACTCTTCGTTTTGTAAGCATTGAATATTGTTGAATCTTAAGCTTGAATCTATTGTAAAGGCTCTGCAGCTGAATGTGCAGAGACCTAATTGAGAGAGAAGAGAGTCTATAGCTGAGTGCGCAGACAAAGAACTACTCTACCATTCCTAAAGACTAATATAACAACAGTTCTTGTGGACGTAACCTCCATCTGGGGGGTGAACCACGTTAAATACTGTGTAGTGTGATTGTTTGTGTGTTTACATTTACTTATTTGCGTACATTGGATGCTTGGATTCTCATTTATTAGTTGGTGTGTTAATGCTTTTATATGTATTCACCATAGGAGAAAGATGGGAATGACATATTAAGTATTGATGGAATGAATGAATGTTGAATGCTCTGTACTCCAAGTCTGTGAAAGTATCAGTTCATTGAGTAATCACATGTGTATGTAACATTTAGATTGTATAACCCTTTGATGCACAACATCGGGTGTGCGCAGCAGTGTATGTTTCGTCTACTTGCATTCGTTATAAGGCTAATTAATCTAAGATAGTAGATGAATGATTAAGTGTCAAGTAAAGTCTTCAGTGGTTAAGGTTAAATGAGGAAGCGTATAACTCCGTTGCGCGGTCCTATTAATTGTATCCTGCTCGAACTGCGCATCCCTTGGGTGCGCTAATTGCACAACGGTTAGTTTGTAGAAGTGAGGACCGCGACGTAGTCTATCATCGCACAGTCTTTATCTTACGGTGCAGGTCCGATAGTGTGTTACGCAATATTCCTATCTGAACAACTCATCACTTCACTGTGGAAACCTGATTCCGCAGTGCCCCCATAGCTACACCTTGGGTGAGACCTCAGCCTATTCGCAGGCTGTTGCCAAAAGGGCCGGTGAGAAGGGGTTTTGTTGGTTCCTCGAACCGCTAAAGAACCTGGGTCTACATTGGAAACATCTAGATCAGTACTTAAGCCAAAAAATGGTTCCATTTCCGCGCTAAGAATTCGTGATGAGTTGAAGTTGTGATGTGCGACGCAGAAGAAGTTGAGCTGGGCGTCGACTTTTGGTATCCAGACAAGAAAGAAATCTGGGCTTGGTGTTACAAGAGAGAAAGAGATTTCACAACGAAAGAAAACAGAAACCCACATCTCTCTGAAATTCAATGGTTGAATAAATACCTGTGGAAAGATGTGCACAAGGTTTTCTAGGCATCTTTTGGTAACAAGCTACACGAGTGGTTGTCAAGGCTCGTAGAACACAGAAACTATATCCCAAGAAGCACACCGACCGAGTGGACACCAGAGCTTATTGAATAGCTCAAAGCACTAGATAGTCTATTCATACAAGTAGTCGACTTTTGGGTCGACAGTACATTGCAAAGTTTTGTGACAGAGTTCGTTGTGGACATGCTAAAGTCCTATAGCACAGCTGAAAGAGAATTTTTCAAGGGAATCAGAGGTAAGTATCTAAACAACCCCAGTTTATATATTAAAATGCTTCTAGCCGAAAAAAGGTGTTTTTAGAATACAGTAAAATACTTGCATCTATCATGGTAGACAGTACATATAGTGGTTCCTACGAAGAAATTCATAGCCTGAGAAGTGGAAAGAGATACAAGTTCATCCCTGAGCAAACTACTAGTGGACCTGGACTCCGTGTAGACATACATTCAGAAGCTAACCTTGATAACCAAATCGCACCTCTATCTTCCACCTGTCAGCCTAATACACTGCAAAATACGCCGGTTGCACACACCGTGCCTCCCTTATCTCAAAACCCATCCGTTCAGAACCCACCAGTTGAGAGCACTGCGCAACCCGCACCGCAAAACATTAGTATTGGTAACACCACAGGAGTGGGTGCCCAGGCTATTTCGAATCAACCTAGTTAGTCTCAGGCTGTACCACTTCAAAACGTCCAACCTCAGATTATTCCTCAGAATATCAGCCCTAGCACCACTCAAAGAACTGTGCCACCTCGAAGGAGGATGGCTGATGATATCAAACTGCCGATATTCAAAGAAACGGGTCTAGAAGACCCTGATCAGCATTGGTTTCTATGTGAAGCCGTATGGAGTGTAAAGAAAGTACAGGATGACGCTGTGAAGCAAGCGCAGCTCGTCACCACATTTAGAGACCGAGCCTTGCACTGGTTCATGAAATATTTGCAAGGACACCAAAGGACCCTGGTAGAAATCGAGGCTGCACTCTTAGTAGAATTTAAGATGCCGAAGTCAGAGTCACAATGTATCACAGAGTTGAAAGAGATCAAACAGAAACCTAATGAAACAGTCTGGGAGTTTGATCAGAAATTTAAGACACCACTGGACCACGTAAGCTTTGATATTCCACCACAGCGACATAAGGAGTGGTTTATAGCCGCGTTGTTGCCCCATATTAGATAGTCGTTGATGCAGCAGAAAGTGGCTTCGCAGCCAAAATCATTGAAGATCACGATGAAGCTGGAAGCTTCACCTATGGGAGAAACTAGCACTGGGATGTCACAGATTCAGAACCAGTTGGCTACCCTAACACTACAATTGCAAGACATAAAGCAAGGAAAGCAAGAGAGAAAGGAAGTCTGGTGTATAGGCTGCAAGGGAGAAGGACACACTAAGGATCATTGTCCTTTATTCCAATATTTCCTTAACATGGGTGGACCAAACCCATTAAACCCACATCCAAGGCCATGGTGTGAAATTTGCAGAACAAGAGGACATCAGCCAGAAGACTGCCATGTGATACAAAAATACGTGAGAACACCTAAAAACCTCTATTGTAATTTCTGTAAGTCAGTAGGGCATGACGAATCCAATTGTCATGCATATGACCTCATGCTAGAAAGAAAGAAAGATATTGAGCACATGTATAGAGGAATGTACAAAGTCCAAGGAGAGACTCTGCAGAAACACGAAAATGCACAGCAGGATCAGGGAGAATATAGAGGCCGCGGAGGATATTGCGGGAGGGGAAGGAATAATGGCCCAGCGCAGGGACGAGGCCGAGGCCAAGTAATCTGTTATAATTACAGCCAAGAAGGCCATGTGTCTCGAGACTGTACCAACTCGTGCACTACATGCAGCTATTGTAGCTCTTTCGATCATGTTATTGAAGACTGCCCAGTGTTGGAGGTGGAAATGCAGAAGAGAAAATGGCCAGAGGCGCCAACCCCAAATATCCAGTTGATCGCAGCAGAAAAGAGACCTGCAGATCAAAGTATTAACATAATAACGCGCAGTGGTGTTGCGACAGGGTGAGATAGAGGAGCAGAAGCTTCGACTTCTGGGGGTTTTGATACTAAGCAGACTCTTCTTGAAACAATATGGATAAGGAAATCTACTGGGAAAGCACCTGCTTTCGACTTGAAGAAAAACAGAGAAGTCTTTGAAGAAGCGCAGGATATCTTCAAAGAGCCAGCACCAAAATCGTCGAGAATCCCGTTGTGCAGCGAAATACTGCATATGGAGGATATGTCGACTGCGTACGACAGAACGAGCACCGCAACAGAGACATGCACCTCTGTTGCGCAGTTCCTTAGGAGCTGCATGAAGTTGCTGAAGAGTCCAAATGCAATAGCAAAGTTGCAGAAGGTGATAGACCAGTATGAACCGCAAAGCGAAAATGAAACTACTGATAGCGCAGTTCATCATATTAAGAAACACAAGAGAACAAGGAGAGAAATGAGACTCAATGCACAGATAGGAGATTATGAAATGGATGAGATCATTCTTGATCTGGGATCAGAAGTAAATGTCTTAACCAAACAGACATGGCAGCAGATGGGGAGACCAAAGCTGTTATGGTCACCTATCCAGTTGAGAATGGCCAATAAGGAGAAAGTCATACACTTCGGACGGTTATCCAACGTGATTGTTGACATTGATGGAGTACAGAGTCATGCAGATTTCGAGGTTATTGAGATTGTGGAGGATAGTCAGCCTTTTCCTGCGCTGTTATGAATTGACTGGGCTATCAATAACCTTTCCATCATAAACTTGAAGACAAGGAAGATGATCTTCGAAGGAAAGCATCTCAGGGTCATCACACCATTGGACCCTGCGAATGGAGACAGATATAGCGAGCCGATTCAGGAAGAGTCCAAGGCTCAAGATTTGGACAGACTATATAAGATGACTGTGAACCAGGATGACTGTGAGCTGATTCAGGAGGAATCCAGAGCTCAAGACTTAGACTGTCTATACAAGATGACCGCGAACCAGGAATATTACATTAATCCTACTACGGGCGCACAAGCAGACATTGACCACATGGGATCAATGCAGAATTAAGATGCAGATTAGGTTTGCTGACAATGTTACCCTATGTTTTGAGAAATACAATGGACAGATAGATCCAAGATAGCATATTGAGGTTTGCTCACAAGCATGGCAGGAGAGATCGAAGACAGAATGGGTGCATTTGTTTGTGCACACACTAGAGGAACAAATTCCAAAGAAATGGTAATTAGACATGCAGTTGCGCAGAGGAACCACAGATTGGGACATGCTGACTGCGAACTTCCAGAAGAGCTTTAGTTTTGAAAATGAGAGCCCTACCATAAACGATGCGCTGCATATTATTAAAGAAAGAATATTCAGGCCAGAATGTCCACACAGGAATATGACCCTAGAGGAATTCTTTAGAACTGACAAAGTACCTGAATTCCTATAGATAGAATGGAAGGAACAGGTAGAACACGCCATGGAATGTTACAACTTAGCTGAAGAGGCTGAAGAAAAAGAAGACAGTGATGAGGAGGACTCGTGCAACATTAAGATACCTGAGTCCGAAGGTGCGCAAGAGGTAGAGAGACCTCCACTGGAAATTCCAGATATGAGCGGACCTGTGAAAACAAAGAAAGTAAATATTGGCACCAACAAAGAGCCAAAGTTCACGTCTATTGGGGACTGCTGGGATGATCAGACAGTGACGGAGATCGCAGATATATTGCAGGAATATCACGAGTTATTCCCAACAAAATTTATAGAGATGAAGGGCATCTTGGGGGACTTGGGAGTTATGAAAATACCTCTTAAGCCGGGTGCAAAGCCCGTTAAGCAAAGACCATATCGCTTGAACCCGCGATACAAAGAAAGAGTGAGAGCAGAGTTGAATAAGATGCTCGATGTAGGGATCATTGAGCTAGTTGAAGAGTCTGGATGGATAATCCCTATGGTTGTCCAAGATAAGAAGATGAAAGGTGAGATCAGGATTTGTGTGGATCTAAGAAAGTTGAACGATGCTTCAATGCATGACCCATTTCCTACTCCCTTCACGGACGAGGTGCTTGATAATGTTTGAGAAAATGAGTGTAAAATTAGTCACAGCAGATCTAATGAACAAGTAAATCAATCACAATAGATGAAACTCAAAAAATATGGTGTAAACTGTGTAAGAACATGCATCAGTGCTCAATATCCCAATAAGGGTGAAAAATACAATACAATACTGTCACAATGAGTGAGCAATTCGAATTAACCAAGGAGGTCATTCGAATTAACTGAATGACATAGCTTTGCCCCAACTAGGAGTCCTCATCATCAACAGTGGTGGTCATCAATGCATAAGTCACGGTCAAACATGTGTCAAACTGAGTCTAACTGATTGTAATAAGTGTAACTGATGGTAAGTGGCACTAATCTAGGGATGGAGGCTCAGTGGAGGGTGCATGAGGAGTTAACTTGACTCAGAACTATCAATCATGTCTCATTGGAGGTCAATCAGAGTGATAACATCAGTTATGGGTCAATCGGAGGTAAATTTGAGTGATAACTGAAGTGTAACTGGACTGGTAGGTGAGAAAGGCGCCCTTATTCAGTGGAAGGTGAGAACTGGGCGCATGATAGGCCAGGAGGGCTTAAACTGAGTGGAAAGTAGCTCCTGAGTGCTGGGAGACTAAGGACTAGGTGCTGGAGGTACCATACTAATGACTGGGCAGCATGCGGATGCATGCAATGCATGCAGAATGCATGCAAAGTACATAAGTGAATGATGAGATATCCTAACACCCCCCCTCAAGCTATACTATGATGTAAAAAATAAAATGTAGGTCCCTGGTTACTGAGACCAAAGGTCACCCCAATATAATAATCCAAAAAATGTTGAAATAAGCTAAGTGAGGAAAGAGGGAAAACCCAGTGGGAAGAAAGCCCCCCCTCAAGCTAAACATAAAATGGATCTAATTTGTCTCCACCATGATGGAACTCACCCCCAACAGTGAACGGAGGTAAGAGAACTTCTCAGTGAAGCTCTTGGTGAAGATGTCTGCAATTTGCTCATCAGTAGGGCAATATTGCAGAATGATGGTGCGATCATGCACCAACTCTCGAATGTAGTGCATATGAATATCAATGTGTTTGGTCCTCTGCCGCTGAATTGGATCGGTGGAGATCTTGATAGCACTTTGATTGTCACAAAATAGGACAATCGAAGTAGTGCTACCAAAATCAAACTCGAAAAGAATACCCTGCAACCAAACTACCTGAATGCGGGCATTGACTGCCCCTCGATACTCTGCCTATGCTGAAGAAAGTGCAATGGCTTCTTGCTTTTTGCTTGACCAGAAAATAGGCCCATGTCCAATCATGAAAACATATCCAGAAGTGGACTTTCGATCTATGCTATCACCTTCCCAATCTGAATCAATAAAACCAATGAAATCTAGCTGAGAATCTGCAGCATAATGTATGCCAAAATGTTTCGTACCTTGCACATACTGCAAGATCCGCTTGGATTCCCACCAATGGAGCTCATGGGGCTGCTACATATACCTTGATACAGCACTCACGGCATAAGATATATCAGGCCTTGAGTGTGTCAAGTAGAGTAGTGAACCAATCAACTGTCGATACATAGTGCAATCTGCAAGTGGTGTAGTATTTCCCTCTTCAAGACTAATTCCTAAGAGGAATGGGAATGGAGCAGCCTTACATTCTGCCATATTAAACTTTAATAGCAGGTCTTTAGCATACTTTTGCTGAGATAATTTTATCCCATCAAAATTTTGAGCTATCTCCAAGCCCAAAAATTGCTTAAGCAAGCCCAGATCGCTCATATCAAAAGCTAGATCTAAAGCGGTTTTTAGCTTGTTAATTGTAAGGAGAGTGCTACCAGTAATGAGAACATCATCAACATATAAAACCACAATCAACAAATTACCTTTAACTTGCTGTAGGTACACATTATGATCATATTTGCATCTTTTGAAATTCTGAGAAAAAAGGAAGGAGTCCATATTTGCATACCAAGCTCTTGGGGCCTATTTCAATCCATACAAAGATTTCTTCAATATGCAAATTAATGATGGATCTTATATGTATCCTTATGGTTGTTTCATATATACCTCCTCATCAAGGTCTCCATGTAGAAAATCACTCTTCACATCCATGTGGTGCACTTCCCAGTGCTTGGATGTGGCAATGACCAAAACTAGGTGGATGGAATCGATCTTTGCAACCGGTGCAAAAGTCTCAGTGTAGTCCACACCTTGGACTTGGGAGAAACCTTTTTCCACCAACCTAGATTTTTATTTACTGATAGAGCCATCAACAAGAACCTTTGTGCGGTATATCCACTTGCATTGAACTAATTTTCTTCCAGGTGGAAGAGAAACTAGCTCCCATGTATTGTTCTTTTGAAGAGAACTGTACTCTTCATCCATGGCGGTTTGCCATCGTGGATATCGGTGGGAATGATAGTATGATCTGGGATCTGAACCAATCATCAAATAGCATTTCTCAGATAATAATGGATCAGCAAAAGAAAGAGCCATACCTGCTCTTTGAAAGTCTGCTCTTGTTCTCCTTGGATCAACAGGATTTCCAATGTTTGGAGCAGTAGAATGTAGAGTGTTTTGGGCCCACTTTTGGTAACTGAGGAGGATCATTATGGTCTGATTCCGAACCTGATATGTCATGGCCATCAAATTCTGATATAATATGAGAGATATCAGATCCAATGCTTTCTTCATATTCACTCGAATCTTCTTCTTGTGGAGGGTGCAGATCGGCAGTGTTTTTCTCAACTAGTTTCAGATCTGGCATTGATTCTTCAAACTTCACACTTCGCTCTATGAATACCTTTTTGGATCTGATATTCATGAGTTTATATGATTTTGATTCTTCCCCATATCTTATCAGGATACATTCAATACTTTCTGGATCCAAAGCTTTCCTCTTATCAGAAGGAATTCTAACCCTTGCAGTGGAGCCAAAAACCCTCAAATTGGACACATCCGGTTTGCGACCAAAGAATGCTTCGAAATGAGTTTTACCTTTCACGGAAGAATGTGGAACTCGGTTCTGAATGTATGTAGTAACATTAATGGCTTCATCCCAAATATTTGCAGCCAAACCTTTTGACTCAAGCATGCAGGTATCCATCTCTTTCAGTGACCGATTCTTCCTTTCCGCTACACCGTTCTGCTGGGGTGTGTAGGGAACTGTATGTTGGATCTGAATTCCACTTTCGGCACAAAGTTGCAGCAAATCAGTCTTGATATATTCTCCTCCATTATCAGATCTAAAATATTTGATCTTTCTCTCAGTGGCGGTCTCAACAGAAGCCTTAAAATCCTTGAATTTTCCAAGCACTTCTGACTTGTTTTTGAGAACAAATACCCAAGTAAAGCGGGAGAAGTCATCGATGAATGTCAAAACATACCTTGAACCATTCAATGACATATTTGGAAGAGGATCACTGATATCAGAATGTATGAGGCCCAAAATGGTGGAAGCTCTGCTAGCTTTGCCGCGGTCGAACCTGTGCTCGGGGTGCTTCCCAACAATGCAATCGGGGCAAATTCCCTTCGAGGAACGGAGTTGTGGAAGACCATCTACCATGGATTTATGTTGTAGCAGCAGAAAATACTTGTAATTAAGGTGTCCAAACCTTTCATTCCAAATCCTACTAACCTCGTTTCCATGAGTGAGGAGAGCAGTGGACTTTTCGAGCGGCACAAAGTGAGAAAACTCATAGTATTTTGCAGTGTGGTTTGCCTTTTCGACTGCAATAAGTATTCCACTTTTGATATCAGAAATTTCAACATTGTTAGGGCTGAATGTAACTTGCTTCAGTTCACCAGTGTGTGTCATTTGATACACAGAAATTAGATTTGAAGCCAAGGAAGGCACATAGAGAACATTCTGGAAGCTTCCATGCTCTACATGGATGGTACCTTTACCCTTCGAAGAAATTTTTGAGTCATCTCCCAAATGGATGGGGATGGAGATGCTTGGATCGAATGAAGAGAAGGAGTCAATTTTTGCATCCATACGATTCGAGGCACCAGAATCTATCAGTAGAGTGGTGGGTTTCGAAACAGTTGCCATGAGTGCTTGATCTCTTTCATGATCATCATTCCTATCCTTCTTCCGTGCACCGTCGGGAAGACCTATGTTGTTCTTTTCCAAAAGGAGGGCCATTTGATCTATTGTTTTCTTCATGCATGAACTTTTAGGATGAAATCCATGGTTGCAATATGAACATTTAGATTTTTCCTTGCCCTCTTTACCCTTCTGCTTGTTCCTCGAACCGGATGGTGCTTCTGGTTGCTTGCCTTTATCTCTTTGCTTGGTAGGCTCGAATTTGGGCTTCTCTTTCCTTTGATTTCCTTTACCATTAGAATTATTGGGTCCTTGAGCAAAGAGGGCTGAATCTTTGGAGTTTATGGACCCCATTTGAATCAACTTATCATGCTCTTTTGTGACGGACTCAATGAAGACATTCAAGGTAGGCATCTTCCAATTCGGGGTAGTTATCCAACCGGAATTGAAAGTAGAGACAAATACCGAGTAATCTTTCCCAAGATTTGTGAGAATGGAGAGGATCAATTTCTTATCCTCTTTCACAACACCAATGTTCTTCAATTGCAATGACAAGTGCTTGAATCCTGTGAAAAAATCATTGATGGTCTCGAAATTCTTAGGACTAAGAGCAATCAATTCATTCTCTAATTGAAATGCTCTAAGCTTGTCCTGCTTGCCAAAATGTTTGTCAAGTTGCTCCCATATAGATTTTGGAGACTTCAATTTGCTGAGATGGAAGTGAAGATCCTTGGAGATGGAGAGGCAAAGAAGACCATAAGCTTCATCAAGCTTGTTGAAGTATTTTGACTTTTCAATGAGAATGTTTGGCTCCAATTCGAGGCCCATGGTGACTCTATAGTACCCTTTTGAGTGCAATATTATCTCCATGTCATCTTTCCAATCAAAATAATTGAAAGAAGTTAGCATAGGCTTTGAAGAAGAGGATTCCATCACTGAAAATGAGTGCAATCTTTGAGGAAGAACCTGCAAATCAAGAGATAGCGAATGCACTTGATGGAGAAGATTAACCTGCAAATCACAATCAAAACAAGAACAGTAAGGTCGAACAATCCACCCTTTTAGAGTTGCATCACACCGGTGATTGGAGATCAAGCAATGTTGAATGGGTCCAATGTATCAAATCTAGGAACTGTGGAAAACTCAAGCTTCTGGAATGGATTGGAATATTTTTTCAGCTTTGCATGCACATGAGATATTTCATGCCAAAACTTCTTCAAAATTGAGCAAATTCACTCAAATCATCATGTAGAACACCTGTAGAAGAGAGATCTTGTCCCTGCAATGGCTCTGATACCATGTAAAATTAGTCACAATAGATCTAATGAACAAGTAAATCAATCACAATAGATGAAACTCAAAAAATATGGTGTAAACTGTGCAAGAACATGCATCAGTGCTCAATATCACAATAAGGGTGAAAAATACAATACAATACTGTCACAATGAGTGAGCAATTCGGATTAGCCAAGGAGGTCATTCGAATTAACTGAATGGCATAGCTTGGCTCCAACTAGGAGTCCTCATCATCAATCAGTGGTGGTCATCAATGCACAAGTCACGGTCAAACAAGTGTCAAACTGAGTCTAACTGACTGTAATAAGTGTAACTGATGGTAAGTGGCACTAATCTAGGGATGAAGGCTTAGTGGAGGGCGCATGAGGAGTTAAATGCACTCAGAACTGTCAGTCATGTCTCATCGAAGGTCAATCGGAGTGATAACATCAGTTATGGGTCAATCGGAGGTAAATCTGAGTGATAACTGAAGTGTAACTGGACTGGTAGGTGAGAAAGGCGCCCTTATTCAGTGGAAGGTGAGAACTAGGCGCATGACAGGCTGGGAGGGCTTAAACTGAGTGGAAAGTAACTCCCGAGTGCTGGGAGACTAAGGACTAGGTGCTGGAGGTACCATACTGATGACTGGGAAACATGCGGATGCATGCAATGCATGCATGTATGCAAAGTACATAAGTGAATGATGAGATATCCTAACAATGAGGCCTATTCCTTTACTGATGGTTTTTTGGGATATCACCAGATAAGGATTGATCCCACAGACAAACATAAGACCACTTTTTCCACGGAATGGGGGTCGTTCCAGTACACGGTGATTCCATTCGGTCTGAAGAACACGCCTGCCATCTTTTCCAGAGTTGTCATCGCAACATTTAAAGATTTTATACATAAGTTTTTAGAAGCCTATTTTGATGATTGGACAGTATTCAGGTTGCTGAAGAACCATGGTGCAAACATCAGACTCATGCTAGAAAAGTGTAGACAGCACCAGATCTCATTGAACTTAAAGAAGTGTGTTTTCTGTGTTCCTTATGGGTTTCTATTGGGACACATTGTCTGTAAACAGGGCCTGATGGTTGATCCTGCGAAGATCATCGTCATTGTAAACTTGCCAATGTCAAATTCAGTCAAGTAGCTGCGCACTACATTGGGGCATACCAGCTATTACAGGAAATTTATAAAGGGGTACGTGCAGATAACCGGAACAATGGAGAAGCTACTAAAGAAAGATGCACCATTCATTTGGAACGCAGAGTGTGAGAAAGGTTTTGACACCTTGAAAGAAAAAATGGTCACTACGCCGATCCTAGTTTTTCTAGACTGGGGGAAGCCATTTCATATACATGTGGATGTGTCATGTATAGCATTGGGAGTTGTCTTAGCACAACCAGGAGAGGGAGGTATTGATCATCCCATTGCATTTTCGAGCAGGAAGCTCTCATCTGCAGAAAATAATTACACCACTATTGAGAGAGAAGGCCTTGCTATGGTCTATGCACTGCAGAAGTTCAGGCACTATTTGCTTGGTGTGCACTTCTTTATGTTTACTAACCATTCTTCTTTGAAATATTTGGTCAATAAGCCAGTGTTAGGGGGGCGAATATGCAGATGGCTGTTACTCTTCCAGGAGTATGATTTTGAAATAGTAGTTAAACCTAGCAGATTGAACTTGGGACCTGATAATCTATCAAGGATTGAGTTAGGAGAAGAGCCTACGAATCTTGAAGACAATCTGTCGGACGCGTAGTTGTTTGCTATCCAGATAGCTGACGATTACTATAAAGACATCATAGACTTATTGACTACTGGATTGGCACCCATGGAGTTCACTACGCAGCAAAAGAAGCAACTGGTAGTGCGCGCAACAGACTTCAACATAATCGCAGGTCAGTTATACAAATTGGGACTGGATGAAGTACTGCGCAGATGTGTATTGGAGCATGAGAAACCATTTATACTAGCAGATGCACACTCCGGAGCAGCAAGAGGTCACTACGCAGGAAGGGCCAGTGCGCAAAAGATATTGCGCGCAGGGCTATGGTGGCCTTCAATTCATAAGGACTCAAAGGAACATTGCCAAAGATGCGATGTCTGTCAGAGGACAGGAAATCCATTGTGACGAGATGAAATGCCATTAAATCCGCAGCTGACATTACAGGCATATGAAAAATGGGCAATTGATTTTGTGGGACCTATAAACCCACCGGGAAAAATAACTGGGGTGAGGTACATTATTACTGCGACTAATTACCTCACTAGATGGGCAGAAGCAAAGTCGGTAAAGGACTGCAGCGCAGGTACTGCCGCCCAGTTCATATTCGAAGACATCCTTTCAAGGTTTGGATGCCCAAAAATTTTGATGAGTGATCAAGGCACTCACTTTTTGAACTGAACCATTGAGGCATTGACAGAGGAATTCCACATTCATCATCAAAGAAGTACGCCTTATCATCCACAGGCGAATGGAACAGTTGAAGCATTCAATAAAGTGCTGGAGAATGCACTGACCAAGGTATGCAATGTGAAAAGGGATGATTGGGACCTGAACATTCCCGTTGTATTATGGGCGTATAGGACCACATGCAAGAAGTTGACAGGCCATACACCGTTCAAGCTGGCCTATAGACAGGAAGCCATTATGCCAATGGAGTACATTGTTCCCAGCTTGAGAATAGCTGCGTTTACAGGAATGGAAGATCGCGACGCATTGGAAGAAAGGCTTCTACACTTGGTTGGTCTAGAGGAGGATCGCTTCATTGCAGGATTTCACCAACAAGTTTAGAAGGAAAGGGAAAAAGCATGGCATGATCGCCACATCAAGAACAAGTCTTTCCTGGTAAGTGATCTAGTCCTCCTGTATGATATTAAATTCATGAAATTTCCTAGAAAGTTTAAAACGCATTGGATTGGTCCATATACTGTTTTACATGTAACTAATGGTGGTGCAGTCCAGTTAGCCACATTAGCAGGAGATAACTTGCCAGGTCTAGTCAATGGAAACAAACTAAAACCCTATCGGGATAGTCTTGCTTCGCAGAACCTATGATGATCCGAAAGAGGGAAATTTCTACGTGCCAAGTATAGTTGGAAGTGAGCATTGGAAATAGGTAAGAGTCTATACACAATGTATGAGGAGGAACATGTATATACTGCGCAGCACTGCTGAAGCTGCACGCGTGCAAAAAAAGAAAAAAGAAAAGAAGAGCAGCTGCGCAACACATTTCACAGTATGAATCGTGTAGATAAGGCGCAACCACAGCCATGCAGAAGAGCAAGCACATCATGACAGAAACCATTACCGTGGCAATCATCGGCCAATTAGTGGGCCGTTAACCAAATTGGCAGCATTAGCAAACTTCAATATTTAGGGCATATGTGACACTTTGGAGTGCCATAAAGGCCGAAGTGACTAACATAGCACCGAAATCCGGCTTGCAGGTTGAGTAATTAAGGTTGACCTGATGGAAGCGACACCCTGGCCTGCCTAGTACCTTTTCGCATTTAAGGAAACCGAGTTGGTACGAGGATCAGGATCGTATGGTAGGACCGAGATCATAGGCAAGAGCTGGACAATGAATATGGCATTAAGCACCTCGGCAACCGCCAAAGGCCACGTTGTAGAAATATGAGACTATAAATAGACCTCACTCGACCACTTATCCACGTTACGAAGCATTTGAGAGTGTCTGTTGGAGCTACCAGAGAATCAAGCGACTTGAGCAGCGTATGAGCAAACAAGTCAACTTGCAGGAAGTGGTGAACTTATTTAATCAATCAGGGATTCCAGGAGCTATGACGGCAGTAAAGGGAAGCTCTTCCAGAACCTCATCAAGGCAAGCTGTAGAGGAAAATAAGGGGAAGAAACTAGTTTCAGGACAGGGAGGGTCAGAAGCACCAATGAAGCAAAATTTGGCCACAGTTCGTGAATAACCCATTTACCTGGTGCCTGACTATATCCCCCCATGAAAAGACAACGCACCACCAGTACATTTGGACAAAAATGTTGTCTATGAAATCCCAGTCCCAACTATTTCTACTCAGGTGAAGATTGTGGAGAACCTATTGGGCGAAGTGTCGACTTGCAAATTGGAGGACCATGACCTACTGGAAACACGTTAGCCAAGCCGAAGAATTATGCACAGTTTCGACCCGACGGCTACATCGACCAAATAGTGGATGCCCATACTGGTGCTGAAAGCCTGTAGGTCCAAGATTGGATAAAGGCCCTCCAACCATCAGGGTTGTTAAATCTGTTGCAAATGCCACATTTTCCCAAAAGCACTGAGTTTTTGGCGGTGGTGCGCGAGTTACTGACTTGCGTGCACGAAGGATTCTTATGGTTGGATAAGCGCGTTGACATCAGTATAGACATGATACATCATATCACGAACCTGAACAAGAGAGGCGAGGACCCTGCCGATGTAATGGTAAAAAGGGCGCAGGATAGAGCTCTGTCCGCCGAAGTTGCAAAAGAATTCGGTGTGATCCGAAAGGGACATAAATTCTCGACCAACGATATCAATGATCGCGCTACAAAATTTACTATCCAATTGCTCGCAGGGAAGCTACTATTCAAGTGTTGGCCGCCTGAGGTAATCGCGGTCGCGATTAAGCTAGCATTGAACACATTGCATGGAAGACCTTATAATTGGTGCCAGTATCTACTCAATGAGTTTCTAGCAGACGTTGAGGACACCCAGGATAATGGAACAACATTCCATTTCAGTTGGTTGCTAATATTGATAGGTTGGAAAGAGCTGGATGGGTATCAAGGTGTCCCAACCTTAACAGGACAGGGCCGTGGAACGCACTTCAGTAACCTATGGGCGAGCCCGAAGGCGTCCAGACAACATCAGACACCCGAAGTCTTTTACGTTCATTATCACTAGCTGCACGACACAATTCTTTCAATGCCACGAATTGCAAGACCACTGACCAACACATATACATGCATCATGAGGTTTATGGTGAGGAGGCATTGGTCATACATTCAGCAAAGGGCTGACACAGAGGAAGAATTGTGGTATCTAGGGTTTTATCGGCTAGATTAGGAGAAGATCGAGGAGATGATAGAGGGATGGGATGCAGACTGGAAAGTTCCCGCATCACTGGATGCTGAATCTGATTATGAAAAAAACGTTGAACCCATCTCGGAGAAAATTGAAGTAAAAGATACAAATGATGAAAACACCGAGGAAGATAAGGAAGAAACAGAAGCGGACAAGGGAAAGCAGAAGGGGGGGCTACCTGCAAGTACTCCCATTGTTGAGGAAAAGGGTGCTATGCAAAGTAATCCCATGGGGATGGCAGAGCGAAAAACGAAGGCCACTGGAAACCCCACAGAACCGAAAGGCCAATGTAAAAAGAGGAAGGTTAAGAAGCCATAATTCAGTCCGCAGCTACATCCAGACGATTGTGAGACAATCGCGACCAAAGTGCAGGAAGCATGGGACGAGAACTGAGCAGAAAAAGAGGCTAGGAAAGAGCAGATGCAACTCCGTCTCATTTACACAATGGAGACAGTGTAGACTATGGTCACCCAGTTGAGCTTAGGCCATCAGTCATCAGAGTCCGAAGGGAGGATAGGAGGAACGAGTGCGTGGAAGCGGCCACCTCATGTAGTAAGCCCCTACCCCAGGGTTGCGCATATAGAACCAGTGCACTTTATTTTCCCAAATGATAATGTGCGTGAAGCAGCGAAAAACTCGGCACACTTTGACCTCAACGTTGGGTCTTTGTCACTAGAGGACTTGACCAAATTACACATGCATGTTGTCGAAGAGATTCACGAGAGAGGCCTTGCCTCATATGATCAGAGCGCAAAGTTAACTGAGGACATCAATCAGCTGAAGCAGCAATCAACTCACAATATGCATGAGTTAAGCAAAGCTAGAGAAAAAGATCGTAAGCTGAAAGAGACAGTTTCAGCAGTCTACACAAAGATCGAGGAATGCATAGAAGAAGATGATGTAGATGATACAATAAAGAAAATTGGGTCCAAGGTAGAATCCCTCACATCAGAAATGATACAGATGGAGACTTCCTACAAAGGGAAGATTGCAGAGCTGGAGGCTAGGCACCCAATTATCCCACCAAATCAGTGCGCGGATCCAGCTGAGGAAGTAAAAGCAACCATGGACAGCATTTCGTCGGAGGTGACAAAGTGCCAAGAGTTACTTGAAGGAGTAACTACATCATTGATAGGTTTGAATGAGGATCCCGTGCTTCAAAAGATAAAGGGGGATCTGCAGCGGACACAACAACAGGTAGAGACTGCAAACGCAAAGTTAAGAAGTGCGTCGGCCAGGGATAAAATCTAGAAGTACAATGAAATCAAGGATATGCAGAAAGAGCTAGTCGCGCTTAGAGAGGAGGATGCTACATCTGCCAGGTTGCAGCCTATTGAACAAGAAGGCCTTGAGTTGATGCAGCAATTTGACGAGAAGTTCATAGAACTTCAGGTCGCAGAAGGCACCATGAAAGACAAGGTAGCCAAGGAAGAAGTCTCACACGCAACTCTGGAGACACTTCGGGGATTTGAGAAAAAGGCCAAGGACACGGTTGCACAATTAGCAATTATTCTGCAAAACTTTACTTCGAATCTAGGTACACCAGAAGATGCAGAACCATCTTTTACAAGGGGAAGTGGCTCAGGACGAGCCACATGTGAGTGTTAGGGGCCTGTTGGGCGGGGCCCAAGTTGGAAAATATGCACAAGTATTGGAAATTGTGCATTGTGCGTTGCGACATGGTATGGGGACAGTTTTGAGAAATTGCGCATGGCGCGCAGCGGAAATGGGTAAGGCAAGATTGCGCAGTATGCTGGTGCATAGGACCCGCGTAGCAGCTATTTTTGGTAAAAAATATAAGTAAAGGTCAGACGAGGAAGTGACCTATTTTGAGTAAGGAACAGGTTCAAGGAAGAAGAAAGAGACCTGTCAAGGAGAGTGGCGACAAGTAGTTGAGAAGCTAGGCCACTACGCCGACGGCGACAGGCAGGCGGAAAGTGTGGAAAGGGACAGCCGATGATGCAGTTGTAACCATTTTTTACAACTGAGGCTGTCAGAAGAGCGTGTGAGCCACGAGTGGCCCAGCACGACGGCCTGGATCAGGCGGAGCAGGCTGTCGACAGCGACGACCAGGCTGGCAGTTAGCCACGCCAGTTTTGTAAATCTAAGGGTTTTTCCTATGAGTTGTAAAGACATGACCTACGGGCATGATCTATAAATAAGGCACATTTTGTATGGGAAAGGGTTATTGGGTTGTTAACTCTTCGTTTTGTAAGCATTGAATATTGTTGAATCTTAAGCTTGAAGCTATTGTAAAGGCTTTGCAGTTGAGTGCACAGAGACCTAATTGAGAGAGAAGAGAGTCTACAGCTAAGTGCGCAGACAAAGAACTGTTGTACCCTTCCCAAAGACTAATATAACAACAATTCTTGTGGACGTAGCCTCCATCCGGGGGGTGAACCATGTTAAATACTGTGTAGTGTGATTGTTTGTATGTTTACATTTACTTATTTGTGTACATTGCATGCTTGGATTCATTTATCAGTTGGTGTGTTAATGCTTTTATATGTATTCGCCATAGGAGAAAGATGGGAATGATATGTTAAGTATTGATGGAATGAATGAATGTTGAATGCTTTGTACTCCAAGTTTGTGAAAGTATCAGTTCATTGAATAACCACATGTGTATGTAACGTTCAAATTGTATAACCCTTCGACGCGCAACACCGGGTGTGCGCAGCAGTGTATGTTTTGTCTACTTGCATTAGTTATAAGGCTAATGAATCTAAGATAGTAGATGAATGATTAAGTGTCAAGTAAAGTATTTAGTGGTTAAGGTTGAACGAGGAAGCATATAACTCCGTTGCGTTGTCCTATTAATTGTATGCTACTCGAACCGCGCATCCCTTGGGTGCACTGATTACGCAACGGTTAGTTTGTAGAAGTGAGGACCGCGACGCATTCTATCGTCGCGTAGTCCTCAGCTTGCCTCGCAGGTCCGATAGTGTGTTGTGCAGTAGTCCTGTCCGAACAACCCATCACTTCACTGTGGAAACTTGATTCTGTTGTGCCCCCATAGCTACACCTTGGGTGAGACCT
This sequence comes from Larix kaempferi, assembly GCA_027924585.1. Taxonomy (NCBI): domain Eukaryota; kingdom Viridiplantae; phylum Streptophyta; class Pinopsida; order Pinales; family Pinaceae; genus Larix; species Larix kaempferi. The sequence goes on from BSBM01000134.1 coordinate 1,607,935, forward strand.
CAACCTGTTCGTAGGCTGTTGTCGAAAGGGCCGGTGAGAAGGGGTTTTGTTGGTTCATCAAACCGCTAAAGAACCTAGGTCTACATTGGAAACCTCTAGATTAGTACTTAAGCCAACAGTTCCCTCTGTGGTTTGGAATGATGGGAGGGGACGTGACACCATACATGGCATAGAACCTTTAATACCTTGATTTTAAATTTCAAACCATGGTAAATATATGAACTACACTTACAAAAACAACTTAAGCCTAGGTGGCTTAAAGCATGAAAGCTCCTATAAAAAAAAACAACCTATGAATACTTTAATCTACAAACACATAAAATTGAAAATATGAATATCAAGTACACATATCTAAACTTTCAATATTTCATTTTTATCCTAACAACTAAATGAGAATGACGTATAATGTTACAACTCCAAAATGGGAGTGAATAAACAACATACCCTCGTGTTTCCTTTATATACTATGAAGATAGTGAAGATACAAAAATACCCCATCCCTATGAGCACTTAGAATATAAAAGAAATCCTCGTATCTTCCTAGGGATTACTACCAAATTTTGCATGAGAGATATACTAGGATAAAGCACCCAAATTAGTCTCGGATCAATACCTAAGTTAAACAAGGGCTATGTGGTAGTGTAGTCCCTGCCAATGAAGCTAGAAGTTGAGATGACACAATAAGTAAAACAATGGTCATGCAATAGACATAGTGAACAATGGTAACCACCAGCTTTGTCCCATTAAACACAAAAATGATTATTTGTTGAACCTCAAGCTACAACGTGAATTTCCTTAGTAGATCATTGTACAATTACCTTAGTCAATTAATTGATTGATGCTTTGATCATTGGTTCTTTTTTAATGCTAAGAAAATATATCCAAAATTAAAAATACTTGAATTTAAAATTAACCCAAGTTCCAAAGTTATAATGGCATGTACACATTTCACTTAATGTCTTTGTCCAAGCCTTATGGTAACTTTATTTAAGGCTTATAAAGTAATTTGGTAAAAAAGAATTTATGTTAAGAAAATCCATTTACATGCCTTGTAAGAAGCGATATGATAGCATTTAGACTAGCATTTAATGAAATGCTAGTACCTTAATGTTTAGTGTGGGAACCAAAAATCGTTGAAATAATTGCCCTCTGATTTCGAAGTAAGAATGTATATGCCAAGTAATAGTTCAAGAGGTGCAGCTAGTGTTGGAATTTGGTTTTCATTTTACACGTCAGATTAATATTTTTTGACGTTTTGGGTTTTTATATTACCCATCATAAAACGTTTTGTTTAAAATTTTACCCTTCAACAATAAAGTCTTTTTGAAAAAATTCTCAGAATCTATATTTTTAAATAGATACAAGCCTTTGTAAATCTAATCGTTATAAAAGAGATACAAGCCTTTGTAAATCTAATTTGTCCATGCCCTTGCCTTTTTTTACTTTGCCCTTGGTAAAGTTGAGAAACGGCTAAGGCAAGAAAAGGTAGTGACCAGGGGAAGGCAGTCGAAGATGAAGCAACTAGAACAGACCATTCTGTTGGGTACAACTCCCCAATACTTCACAAAAGTAGAGGAGTTTATAGACACTAAGGATAACAATATTACGACTATTGAAAATCAAATAAAGGCACAAGATGCCTACCTAGTTCAGACTCTAGAGCTCATTGTAGCATAACATTAGAGGGCTTCGCTCCTCAAGCAGCTGCATGAGTCTAGGAAGCAAAATCAAAATCTCAAGGAGCAGGTGGCTATGATGGAGACTGAAATTAAGCAATTACAGAATGCAGGCATACCAAGTGCAATAATGCAGAGTTCACAAGAATTATAAATAATAATGATGAATGATGGACTCCACAAAATATAGCTTTGTATGCTCTTTTTTTTTATATATATCCCGAATGCTGTTCTACAAATTACATTTCATTCCAAATGTTGCACACAGATTTCATCTCTCAATGCCTTATTTAGTATTGGCCTTTATTTAAATTTTGCATCTCTCACTTAAATTGAACCATGAGAGAAATATAACCAAGACTTTTGAATCTCAATCTATATAAACTACATAAATTATGGGATAAATCGCTAAATACACACGCTACAGATTATTTATGTTATTTAAAATTATTAAAAAATACATACTTTATAACGTTTCTTCAAACTCATAGATTTAAGTAAATGTTTGAATCTAAACAAATCACTAAATATAATACCAAAAAAATAGTGCATGCATTACCTTTGATAATGCAAATAATTCTCAAACTTTGTCTCCAAGGCTCTCCAACTCTCGACTTTTTGTAATATTTTAATGTAATCAACGAGCATTGAGCACTGAAATTTGTAAGCTCATTGCAATAATAAACAAGTCAAAAAATAATGGAAAAATCTTTGAGTTAAAGGAGTTCTTTATTGTAGGAAAAATCAATGCAACTTGTAAATGGAAAGACATGAAAATAATTCTAATTTAATAGATGTTTCTATTTTTTTATTAAATGTATGGTTGTAACTTGTAAATGGAAAGACATGGAAATAGATCTAATTTAATAGATGTTTCTATTTTTCTAATCAATGTATGGTTTGGAAGTTGGAATTTACAAAATATAGTTTTATATAAGATAAATATATTAATACTATTAGTAAATTAATAATATAAAGACGTTTTAGAAATTTTATTGCCCTTCAAAAACACGTTTTTAAAATTTTCTTACCCTTCATAAATGACGGTTAATCAAAATTTTAAACCGTATTTGACGGGCAAAACGCCCCATGACGGGCATTTTGCCCGTCAAATTCCATTACTGGGTGCAGCGTCCTCTTGCATGTTGCGCGTAGGATAAACAACTACCAACCCCACTTTTCCTGTGTTTTTTATATCAAATCTGGTGAAAATCATCTTTGCAAATTGTAATTTCTGTCATTATTGCAATTTTAGCAATCACCTGATTTGTTCTATCTAAATTGTTGGAATCGCGATTTGAGCAATGGAAACTGTAATTTCAACTATTTTTACTTTACATTCAAATTGTCAAAATCACTATTTGAGCAGTGGAAACTGCAATTTCAATCATTTTTACTTTACACCTAAATTGTCAAAATCGCAATTTGAACAATAAAATCTGCAATTTCAACCATTTTTATTTTACAAGATTCCAGGTTCCGGGGGATATGTAGCGTTTTGGTTTGCCCTTATAGAGCATGTTGCATGTACTTCACTTTTTGATGGAGCAAGACCTCTCTGGAAGCATTTTCTATGACTAAGTTATTGCAGCATAACATATGGTTTCATAATAGCCAACAATCTTCCACGAATTTAGTGCGAGTGAAGCATGTTTCAGCCCAAAACTAGTTGACAGTTTTGGAGCAATTTAACACATGGAGCTAAGAAGCGGTGACGGTGGCAGTAAATGCCCTATTGTCATCATTAATGATATAATCATTAGTAAGTGTATATGTTAAAAAAAATGGAAAATAAATATAAACTTTGTTTAAAACTTTGCTCTATGTATCATAGCTGGTGGCATACAATACATAATTAGAAAAGCCAAATATTAGAGACAAGGATTTAAAACACATGATGCATACAATATATCATCTTCACACGGTGATAGTGGCTCCTAGAAAGCTCCATTAGTATGGTCAAATTTAGAAAACTCCATTAGTATGGTCAAATTTAGATCATTGATAGCCCTTAACCCCAACACTAAAACTAGAGAAATTTCCTTCCCACCAACAAATCAATTGTAAGATGACCTTTTTAAGACAATAAGGATGAGAATGAAAACACAACGATATTGTAAATTTCATCCATAACAAAGACCTAGAAACCATACCACTATTTCTTCATAGTTGAAGTGGTATAAGGTAGGAGATGAAGTAATTAAAGGACTCATATACCAATTATTATAACAACATGAAGGAAAAGACCTGTGGGTACTACTAATAATATAACCATACATATCCCAAACCCAAATGACCAAACCTCTATAGAGACCCAAAAAAAATGACAAACTTAATGCTTATGGAGACCAAAATGCAAGCACCAAGATGATAAGAAACATGGATGAATTGTTCTCAATATGAAGCTCATGGGAATTTGTTCTTATCTTTGCAATATTTATTTTCTTTTTTGAGTTGGCAACAACAAACATATCTTTTTTATTTTCTAACTTAGTGTTAATGATTTATTTTTGGTAATTCATCATTATTTTATGATAGTGCTTTTAACAATGTTTATATCGTGGAAGGTGTTGTCCTCCATTATCACCTAATGGATTAACCAAGAGCTTGCATCTATAGTCCAACCTCTATTGAGCATGTGTGACTTTTACTGAAGTTTGAAGTAGTGATAGAAAGCCTATCATTCTTCATGGTAATTCGATCATGCTTGTACATAAAGCACTTAATCATTGTCAAATGAGTGTAGCTTAAGTGGTTGTAAGGAAAAGTTGTTACCCTTCCTACTCAAGTTCAAATCCCACTCTGTGTGATGTTTTCTCTTAATGAGCCAATTTTTAATGAGTTATATATGATCTATTCATGTGTTGTTGAACCAACCTTGTGCCTTGAAGAATCTTGGGTTTACCTTGGGTACCATCATTGGAATCAAGGGAAATGCTTGGGAGGTTTTCCCAGGATGTATTACTTAGAAAAAAATTACCTAATCATAGCTTTACTCTCAATGAAAGGAATCAAGACTTATAAAAAATTGATATGATAAGGGTATTGCACTTAATTATAAGAATATTTTTTTTAATAATTTGCTTCTAGATTTGTTCTATTTTCACCCAAGTTTCCTAGAAATACTATATAGCCCTAAATTTCATAACAATATATAAAATCATTTGGGTAACAAGAATGTTGAAAATTACCTCTTTTCCTAGAACCAAAATTTTTGGGGCTTTACAATTGTTGTCAAAACTTATTAAGCTTTCCAATCTCTATTAATTTTTTTTTTAACACTATAGTTTCAATTTAACTTATGATGAAAATAAATTATGAGATGATTATAGAAATGTAATACTTTCAAGTTTCTATTATCATAAACAAAAAATAGAGTATGTATTTTTTATTATTATATATAACAATTCACATCCATAATTAAGTATTAAAAAGAGATGTGTTTATTTCAGAGAGAGAAAGAGAGAGAGAGGTATGATTTTACATTAGAAAATGTTATAGGCGAATTGAATAGCTTTGTAATACAAAAATTAGTTTGAATGACCTTGTCTAGAATTTTCTTTTAGGATTGTTTATATAGAATGATATTGATTCTATAATTCTTACTTTAACCTATCAAATCATGACACATAAACTACATTGCATACCAATTGAGCAAAACAATTGTGTAACAAAACATAGAAAAGAAAGCAGAATACCTAAAACATGATCCATGTAGGACCTCTTATATCATATTCTCATATGGTCCTCTTCATCTTCCATTTGCTCCTCATTCATGAATTTGATTGCAGATTAGGCCTCTATTATGTCATTTTATATTTCCGTGACATGAGCAGTTACCCTTGAAATTCTCCCAGGTTGAAGGGTCAATACTGCATTTGGGGTCAAATTATGATGTTAATTTCAATAGAAACACTTTGTGTCAATTTTTTCCTTGGAGTTGGCTTCAACTCCAAAATAATTTACTCGCGTCGATATATTCACACTTCTAAACATCATATTATCATGATGAGTTTGGTGATTTGAATTCATATTATCATGATGAGTTTGGTGATTTGAATTAATCATTGTAGTATTTATTAATATAATGTTTTAAGAGAGTGTCGATTTAACCATGTTTAGGATGTCATTTTGTCGATTTAAGTGGTTGGGAGGAATGATTGTTTCCCTTCCCACCCAGGTTCAATTCTTGTAAGTGACATGATACTCTTGTTGATCCCTTATTGTAATGATTGTATTTATAGCCATACCTTGATTCTCTACATGGAATAACAAGTGTTGGCATTTTCCCTAATGAACTAGCCCTCTCACAAACGGTGAACCACCATTTAAAAAAAATGAAGCATCTTTAAGATATTTGTCTTTAACCCTTAACACACTTAAACTTCTAAAATCTATCTTCATTTTTAAATATTATATTATTTTCAAATATATAACCACATTAAATTAATCATAATAACTAAAACTATATTATAATCATAAAATGATAAAAAAAAAATATTTTTAAATATAAAATAATTAATTAAAAAAAAAAAAATTCATTAATTATTTTAGAATTATAACTTTATTTATATATGACAAAATTACAATCAACATATGTTTGTTGAGCATTCACAAAAATATTATGAAAAAAATGCTAGTTCAATTCACAATTATAACAAAATATTTTAAAAATATTCATCTATTAATAGACAACATTCTTTCCAAAATTCTTCACAATTATAACAAAATATTTTAAAAATATTCATCTATTAATAGACAACATTCTTTCCAAAATTCTTCATGTTGCTCTAATAGAACGTACGAGAACATCACATAATTCAGTGAAAGCAAAGCTCTTTGATAAGCATTAACATTTTTAAATACCTTGTTATATAGTTTGAAATCTTGATACTTGTATAGTAAGTATCATTATGATCTAAATCACATAGCAAAAGCATTAAAAAAATTGTAGGGTAAGGGATATTAGAGATATGACCATTACATTCCTCCTCGATCTGCGAATGGTTTGTAGTCATATTTAAACCTTGTTTAGACAACCCTTATGCTTGCATATTCCTTTCTATTAAGACATGGTGGAATGATATGGATTCAAAGGCATTCTTATGATGCATAATTTCATTATAGATGGACCGAATAGTAATTTTTTTTTCACATGTACATTCTCCCCTCATCCATCTGATAATGACTTGAGATTTAGGAAAAACTTATACATTTTGAGCACCACGGTCACAAGCAAGTTTGAGTGTGAGCTTGGAATCCATCAAATTGACTAAGTTATTGGATCCTCTGTCAATCCCAACTTTAAATTTTAGCCAATGAAAATCTAAAAAGTAAATTGTTCCACCTACTCCACATAATGAGGGGGTCCCTTTGGTACCCCCATCAAAATATAACCACAACCATATTTGTCAATTAATTCTTTAGTAGGAATTCTAGTGTTCTTAACAGGTTGACATTGCTCATATCTATTGAGGATATTTATTGACTCTAGAGCACATTGTAAGGAGGTATCTATCTTTCCTCAAATATACTATGATTTATGGGTAACCACACTCCCCAGGCTATGATGAGTGGAAGAGCATGATATCTCTTTGTAGCAACATTTCCATCTCCATTTTTAAGACACTATTCAAATGTGCTTCCATACGAGCAATTATTGGAACCCAATAATGCATATAATTCCTTCCATACCTGTTTAGTATAGTACCAAAAAATGAGGAGATCATTAATATCTTCTTCATTTTATTTGCAAAGGACACACCATCCATGACCAATTTTCTTTTTTTTTTTGTATATTATAACTCCTTCATAACTGCTATTTTTTTCCATTTGATAAGAGGAATTCCTCGTTTATCCATCTTACCAGACCATAAAATTTTGTAACTTAACCTTCTTATTTTATCCAGTATTCCTTTTGGAATAAAATAAAGGGTCATCCAATACACAAGTATGGCCTCTAGCACCGATTTTACCAGAATCAACATTTCACCTCGAGACAATAAAGAGTTACACCAAATCAAGAGTCTCTTCTCAATTTTAACAATAAGCCATTCCCAATCCTTTTTACTGTAGTCTTTAGGATTTATAATAAAACCTGAGTATTTTAGTCCATGCTGCAAGTTTGTGAGTTGGAACATGAATAATTCTATAATATGTCTTTCCTCCTCTTCCTCTATCCCATCAGTGGTATGGTTGATTTCCTCATACTCACCAACATCTCGATAGAAGAATAGTAGAGTTTGAGTACTTACTTTATCTTAGTATCATGCCTTTTCAAGCCATCACAACATGATAAAATATCAACAACAAATAGCAAGTGTGTTAGATCAGTCGATCCAATCTTGATTACCTTAAGATATCTAGATCATTATTCACTCATTTATCCCTACTTAAACCCGCTACCACAATTAGAAATATAGGGGTGATAATAGACATCCATAACGAAGTCCTCTAGTTGGATTGAAAAAAGTTGTACTTGAACCATTAATCAAGATATAGTAAGAAACAAAGGAAGCACAATTCATTACCCATGATACAAATTGAAAACAAACCCCCAGATGTATCAACATAAGTCTCAAATACTTCTATTTAACCTGATCATAATATTTTGAGAGATCTATTTTGATAATCATAACAAACATATTCTTGGTTTTGATCGAATACATGCCCTCCTATGCGACACCAATCGTCTCATGGATCTATCACCCCAAGAGAAACACAAACTACTCTTTTGAGATCATTAAGGACATTATGTCTTTAACCCTTAATGCTATGAACTTGGTAGTGATATTGTAGATATAAATACAAAAGGAAATGGTTCTATATTCTTCAAAAGATTGAGGATTATCATACTTTGGAATTAGTGCAATAAAAACCTACATAAGCTCTTTAAGTTTTTAGGGCAGGGCAATTATTGCATTGTTGCAATCTTCTTGTGGCCCACTCTCATCCCATATTTTCCAACAAATTGGGCCAAGTATTCGACCTTTGAGACCCCAAAAGCACATTTGGAGTGTTTGATGAACGAATGATGGTATTTAAGGAGTTTCAAATATTTATCAACATGTTGTACATAGGAATCCCAAGTTTTACTATAAATCAAAATGGCATTAAAGAAAACCAACAAAAACCACGAAGATATGGCCTTAAAATTTTATTCACGAGGCTTTGAAAAGTAGGGGGGTAAAGTAGATAATGGCCTTCATGTGCTCGGAAATATATATTTGGAATATTGGCCTCTTTCATCCTGATTTGGTGGTATCTTAAATGAAGGTCGAATTTGGTGAAAATTTTGGCCCCATGGAGCTCATCCAAAATATCATTAATGACTAGGATGGGAAATTTATGTTTCATGGTCAACGTCTTGAGGGAATGAAAATCAACACACATGTGCCAAGAAACTTCTTTCTTTAAAACCATGACCACTAGGGATGAATATGGGCTAGTGTTGGGATGCATGACTCCTGCCTCTACTAGTAGCTCCTGATGATGCTGATGATCGTGTGATGACAATGCTGATGATCGCATGATGACGATGCTGATGATCGTGTGATGACGATGCCGATGATCGTGTGATGACGATGCTGATGATCGTGTGATGACGATGTTGATGATCGTATGATGACGATGCTGATGATTGTGTGATGATGATGCTGATGATCGTATGATGACGATGCTGATCGTGATGCTGATGATCGTATGATGACGATGTTGATGATCGTATGATGACGATGCTGATGATCGTGTGATGACGATGCTGATGATCGTGTGATGATGATGCTGATGATTGTGTTGATCACGTGTTGACGATGCTGATGATTGAATACTATCAACTCTGATGATGTTGATGTTCCAGTATTGAAGATGTTCCAGTAACTAGTTGAGTTACTGATGATGTTGAGAAAGCTTCCAATGATTTATAGATGTATCATGTATGATGTTGATGACTCCTTTCTCGTGCAGATGCTGTTATAATATCCTTCTCCTTAAGGGGGAGTGTTGAGATATTGTAACTTCAAAGAATATTATAATTGTACTTTATTATTCCGGAGATGTTTCATTCCTCCGTAAAGATCTTATTGTATATCCGGAGATGTTTATTCCTCCGTTAGAGTGTGGTAACTTGGGTTATTAGAATTCCCTAGTGGAGGTCGGCCCTTTATGTGTTATGTGGGTCAAAGGGTTATTAGACCACCCTAGAGGGGTCGGCCCAGTCATTTGTAGTGGGGTATTTAACCCATTGGTTAAATACGAGCCTACGTGTACCTAAGTAAAATACATGTCAGTGTAGTGTATAAATAGAGGAGGTGTGTTCCTCATTTGACACACTCACACACTTGAGGATAGCGCACTTGTGGAGGAGAGGTCTGCTATTGTGGAGAAGGAGATCATGTCTCAGGGTTTCATCTTTCTATATTGCTGGTCATCTATATTGAGGAAGCTTTGCTGGGTTTTCTACCCCATGAGGGTTTCCCAGGATAAATCTCTGTCTCTTGTGTTTATGCTGTGCTTGTTGTTTCTTCAGTGATCCTGTATATGCTATTATTGTGAAATGGAATGTAATGCTGCTATTTTCTGTCTTAGCATATTGAATTTTAACATGGTATCAGAGCTAACCTGAAGGAAGACAAGGTATGGCACTAAAGACACTTGCTTTACTTACGACAATTTGAAGGTTAGGGTTTTACATAGCAAAAACCAGTCATCGTAGCAATTTCGCTATAAATCCGTTTTGGCAAAGTTTTCGGATCTGAAATTGTTACAGGACGAAGCTAAAATCTCCAGATCTGAGTCAAAATCAGGTGACCTTGGGAAAAAGGTCATAACTTGGGCTAGGAAGCTCCAAATGAAATTTCGTGAAAATTGACAGGTAGTACACAGACTGTACTATCTCAGAAAACTTTTTCAGAGGCCGAAGTTGAACCAGTGACACGTGGCACACCGTACAAGTTAGCTCTCCTGTATTATCCCATAAACAGGTCACGTTGCGACACTTGGCATAACTCTCTCTCAGATAATCCAATTGAGTTCAGACCTATCAGGATGGAAAGATAACAGGCCGAGCTATCTCAGAAAACGTTTTCAGAGGCCGAAGATCAAACAGTGACATGTGGCACTCCGTACAAGTTCGCTCTCCTGTATTTTCCCAAAACAGGTCACGTTGCGACATTTGGCATAACTCTCTCTCAGAACATCCAATTGAGGTCAGACCTGTCAGGATGGAAAGCTAACAGATCATGCTATCTCAGAAAACTTTTTCAGACCCTGTGGATCAAAAATTTCGGAGTTACACCAGAAACAATTAGGTACATATTTCTGTCAAAACAGAATTATTTTTTGGTACCTTCATTCATGGCTTCCGGAATTTAGGGCTTTGAAGAAAGTTGGAATTTTTGTAATCGGAGACCACGGCTGGATGCTACTCATCAAAATAGAAATTTAGAGACCAAGATCAGAATTTTTGGTTGGGCAGAAGGCCGGGCTTGATTAGACCCTAGTTCGGGACTTTGATCAGAAAAGTGGAAAATTAGGGCTTCTGTAAAAATGGGAATTTTTGAAATCTGTGACCACGGCTGGAAGCTCCTCAGAAAAATAGAAGCTTAGAGCTTTGGATCAAACCTTTTGATGGGGCAAAAGAGTGGGCTTCATCAAACCCCAGTTCAGGGTCACGTCCAGTGAATCCGAAAGTTTCAAAGGCAAAATTGAGGAGTAAAACTTTGCAGTTTTCAAATTCTGAATATACCAGTTTGATCAGCTCATCAAGGCGCATATTTCTATCCTTTCGGAAGTTTGAAATTCAAAGTTTGAATTTTTGGGTTTCTCTGACAAACCCATATCCAGCTCCAGGTCCAGTTCTTGCAAATCAAGTGGATTGGGTTAATCCTATAAGAAGATGGATTGGTCACCTGCATAAGTGAAGAAGTTCCTAAGGCCTTACATAAGAAGAATACAAGCGATCTCGACAGGGATGACTCATCGAGGTACATCACAAAAAACAAATCAGGTTCCATGATCATGAAAACATGAAGACAAAGACTCATCCATAATCTTTGTTCTACTTACGAGGTATGTATGACTTTGTTATATTATGCTTAACCTATGAGACATGCAGGTTCTAGCTCAGGATCTCTAAATCATTGAAGAGATTGTTTAGGTGTGTTGTACATAACCAAGTAGGTATACTAATCCAGGTATGTTTCCCATGAATCTTACCTTGTGTTAGGATCCCTTATATAAGTATACTTGGAATGATTGGTTATGCTTATTCATAAAGTTAGTAATCAAGGGATTATGCATATTATATCTTTTATCTTGATTGATGATATGCATGAGTAAAAGAAGACTTCCCTGAAATCTTGAATACTAATGTTTATTAACTATAATCATGACTATACATTTTCAAGATTATTTAGTACTATAATGTTTTGATAGCATTTAGAATATACAAATGAGTGTATGTTTGTGCATGAGATCATGAGGATGACTCTTGAGCATGCACAGTGGTACAGAATGAATAGAAGTTCAAAAGACATACAAAAGTTCAAGCGGGAGGCAACCACACAAACATAAAAGATAAGTATTTGAGTTGTTATTTGAAATAGTAATGATATTGCCTGTAATAGGTTGTATGCATATTTGTATTCCTAGAATATATAATGCTGAGTATAAACATTCATAGAGCATTGAATAGTATACTACTAATGTGCATATGATTGGTAAGTTGGACAAACATTCCATTGTTGCCTGTTTAGAATAAAACCTCTTTGCTGACATGCCGAGAGCTGTGCACACTCTCAATAGTATGTTCTGGTGGAGATGGAAGGCATATAGATAGCCACTGTATGCATACAAGATATGGGAAAGTGTTGTGCCAAAGTATTGGTCAAATTAGTTGCATAACTATGTAAATGATATCTGTATGCATAATAGGTTATTATGTCAATATGATTTGATGATTATGAAGTATTACTAATCTTGTACTTAATTTTGATTTGTAGGGAAAATCATGATGAATGATGAACAAGCGATGGATGTTCAACAAAAGGATTTACAAATCAAACACACTATAGAAAGCTTATGGTTAAGAGATTCTCTTAGAAAGAGGAAGAGAATCATCATGAGATGTTTTGACCATTCTCTTAATAATGTAATCAGGTTCTGTATGGGTTCCCAGGATCGGTAGTCAATTGATGAGCTTAATGATCTCAACCCTTGCTACAAGGTTGAATATGGCTTCTATACACATATGATATGGATGCAAGAAGAAACTCACCATAGAGTTCGAATGACTTTGAGGCTCATATTAGTAGACCCATCTGACGAGAGATGGCACAGATAGATATGCAGAAGATCACTCAATGCAGAGTGTGAATAATGGACAATTGACAGCTTCATGACAAAGCTTGGAATTTACCAGAAGTAAAGCTGATCCTAACCTTTACCTAAAGGTTGTGGATGATGAACCTATCATACCATTATTATGTGTCGATGATCTCTTTCTGACAAGGAATGAGAAACAGATCATGAAAATGGCTGCAGAATTAAAAATGAAAGATCTCAGATTAATGCACTACTTCTTAGGTCTAGAAGTATGGCATGATCCAAAAGGAATCTTTTAAATCGAGGTAAGTATGCTGTGAAGTTTCTAAAAAGATTTGATATGTTGGAGTGTAAAGCCATGGCCACTCCCATGGACTCCAACTTGAAGTTATTAGTTAATAACTCATCGGATTTAGTGGACCTAACCCTATATAGACAAATCATTGGGCCAATGATGTATTTAACAAATACTAGGCCAGATATATGCTTTGTTGTAAATACCGTAAGTCAGTATCTAGTAGAACCTAGAAAGGTTCACTTAATAGCTACAAAGCATATAGTGAGGTACCTAAAAGGTACTTTAGATTTTGGTCTATATAATCTTGGAGGTATTGAACTCCGTTTACATGGTTACTCAAATTCTGATTGGGCAGGAAGTGTCTCAGACAGAAAGAGTACTTTAAGTGGATGTTATAGTCTTGAATCTACCATGATCTCATGGTTTAGCTAGAAACAATCTAGTGTGGCTCTCAGTACTACTGAAACAGAATATATAGCTGTCTGCTCTGCCAGCTGTGAAGCAATGTGGCTTCAGAAGCTATTATATGGAGTGTTTGACTTAGAAATGGATTCCACTATGATTATGTGGGACAATCAAAGTTGCATCAAGATGATAGGAAATCTTGTATTCCATGATAAGTCAAAACACATTGAGATCCGATACTTCTATATACGAGATATGGTGCAGAGAGGAGCTATCAAGCTGGAGTATATAAGCACTGAGGATCAAATCGCTGATATCCTGACCAAGCCTCTGTATCGAGTAAAGTTTGAACACTTCCGAGACAAGCTTGGTGTAGTTCAGAAGAACCCTCCTCGAAAGGGGGAGTAGCACAGTATGAGACAAACAAGCCTATCTCATCAATGATGAGGTTACCTATTTTTTGTACTTACTCACCTAGAATTATTTAGATTTAGGACTCTTATATTCTTTATTTTGATGGTTAGATGTATACATGCTTTTGATGATAGATGTATACATGCTAGATACTTTTGATGATAGATGTATACATGCTAGATACTTTTGATGATAGATGTATACATGCTAGATACTTTTGATGATAGATGCTTTTGATAGTTAGATGTATACATACTTTTGATGATAGATGGTTATACATGTTTTGATGATGATGATACATGTTGTGGTTATACATGTTTTGATGATGATGATACATGTTGTGGTTATACATGCTTTGATGATGATGATACATGTTGTGGTTATACATGCTTTGATGATGATGATACATGTTATACATGCTTTGATGATGATGATACATGTTATACATGTTGTGGTTATACATGTTTTGATGATGATGATACATGTTGTGGTTATACATGTTTTGATGATGATGATACATGTTGTGATTATACATGCTTTTGATGTTGATGATACATGTTGTGGTGATACATGTTATGATGATGAGGATACATGTTCTTGATGAACATGTGAAGGGATTGGATCATTCCTGGACTTCCGTCCGAAAGAAGAGCCGTAGACGTATGTCTTCGATAATGAAGGGATTGGATCATTCCTGGACTTCAGTCCGAAAGAAGAGCCGTAGACGTATGTCTTCGATAAAGAAGGGATTGGATCATTCCTGGACTTCAGTCCGAAAGAAGAGCCGTAGACGTATGTCTTCGATAATGAAGGGATTGGATCATTCCTGGACTTCAGTCCGAAAGAAGAGCCGTAGATGTATGTCTTCGATAATGAAGGGATTGGATCATTCCTGGACTTCAGTCCGAAAGAAGAGCCGTAGACGTATGTCTTCGATAATGAAGGGATTGGATCATTCCTGGACTTCAGTCCGAAAGAAGAGCCGTAGACGTATGTCTTCGATAATGAAGGGATTGGATCATTCCTGGACTTCAGTCCGAAAGAAGAGCCGTAGACGTATGTCTTCGAGAATGAAGTCCTTGGTGGACGGTTGAGGATTAAGTCATCCTTGGACGTAGGTCCTAAAAGCACGGTGAAGGGATTGGATCATTCCTGGACTTCAGTCCGAAAGAAGAGCAGTAGACGTATGTCTTCGAGAATGAAGTCCTTGGTGGACGTTTGAGGATTAAGTCATCCTTGGACGTAGGTCCTAAAAGCACGGTGAAGGATTGGATCATCCTTGGACTTTGGTCCTATAAACTGAGCCGTAGACATGAGGTCTCCAAGAACATGATAGGACTGGATCGTCCCTGGACTTCGGTTCAAAAGGTACATGACTGGTTTACATCATTCCTTGATGATGACGATGTTCGTGTGATGACGATGACGATGATCGTGTGATGATGATGCTGATGATCGTGTGATGACGATGCTGATGATCGTATGATGACGATGCTGATGATCGTGTGATGACGATGCCGATGATCGTGTGATGACGATGCTGATGATCGTGTGATGACGATGTTGATGATCGTATGATGACGATGCTGATGATTGTGTGATGATGATGCTGATGATCGTATGATGACGATGCTGATCGTGATGCTGATGATCGTATGATGACGATGTTGATGATCGTATGATGACGATGCTGATGATCGTGTGATGACGATGCTGATGATCGTGTGATGATGATGCTGATGATTGTGTTGATCACGTGTTGACGATGCTGATGATTGAATACTATCAACTTTGATGATGTTGATGTTCCAGTATTGAAGATGTTCCAGTAACTAGTTGAGTTACTGATGATGTTGAGAAAGCTTCCAATGATTTATAGATGTATCATGTATGATGTTGATGACTCCTTGCTCGTGCAGATGCTGTTATAATATCCTTCTCGTTAAGGGGGAGTGTTGAGATATTGTAACTTCAAAGAATATTATAATTGTACTTTATTATTCCGGAGATGTTTCATTCCTCCGTAAAGATCTTATTGTATATCCGGAGATGTTTATTCCTCCGTCAGAGTGTGGTAACTTGGGTTATTAGACTTCCCTAGTGGAGGTCGGCCCTTTATGTGTTATGTGGGTCAAAGGGTTATTAGACCACCCTAGAGGGGTCGGCCCAGTCAGTTGTAGTGGGGTATTTAACCCATTGGTTAAATACGAGCCTACGTGTACCTAAGTAAAATACATGTCAGTGTAGTGTATAAATAGAGGAGGTGTGTTCCTCATTTGACACACTCACACACTTGAGGATAGCGCACTTGTGGAGGAGAGGTCTGCTATTGTGGAGAAGGAGATCATGTCTCAGGGTTTCATCTTTGTATATTGCTGGTCATCTATATTGAGGAAGCTTTGCTGGGTTTTCTACCCCATGAGGGTTTCCCAGGATAAATCTCTGTCTCTTGTGTTTATGCTGTGCTTGTTGTTTCTTCAGTGATCCTGTATATGCTATTATTGTGAAATGGAATGTAATGCTGCTATTTTCTGTCTTAGCATATTGAATTTTAACACGAACAGGGAATGAAAGAGGGCTTGTTGGTTTGTGCATTGATCATCATGTCTACTTCTAGATCCCTATGTGATGCCTCCAACTATGTAGCAAGATGTTTCATTTTGACTTGTGCTTTAATTGCCTCCTTGAGGCCACTATTGAAACATTCTTTATAGAAAGAATATGTTAATTTCTCTGTACAAATGGATAATTTATCAAAGGCTGAGATAAATTCTATGACTGAGCCTATATGGTGTAACTTGGTAAGCCGCCCCAAATAATGAGGATCTTGCTCATAACTCTCATTGAGAGCTTTAACAAATAGATTCCAAGCAACATAGAACCCATAGGCCTTTTTATGCCATTCCCACCATTGCCATCATTTTGGATCCAAATACAAGACCCCCATGTCAAGTTTGATCATGTCATCAATAATACTGTGAAGGGCGAAGTAATGTTCCATTTGAGTAACCCATCATGATGGGTTAACCATCAAACTTGTTTAAGTCTACTTTAGGAAAATGGTTCCAGGTGTTATTATCCATAGAGTGTGGTTTATTGCTATGTGGACTCAAAGAAGGTTGTTGTTGGATAAATAGTCATGAGTGAGAAGTTTCTTCATGGTGTGGCTCGCTTTGATGTGCATTCCCATGTTCTTTTGCATGTATAACACTAATTGTCAACTATGCCAACTTCTTCTCCATTTGGTCTAATTTTTATCCAAATTCTTTTCCCATGTGTGGTCCCAACTATTGATGGTCTGCCGAATGTGTTGAATTTGGTCATTAAGATCTGTGCATTGAACTTCCATATTGTCCAACCCACTAGAAGTAGAGCGGATGGTCATATTGTTTGAGGTGTTGGTGTGAGGTCGTATATAGGGTTCCACCATGGATGGGATCTTCCAAATTCTAAGAATAACAGAGTGGCAGGTGCCATATCTCTCTGATATATGTGCGGTTTCCAACAGTAGTACTTGACCCAATATATTAGGGCATTAACTAACAAGGATCAACCGTTCCCTTAGCCATACTACTCGACTACCCAGGTACTAGGGATTGATCTCCCTAAGTGTTGTTCTCAGTTTACTATAGCAACAAGAAGACCGATTAGTTTTATCTAAAGTTGTTTCCAGTTATACCTAGGGGGATTCTGATATACCCAAGGGTATGTGGAAATGAAATTCCATATGCATGTGTTGTCTAATGCAGTACTACTCGAAGGGGTACCAATAGAGGTTACAAGGGTGCACACCAAGGTGGATTAAGTACCCTTTTATTTTCTACGTGTATGCTTGCTTGACTGCAAGTTTTCCTACTGACCAACATATCTTTGTGTTATTTAAGTATGCTGAAACACATCTCTACAAAAAAATTAAAAATTGAACTTGCTAACCCAATAAAGAGCTCTAGAATTATTGGAGAATAATTTACTTTTCAATGTAGGGTTTGAGGCCAAAATTTAGAAATAACCCTTGATTTGGAGATGGTTCGGAGGCTTCTATAAATTTGAAATTTCTGCAATTATAAATAAAAAAGAATTTCTTCAGTAGTATGATATGTCTACTCTGTAATGCCACAAGTTTCATTGATTTATGATGTTCCAAGAAAAAAATAGGGTAATTTTTCCAAGACTTGTCAATTTTGGCCTTCTCGGAAGGGAAAACTTGTATGGTCTTCCACGTGTCCAAATTTTCAGTTCCAAATATGAGCTTCTTACCACAAGTACTTTGTTCCATATTCTTCCAATACAACGTGTGTCCCTCAATTTTTATTTTGTAAACTTCATATATAATAGTTTTACATAGAATACCTATTTAAGGATAGTTTTTGGGACATTGAAATTGCCTAAGTTACATCGAGTGTATATCCAAAAGGGTAGCGACCTAAAAGATAAAAACTAGACAAAAGTTACTTCCCTATTTCCTTCCTGTACCTTGCAAATTTTGGACCCTGAAATGTCGTATACAAAAAAATTGGAGCAAAAAGGCCAAAATGACTCATTTGAAAGAGTCAAACCCTAAGAAAAAATCCCTAAAATTTAACTGAGGATATCTCCAAAATCATAAGGACCTAGAAGCTGAAATTTAGATACAAGTGACCTCAATATGTATTTGTTGTACACTGCAAATTTCATATCTTAAAATGCCACAAAAAAAAAATTGGAGCTAAAATGCCAAGATGGCTCATTTGAAAGAGCCAAACCCTAGAAAATTCTTCCCTTTTGGCCCAAGAAAGAGCTCTGATACCACCTATAATATGCTTAAACCCATACATTTGTAGAAAAGATAGAAAAATACAAGAGAGAACATATAAAATAGATATATATGTTCACTTTCCTCTCCAAGCCAAGAGAAAAGCTCCAAATACAATGATAATTCTTGACTAAACACTACATATATTGATCAGTCATATATTACTACTTTATATATAGTGTTTCAATAGCCAAAGTCTTAACTACTTGTTGTCCCACTATTAATGAGGGTCCACCACCTAGGGCCTTTATTTAATAACGGGGGCCCTTTTTCATTAAGTAACTATCCACTTAATATATAATGGGCCTTATGGCCTTGTTTATTGATATTGTAAGGGGTTAAGGTAAAACCATAACAACCTTTTTCCTCCAGATTCTCTATAGGAATAGCCCATTTATCTAGGATGTGTAAGAAACACCGTGACATAATGGATAAGCCCATTTCACCTTGGGTTTCCTTTCTAGGGTCACCATCACCCAATAGTACTAATAGAGGGTCCTTTAGATGAGACCATGGTTTTAGATCCTCTTCCCTAACTTCATTAGTAGACATATTTAACGGGATTAGTTTAGAAATGAACATACCTTTGACCAACGAATATTATAGGGGCTATGAATGCTCCTTAAGATTGGAAACCAGATTTGGATCAGAACCCACATCGCTATTTTTGAAGACCCACCTCTCTGTTACTTTATTAACACTTTTGACTTGAAGAATCATGGTATCATCCTTCTTTGTTCTAGCTTCAGGTAAGTTACCTATCTCCATTTGATCCCATCCCATTTGGTGTTTCTACGTAGTAGTTTTCTTAACCCAATTATTCTTACTAAAAGGTAACATACATTCCACTACTAAATTCCCCAGTTTATGATGTCTAAAACACCATAACGACACTACGACATTGTCAAAGATCTTGTATAATAGTGTGTGTACCCATATGTATAACGATGTCTAGGGCCAAGTTGTCTCTGAGATCAATACCAACTAGAATCCTGGCTACTAACATTTTATTAGACTTAAGAAAACTCAAGGTCACCTCCAAGTACTCCCCTAAGGTATTTCCTATTAACTTATAAACTTATTTAGAATAAATTTTGATAGTTAAACTCAAGAGTTTCACACAAAGAGGGCCTTTATCCATTCTTTTAGTTTGCACATCAAAGGAAGGTGGACGCCATTTTAGTAATAGAGGGGAATGATCCCATAGCTAGGATGAATTTCTTTGCATCCAAATCCAATCTAAAGGTGATATCTATCCATCCTCTCGCTAAGAACAATAGAATCAATTCACAAATCGTATCATAAATTTCTTTTTAAATGTCTCATTTTCCCATCAAATTCAGCATGTCCAACCATTCTTCTCTCATTCCTTGAATCATAATTGGATACATAATATCCTTTCCCAAGGTATCATGTGGAGATGTCTGTAGATTATGCTAGAAGTGCTCAACGTAATCCTCCAAAATATCTTCTTCCTTTTGGGTCATTTTGAAGATATTTCTTCTCTCAATTCTCGTGATTTGCAATAATCCTTGTACTTTTCAAGAAAAGGCTGCTTCATCTCATCCCATGAATCTATGGTTCCTCCACCGAGCCCCATGAACCACCTTAATGCTACTCCCTTCAAAGTAGAAGGAAATAAATTCAATTTCTGAAGGTCCATGGTATAATCATAGCTTCAGCATAAAACATTGAACTCTAAAAGAAAGACATCTAGGACTTCAAAGACTCTACCATTGAAGTTGGGAAGGGTTGATAGTAAAATAATCTTCATTGTAACACCCCCATGAGTGCCAACAATTGGAAATTCAATCATATTTGTTTGGGTGGCAATGTTTTCCCCATAACCTCCAATATCGTTCTAGGACCTCGTAATCAATAGACACCCATTGTGGTGGATCATAATCCTTTTGTTTTGGTGCAGGAGGTTTAACAACACTCCCTTAATATTGAAAAATAATATATATCTTAGGATTTGATTCATGTGCAATGTCCAAGCCTTGAATTTAAGTACTAATTCCCTTGTTTCCCCTTGTCCTTCCATTAGAATTTGGAACTCAACGTCTATTGCTACATAGGATCTTGTTCGTGGAGAGAGTTGTGGGTTGATTTATTCCTATGATATTGGTCCCCCTGTCTCTACTTTTCCTTTTGTTAATTCCCTAATCTTGGGTCCTATTGTTGTATATGAATTGGCTTGAGTGGAAGACTGAATACTGGTTCCTACGTGAGATGACACCCTGATAGAGTTATGAGAGGTCCCTTCTGATTCTTCTTTTGAGATGATTTCTTTGATGTATGTTACTCATCCTTGATAATTTTGACATTAACCTCCTATACCTTCAATATTGTTATTTTTTGGGTGCCTTCCTCTTCCTTTAGGATTCACAGTTTTATTCATGCATCCTAAGTGTTATAATACTAGTGAGATGAGATTCTACCACAAAAATTTCAATATAGAAATTGGTGGTATATGTGTATGTTCTTACCTTTCCTATTTATTACTGAGGCCTTAGGAGTTTTTAATTTTTAACTTTGCAGTATAATTTTCATCTCTTTCAAATTTAATTTCATAATTCATTTCATCCCACAATTATAACATCATTCGTTTGCAGCGGAAATAAAACAAGGATCACTAAAAGATAACCATGCACAAAAGACACAAATATTTATCTTGGGAAACCCTAACGAGAGAAAACCCAACAAAATTTTCTCAAAAGAAATTAATCGAATACAAGAACAATAGAAATCATGAAGATTAATCCCTAGCACAAGAGTGTGCTCTTCTTCCACAAGAAACCCTAGAGAACCTTTGAGAGAGATAGAGATAATAAGTTAACCCCGAAAATTATGCTTCTAGTAATCATCACTTCTCCTCCTTGAGAAGTGCGCACCAATTGAGAGAGATGAGCTTGCTTGAATGTGTGAAATGAAGTGCGAGGACACTTCTATTTATATTCTTCATTTGAATTGATTTTTACTCTTGAGGCCGACTTGTACTTTTGATTTATCTTTTATTCATCATCAAGACAACTTATCATTTTTTTGCCCTTTCTTGCCTTCCACTTTCTCTAGGAATTCTTTAATGGTTTGTCTTGACTCCTTGGCTATTTATTCATCATAGAAAATCTCTCCTCGTTTATATATACTCACATGCGGTCACATTCCTCAATAGAGCTCTAATGTTGACTTGAACATACTCTAAGAAGTCTCAGACACTTCTTAGAGACAATTGTCAAATTCAACATTGAATTAGACTTTGTCTAATATATAAAGAGATGAGATATCCTTGTAACATAGACAAGTCATCTCATTTTATAATAATAAACCACTCCCGCTACGGAGCACTCCCACATGGAGTACACAATGTGACGTCTATCCTACTACCACTCCAGTCAACACATGACTATATGAGGCTAAGCATTCGAGCCATATGACACACATTCAAGGGATATGACTAGCCCATTCTCTCCCTGGGTTACGTACCCATCTAAGAGAATAATCTGCAGAATGTTTTCCCGATGCTGAAAACATGGAGAACATCAACACTCCCTCTTAGTGAGGGATAAATTCTACTTCACACCAATCCTCTTACTTGGTGAGAATGTCCTTTAGTACTTCATTTGCATCTATACAGTACCTATACAACATCAACATCTATACTGCATATGTATGGGAACTGTATTGTATATGTACTACAACTGCATCTAAACTACAATGTATGTACTGCAACTGCATTTTTACTAGGCCATTCACTTGTTGTGAATTTATTCTACTCATCTATCGAATCATCACGATGTATGGGATACTCATCTCATATGAGTGTCAACTTTATCATCTGTAAGATCATCATGGTGTTTGGGCCATTCATCTCTCACATGAATGTATGTCTCTCATCATCATGGTGTCTGGGCCATCATTCATCTCTGATATGAATATCTTCTGCTCATCACCCATCATTAGTGTTACACATCCATCAACGCTCCCTATCACTCAGAGAGGCATTCTCCATCACACCAATCTTGTCCCTAAAGTATACAAAGTTTTCCTTGGACGGAGGCTTGGTGAGAATGTCATCTATATACTCATCCATGGATATGTATTGGAGCTTCACTGCTCCCTTCTGCACCACGTCTTGGATGAATTATTATTTTATCACCAGATCAAATAGTCCTGCAATATTGGCTACAATTTTCTCTACTTCTATTATACTGAGTTCCATAGGGCCTTCTTCCTACTAATCCAAGATTTCTTTTCTGATCCAAACTGGAGAAATTCCTTAATATGCTTCTCTATTTATTTCACTCCTCTTAGTCAGAATCTATATATCATTTACAGCTTCACTTGATCACCTAATACATCTCTTAGATCATGTCCAACTTGTACCATGTAGTTACCTTAACACATGCTTTGCTGTCACCCAATGTGCATTCCTTGGCTCAACCATAAATTGGCTCAGAGTGTTTACTGCAAAGAAACATCTAGTGTTAACCAGATACATCATTGAGCTAGTCAATTGTCCACTAAATATGAATCTGAAGTATACTCTTTCAACTTCAACATATCTTCACATCAAAGGTGTGGTCATGAACTTATAGTCCATCATGTTAGATCTTGCAATATATTGATTTTTCACTCCCTCTTCTTGAGGAATATCTCATCACACCTCCAATCCCAATAATATCAAACTCAGAGGCTAACTCCCTCTTACACTCGACAATGATATTCTCTATTTCTATAAAGGAAGATCATCAATCATATAGTACCAAGATCAAATGGTCAGCATCACCAACCTTGTAGTAAATGTTGGAATCCACATCATTCTTGGTGAAGTCCAAGCTCATCAAGTATATGTTTATTCTTCCATACTACGTCATGGTTTCTTGTTTGAGTTCATACAAAGTTTTCTTTATCATCGACAAGATGTGTTATAGTTACTCCCTCTATGTGGGAGTATATTACTCCCTCTGTACCTGAGTATCCTATTCCCTCTGCAAATGGACACTATGCTCTCTCTGTATTTGAGTATCCTACATTTGGATACTTTCATTTTGGGCCAATATCCCCACACCATATAGCTCATGATCATGGAATATTTTTTTTCCCTGTGTATCCATTTGTGTCACCTCCTTTCAAGTGGGTCCACTGGATACCATCCAAGACTTTCTCAAGGTCTGCAAAAAAATGGCTATCTCCATAGCCTATATAATGTGACATATCAGATGCTAATCTATACTGCATTATAGACATTACAGATATACTTGGAAGTCACCATTGACTTCCCTTTTGGTCTCAACACTATCACACATCATTCTTCATGATGGACTAATTTTCTTCAATCATGGCTTCATGTTGTCCTGTTGTTTGATCACTACATCATCTCTTGGAAGATTCACTTGTTCTATTGGCTCTACTAGCTCGTCCTAATAGACGTATGATCATTGTACTAGAGGAACACTAGATCTAAGTGTAAATGTCGTACGGGTCACCTCTTCCCATAAGAATATGGGTAGATATTAATCACGGATCCTCGTCTCCACAATATTTACAATGGACCTATTCATGATAGAAATGTCTACAGGATTAACTAGCTCTAATTTAAACAGTTATGCTATTCATCAATAAAATAACAATTCAATTTGAGTAAATAAGACTTATCATACAAATTATAAAATACTTATCTTTGTTTGTTTTGTTGGATCCCTCCTGATCTCTACCTCGCAACAATCACTGGATTTTCTAGGAGGGTGCTCTTCAACCTTGATATTCTTCTAAACTTATGGAATATGCTGAAGTATTCATCATGGGTCTTCATGGAGTGTATCACTAAATATAGACACATAGTACACGACATCATCCAAATATGATACTGTCATTGGTGTGCATGTATTTTAAGTGTACCATAAGAAATACTCCTTCTGGAGATAATCTGCAATCTCCTCAAGTTTATCTTCATTTTTCTTCTTTGATGGAGGTTCATCAACACTGGATGTTGATGCATGCTTCCTTTCCTTCATTTTCCCTCGAGTACACTGGTTAGCATAGTGACCAAATTTCTGACAAGTGTAACACTTTATCTTTGAAATATCCTTCCTTCTTTGAGCTAGGGTTGATCCTTCACTTGTATTTTTATTCTTTTTGAACTTTCTTCTTCCGCTTCCTTTTCTTGCATGAGCTACAAGAGCTTGATTTTCTTCTTCTTGAAGTTTATGTGATCTATTCTTTGATAATAATCTAGCCTCTTCTTAAACACGATAAGTCCATATTCGATCAAACTTGGATAACTCCTCTCTTCCACAAACTCTCTGAATAAAAGATTCCCATGAGGAAGGAAGCACATTAAGAGTTACCATAATAAGTTTTGCATCCTCAATAAGGTCTCCAATGGATTTAAATTGATCTCTCAATTGGGATACCTTCATAAAGTAAGTAGCCACTAAATCTGATTAGTTGGTCATATTCATGCAGCGGAGTTGATTTCCCAAGGATAGTCTTATGTTAGCGGTTTTGATTTCGAACAGTCCTAGTTAAATGTACAACATCAAAAGTCATTCTCCAAGCCAATATTGTGCATACAGGATTGGGCCTCATGTGTTGAGGTAAGGATCCTGATTTGGACTCAGGAACTTGGAGTAGATGCTTGAGTTGGACTCAAGAATGAATAATACTTCAGTTGTAAAAGGTTATTCCTCATGTGTTGAGGTTGTTGGAATATTCTCACCATCATATCTTGGTTTTTCATGATTTTCATGCATTTTTCATGCATGCATGCACTCCATGCATCCATGCATCAACAGTTGAGTATCCTAGCACCTAGTCCCTATTTTTCCCCCCTGGAGCTTGTTTTTGGCCATCATTATCCCTCCTAGCCACTTAGTGCGCCTTGTTTCCATCACTGGAGTTACAATGCACCCTCATGCACATATTTAGGAGATATATCAGCCAGTTCCATGATTTGGGGAACCTTGTCCCCTTGATCGCTCAGTTAACTAATTGTAGCTCCTAGTTAACTATTTCTAAGTGTAGGAGCGCCCTCCTTGACCAATGACAGCTAGTTATGCACCCCCTTGGAGTCTCCTCCCCTATTTTGGTGCCCACATGGTTCAGTTATGCTCAATTCTACCTCAATTGATTGTTTATTCACCATCGGTGGCCATTGAGCCTTATCGGGAGATGGTTCCAAGGAAAACTAAGACATGACTTGAGGAGAATTTGAATCCTCCTAGGAGTATCGAATTCATTCTATTGTATTATCATATTTTTTCCATCTTACAGCTGATGAATATATCAATACCAGTTTCTCGTATCTTTTGAGTTTCATGAGTGAATTTGATCATACTTCTTGCTAATTCTTCTCTGCAATAAACACTGTGAAATCATGAGATTTGTTCAAGCTTGGTGATCTACCCCTGTGTAATTTCATAGAGGTGAATGCTTTGATGTATCAAAGTGACTATGTTGTAAAGTATTATTGGACAAGGCTCAGGACTTGTGTGTTAAGTCAGATTCTCATGTGGACCTCCAGTTATAGTAGGTACCTATGGGATGGACCTCCAGTTATAGAGGTAGATGCTTTGCATGTTGAAGCAATAATGTTGTGTGATGTATTACTAACCATGGTCACCGATTACTATTAAGTATCCTTTAGAGACTGGACACCTCTAGAGTCAATTACTTTAGCATATGATCATTTGGTCTGAGAGTAATATAATATGATCACAACATTTGACAAATATTTTGAGTATAATCTGATATGATAGATAATTAAAGTTAACACATATTGACCATGCAATAAAGATAAGAGATAAATATAAATGCATAGAGAAAAAGAGAATTCGAATTGCTCATGAGATGACTAAATGAAATCGAATTGTTAAGCTTTAGTTAAAGCCACAATGTTTTCCTCAGTTAATTAGAGAACTAGAATTTATCACTACAATGATGTTAACAAGAAAGAATCAATTAAAGAGAGTTAAATAAGTGATGACAAAGAAGATCTAGTTAACTAAGCGTTATTGCATGACAATACTTATGTTAAAATAAAAGACGACACTTATGTTAAACTAAAATACGACACTTGAGTTGCAACACTTGCACGGCGACACTTAAGTTAGCCACCTAATGAATTGGGAAAGCTTTTAGTTAAGGGGCGAGTTCATCCTAAGACTCAGTTCAGTCAGTTAATGAACTGCATGAGAAGTGGGGCGCTCTTCTTCATGCAAGATTGATTCAACTAGTTGGAGGGTGAGTTCATCATGAAGTCAGAAGATAAAAATAGAATCCAATGCATGTGAAGAATATATAAATATGTTACATAGGATTTATGAATTTAATGTGAAGCGAATTATCTTCTCCCTTGAAGGCAAGGTGCTTCTTTTTGCATAGGATAATTCTCCAAGAAGGCAATTCGTAGTTTTTGCATGTGATGCACCATTAACCATGAAACCATTTGCTACATCTTGCGTGGCAGTGATTATTGCTTGTTATTAATGTGTTAGTCACATGGCAAGTTGATAAAGTTGATCTCTATTTTTTATTGCTCAGTATTCTCTCTTATCTAGCACCTGGGTTGCCGAAAGCAATATGCTATTTTGTAAAAGACATTCTCTGCTATCTATCATAATTACACTCTAAATATTTGTTAGGGTTTTTCATCCTCATTGTTTTGAGGGTTTTCCCCAGGGTACATCTTGTGTTGTGGTTCAATGTTTCATGTGATTGAATGGTTAATTGATTATTCAGTATTTCCTCACTTAAATTTTTAAAGTTCAAATCTCATCATATTTGCTAAAAAATTAACATGGTATTAGAGCTCAGGGCGTGAAGGAGATGAGATTTTTCAAGCAAACTTGAGCCAACGTAGATCCTATGGAGTTGATCACAATACTTGAGAGCCATGGAATCGATCTCTTTTTGACCGGAAGACCGTCTTGAGGGCACTTCAAATTTCAACACTTGGAAGGCAAGGGTGTTGAACATATTGGAGGAACATGACTTGGATGGATGCATATCCACTATGGTAGAGGAGCCTACATCTAATGTAGGGAACATCAACTTCAAGAAGAACCAAGCTAAATCCAAACATATCATCTATGGTTCAGTAAAGGAGAATTTGATGTCCGTGATCACTCCGTTGAAGACCACAAAGGAGTGTTTTGATACATTGACAAACCTATATGAGAAGAAGGCCCCGAGTCAAAAGAGGGCATTGGAGAATAAGATTAGAAACCTAAATATGGAGAAGGATGAGACAATGACCTCCTTCTTCACCAAGATCTCTCAGGTAAGAGATCAACTTGTTATTATTGGAGTAGTGGTGGATGAAGATGATATTCACCATACTTCTATTGATGGTCTCCCATCCTCATGGGAGACATTCTTGGCTGCAGTAAATGGCCAAGAGGTACAACCTAACTTAGAAAGGTTTTGGAATGAATTCCTGCAAGAGGATGGGTGAATATAGATCAAGTCAGTGTGCATCAAAGAAGAAAACCTTTCCCTCATGGAAAGGATGAAGAAAGGAAAGAAGAACTTCTCTCAAAAGAAGTTTTCCCATTCGAAGAAAAAGTTATACAACAAGGAATTTGACAAGTCAAATCTTAGATGCTACAACTCTAACAATAAGGGCCATTATGAAAGGGAGTGAAAAGCAAAGAAAAAAGGAAAAGTAATGTTTCATGCTTCTATCGCTATAGAAGATGAATGTACTCAGAGGAATACACCCAAAGAAAAGGAGACAAGGAGGGAGTATTACCTAGTCTCAACACTTTCTGGATTTGTCATTACAAGTGAGGACACATGGTTGGTTGACAGTGGTGAATCCAAACATATGACTGGTTATAAGAGCACCATCACTAATCTCAAGGAGAAAAAGTTTGCTTGCAAGGTAGATTTGGGAGACAACACAAACTATTCGATCTAAGTAGTTGGATCCACCTCCTTCCAGCTACATTTAGGAGATATTTTACATGTGGAGGACATTCTTTATGTTCCAAGATTGAAGAAGAAAATCCTATCAATTTCGATTCTTGAATATAAGGGCTTCTAAGTTATCTTCATGGATAATAAGCACTATTATGGCCGGAGAAAAGAGACTTGAATTATGCAGCAGTGATTGGAATTGGAGAGGGAGGTCTCTACAAGGTACCCAGAAAGTACATTCAATCTATGGTTCACAACACTATCAGTCCATGCGAGCTATGGCATAAGAGGCTTGGTCACCTTCATGTCACCAAGATTACAAAAAATGGTGAAAGGTATGCCCGTATTTGATTTTGAGCATGATAGTGTATGTAGGGGTTGTGCACTTGGGAAGAATGTTAAAAATAGTTTCTCTAGCAGTACTAATAGATCTAAAGGTATTTTAGATTTAATACATTCTAATGTATGTGGTCCCATGTCATCCACTTCCCTGAGTGACTATTTATATTATGTACTATTTATAGATGACTTCTCTAGTAAGGTTCAGGAATTCAAATCCCTAGTTGAGAATCAGATAGGAAAGCACATCCATGCTTTGAGATCTGACAATGGAGGTGGATTTGATTCACATGCATTTAATGAGTTCTGTAGTGATGCGAGAATTTTTAGACAGTTAACTGTACCCTACAATCCTCAACAAAATGGGGTTACCAAAAGGAAGAATAGAACCATATGTGAGGCTGCAAAATCCATGATGCATGATTAAGACCTGTCTACCTCATTATGGGCATAGGCCACCAGTACAACAGTATATATCTAGAATAGAAGTCCTCATGCCATTATAGATGAGAAGACACTTGAAGAAGTGTTCATTGGTGAAAAACCATATATTTCACACCTGGGGATCTTTTGGAGTCCTGTATACATTCATGTGCCGAAAGAAAAGAGGAAAAAGATGGATCCATTAGGAAATAAGGGACCTTTTCTTGGTTATTTTGAATCATCCAAATCCTGCAGAATATATGTTCCAGGTGAAATACACATTGAGGTCAGTCGATATGTGATCTTCCATGAAGAGGCATCATTTAAGTGATCGAAAGAGCTTCAGTATGATACAGATATAAACGAGCATGAGACTCCTATGATGGAGGACCCAGATACCGATTCTCCCCATTTAAATGTTTAGAGGGATAATCCAACAGAGTTCTCAAATTTGCTAGCTCCTAATGAACCAGTAGAACTGGTTGATGAACCTCCTGCTAAGAGGAGGTCGGCATGGTGCCGAGATATACTAAAAGATGCAAAGAGGCATGGAACACCATTAGGATCTGGCAGAGAGTGAAAGAAACATGATAGATATTCAAGGTATGTTGAAAAGATGAGTTGCATCAGTGATTCAGAGACTTCCACATATGAATAATTTGCAAAGCAGCAAGTATGGAAAGAAACAATGGTAGAGGAATACAAGTCTATTATGAAGAATGATGTTTGGGAATTTGTTCCTAAACCTAAAGGGAAGTACATAGTTACTTCCAGATGGATTTACAAGATCAAGCATGTTGTCGATGGCAGTATTAAAAAGTATAAATCCATATTTTTTGCCTGAGGTTTCTCTAAGAAAGAAGGCATAGACTATGAGGAGACATTCACTCATGTGGCTAGGAACACCACTATTCGAGCTATGATATCACTTGCATTTATTCTAGGATGGAATCTTCACTAGATGTATGTGAAGACAACATTTCTCAATGGTGAGGTTCAGAAAGAGGTTTATATTCAACAACCTAAGGGGTTTGTGGTTCATGGGAAGGAGTACCATGTGTGCAAATTGAAGAAATCCTTGTATGGGATTAAGCAAGCTCCCATAGCTTGGTATTCGAGAATTGACAACTATCTTCAGAGACTAGGATTCGCTAAGAGCGAACTTGATCCAAAATTGTACTTCAAAGTGGTGAAGAACCAACCGTTGATATTGGTTCTATGTGTTGATTATTTGTTCCTTACCGGAGAGGAAAAACGGATTACTTGGTGCAAGAGGGAGCTCACTTCTAAGTTCAAGATGAAAGACTTAGGTATTATGCACTACTTTCTTTCGCTTGATATTTGGAAAAGAAAAAATGAGATATTTCTTTCCCAAGGGAAGTACATTGTTGATATATTTCGCAGGTTTGGCAAGATGGATTGAAAATCCATGAGTACTCCGATGGTTTCCAATTTGAGGAAACTATATGAGTCAGATTGTGGATCAGATCTAGTGGACCCCACTTTGTATAGAAATATTATTGGTTCGTTGATGTACTTGATACATGCGAGACCATATATATGTTATGTTGTGAGTATTCTGAGTCAATTTATGTCTGATCCGAGACACAGAAATTGGGTTGCTGCTAAGCATGTTCTTAGGTACCTTGGAGGTACGATTTCTTATGGACTCAGATATGCCTCTAGTGGAGGGGTGTTGTTACTTGGTTATACTGAATCCAACTGGGATGGTAGCATTATGGACATAAAAAGTACATATGGCTATTATTTTTGCTTGGGTTCTTCTATGATCTCTTGTTCTAGCAAGAAATAGGGCTCTGTATCCCAGATTACTACAGAAGTAGAGTATATTGATACTAGTACTGCCTGTCGAGAAGTAGTGTGGATTAGGAAGCTACTTGCTGGGTTGTTCGGTGAGAAGATTGAGTCTATAGTCATTCGATGTGACAATCAAAGATGCATCAAGCTTTCTGAAAACCCTTTGTTTCATGATAACTTGAAGCACATTGAAATGAAGTATCACTTCATCAGAGACATGGTCCAGAAAGGTACAGTGAAAATTTAGTACATTGCTACTGATGAGAAAATTGCAGATGTGTTAACAAATCCTTTATCAGTGACAAAGCTCGGGTACTTCCGAGACAAGCTTGGTATGGAAAAGAATGCCTCCCTTGTTGAGAGGGAGTGTTAAATGTACATCATCACAAGTCATTATCCAAGCCAATATTGTGCAGCCAGGATTGGGCCTCATGTGTTGAGGTAGGGAGCTTGATTTGGAATCAGGAACTTGGAGTAGATTCTTGATTTGGACTCAAGAATGACTAAGCCTTTAGTTGTAAAAGGTTATTCCTCATGTGTTGAGGTGAATTTTTTGATGTATCAAAGTGATGATGTTGTAAATTATTGTTAGACAAGGCTCAGGACTTGTGTGTCAAGTTAGATTCTCATGTGGACCTTCAATTATAGTAGGTACGCATGGGCTGGACCTCCAATTATAGCGGTAGATGCTTTCCATGTTGAAGCATTAATGTTGTGTGATGTATTACTAACCATGGTCACTGATTGCTATTAAGTCTCCTTTAGATATTGGCCACCTCTAGAGTGAATTACTTTAACATATGATCATTTGGTCTTAGAGTAATATAATATGATCATGGCATATGAAAAATCTTCTGAGTATAATATGATATGATATATAATTAAAGTTAACACATATTGACCATGCAGTAAAGATAAGAGATAAAGCTAAATGCATAGAGAAAAAGAGAATTTGAATTGCTCATGAGATGACTAAGTGAACTCAAATTTTTAAGATTAATTTAAAGCCACAATGTATGCCTCGGTTAATTAGAGAATTCGAATTGATCACTATAGTGATGTTAACAAGAAAGAAACAGTTAAAGAGAGTTAACTAAGTGATAGCAAAGAAAATCTAGTTAATTAAGTTTTATTGCATGATGACACTTATGTTAAACTAAAAGATCACACTTATCTTAAACTAAAATATGACACTTGAGTTGCGACACTTGCATCATGACACTTAATTTAGCCACCTAACTAAGTGGGAAATCTTTCAGTTAAGGGGTGAGTTCAACCTAAGACTTAGTTTAGTGAATTAATGCACTGGATGAGAAGTGGGGCGCTCTTCTTCATGCAAGATTGATTCATCCAAATGGAGGGTGAGTTCATCATGAAGTTAGAAGATAAAAATAGAAGCCAATGCATGTGAAGAATATATAAATATGTTATACAAGATTAGTGAATTCAATGTGAAGTGAATTCTCTTCTCCCTTGAAGGCAAGACACTTCTCTTTGCACATGATAATTTTCCAAGAAGAAAATTCACAGTTTTTTCATGTGATGCACCATTACCCATGAAACCATTTGCTACAACTTGCATGGCAATTATTCTTTCCTGTTATTAATGTGTTGGGCACATGGCAAGTTGATATAGTTGATCTCTATTCTCTATTGATCAGTATTCTCTCTTATCTAGCACTTGGGGTGCTAAAAGCAATCTGTTATTTTTTAAACGACATTCTCTTCTATATATCATAATTAAACTCTGAATATTGGCTAGGTTTTTTCATCCTCTTTGTTTTGAGGGTTTTCCCCAGGGTACATCTTGTGTTGTGGTTGAATGGTTGATTGATTCAAGTATTCAATATTTCTGCACTTAAAGTTTTAAAGTTCAAAGATCATCATATTTGCACAAAAATTAACACTATACTAAGGAATCATACATTGCTTTAGTAGTCTGCAACTTAGATATATGAGGAATCAAGTGGTCTTTTAAAAAATCTACCAAGATGCTCTTTGCCTTCGCTTCATTCTTCTTGTATTTGGATTTCTCTCCATCATCTTTTGGTTATGATATATCCTTCTTTACATAACACCAGATTTCATTTTGTTCCAAGACGAAGAGTATTCTTGTCTTCCAGTATCTAAAATTTGAAGCACCATTTAATTTGACTTCCACTCAAAAGCTAGACACCATTTTGAAATTCTGATCCATAAACCCCAGCAGAAGCTAGGTCAAAATTGTACTTTGTCAAATGTGAAAACTGAGTCCACAAGTAGATTCTCCCTCCTAGGTGAGCTCCACAATGATAATATCGAACCCAATATGTGGTAAAAAATGTTAGAAATTGAAAGCCCCAATTTTTCGATTCCAATAGAAATTAGGTCAAAATTGAAACTTCACGAAACTGAGATCCGCTTTCATAGATAAATTCCCCTTCCTAGGGAGAGTTCTGATGTTCTCCTTTTAAGTCCAAACTATGGAGAGATGTGTCTAATACTGGAAGCTCTAGTTTCCAATTTAGGGAAAAACAGTCTCTGGCAATGGCTTCTATTTAGCACTGCTGTGATACCATGTTGAATTTTTAACTTAGAAGTATAATTTTCATCTCTTTCAACTTTAATTTCATAATTCATTTTCATCCCACAATTATAACATAATTAATTTGCAGCATAAATAAAACAAGGATCACTAAAAGATAACCATGCATAAGAGACATAAATATTTATCCTGGAAAACCCTAACGGGAGAAAACCCGACCAATTTTCTCAGAAGAAATTAATCCAATACAAGAACAATACCAATTATGAAGATTAATACCTAGCATAAGAGTGTGCTTTTCTTCCACAAGAAGCCTTAGTGAACCTTTGAGAGATATAGAGATAATAAGATAAACCCAAAAATTATGCTTCTAGTGATCTTCACTTGTCCTCCTTGAGAAGTGTGCAACAATTGAGAGAGATGAGCCTGCTTGAATGTGTGAAATGAAGTGTGAGAACACTTCTATTGATATTCTTCATTTGACTTGATTTTTATTCTTGAGGCCGAATTGTACTTTTGATTTATCATCAAGTTGACTTGTCATTTTTGTCTTCTAGGCTCAATTTACCCGTTTTACTAGGGTAGTTGTGCCCTTTGTTTCCTTCCACTTTATCAAGGACCTCTTCAATGGATTGTATTGAATCCTTGGTTATTTATTCATCATAGAAAATCTCTCCTCATTGATATATCCTCACATGCAGTCACATTCCTCAATAGAGCTCTAATGTTGATTTGACCATAATCTAAGAAGTCCCAAACACTTCTTAGAGCCAATTGTCAGTTCAACACTAGATTATACTTTGTATAATATATAAAGAGATAATATATCATTGTAAAATAGACAAGTCATCTCACTCTATAAGAATATATCACGCTTGCTACGGAGCACTCCCACATGGAGTACACAATGTGACCTCTATCCTACTACCACTTCAGTCAACACATGACTAGACGAGGCTAAGCATCCAAGCCATAAGACACACAATCAAAGGATAAGACAATTCCATTCTCTCCCTAGGTTGCGAAATCATCTAAGAGAATGATATGTAGAATGTTTCCCCGATGTTGGACTCATGGAGAACATCAACAAGGAGAAGCATAAACAACCCTAAATCATGCTCTATATGCTATGACATTGGTGAGACGAGATTCCACCATAGAAATATCACTATATTTATTGGTGAAGGATGTGTAGGTTCTTACCTTCCATATTTACTGCTTAGGGCTTAGTAGAACTAGAGACAATGCATCTAAAACCAATGCTAAGTTTGTAATTCTGCACCCTCAATACTTCCCTGGAAATGACGCCAAAATGTTGGTGCCTTTAATTGTCTTTTTAAAACAACTAATTATACCTTTACATTAATTTTCAACCCAGGGAGCATCTTGTTATTTCAAGCTTAAGATGCAAAATTTATGCAGGAAACAGTTTCCTCTTTAGCACCGATTATCTATATTCTCACACAACTGAAATTGAAAGCATGCTAATTGAAACACTCTTCGCGTAAATAAAATCACACCGCTAAATTGAAAATACACAATTGTTGAAATAAAGTAACACTTTCATAAATGAAATGTTCGCTTTAGAATAAAAGACACATATACTATAATAAATGAAATGCTTATAGTCAATAAATCATGACAGAGTGTTAATAAGGTGCAAGGTAACAACAATGATTAATAATGAAAATAATGCAGTAACAACAATAGAAACTAACATCTTAGAAATAATTAACAAATGAACTAATTATTTGTAAACTATATATTTAAAATAAACACACAGCAAGAACACCTACTCAGCGAAGCAGGCCCTTCCTCCTCTGACCAGGGTTGTTGGTGCCCAAGTTTTGGACCAGACATTGTGCACCGAGTGTCACGTCCCCATTTTGACCCCCTTTGATTTAAATTGTAAATGATGTAAATATTGTAATTTAATCATGGTGAGGAGCTCAAGGCCAAGGCCCCACCATTGATTTAGCGTTTCATGAATCGGCAATTAAAAATAGATGCCCATGGTTCTTGTGCGAGATGGGCACAATGTAAATAAGACACCATGTAAATACGAATTTTAATGGAAAAACCCACAACCGGCTATGCAATGCAACAAAAGAGATGGGGCATGGTTCTACAAGGAATAGGGAGGGAAATTATTCAAACCCTTGAGCCAATAGTATTAATCCATGTGTCAATGGGGAAACCCATAAACCACCAACTACCCATTTTGTCTCATGTACCCAATCATTTAATTTTTCCAGGAAATTGGTTAAGGCAGTTAATGCCTAGGGAATGAAAGAGTATGGGCAAGCCATTTTCGTGCATGGGCAAACCATCAACTTGGAAAATCGTGTTTTTGCTTGAGGGGCAAGAAACCACCCACGAAATGGTGCCCAAAGCCATGGGGAATGGGCAGTCTTCACTCATTCACGCAGATAGAGAAGGCTGGGAGTTACAGTCACGTTTTTGAGCAAAAACGCAGGGTTCTCCCTGCCCAAAAACCCGTTTTTGGTTTTGGATAGTAGCTGGGAAGGAGGGGCTGCGATTTGGGACTGTAGGGAGTTCATTTTGTCCCCGATTTGCCATGGGCATTTTTCCTAAAAACGTTTTCTGCTACCTAGGGTTTTCTCCAAACCTCCATTTCTCGTTTTTAACCTTCCCACGTTTTTCTGAAGCCTAGGGGATCATTTTCCTGCCTGTCACTATAAAAACGTTTTGTCTTGCCCCATAATGGTGTTCTGCTGTTGTGTGCATTCTCGTTTTTGGTTTGAACCTGTGAGCTGAAGTTTTGGACTGGTAGTGGATAGAACTGGCTTGATAAACCTAGTAGAGGGTGTAGCCTCTCAAGAAGATCAAGAGGGCTTGGATACTTTTCTATGCACACCCTGAGAGCACTAGAAAGGGAGGTATGGCTTGAGGGACTGTGTGGCAGTGAAGAGAATACTTCCTTGTGTTGGGTGTGTAGGCATTGTGAGTGCCAAGCTGAATAGATCTGGGAGGGACATCCTCAACTCTGTGGTTGAGCATACTAGCTTAGCAATTCTTCCCTGCCATGTCCTAGCAGCCTGATAAAACCCAATTGCAGATTGGATTGGCTCATCTTGGTGTATGCTTGGCTATGTGTGAGTCTGTTGTTCCCTGGTTCCTTGTAGAGATCATGCCCAGCTCGGGGGTGGCAGTGGTGCTGAGAGATTGAGGAGCACACTGGCCTACGGTTGGGTGGAACGTTGCAGTTGCATAGCCAGTTGCGTGGGACTACTTTTGTATAAGATAAGTATTCTCTTGTGTTAAATTGCAATTACTTATTTGATGAACGTCTTAAATGTATGATCGATGTGAAAGTCTTCATATTCCGTTGTGATTTTCTTAAAACCATACAGTTCCATCTATCTCTGTTATATTATGTTCATGCTTATGATTAAATGTTTCATAGGGCTAGACGCCCAGTTTAATATCACATTTGTTATGCATTTATGTATGTTTTCTTTGTCATTTGAATTTGAATGCTTGTTTAATGAATGGATATGGGGGCTAGATGCCCGGTTTAACCGTCACGATCCTCTCCACCTAGCTGGTTGGATGGGAGGGGACGTGACACCGAGCCAGATAGTCAGAATCAATTGTTCTCCAATAGAAATCAGTTATGTTGTGCACTGAGTTTAGTTAGAAAGTGTGTGCTAGTAAGAGTTTGCAGTTTTGGGAAACTTATCCTATATAAGGTTTGTTTTGTAAAGGGTTGGGGTTCTGTAGCTCTATTGTAGTTCAATATTTTTGTCTAGGTTTTGTTGTTCTACAGTAAGAATTTATGTATGGAGAAACATTAAACTATTGAGTTGATTTTTGTAGTCTTGTAATTTTGTATCAAATGTTTCCAATAATAGAATGGAGGTGAAGCTTATATTGTCCCATATATATTCTACGCATTGTTCTTATATATGGATTTATGGTGTTTGATTATTAAGTTCAATGGATCAATGTTAGTAAGATGATGATCTTTATGTCTATTCCATAATTAAATGCATGTCTAAGTAAATAATTGTTAATATGTCAGGTAGAAAGAATCCATTCCTCCCTACGTAGCCCTGATTTAGGTCTCTATATATTTTTCTTCTACGCATCTCGGGTAAGACCTTAATTTGCTTAGAGAAGATTGAAAATGCAGATGCCTATGGGGTTTTTATTGGTTGTATAAGTCGAACCCTGGGTCTGACAGACTGTAGCCAATAATGGTTCCATTGTCGATACCTAACAGGGATTGTGTCAGGAGGATGAAGTGATGAGGTGGAATCCTACCAAAGCTGAGATTGAACAATGGATGGAAAGCAAGGAGGACCAATTCACAGAAAATGAGACTAGAGGATTGTGGATATGGCACCCTAAGAATGGAAAGAAAGGTACATTTACTCTAACCTACATGAAATTTTCTTCTACGAGTTTCCTATTTTGTTGTATGAGAAGGTGAAGAGGCATTCCGAGAAAAATAGTACCTGGAGCGCACCTTATCCAGTAGTATGGAATCAGGAAAGGATGCAAGAAATGAGAAATTTAGACAATACCTGATCTAGATATCTTGATTTTTGGTTCTTGCACGTGAAAGAAGGATATATTGTCGAATTTGCAATAGGATCCAGTGAATCATATAGCCATGCATAAGAAAGATTCGAAGAAGGCCTGAGAAAGAGATTCTTGAAGCAAATTCCATTGTGGATAAAGATGTTGTTTGTTGGGAAGGGGCTAATGACAATGAACTCCAATAGCATGGAAACGTAATCCCTATGCTGCGGGGGTGGGGTATGAAGAAGTGGGACAATAACTAGGTGTAGTAATGGATCCAAAAATGTAGAGACTCCAGAGAGAGAAAATACATGTAAGAAGGGATGAGATAAGACAGGAAGTCAAAAGAAAGAAACAAGAAAAGCAGCTGATGGGGAAAGATAAGATAGATCGGAGAGGAAAGAATAATGATAGAGATTGTTCTATGCAATGTGAATGTGCAGAAGGTTCCTTTGTGAGAAAAGAGTGTGTAGAGTCTGGGAAAGAAGAGTGATCTGAGGATGATATAACTCCCAAGAGGCGTACAATGGAATAAAGTGAGAGCTTCGATGAGAACATAGATATCACACTCCTGAGGATGAGAGAAAGAAAGAATCAAGAAGATGTGCAAGAAGAGGAAGTACAAGCTAATGGAGGTACTCGCATGATCCTAAGAGAGACTGCGTAGCCATATTTGAGCTCCGCTTGACCCAACATTGTCCGAAGATGTGTTCCAAAAGGTAACCCACTCTTTCGCCCAACCCCTAGTGCTCTTTGTCTAATCAAGAAGACCAATTGTTACTTGATTTTGCATGGGAAGAAAGAGCCAAATACAAACCATGGGTTAGATAAATTCACGTTAGTCCAACATGGGGGATTAACCCAGATCTATAGAGTTCAAGAAGCAATAGTATTGTTCCCAATCCACTAGTCACAAGTAGAAGTACTAGTATGCCTATATCTACAAGGATGGAAATGACATCAGATTCCACCCTGGGATTGCCTACGTTTCATGGGATGGGAAAATATGATGACCAACAACATTGGTTTACCTGCAAGGTGATATTGGTTGTGAAGAATATCATAGATGAGGCTGTTAAGATCATGCAGCTGGAGACCACATTCAAAGACAGAGCTCTGACCTAGCATATGAAGTATAAGACCAATGTTGCTGCAGGTCATACTCGATCACTAGATACAATCAAATCCAACCTTCTGAAGGAATTTCAAAATTTGAAGTTGAGTCTCAATGTATTAGTGAAATCAAGGATATTTAGCAGAGAGTTGGAGAGTCCATCCGGGACTATGAACAATAGTTCAATATTT
This sequence comes from Larix kaempferi, assembly GCA_027924585.1. Classification (NCBI taxonomy): domain Eukaryota; kingdom Viridiplantae; phylum Streptophyta; class Pinopsida; order Pinales; family Pinaceae; genus Larix; species Larix kaempferi. Next base: position 1,647,720 of record BSBM01000134.1, read on the forward strand.
TTATCGACCAAGTAAGCTTCATATCCTAGATGTGCATCACTGGGAACGGTTTATCATAGGTCTGTTGCCACATATCATAGTTCCATTGACACAACACAGGAATGTCACAGGTTCAAATGTATCTTGCTACACTGACCCTACAGCTACAACAACTGTCTACTGGCAACGGAGTTAGAGAAAGTGTATGGTGTAGCTTCTGCAGAATAGAAGGCCATCACAAGAATGAATGTTCAACATTGCATAATTATATGAGTACCATAGTGCCTAGTCCTTTTCCTGCAATTCCTAGGTCTGAGTGGTGCAATATTTGTAGAACTTAGGGCCATGGACCTCCCAAATTCCCAGTGTTTCATAAGTACTGGAGTTCTACGAATGCACCATTCTGCGATTTTTGTAATACTGTCGAACATGAAGTAAACAATTGTCGTGCTCTACAACTAATGAAAGACAATACAATGGATTCCTATTGGGTTTAGGGTGTAGAAGAGAACATACCACCTTATTTTGTAAGACAACAAGGAGCAGTGCGCAGTGGGTTCTAAGGTCGTGAAAGTTGAGGTTATGGTAGTGGGGGGAGACAAGTAATTTGATTTAACTGTGGAGAGCCAAGCCACTTGGTAAGATATTTTACTAAGCATCGTGCACTGTGTGAATATTGTCATAGCATAGACCATGTGATAGAGGACTTCTTTGACTTATTGAAGAAATGGGAAGACAAGAAAGGTCACTGTAACATGGTGACTGTTGAACCAAGGAAAGGGATAATGAAACATATCGAGCACAAGTAAATATAGTAACTCAAGGAGGCACTTGAACAGGTGAAGATATTTTGGGAAACTGTAGTATTGGAATACCAATGGATCCGAAGGTAAAGAAAGATACGTACCCCCACCTAAGTTCCAAGAAAAGGATCAAATATAGACCCTATGCGAGGTGCATGACAGTGCATGGTAATGCACTAAGGATCATTGAACTAGTCTTAGTTCTGAAAGTCTTTGAGATCATCAAGTCGGTTTTGAAATTCCCCAATCTACACCATTGTTCAAGATTTCAATCATAATTTGGTTATTTTATAGGATAAGATTCATAAACCAGAGTCTTTTTGTTGTAATTTTCACCTAGTCATGTTCTAGAGGATCACTACGAATTTCCTATTGCAAAAAGAAAGGACGCTGTGAATTTCACAGGTCGCAGTGAATTCTCCAGACGCTACGAAATATTTCAGTTTGTTGTTGATTTCTTGGACCAAATTGTGACTAGGGTACTTTGGATAAAATCATGGTGAAGAAACATAGAATTCACAGCGAAATAATCTTTTGTAAATTTCCCATTGGAATTAAATCGCAGCGAACCAATTCGTTGCGAATTGTGCAGAAAACCCCCAATTCACTGGGAATTTTCCTGTTTTAGTCATTGTACTTGGACGCTATTTATGAACATATAGAGAGGAATGTTTGAAAAGAAAAAGAGTTTTTTTTATCAATAACTAGTTCATCTACAAAAACCTCTCTCAGTTTTTTCACAGGTGTCATGGTTTGGGATATTCGAGTGAATCTTTACAGGTCATTTTTCAAATTTAAACATTTATTGTTTTAGTCATGATTTTTGGGCACCGATTCTGAGAATTTGGAGATGTAGTTTAGGAAAGCAAAAGAGATTATTTTCAATAACAAGCTCACATACAAAAACCTCTTTCAGTTTTTAAAAATCTATCAAGATTTGAGAGATACTAAGGTATCTTTAACCCCTAGTTTTCAGGTTTTTTCCTGTTGCGAACTGTGCAAACATTATTCTAGAAGGCTGCCAGCTGTCAAAGAGATTCCACATCACCATCTAAGTTTGAGGACATGAAGATAAAACCTGGAGGAAATTGCATGGGCCATTTTGAAAACTAAACCCTAGTTTGTAGGAGGTTAACTGATTTTGTGAACTACTTCTATTTCTTGAAATTCAAAGGATTCCGAATCCTCTTAGGCCTTATGTAATTATTTTTGTATATATAGGTGAAAGATCATAGTGCTAGGGGTTGATTTGAGCAGTTTGAGAAGATACCATTTTATTTTACTTGTGAACTTTAATGAAAAAACTTTCAAGATGAAATTGCAGTGTTTTACTTCCAAGGATTAATGTGTCTTTGTAATCTGATACTATGTTTCTTGTATTCATGTTTTTCTTAAGTTATCATTCCATGTATGTGCATGTCCTTTCAAATATTTAATTGGAGAATGTGTGAATGGAATTCAATTTTCTCTAGTGCTATGTTCATAGCAATTAAATATTCCACTTCTTTCTTCTGATGTTATTTTGGGATTCATCCCAGATAGATTCCCTGAGATAATGGTCTGTATATTTTATTTCTGCTCCCCATACTACAACAATATTTTTCAAATCAGAATTGCATAGCCTTCCTTTCCCTTGTGAAGGTCCACTTTATCCTTATCCTGAAGTTCTTTAATCCATTAACCAGTTTTGTGACCGTATGCCCAATGATTTAGTCTTATTAGCTTAACCACCAAATTTCATAGACTATGTTCTTGTTTACAATTCTGGTCATTGTTCCTGTTTGAGCCATCATTTAACTGATTTTGAGGTATAAATCCAAAGAGAGAGCCCTCTCTGGTTGGAAGAACCAGACTATAGCCAAAAGTGGTTTGAAATTTTTACCTTGGGGATTTCTCTGATACAACTTAGAGAAATTACTAAGTGCTAACATTGCAAATAGTGGTGGAGGAAGTCGTGCAACAAGAAGAAGACCTGCACCAAGACAGGCTACGCAAAAAAGATGAAATATGCAGACTATGCGAGGAATAGGATCAATGAAGAATATTGCATGAGAAATAACTATTATGCATCCCGTGTGATGAAGAATTGAGACGAACCCTGTAGTGTGGAGATATACAACACACAGAAGAAAAACCTAAAGGAATATACAAGAGTCACTAGGAAGATCCATTAAGTACCTTTCTATGCAGTTGTATAAATATATTGAATAATCATCATGCTATCAATAAAGTAACAAGTATGATTGCAAATTTACTAATGTCTAATGAAGTTGAATAACCTTTTTATGTGCCACTTCCTGAAAGGAATGCGTGCAGAGTGGGAAAGAAAAGATAAGTGAAAAGGAGTTCATGTTGGCCCTTAAGTTGGGGGGATTTGAACTGAAATATGTAATGATCGAATTGGGTTTAGATGTAAACATTCTTCCTATGAAGGCCTCTGAGTTTATGGGAAATCCAAAACTAGTATGGTCTCCCATACAACTCAGACTAGATAACTAGTACAAGGTATTCCCCATTGGAAGGATGACCAATGTTGAAGTAAACATTGATGGAGTAAAGACAATGGTGGAGTTTGAAGTGATTGAGATACTAGAGGATGTTGATCCATACCTAGTAATGTTGGGGATAGATTTGGAATTTGATAATAATTCTACTCTGAACCTAAAGCAAAGACGCATGTCGTTTGAATCTGAGGAACTATGCATGGTAGCTCCATTGGATTCTGCAAAAGGAGAAAGATATATAGAGCTAGTTCAGGATGACATTAGCAGTGTGGAGATAGAGAACATATGCAATGTTACTGCTAGATAAGAATACTATATAAACCCCACTGTGGATGGAGAGATCAGTTGGCACAATGTCCGTTGTATTGGAGAAAACTCACTATGGCTTGGGAGTACCACAACAGACAGATGACTACCAGAAATCAACTCAATTCTCAAAACAATGCTATTATAAATGACAATGTTAATATAATGGATAAATGTAACCAACCTCGATCCAAACGTTTGAAGTAGATCCTCGTTGGAGCTTTCAATCCATGCACTTGAAATCTGCAAATTAGTCTTGACAGCCAATATCCAACAAGCAAATATAATATAAAAATGAAATTAACATTATCAATAACAATGGTCCATAATATCACAAGCAAATGTAACCCAATGTATAATAAACAACATTTACAACATGATGGACGAGAATATGATTATTTCTATTAATGAACAAGAAGAAGTACAAAGTGATACGACCTCTTGCCGGCAACCAATCTGAACCAAGATCTAGATCAATCCACTTGCACCTCCACCACTTCAATCCTCCATGAATGGCAAACTCAAACTAGATAGGAGTTTGGAAGGTGAACATAAGGGGTTCACAACTACAAGGATCAATGAGTGCAAACTCAAGATCGGGCAAAAATCCACTAGAGTTCTCTTACTATTCTCTTCTTCCTTCTGTCCATAAGCCATATGTGTTCAATATATAGTCCTCTCAAAGGTAGGTGAAAGGACACATTGAGACGTTACTCGGGCAGATGGAGAGCCAAAGGTCACCCAATGACCGCTTTTTGGGAGTAAGAAGTAATTAATAGTGGTTTTTACCATTTTACTTGATACCTGCAGGCTATAGTGATGCAACGCGCAGATATGCATACTATAATGATGCAACATGCAAGTAGGAATAAAAATAGGAAAAATAGTGTCTGAAGGATATAAGTGGATCTGAGTCACTGAAATGGATCCTAAAGGCCAAATAATGTTGATGCTCACAGGGTGGAAAATTACAATGTAACAGATGCCCCCTAATGTGTGAGGTTAAAGACTAATGCTATGATGGCCGAAATACATTATAAAACTCAGAAGTGGAGTGATGGAGACACAAGTGGAAAGAGCAGCTCAATCGTCATAATACAATAATATCTCTTAATACATGTCGATATAGTACAACAATATGATACAATGGCCATGAAATAGGCAGTATATAATGGATACATGTCATAATTGATCATAGCCATGATCCCTCTACAGTAAGATATGGTCTTCTGCTGAAAAGAAGACAACTGGTGCAAACTGGAGGTACAAACTACTGAAATCTGAGAGGGGATATCTTAGATGTAAAGTCAAAGTCATATGTAGCATACTGAATGTCCGTTTCACCTAAGATCTTCCAAATATTTCAACATTGCTAGTACCTCGTGCTGGTTGATGGGGGATGCCTTAATGCCCTCCTTCCAGCGAGTCTCGTTCCGTCGACTTCAACCCATTTATTCCAGGACTTGAGGCTTAGAGTTCGGTTGAGTACCTTGAGGCTTGCAGTCATTAGTGGTAGGTTCTCTCGCCATCGACAGTTTTGGGAATACATCAATGTCCCCTGATCGATGGATTATAATGTTGATGCTCACAGGGTGGAAAATTACGATGTAACATCCATTTATTTGACACATATTTGCAATATGCAATGGATCATTGGAAAAACTAGCTATATGAGGTGTCCACCAAGAGATGTGTGTGCATTACAAAGTATATGCATTAGAATGGGTCAGAACAAGGCAATCCACTAGTGTTCGATGGAATAGAGAAAGTGGATACTTACTCAAACAAATGCAAGCCCAAGTTCTAGAGGAATGATGGTTAGAAGAAATGGATTCCATCACCTAAGGAATTCCTACACGATGGGGGAAGATGCACATAGAGGAGTTGAGTAGATGGGAAACTGTGGAAGCATGCATTAAATATAGGTTTCATCCTGTTGTGGATTTGGATATTTTTAATAGATTCAATCGAATTGAGAACCCCATAGAGCACCTTGAGTTCTGTTATAAGAGATGGGAGATGAAGAGTGTATCATGTAGTCAATGGGTGCACTGATTCTACCGTACATTGGATTTCATACCGCATAGTTGTTATGTTTAGCAGGAAAGAAGAAGGCAGTCCAAAATTTGGGAGAATGTGTCTACCAAATTCATTGCTACATTATGGTTCAGTACTAGATATTCGAACTTGGCCAAGGTTCTCCATCGGATCAAGAAAGTTATCTTTGGATAAAGGTCAGAGCAAGATATGATGCAGAGGACAATCTGCGGTTACCACTAAGACTTGGAACGACTGAAAAAACCAATTTATTACTGGAAATTCGACAGTAAGGAGCCTGATGACGATGAGGATCCATGAAACATACATATCAAATAGAATATTGGATATGCAAAGTGTAGGATGAGTCGTATTCCAGCATTGCACCAAAGTTTAAAGATTCACTCAAGAAAAATAAACATAACATTGGAACTAAGGAGGATCCCAACATGGACATAATAGGATACTATTGGGATCATGAGACAGTAACCTAGATAGTTGAACTGCAGAAAGAGTATGCATATCTCTTTCTACACATATTATCATAAATGAAAGGGATTGCAGGAGCTCTTAGAGAGACGGATATCTAGTTGAAAGAGGGGGAAAAACCAATCAAGAAGATACCCTACAGATTGAACCCTTGCTATGAGGAGAAATTTATCAAGGAACTAGACCTCATGTTGGATGCAAGGATCATATTTTTGGTAGAAGAATCATAGTGGATAAGTCCAATGGTCATCCAGAACAAGAAGACTAGATAAATCCGCATATGTGTGGACCCGCTCAACCTAAATGCAACGTGTATACATGACTCATTCATAATTTTCAACTACTAGCCGACTCGGGTATTCCAGGTCGATGTAGAGACCACATTCCAAATATGGTATACCAGGATGCTCAACGTGACAATAGAGTCTTTAAGGGTCCTACAGACACCCTGGACCAATTCAAGGATAAAGTCCTCTTTGAGGTAGGTTGCATTCTTATTCTACCGTGTGAAGATCCCAAGGTTGAGTACATTCTATTTTTCTGCATCACCACTGAGGATTTCAAGAAGATAGTCATGTAGTGACCACAACATATACAATTCCTTTCAAAATTTGATTTGGAGATTCTGGAAGAAAGGAGTATACAAAAGAAATATCCTAATAGTGAAGCCACTAGCTCAAACCTACTAAGGCAGTCACCGTGCTTAACAGATAAGTACAAGAGTGACCCAATTCAATCATAGTAGACTGATGATGCACATAAGAAGCAAAGGTCATCCCCTTCCCCACCACCGGGATAGGAGCCAGAGGAGAAAGAAGAAGTTTAAGAGTTGTTTCCATCAATTTAGGTACCAGAACCAAACCACTTGGGATTGTTCACCAAAACATTTTTTAGTAGTTAGGGGAGGTGCCCGAGAATGCACCTAAACAAGCACCTAAACAGGTGACTAAGCATGCACAGGGGAAATCAGAGGAGACATGCCAGGAAGAAGGAAATCCAAGTTCTCAGTAGTAGGAGGAGGTGGGAAGCAGCGTTGGTGTTGTCCCTAAGATCATCAAACAACTACATTCAAACATTGACGTGAACTAGCTTCTTCATAAAGACATCATAGAGTAACTCGATAAGCTATGAATGGTACTACACATTACTGTTATAGGTCAAATCAAACGATACCCCCCATGTTCGACTCCAGCTCATTTATTCACATGGTTAGGGTTTGTACCTTCGGTTGTTTGGATGAAGACCTTGGGACTTTGATAGCATCACCATATTTATGTTATCACCCAAGTTGCGCAAGAATGAGCCTCATTCATGTTGGCTCTGCATGAAACATAGATCTAGCTTGTTGTTATGGCTATGATCTCTCATCTTTGACATGGATCCACGTTGGTATTCAATGGCCATGCTATATATACATCTCCCAGTTATGTATTTGGAGATCATGTTGTATCACACCGAACATCTATATGATGTCAAGATTTGAATTGCTCACTGACCTTGATCGTTGTTTCAGGTACTTTTGTGACTTCATCCTACGGTTTCTTGCTCCTCCTCCGACTTAGAATTATAATGTATTTCTACTATCGTTTCCCTCTGGCCTCACACATTAGGGGGCACCTGTTATAGGTCAAATCTGCACTTCTCCGTCCATGATCACATTGCTTTGTCGATCACACAAAAGGACACTATGGATGGAAGAGCTAGGTTGACCCTAGATGAGTTATTGATGAGATCACATTCTTCAGCTGAAAACATACTTTTTCTATAGTTTTCACTATGTGTGAGCTATTATTGCCATAGTCATCTAGCGTTCTGAACGATTGTCTTATTGAATACAACCCACGCATATCCTCCAAAATGTTGTGAACGCTGGTTGTCAATTGCAGAAGTTGCATACTGTGTGCTAATCTATTTGTATGAAACCCGCGCACACCTTAAGATGAAATGAAAAATATATTAAGATTACGAATTGGGATTAGTTGAAGTTGGTTCTGCAACTTCCCCAACCTCCCAATTCAACCACCTCTCGAATTCAACTGCCAACCTTGTGCCATAAATACAAGGGCAAGCCATGAGAGAGGGACCTAGAAGGAAGAAGAAACTGTTGTTACGCTGGAGGAATTCTTAAGTCTCTATGAGGAGCAGGATCCCAGGACTCGGTTGCAGAAGTGTCTGGACAGATCAGGTATATCTGTACTTATCTACATTTCTTTGACAATAAAAGGTGCAAATATCGTTCCCGTCCCAATTGAATGTCTGATTGTGATTAATGTTAAATTGTTTCCAATTTCATTATCTATTTGCAGTCAAGATACGTTGATGAAGGTTAATTTGTTTTGTAGTTTCATCACTGTGGAAGATTGGGCGAAATCTAGGACCAACCATCGTTAAAAAGGTACAACTTTCGGAACTCTAATCTCTTTCCATTCGTAGTAATTAGTACAAAACATGAATGTATTTACCTGTCAACCCGTGTAAGTTGGTAGTGTCATCTCCCACACTATAAGGTATTTTTCTGCACAACAATTACACTAGGAACAATGGTATCGTGGACGTATGAAGTTGTTGGCACCAACTGGGAACAAGAGCTAAAAAAGCGAGTTGAAGGGTCCTTCCATAGGAAGCTGAAGATTAACCCCTTTCCGGATCTCCAGTATTATGTGACCACGATATTCACGGATCTTGGTGATAGACATGTGCAATGTGTCTATCTTATGCCATGCTCAAACATGCACATAAGGAAGTGGTACATGCACGATATCAGCTGGAAGGTGAAGTAGATCAAGCATACGCCATTCTCCAAGCTCCTAGCCGTCCAACTAGCAATCAGCTCTAGCTTATGGAAAATATTACTCACATTATAGACACAGTGGCTACACTCCAACAAGAAACCAATAAACTATGGGTGCATATTAAGCTAGAGCCATCCCCAAAGGAGTTGTATCTTGCGCATAAAATTGAATATGCAGTGTGCACCCTAGACCAGACCAAACAAGGAGTCATGACCTTCGGAGGGGTCGTGGACTAAAAATTCAACATTTGGAACCATCTGCAGGATGTACCTAAACTGCAGCAAGTAGATTAGCATATAAGAGGCCGGGACATGCTAGCCAATGCGAAAAAACAAATCTTGGTTCAGCTACCACTTTCATCAAAGAAAGAGGCTATGACAGAGATTAGTGTGCTGACCAAGCATATTGCAGGAAGCAAAGCGGAGCAATAGATGATTATGAATATTTTTTTTGAGGCCCAAGAACAGGCGCAGAGACACTTTGACAGTATGTTAGAACTCCAAGTCAATTCCAATATCTATTAATCATAAGAAAATTAAATATCAGAACAATCTTGAGAATCTTCGATTCTCAAGATGTTCCTAACAATAAATAGGATAGCGTTAAACCATACATTCCTGAATATGTTACAACTGATTACGACTAAAAAAATTTCATTGATCCATTGAACCTTTGTGACAACTAATTTGTGTCCCTCATTGATGGAGTGACTCAAAACTTCCACATACATCCCTTGAAGATGCATATATCACTTTCCAATAGTATTAGTCATAGACCAAATATGAGTCACAACAAGGAGTTATAGTAGAGTAATCAGAAACCATACTCATTCAGGAGCAGCAACATCATAACTGTGAAGGAGTAACAACAACCATAATCATTCAAGAATAACAACATTGTGACTATGAAGCAGTAACAACAACCAAAATTTGCAACCTGCCAACATATATTCTACACAAACACTTTGTGAGCATTCTTAATCAGTTACTAAACCCATTAATAACCTCATCATTCATTAAAATAATACAATATACAAATAAATTTGTACCTCAAGGAAAATCATAAGATCATGAGTGATATGGAATCAAAAGGGTGGAAAGAGAGACTCAAATATCTTCAAAACAAGGAAAAAAGGTAACAAAAGGGTACATTTTCCTCACCCAACAATTGCCTCTAACTCCAGTTGACTTATACCAGTCGATTATTGAATTTTCCAGTTGATTTATATGAAAAGAATATAATATTCCCAATAGGAAGAATTCTTGGAAACTATAAATATCTTATCTAATGGTGACATCTATTAGCTAGATTATAATGAAATCAAGTAGATCTTTAAAAACTATTCTAGGTCTACTATAAAAAATAATATAGCTACACCAAGGGTGCGGGTGGTCTTCTCGAACATTCCCCATCTGGCAGCATATTTCAGCCACCTGGAGCTGGCACGCATCACCCATCACCTCTCCTTCATGCGGGAAGGCGGTCTATTAATGGATCTCATCGAGATGACGAGCAGTTTAACGATCTCAACCAGGAAGTTAATGAGTCAACACCCTATGCAGCTGCTGAAGTCCCTTCACATTTACGATGGTATTTGTACTCTGCAGCTCCCGCATGTGGCTTACCTCTATCCCTCCTCCTCAGCGCATGAAATGGAGGACAGACCCTGCTCCATCCTCATTTGAAATCTTGTGCATCTCTCTGTGTTGAACTGCCCTGTAGCGATTTGCTCTGTTTTGAATTTCCTCGTGTTGAATTGCCCTTCTCACTCTGTTATCGCCTAGGCGCTCCATCTATACACCATGACTCATCTGCGAGGCACCTCATGATGTGGAGCCAGGCATGGCGCTGGTAGATATGGAGCTGGTAGGGATGTTGTGTCTCTAGGAAAGAGTAAGGCTGCCATCAATATCTACGACAACAACATCTCGAACCCAGTTTGCATGCTAATTGACGACTAGGAATCTCGTCAGGTGGCGGATATCCTCGCTATAGGAAACCATGAAAACCAAATCAACTATTAATGGCTCGTTAAAAATATGATGGGAAACTTGGTCGAGGAGATGTTGGCTAATTGGAACTCAACCAAGTCCTCCATTTTTTTATATCATGGCCCTCCTGGTCCATTTGGCTGCAAAATTGGTTAATCTGGATACTAGTCTTTTCAGTTCCAAGTATTCCCTGGAGAGATGATATACTATTCATGGGGGGGCGACTTCAGCAGAGCCCACAAAAATTCGGGATGGATTAGAAGGTTTGGCTGCAGCTCATCCTGGAGGGATCTCTCCTGCACTTAAAGTTCCATTAATTTTATGGGAGATGATGGACTTTGCGGTTGGAGGCTCTATCGTGATGGTGGACACTCCTTCTGGGTCGGTGTTTCGTACTTCTGGGTTGGCGTTGTTGGGTATGTTATATCTCTTCACATGGTCGCTGCGTGTACAACACGATCCCTACGGCACCTTCGATTCGCCTGCGCCGGGCGCGTCCGGAGGGGGGGGGTTTAGAGGGGGGGGTAGCCCGACAGGGCCCACCCCCTTCGTTTCGGACCGTTAGGTTCCGAAACGACACGGAGGGGGCCGTTAGGCCCCCGGAGTCCGCGCGGAGCGCAAAATTTTTTTGGGTTGCTTTTTGCTTTTTCGCGATTTTCGACCCATTGTACTCTATCTAATTCCGGTAAAAGGAATTAGGGTTGTAACCTAATTCGGGTAAACGAATTAGGGTTTTAGATGCTGCAGAATACCATTTATTGTATTGTACATGTAAAATAAACATATAATGAAAAAGGAGCTATGCGGCTCTAAGTTTTGCTGGTTTTTCCCGGTTAAGGGTTTCCAGGTGAAAATCTCTGTGTAATGTGTGTGCCATTGTGTATTTTCTGTAAATGCTTAAGAATCGATATATGTTTGTACTTCACTGTTAAGGTTTAAAACTTACAGGCGTTGCCTCCTTCTGGGTCGGCGTTTCCTGTAGATCCGTCAATTCTATGGGAGATGATGGATGTTATGGATGGAGGCTCTGTCTTGATGGTGGAAACTCCTTCTGGGTTGGTGTTGCCTGATTCTGGTGGCTCTTATGGTTTGGATCCCCTGCTCACCACCTTTCCTGTTCCAACCACAATAGATTCACTGCATTTCAAACGGGTTCGCAAATCTGAAGGGGACGCCTCTCCCTTTCGCTAAGCCACTAAATCCAAAGCTCCCTCCCCAGGGTTGGAACGATGACTTCTTCGATAGCTTCCCCATTGTTGAAGATAAACCCAACTCTCCAACTGTCGAAGCTAATACTTCGGATGTCCGTCCCTAGCTCACTCTGTGAATGTCAAAGGTTCTATCATTTTTGCTATACTATCTGTTTTTTGGCTCCGTTATGTTATATGGAAGGATATGTAATGACTCTAAGGGAACCTGGCTTGTTTTACCATATTACTTATCAAACGAGCTTTTTGGAGCATCTGGGTTGGTGGTTTCACCATGGTTTCACCACCCAAGACTGCCAAGGATAGAAAACTGTCATGTATTTTTTGTACTATTAATATAAATATTTCGATGTAGCTTTACAAAAAAAAAATAGCTAAGGGTCTTTCTTCCCAATCATCTAAATATTCTAGCCTAACTCTTACTAAGTATGAGATAGAGAATTTTTTGGATGACATGAAAAAAAATATCCTCCACCCTCATGCCATGTACATGGACACCTCACAATTGAATATGAAGAAAGAGAAAGCTGGAAAATCCCTAGCAATTTTATATCATAAGTGTAGGAAGAAGCATGAAAAGAATGAGTTTCCATTATGTATGGTAGAAGTTAATGCTACATCAATAGAATGTTGTGGCATCTATAAAAACAAGCATGCAACTGATAACTGCCCATTCCTACCCCCTTTGAAATCAATCCTTAATGAACCCAGGGACAAAATGAAGCCCTTATTTTACACAAATCCAAGGAAGGAAGGGCCCTTGAAACCTTCTCAATAGCCCTATTATTAGCACTCCTAAAATAAATAAATAAACCATATTTTTCTCCCGTTGGGAATCCTTCTCAAAATTATGAATGGGTACCCATGGGACAAGCTCCTTTTCCCAAACATATGTCATTTTAGTGATAGAACCCCTAAGGGAAACAACGTCGGGGATCAACTTTCCCATATCATCTAGTAGCTCAATTTACAGGATCATTTCTAGCAACAAATTGGAGGCCACCACAACAAAAGGATTCCTTAAGATTACCTCCAAACACCCTATCTCAAAATCCTATCCAGGATGCACCTAGGCCACCCCAAATTCATTATCAGCAAGAACCAAACTCGAACAATAGACATGTTTAACATGTATATAACAATGAAATGGCTAATTCCCAAACCTACTCTTTGAACATGGTGGATTCTAATGAATTGAATCTATGTTTAGGGAGGAAAATAAGAAATACTCCACCACCAATATTTATTGAGCAACATAAAAACCCTATAAACCAAGATACCTCTAAGGAAGTTGGAGAACATCCAGGTTCGTGGGACTTTCCATCTCTTATTCCCCCATTTCCTCATAGGCTAAAGTCATTAGAGAAAGACAAATATAAAAATCCTCACCTTGAGGAACTCAATAATATATGTGTGAATATTCTCCTACTCCAAGCCATCAAATGGATACCCATCTACAATCATTTTATCAAAGAAACTTGTATCGATACCCTCCTACTATCAATGTTGTATGACAACTTTCTGACCTAATGCTAGGGAGAGTATGTAATTCCAAGTACTTTGACCTGAGGAGTCTTGTTGTATATGTACATATCAATAAGGAACTTATACAACACATTTTTATAGACTTGGGGGAAGCAATCAAATTCATGACCAAAGATACAATGTTGGGGCTAAAAATCCAACCATTGTTAAGAAATACCACCACAGTATTGCATCTAGCAGATAGCTCAATTATGTGTCAAGAGGGAGTTTTGGAAGACATCATTGTCTCCATTGATTCATGACAATATTATGTAGAATTTATAGTGTTGCAGACCAAATCCAAACTCAGTGGATATCCTCTTACCCTTGGTAGACCTTGGTTGGATACATTAGATGCTTATATAGGATGTAGGTCAAGATATAGGACAATTAAAAACGGTTCTTCACGAAATAAATTGACTCTTTATCCCCCTTCTAAATCCTTTATTGATACAGAGGAACCCTTATGGGTAGGAGAAGTGGGTGATTTCAACCAAACTATCCACCCATTCCTTACTATAAACACTGACCTTGCACTCAGGAAGCCAAAGGAAGATGTAGTAATATCTAGTAATATGTAGTAAGAAATTTAGACAATAGGATACCAAGTGTATGTACATACTGATCACTCGACAATTAGATAGTTGGTGAACAAATCTGATGTTAGTGGTAGGGTAATTAGATGGCTCTTGCTTTTACAATAATTTGACTTATCTATTCTTGGTAACCAAGAAAGCATAGTGTAGTTGCATATTTGTTTGTCTAGACTAATGCATGTTGTAGATAAGGAATTTATTGATGATGCTTTCCATGATGAACAACTATTTTCCATCTCAATTCAAACCCCATGGTTTGTTGACATAGAAGAATATCTTGCAATTGGGAAGTTTCCTCAACACTTTATATATCAACAACATTGTAAAATCATTAGAAAAAGTGCAACTTACAACTAGATCAAAGGATATTCAAACAAGGACTAGACCAAGTCCTCAGAAGATGTATTAGGGAAGATGAGATACATGAAAACCTGCATGCATGTCATGATCAACCTTGTGGAGGTCATTTTGCAACAAAAAGAACAACTTATAATATCTTACAGGTAGGATACTATTGGCCAACCTTACATAAAGATGCATCTCATTATGTCTCAAGGTGTGACAATTTACAAATAATGGGCAAGCCAACTAGAAGATAAGAAATTTCTTTGCACCCTCAAGTTACTTTTGAACCTTTTCAGAAGTGGGGTCTAGATTTCATTGGACCAATAGATCCCCCATCTAATCAAAATAATCACATTTTGGTGTATACATGGTATCTCACAAAATAGGTAGAAGTAAAGGCACTAAGAAATGCAAATGAAGTTGCAGTAGAAAAACTCCTTAATGGATACATCTTTAGAAGATTTGGAATACCAAGGGAGGTAGTGACAATCAAAGGAACTAATTTTTCATCCAATATGATAGAAAACCTTATGAAGTTGCAGAAGATAAGAAAAAATAGATAGTCAACTGATTACCTTCCTCAAGCAAATGGTCAGGTGGATGTCACTAATAGGACATTAAGGAAAATATTGACCAAAACTATCCAATTCCATAGTAGGAACTAGGATGATAGGTTAAATGAAGCCACTTGGGCTTATAATACTACTTGGAAAACCACCATTGTTTTTGCACCCTATGAATTAGTTTATGGGAATAAGGTAATGTTACCCATAGAATTTGAGTTGAATACATTGAGGAAAACATTAGACCTCAACCTAGACTTATCAATAGCATAGAAAGAAATGATCATGCAACTGAATCAACTAGATGAAATCATACAAGAAGCACTTCAACACATAGAGTTAATATAGCAACAAAGAAGAACTTGGCATGAAATATTTATAAATTCAAAATATTTTGAGAAAGGATACTGGGAACTATTATACGATTCAAGATTCAAATATTTCAAGGGAAAATTTAGAACCAGATGGCTTGGGACCTATGAAATTGACACTTGTTATGCAACCGATCAGTTAAAATCAAGACAATATATGAAGACAAAACACCCCTCATGGTTAATGAACACAGACTTAAGCTATATAAAAATCCTCTATCAAGAGAAGATTTCACCCGATGGGTTCAAGAAAAATATCTAATCCTAGTAGAAGGAAGCAACTCCCTTATTCTCATATAATTTATTTTAGTCCAAAAAGGAAAAAAAAATCCCTAAGTAAAAAATCCATTGGAGCACTTAGGACAATTTATAGCTTGAAAATATCTTTTAGAGATAGGATATAGCCTATAGAAATAAAATAATATTGATATTGAAAACTCCAATTAGCGCTATCAAACAAGGCTGTTGGTGAAAACCATGAATGGCACCAATAACCTTGTAGAAAAAAGAAAAAGGAAAAAAACAATAATATTTGTATGTCTTGCGGGTATAAAATATCAATGAGAAGCATCTCAACACTAAAAGGAATCACATATTGAGAAGCAACAATAAAGACAAATCAACAATATACTCATGGAAAAAATACAGAACAAGTCATAACAACTTCAATTAATTTATCTCAAGTATATGTCCACCATTATAGCATTCATATATTGACTCCAACAAGGTCACATGGAAAGAGAACCATCAGAGGACAACACAGCCCAAAAAATATACATGATCAATGAATTCATAAAGCAATTTCCTAAACCAAAACCTGCAAACAATTAATAATCAACCTGCAAACTAAGAGTTCAAGAGCTACACCAAGTCAACAACTATTTCAACTTCAAGGAAACACATCAAGCATTATCAAAATCAAGAATGCATGTAAGTTTACAAGGTAACTAAACTTACCATTAAATTACTTAATGAATTTCAATACTTCATTGTTAGTTTATTACAAAGATTATCCTAAGTCCATCCATTATTTGATGAGGTCATCGATCTCAAAGTTGTGGGGGATAATTTTTTTGGAAAATATTGAGAATCATTGAGAAGTTGGGAACCTAAAACATTGGATAAGGTGCACTCATCGCATGAAAATGTGTAATAATCACTGAAGAAGGGATTCAAGACAAAGTCTAGGTACAAATATTTGTATGAAGTGGGAGACAAGGAGAGCCGAGTGTATAAAAAGTGACAGGACTAAAGAATGGCTGATAAATCATGACTGACATTGACAACCAATCCACTTAAGGAGAATTTCTTTCAAAAAAATTGTTATCGACAGTCCCATATTGAGATTAGTAGTTTTACATGAGGGATCAAGTTTAGAGATGTGTCCAAAGGGAATACCTACCACACAACAATCATCTGAAGTTTCACACAAACTCCAAGTAACATTTTCTTTCTCTTTTGCTCATGGAATTATTGAATTCAAATTTTTAATGTATAATTTGAAATTCCTATGATAAACCCTATTCTTTCCAAGGGTTTACATTCTTATGGTTTGTTAGCAACTGCTAATGCATTTTAAGGCACCCTTAAACCTTTGGTTGTATAGTCTAGTTGTCTAGAGTGGCCCTGTATCCGTCTCCATGAATATGGAATGGGGTTTCAGAAAGAGGGAACCCTTAAACCATGCTAAGATCCATAAGAACCTAGAGGTCATGGAATCGCATTATAGTTTTCCATGAATTTGAAAGAGGTAAAAGATAAGGAATAAGGGATGATACATAGGAAGGTGTGGAGATTGAAGTGAATGAGGAAAATTTAGGAAGATTCACAGAGCTCCCTATAGGGAAGCCATGAACAAAGGATGAATGGGACCAGGAAAGTAAGGATACACATAGTTTCTTCAAGTTTTATGACACATCATATTGAAGAAGACGAGAATGGGGTAAAAATGGAAATCTTGCCAGAACATTGGGGTGAGGTAGATTATTTTTTCATCAAATATATTACTTGTGAAGGAAGGATGAGCTACCTATATGCCTATCATTTCAGGTTCCTCCATCAATTGAGGAACTTGACCTGGAAAAAACCTAAACAAAACATTAGAATCCCCTATTTTTTGTTGAATTTCCTTGTAGAAATGGGCATGGAGGTCAAGGAACGGAACCAAGAGGAAATATCCCATCATGGTTTTATTAAATTGATTGTGTGTGATTCTCTAAGGACTCAATCCTTGCATATTTCATGGGAAAAATTCATAAAAATGACCCCTCAAGAGGTCCAAGCACAGTAGAGAAACTCAGAAGCTGTAGATTCTAGGAAATCTCCTAGCAGTGGAAAAAGAGAGATAGGGAAAAGGGACCAAATCCAGCTCCATATGAAAAATGAAAAGGTATGAGTCCCAACACTCCTAAGAAACAAAACACACGAATAATAGAGAAAGAAAATAAGGGGATTGCCAATGTACTGATAAATCTCAATACTCCTAGTACTATCCAATTCAAGAAATCTACCCAAGGCTCCATTCCCAACAGATACATATCTCAGAGGAGGATCATAACAATATATCAGACTATTAGAAAGCCTCAATTACAATTTCATTATGAGGAGATACAAGAAGTATCCTTTGAGGAAGCATAGTTCGAGGAGGCACCAAAGCCTCAATCCCAGTTTCAATCTAAGGATAATCAAGAAGTATCCTTTGAGGAAGAACATAATGAAGGGGCACCGATGGAATTCCATGAAGAGGAAGCACCAAAAAAAGAAGAGACGAGCAAGGAATCAACTACTATTAAAGGTTCTAAATAACTCCATGAGAAGGAAAGACAACTCCATAGCATCATGGAATAATTGAATGTGACCACAAATAAATTAAGCAGTTTGGAAAAAATAGAGGCATTAAAGGAAGAAGATCAAAAGATTTAGGACATGGAAATCAAGTTACAACAAGCACAAGAAGAGGTATTACATTGGAAAACCATGGCAAAGTACTAGAGGATCAAAGGAACTAGCCTTGAACTTTCCTTACTAAAAGAAAAAATGCAGATTTTAAAAATGTAATATTCAAATGGAAAACAACTAGAGGAGGAGAATGAGTAACTAAAGAATGACCTAATCAAATGTCAAGAAGACTCAGTTGTAGGCATAAATAAGACCAAGGAATTAGAGGCAATAATTGGAAATATGTTTGAAGTCCCCCGGGATATGATATGTTGTTGACCTCCTTCTAAGGTTTACAACATTTTCTTAAGAGATAAATGGTACCAGTTCCAAATGAGGAGACTTAAATATAAATTACCATATCATATGAAAACCCCAAAATATTTCTCATAGGTATGCCAACAAAGCACTGAAGAGGAGAAGGATTTATCAAGTGATTTTTAAATTCATAATTATGTATTCTCACACCATACATATGGTCCCTTAACTCCTTTGTGGGAGATTTCAGCTAAGAGCATTATTATATTCTATAATACAAGAAGAAAAAATGGATAAATAGATGGTTGTATACCAAAAAGAGGAAAATCAATATCCCCACTAGGTTAGAGAAGAGGCTTCAATAGTGAAAGACGTAATGAGCAGTCATAAGAATTTAGCAAGAGACAAAGAACTCATTTCCATATTGGAAGAGAAACAAGCAGAGGTCATAGCCCACCACAAGGAATTGATGAAGGAAGGGGGAGAAAAGGTTCTTAAGGAGATTCAGATCAGATGGGAGGGTCTTCCTCCATGACTTCGAAATAAAGAAATTCATTCACCTACTCTTTTTCAAAGGGCACTTTTAACATAATAGTTGTTCAAATAAACCTTGGAAAATATGAAATTGAGTTCAATAGGCCTCAAACTATATCCACCACATCTCCTTCCCATCACTGGTATTACAAAGTGGGATGAGAAGTCTAAAAGGAAGCAATGGGAAAAGAAGGAAAAGACTCTAGGATACACTCATCAAGTATACAACATGGAATTCCAGGGAGGAATATATGAACAAATGCAAGAATCTAGATCATAGGAGGTAATAACTAAGAATTATTTTTCCTATTTCCCAAGAATGTGTGATTCTTAAATTTGGCGGGAATTTATGAGAAATAAAATTTAGTGTTTACTGACCCATCTTCATGGAAAAATGAAAATCATTAGGGATACATAAGAACCAATAGTGGATGGATCTTAGTGTTAATATTCCTAAATATCCTTACTTTGATTGTTATGTGAATGAGTTTAGTATTTAGTGCATACAATTCATTTACCTTTCGTAACTTCCTTGTTTCTAATGATTTTGTTGTTCTAATCATATGTGGAAGCACATGTGTGCGAGCAGGAAGTAAGTGCTAAGTCCACCTACCAATAAGTCCAAAGTGCACCAACATGAGAAACTGAAGTAAGGCCTGGTAGCTACCCACTAATCCTCAAGATGCAAATCATTATGAACTCGAGAATAATGGTACTAGTTCACTTTAGTTATGTCTCAATTCGAATTCTCAAATGTTGTGTTAGGATATTTAGACACTTAGGAGTTAGTTAAGATCAACTTGTGTAATATATCCGTTAGGAAAAGTATGTTTCTTTAGTATGCATTAGTATGCATTTGTAAATATTTAATCCAACGGTCACGATATGTTCGTGATCCAACAGCTCAACTTCTCTTAGATCATACCTAACCTTGATCCACTGATTAACACCCAATTGGTCCATGATCTCTATTTAAAGAGCATGGAGGGTCATTGTCTAGTTGATCAATTATGATAAGCTCATTTGTAACTTTCTTTCTTTGCATAATAAATTGCTCCGTAGAAGCTATTTGTCCGGGGCTATGGAGTGTTTCCCTCTCAAAGGTTTAAACCACGTCAAACATCGGTGTATTGATCTGTGGTATGTTTGTGTGAAGTGGTTGGTCTAGGTGTTTGGTATTTTGGGAGTACCCTGTGTACCCGAACATGGTATCAGAGCTTTTATGAAGAGCCGCTTCCGGTTATGATCTAGATCTTGAACTGTTGTTGCCAAAACTTGAAAGGGTTTCCAGTTCTAGTATTTGTGTGCATTTATGGGCTGTGGGAAGTGTTCCATTGCGTCCGGAGCGTCGTTTCCATAGGGAAATAGTTTTTGTTTGATCGAAAACGGTTTTTAGTTGCTTCAGAAACGTGTATTTCATCAGATTTGAATGTATAATGTTACAGTGATTTTTTTTTTTTTAAATCTCATATTTTATCAGTTTTTATTATCATATTATTTTAGTTTCAGATTGTTGCTTTCCCTGTCTATGTATGCTCTTTTCCATGCACCTTGTGCGATCTCGGCGAATCAGAAACAGAAAGGGAAAGGGTTTTTCTCGGCTGTGTATGCTCTTTGCCGTGCACCTTGTGCGATCTCGCTAAATCAGAAACAGAGAAAAAACGTAGACTTTCCGGGAAAGCTAATGAGATCTAACCCCACAAGTGTGGAAAAATTTTTTTTGTTTCGGTTTGTGGTGTGATTTAAATTAAAAATAATAAAAAATAAAAATAAAAGGTGAGTCACTTAAGTTCCTTTTTATTGTTGCACTATTTAAAGTAACATCATTGTAAAAGTGAAATCACTTATTTTACAAAAGTGATTCACTTAAAGCAACTTTCATGTAAAGTGATTGTCAAAGGTTCATATTGGAAAGAGGGGGGTCCTTTCTTTTTTTTTAGCTGGTCATTCTCTATCTGCCACGTCACTATTGGGGACATCTTCAACATTTTCTTTGATCAAGCATAACTTCATCATACAGAGTCAGTTTTCAGTGCCATTTTTTTTTAAACCGCCTATTTTTTTGAGTTCTTCCAATCCAGACTATTGGTTTCTTCTTTTACAACCATTAATTTATAAATATGTCCGCCCCTTGTGCTATTCTACTTACCAGTTCCAACTATTTCTCATGGGAATCTCGTATGGAAGATGTTCTACGAAGTAGAGGACTTTTCAGAATTACCTCAAGGAAAGAAACAAAATCTACTGATGATGATAAGAAAATCAAATGGGCAAATAGATGTGAGGAAGCTCGTGGATTGATTGGGATGTCAATCTCTACTGATTTGCGATTCCACATATCTAGAATTGATAAACCTGATACTACCTGGGACAAGTTGGAATCTGTGTTTGGTAAACACAATGAAATTCGAGGTCACCAACTCAAAAATGAGTTGATTTCTTTAAATCCAAGTGATTTTTCATGCATACAAGATTATTTATCTAAGTACAAAACTCTTAAACTCTTATGTGAAGAATGCAAGATTAAGAGGGAAGACAAACAATGCATTTATCATATTCTTCCAAACTTGGACCTGCATATTCTGTTTTTGTATCTACATTTTACTCCATGAAAGGATTCTTGAATGCAGCTAGCTATCAAGAGCCTAGTCTTGAATCCTTTTGTGATTCCTTGATTAGAGAGCAAGATAAGCTCATCCATCTTGGAATAATTAACAATGCAGATACATCTGGGAAAACCTTATTGTCCAACAGAAAGAAAAGTCCAAGCCTCCCAAGAAACAAAATTTTCGCAATAATAAGTCAAACAAGGGTCCCAAACCCTCTCAGTCAGCTCCTTCTTTAAAAAATGACAAAGGATTCAATCCAAAAGGCAAGAAGACTGAGCGTCATTGCAACTATTGGGAGAAAGCTAATCATGATGAATCTAAGTGTTTCAAAAAGATGGCAGCCTTGGAAGCAACAATGAAGAAGCACCACATCAGCCTAGATTTGCCTTCAGAATCTACCTCTCATGGACATGCACTTTGTGCTTCTAGTTATTCTTATAATGCATCTTCTTCTTCTACTTCAAATGAATGGCTCATTGATTCTGGAGCATCTTATCATATGGCTAAGGATCAAGCCATCTTTTCTACTATGCATGAATGTAACACCAAACAAATATTTGTTGGTGATGATAGATCTCTAAGTGTTGTAGGAGCTGGAACAGCTCCAGTAGATAATGGTCATTTCAGTGATGTACTATGTGTTCCAAGAATTTCCTGCAATTTGTTATTAGTCTATCAAATCACTCATTCTGGTGAAGGTAAAACTATGTGTTGAAATATTGTAACTTCAAAGAATATTATATTTGTATATTATTTATTCCGGAGATGTTCCATACCTCCGATGTGATTATACTATAAATCCGGAGATTTTTATTCCTCCGAGTTAGGTGTGGTAACTAGGGTTATTAGACCCACCATGTGGGGGTCGGCCCAGTCAGTTATAATGGGGTATTTAACCTAATGGTTAAATACGAGCCTACATGTACTTGTGTAAAATACATATCAGAGTAGTGTATAAATAGAGGATGTGTGTTCCTCATTTGATACACTCACTCACTTGAGGATAGCACACTTGTGGAGGAGAGGTCTGCTATTGTGGAGGAGGAGATCATGTCTCAGGGTTTCATCTTTGTATATTGCTGGTCATCTATATTGAGGAAGCTTTGCTGGGTTTTCTACCCCATGAGGGTTTCCCAGGATAAATCTCTGTCTCTTGTGTTTATGCTGTGCTTGTTGTTTCTTCAGTGATCCTATATATGCTATTATTGTGAAATGGAATGTAATGCTGCTATTTTCTGTCTTACCATATTAAATCTTAACATGGTATCAGAGCTAACCTGAAGGAAGGCAAGGTATGGCACTTACGACACTTGCTTTACTTACAATAATTTGAAGGTTAGGGTTTTACATAGCAAAAACCAGTCTTCGTGGAACTTTCACTATAAATCCATTTCTGCGAAGGTTCAAGGTCTGAAAAGTTTACAGGTCGAAGATAACATCCCCAGGTATCTTGTGTCCAAAGGGCACCCTCAGATGCGTTGTACTTTATGAGTTATGATCAGTACAAGTTAGGGTTTCTGCCTCTTCCAGATCTCAGTCAAAATCAGGTAACCTTGGAAAAAAGGTCATAACTTGGGCTAGGAAGCTCCAAATGAAATTTCGTAAAACGTGACAGGTAGTAAACAGACTATACTATCTCAAGAAACTTTTTTAGAGGCCGAAGATGAACCAGTGACACGTGGCACACCGTACAAGTTTGCTCTCCTGTTTTATCCCATAAACATGTCACGTTGCGACACTTGGCATAACTCTCTCTCAGAGAGTCCAATTGAGTTCATACCTGTCAAGATGGAAAGATAACAGGGCTATCTATCTTAGAAAAAGTTTTCAGAGGCCGAAGTTTAAACAGTGACACGTGGAACGCCGTACAAGTTCGCTCTACTGTTTTATCCCATAAACAGGTCACGTTGCGACACTTGGCATAACTCTCTCTCAGAAAATCCAATTGAGGTCAGACCTGTCAGGATGGAAAGATGATAGGTCAGGCTACTGCAGAAAAAGGGTTTCAGACCCTGTGGAGCAAAAATTTCAGAGTTATAGCAGAAACAATCAGGTGCATATTTCTGTCAAAACAAAATTATTTTTCGAGCACCTTTATTCATGGCTTCCGGAATTTAGGGTTTCGGAGAAAGTTAGAATTTTTCGAATCGGAGTCCACGGCTGAATGCTACTCAGGAAAATCGAAATTTAGAGACCAAGATCGAATTTTTTGGTTGGGTGGAAGACCGGGCTTGATCAAACCCCAGTTCGAGATTTTGATCGGAAAGATGGAAAATTAGGGCTTCAGCAAAAGTTGGAATTTTTGAAGTCTGTAACCATGGCTGGAAACTCCTAAGAAAAATAAGAGTTTAGAGCATTGGATCAAACCTTTTGTTTGGGTAGAAGGGTGGGATTCATCAAACCCTAGTTCGGGATCATGTCCAGAAGATCCAGAAGTTTCAAAGGCAATTTTGAGGGGTCAAATTTTGGAAATTCCAAAATTGAAGTATGCTAGTTTGATCAGCTCAGCAAGACATATTCTTTCATCCATTCAGAAGTGTGAAAGTCAAAGATTGAATTTTTAGGGTTTCTCTAGAAAACCCTAATCAAGCTCCAGATCAAATTTCAAGGGGAGTTGAGGCTAAGGCCTTACATAAGAAGACTACAAGAAGTCTCGACAGGTATGACTTAAGGAGGTTCAGGTATGTCTTGAAATCTGATTCTTGATTAAGTTCATAATGTGTTTTGTCTTCATGTTATTTATTAGTACAATATTGATTAATGTTAGAATTGTCTTATCACCCTAGTAACAGTATGAATGCATGTGAATGATCGAAGACATTCATTGATTAGGGCTATATGATTGTACTAATGCATTATGGTGTTGTGTGAGGTTGATGTTGTCTGCTAACAAGATACAGGTACATCACAAAAGACAAATCAAGTTCCATGACCATGACCACATGAATACAAAGACTCATCCATAATCTTTGTTCTACTTACGAGGTATGTATGAACTTGTTATATTATGCTTAACCTATGAGACATGCAGGTTCTAGCTCAGGATCTCTAAATCAATGAAGAGATTGTTTAGGTATGTTGTACATAACTAAGCAGGTATACTAATCCAGGTATGTTTTCCTATGTCATGTTAGAATCTTACCTTGTGATTAGGATCCCTTATATAAGTATACTTGGTATGATTGGTTATGCTTATTCATAAAGTTAGTAATCAAGGGTTTATGCATATCATGTCTCTTATCTTGGTTGATTATTTAACTAACTAGATCAAACAAGAATATGCATAAGTAAAGGAAGACTTCCCTGAAACCTTGAATATTATCTATAATCATGATTATACATTTTCAAGATTATTTAGAACTATAATGTTTTGATAACATTGATATTATACTAATGAATGTATGTTTGTGTATGAGATCATGATGATGACACTAGTGCACATTTGAGCATGCACAGTGGTACAGAATGAATAGAAGTTCAAAAGACATACAGAAGATCAAGCGGGAGGCAACCACACAAACATAAAAGATAAGTATTTGAGTTGTTATTTGAAATAGTAAATGATATTGCCTGTAATAGATTGTATGCATATTTGTATTCCTATAATATATCATGCTGAGTGTAAATATTCATAGAACATTGAACAGTATACTACTAATATGCATATGATTGGTAAGTTGGACAAACATTCCATTGTTGCTTGTCTAGAATGAAACCTCTTTGCTGACATGCTGAGAGTTGTGCACACTCTCGATAGTATGTTCTGGTAGAGATGGAAGGCATCTAGATAGCCACTGTATGCATACAGGATATGGGAAAGTGTTGGGCCAAAGTATTGGTCAAAATAGTTGCATCACTATGTAAATGATATCTGTATGCATAATAGGTTATCATGTCAATATGATTTGATGATTATGAAGTATTACTAATCATGTACTTAATTTTGATTTGTAGGAAAGGTCATGAAGAATGATGGACACCGTACAAGTGGTGGATGTTCAAACAAGAAGATTTACAAATCAAACAAAATATAGAAGGCTCATGGCTAGAAGATTCTCTTAGAAAGGGGAAGAGAATCATGACAATATGTTTGCTCCAAGTATGGTGTAATTAAAGAAGAAGTGTGAATCAGGTTCTGTATAGGTACCTAGGATCGATAATAAATTGATAAGCTTAATGATCACCATGGGTGATGTGGATCTCAACCTTTGCTACAAGGTTGAATATGATTTCTATTCACATATGACATGGATGCAAGAAGGAACTCACCACAGATTTCGAATGATATTGAGGTTCATATCAGTAGACCCATCTAACGAGAGATGGCACAGATAGATATGCAGAAGATCATTCAATGCAGAAATGAAAATGAAATATCTCAAATTGATGCTTTACCTCCTAGGTCTGGAAGTATGGCAAGGCTCAGAAGAAATATTTCTCAACCAGGAAAAG
Organism: Larix kaempferi; assembly: GCA_027924585.1. Taxonomy (NCBI): domain Eukaryota; kingdom Viridiplantae; phylum Streptophyta; class Pinopsida; order Pinales; family Pinaceae; genus Larix; species Larix kaempferi. The sequence goes on from BSBM01000134.1 coordinate 1,674,018, forward strand.
TATGATGAGAAATATGACTTGAGGTGTTGGAATGGCCACTCTTATGGATTCCAACTTGAAGCTGTTAGGGGATAACTCATCAGAGTTAGTGGATATAACTCTGTACAGTCAAATTATTGGGTCATTGATATATCTAACATATACTAGATTAGATATATGCTTTGTTGTGAACACCTTGAGTCAGTATCTAGTGGAAACTAGATGTGTTCACCTGATAGTTGCAAAGCATGTGATGAGGCACATAAAGGACACGATAGAATTTGATCTACGCTATCTTGAAGATCATGACTTCAGATGGTTATTCAGATTCCGATTGGGCAGGAAGTGTATCAGACAGGAAGAACACATCGAGAGGATGTTATTGTCTGGGATTAGCCATGATCTCGTGGTTTAACTGGAAGCAGTCTAGTGTGGCTCTCAGCACAAGCAGAATATATGGTTGCTTGCTCTGCTAGTTGTGAAGAAGTTTGGCTTCAGGATTGCTTGACTTAGAGATAGAACCAACTGTGATCCTATGTGACAAATAGAGTTGTATCAAGATGACATAGAATCCAGTGTTCCATGATAAGTCAAAGATCATAGGGATCTAACAAGATATGACACAAAAAGGAACTATAAAGTTTGAATTTGTAACAGGTTACCGATGTACTAACCAAACCTCTACCTCAAGTGAAGAAGTTACCAACATACTAACCAAGCCTCTGTCTAGAGTGAAATTTGAATACTTTCAAGACAAGCTTGGTGTAGCTCAAAAGGACCCTCCTTGAAAGGGGGAGTAGTATAGTCACTGATGATGAAGATTGTCTCATCGAACAACAAGGTCAATGATGAGGTAACCTGTTCTCTACACCGAGATACTTAGAAATATTTAGATTTAGGACTCGTATACTTAGAATACTTAGTTTTACTTATACATGCTTTTGATGTTATATGTATTAGTAAGAATACATGCTTTTGATTATAGATGTATTGGTGAGAATACATGCTTTTGATGATAAGATGTATTGGTAAGAATACATACTTTTGATGATACATGTATTGATTAATGTACTTGTATGGTTGAGGATACTTGTACTTGTATTGATGAGAATACATGTGAGGATTGTATCATCCTTGAACACTTGTTCTAAAGTGAGCCGTAGACAGGTGTCTCCGAGAAAGAAGAGGGATTGTATCATCCCTGGACTTCAGTTCCTGAATTGATCCGTAGACGTATGGTCTCCGAAAATGAAGTCCTTAGTGGACAGATAGGGATTGTATCATCCCTGGACCTTGGTCCCTGAATTGAGCCGTAGACGTGAGGTCTCCGAGAATGAAGTCCTTAGTGGACAGTTGAGGGGATTGGATCATCCCTGGACTTTCAGTCCTAAAGAGAGCCGTAGACGTGAGGTCTCCAAGAATGAAGTCCTTAGTGGACAGTTGAGGGGATTGGATCATCCCTGGACTTTCAGTCCTAAAGAGAGCCGTAGACGTAAGGACTCCGAGAATGAAGACCTTAGCGGATAGTTGAGGGGATTGGATCATCCCTGGACTTTCAGTCCTAAAGAGAGCCGTAGACGTAAGGTCTCCGAGAATGAAGTCCTTAGCGGATAGTTGAGGGGATTGGATCATCCCTGGACTTTCAGTCCTAAAGAGAGCCGTAGACGTGAGGTCTCCGAGAATGAAGTCCTTAGTGGACAGTTGAGGGGATTGGATCATCCCTAGACTTTCAGTCCTAAAGAGAGCCGTAGACGTGAGGTCTCCGAGAATGAAGTCCTTAGTGGACAGTTGAGGGGATTGGATCATCCCTGGACTTTCAGTCCTAAAGAGAGCCGTAGACGTGAGGTCTCCAAGAATGAAGTCCTTAGTGGACAGTTGAGGGGATTGGATCATCCCTGGACTTTCAGTCCTAAAGAGAGCCGTAGACGTGAGGTCTCCAAGAATGAAGTCCTTAGTGGACAGTTGAGGGGATTGGATCATCCCTGGACTTTCAGTCCTAAAGAGAGCCGTAGACGTGAGGTCTCTGAGAATGAAGTCCTTAGTGGACAGTTGAGGGGATTGGATCATCCCTGGACTTTCAGTCCTAAAGAGAGCCGTAGACGTATGGTCTCCGAGAAGTGGGGATTGTATCATCCCCGGACTTCGGTCCCTGAATTGATCCGTAGACGTGTGGTCTCCGAGAAGTGGGGATTGTATCATCCCTGGACTTTGGTCCCTGAATTGATCCGTAGACGAATGGTCTCCGAGAAAGTGATTTTTTTTTTTTGTGGTTACTTGTATCGGTAGGATACTTGTATTAATGATGTGGTTACTTGTATCGGTAGGATACTTGTATTGATGATGTGGTTACTTGTATCGGTAGGATACTAGTATTGATGACGTGGTTACTTGTATCGGTATGGATACTTGTATTGATGATGTGGTTACTTGTATCGGTAGGATACATGTATTGATGACATGATTACTTGTATCAGTATGGATACTTGTATTGATGATATGTATACTTGTATTGGCATGAATACTTGTACTAATGATGTGGATACTTGTATTGTTATGGATACCTGTGTTGATGACGATGCTGACGATCGTGTGATGATGATACTGATGATCGTGTGATGACGATGCTGATGATCGTGTGATGACGATGCTGATGATCGTGAGATGACGATGCTGATGATCGTGTGATGACGATGCTGATGATCGTGAGATGACGATGCTGATGATCGTGTGATGACGATGCTGATGATCGTGTGATGACGATGCTAATGATCGTGAGATGATGATACTGATGATCATGAGGATCCAGATGTTGATGTTGTTATAGTTGTTCGAGTGCTGCAGAAGATAAAGACTCAGTACTAAAGATGTTGATGTTCCAGTATTGAAGATGTTCCAGTAACTGCTTGAGTTACTGATGATGTTGAGAAAGCTTCCAATGATTTATAGATGTATCATGTATGATGTTGATGACTCCTTGCTCGTGCAGATACTGTTATAATATCCTTCTCGTTAAGGGGGAGTGTTGAAATATTGTAACTTCAAAGAATATTATATTTGTATATTATTTATTCCGAAGATGTTCCATACCTCCGATGTGATTATACTATAAATCCGGAGATGTTTATTCCTCCGAGTTGGGTGTCGTAACTAGGGTTATTAGACCCACCATGTGGGGGTCGGCCCAGTCAGTTATAATGGGGTATTTAACCTAATGGTTAAATACGAGCCTACATGTACTTGTGTAAAATACATATCAGAGTAGTGTATAAATAGAGGAGGTGTGTTCCTCATTTGATACACTCACTCACTTGAGGATAGCACACTTGTGGAGGAGAGGTCTGCTATTGTGGAGGAGGAGATCATGTCTCAGGGTTTCATCTTTGTATATTGCTGGTCATCTATATTGAGGAAGCTTTGCTGGGTTTTCTACCCCATGAGGGTTTCCCAGGATAAATCTCTGTCTCTTGTGTTTATGCTGTGCTTGTTGTTTCTTCAGTGATCCTATATATGCTATTATTGTGAAATGGAATGTAATGCTGCTATTTTCTGTCTTAGCATATTAAATCTTAACACTATGAAGTTTACACCTCACCAAGTTGTAATCAAGGATTTTAAAGATCCTCAACAGGTCCTAGCTACCGGAATTGTTGATGATATTACCAGGTTGTACAAATTTAACAAATTTGAGTCATCACCTTTTCCTTCAGTTTTTGTTGCTCATAGTGATAACTTGAGCAAACTTTGGCATGAGTGATTTGGTCACTTAAATTATCGCTCATTGCAACAACTATGTAAATACAATATGGTGACAGTTCTTCCGATGGTATCTTGCAGGGATGGTGTCTGTTCCGGTTGTGTACTCGAAAAACATCACCGGGACAGTTTTGACAAACGTGCCTCTTGGCATGCCTCGGTTCCCTTGGAGCTTGTGCATAGTGACTTGTGTGGTCCTCTTCCATCTCCTTCCTTTTCTGGTTTCAAATATTTCTTAACTTTCATTGATGATTACATCAGACGCACTTGGGTTTATTTCCCAAAACTTAAGAGCGAATTATTTAACATGTTCTTGGCCTATAAGGCCCTTGTTGAAAAACAATATGGTCATCAAATTATTAAGTTAAGATCTGACAATGGAGGAGAATATGTTAAAAAAAAGTTCACTACTTTCTACACTGAACAAGGAATCCAACAACAACACACTGTTCCATATACACCACAACAAAATGGTGTAGGTGAATGGAAGAACCGCACTTTAAAAGAAATGGCTAATTGTATGATCCAATCTAAGGCACTAAGTCTTCAATTTTGGGTTGAAGCCATAAATTGTGCAAATTACATAGTTAATCGCACCCCAACTAAAGATTTACAAGGTATCACACCGGAAGAAACATGGAGTAAAATTAAACCAAATGTAAGTCACTTTTGTGTGTTTGGTAGTGAAGCATGGGATCACATTCATGATGAAAAACAAAAAGCATTGCACCTTAAAAGTGAAAAGTGCATATTTGTTGGATATTCTGAAGATGTAAAAGGTTATAGACTTCTTCAACCACATTCTCATGATGTAATCATTCGAAGAGATGTTAAATTTGATGAAAATATTTTGGCCTGCAAGCCTAACTCAGTGATTGTGCCATCTTTGGCCTGTGAGCCTGATTCGGCAATTGTGCCTTCTTCTTCTTCCAACTTACTTGACAGGTTTCCAGCTCCAGTTTCTGATGATGACAGTGAGTATGAAAATCCACCTCCGCCTATTCATATTCCTCTAGTTGCACCAGCACAAGTGCTTCCTCGATGTGTCCGTTCAACATGTGAAGCAGCTAGTGATCTTGCCGGTGATCCTAGAGATCAACATCGAACACGTTCTCAGTTTTAGCGAGCCTCTTCTCTTTTGGCTCAAGTTTCTGAGAATCATGATGCAGAAACCTTTGCAGAAGCTTCAGGAAATCCATATTGGGATGCAGCTATGAATGAAGAATATCGTTCCTTAATGGCTAACGATACTTGGGATCTTGTACCTCTTCCAAAAGGAAGAAAACTTGTCAGATGTAAATGGGTCTATAGAACTAAGTATGCATCAGATGGAAGTGTTGAAATACTTAAGGCAAGGTTAGTTTCCAAAGATTTTTCCCAACTTGAAGGGATTGACTACAATGAAACCTTTGCTCCTGTCGCAAAAATGAACTCCATCCGCCTTGTTATTTTCCTTGCAGCCTTACATAACTGGGAAGTCCATCAAATGGATGTCAAGTCTTCCTTCTTACATGGTGATTTATAGGAGGAAATTTACATGGAACAACCTCTCGGGTATGTTCAAAATAACTCTATCCTTGTCTGCCACCTTAAGAAATCCTTATATGGCCTTAAACAAGCTCCTAGAGCTTGATATGCCAAAATGGATAACTTTCTCCTTGACACTGGTTTTTATAGATGCCATTCTGACTCCAATGTCTATACCAAGAAAGTAGGAAACCATCTCATCATACTTGTTCTATATGTTGATGACCTTATTCTTACTGGTAGTGACCCTAAGCTTATAACCCATGTGAAATCCAGTCTTAAGAAAAATTTTGAAATGTCAGACTTAGGACATTTGCATTATTTTCTTGGTTTCCAAGTCCTGCAAACCAAAGAAGGAATCTCTCTTTCTCAGTCTAAGTATGCTTGTGACCTTCTTCATCACTTTCACATGGAAGATTGTACACCATCCCCTTCTCCCTTCCAGTATGGAGTCAAACTTTCTGCCACTTGTACTTTCCCTGAAGTAGATGCCACCTTGTATCGTCAGCTTGTTGGTAGTCTCTTATACTTGACTCATTCCCGTCCTGACCTTTCCTTTGTCATTGGTCATGTTGCCCGTTATATGCAAACACCTCATGAAAGTCACTGGAAAGCAGCTAAAAGAATACTTCGATATATTCGAGGTACAATTCAGTTTGGGATTCATTACAGTACAAGGGGGAAACCTTTGTTGGTTGGTTTCACTAATTCAGATTGGGCCGACGATCTTGATGATCAAAAGTCTACAAGAGGTTATGTTTTCAGTCTGGGATTTGGACCTGTCACTTGGGCTTGTAAGAAACAACAAGCTCTTACTCTTTCTTTAGCAGAGGCATAATATCGAGCCGCAGTTAATGCCAGTCATGAAGCTTTATGGCTTCGACAGATCCTTTCAGAGTTTGGATTCGAGCAGCAGCAGCCTACTCCACTTTGGTGCAGCAATCAAATTGCCATCAAGCTTGCCAAAAATCCAGTCCTACATCAACGCAGCAAACACATTGAGCTAGATATGCACTTCATCAGAAATCTTGTTCATGATCGTGTTCTTGAAGTGCTCTTTTGTCCTACAGATAATCAAGTTGTAGACATCTTCAACAAGTCTCTTACAGAAGCGAAGTTTTCTAAAATTCGATCTATGTTAGGAGTTCAGGAATTTGTCATTAAGGGGGGATAGGCTCTAATGCCTCCTTCCTTCTCCTAATAGTGTCACTTTTTTAAATCCCTCAATCCTATCCCAAGTTGTTCTTAAGGGGGGATGTCAGGATATTTAGACACTTAGGAGTTAGTTAAGATCAACTTGTGTAATATATCCATTAAGAAAAGTGTGTTTCTTTAGTATGCATTAGTATGCATTTGTAAATATTTAATCCAACGGTCACGATATGTTCGTGATCCGACAACTCAACTTCTCTTAGATCATACCTAACCTTGATCCGTGGCTTAAAACCCGATTGGTCCATGATCTCTATTTAAATAGCATGGAGGGTCATTGTCTAGTTGATCGATTATGAGAAGCTCATTTGTAACTTTCTTTATTTGCATAATAAATTGCTCCGTAGAAGCTATTTGGCCAGGGCAGTGGAGTGTTTCCATCTCGAGGGTTTAAACCACGTCAAAACATCAGTGTATCAACCTGTGATCTATTTGTGTGAAGTGGTTTCTCTAGGTGTTCAATCTTTTGGGAGTACCTTGTGTACCCAAACATGTTGTATATCTTATTTTTGTATAAATGAAGGCATTGGGTAGTAAGAAAAAGTAAGTTCCAAATGTATTGGAGAAAACTCACTATGGCTTGGGAATACCACACAGACAGATGACTACCAGAAATCAACTCAATTCTCAAAACAATGCTATTATAAATGACAATGTTAAGATAATGGAGAAATGTAACCAACCTCGATCCAAACGTTTGATGAAGATCCCCGTTGGAGCATTCAATCCATGCACTTGAAATCTGCAAATTAGTCTTGACAACCAATATCCAACAAGTACATATGATATATAAATGGTATTAACATTATCAATAACAATGGTCCATAATATCACAAGCAAATGTAACCCAATGTATAATAAACAACATTCACAACATGATGGACGAGAATATGAGTATTTCTATTAATTAACAAGAAGAAGTACAAAGTGATACGACCTCTTGCCGACAACCAATCTGAACCAAGATCTGGATCAATCCACTTGTGCCTCCACCACTTCAATCCTCCATGAATGTCAAACTCAAACTAGATAGGAGTTTGGAAGGTGAACATAAAGGGTTCACAACTACAAGAATCAATGAGTGTAGACTCAAGATAGGGCAAAAATCCACTAGAGTTCTCTTTCCATTCTCTTCTTCCTCCCATCCATAAGCCATATGTGCTCAATATATAGTCCTCTCAAAGGTAGGTTAAAGGACACATCGAGGCGTTACTTGGGCAGATGGAGAGCCAAAGGTCACCCAATGACCACTTTCTGGGAGTAAAAAGTAATAAATTAGTGATTTTTACCATTTTACTTGATACCCGAGGGCTATAGTGATGCAACTCGCAGGTACACATGCTATAATGATGCAACATGCGGGTAGGAATAAAAATAGGGAAAAATAGTATCTCTGAAGGATATAAGTGGCTCTGAGTCAGTGAAATGGATCCTATAAGCCAAAGAATGCTGATGCTCACAGGATGGAAGATTACGATGTAATAGATGCCCCCTAATGTGTGAGGTCAGAGATTGATGCTACGATGGCCGAAATACATTATAAAAATCAGAAGTGGAGTGATGGAGACACAAGTGGAAAGAGTAGCTCACTCGTCATAATACAATAGTATCTGTGAATACATGTTGGTAATACAACAATCTGATACAATGGCCATGAATAGGCAATACATAGTGAATACATGTCATAAGTGATCATAGCCATGATCCCTCTACAATAAGATACGGTCTCCTACTGAAAAGGAAACAACTGGTGCAAACTGGAGGTACAAACTGTTGATATCTGAGAGATGATATCTCAGATGTAAAGTCAAAGTCATAAGTAGCATACTGAATGCCACTATTGCCTGGGGTCTTCGACACAAGTCTTCAACGATGCAAGTCCCATCAAGTGAATAAAGGAGTTGGGGTCAAACCTGATGAGACATCGTCTGATTACTGGTCAATGATGTATACCGTTAACAGATGCGAGATAACCCACCAATAATGAAAATGGGCATCAAGGCACAAAGCAAAATCATCGGAGTGTGAATAAATGGGTTGAAGTCGAACACTAGGACGAATCCATCAATCAGGGGACATTGATGTATTCCCAAAACTGTCGATGGCGAGAGAACCTGCCACTAATGACTGCAAGCCTCAAGGTACTCAACCGAACTCTAAGCCTCAAGTCCCGGAATAAATGGGTTGAAGTCGATGGAACGAGACTTGCTGGAAGGAGGGTATTAAGGAATCCGCCATCGACCAACATGAGGTACCAGCAATGCTGAAAGATTTGGAAGATCTCAGGTGAAACGGATTGACTCAATAAGAATGGCCGACATGCATTAGTCAAGAGATCTGAGGAGTGGTCGACACTAGTTTCAGGACTTCCTTTGAACAAGAGCATGAGCAGATGGATAGACTCAGGTAGCATAGACTTGACATAAACTGTGCAATGCAGGAGGCATTACAGAGGGATCCATAATGACTGGAAGCTTAACCAATCGGTGGAGTAAACTGAGAAACAAGTACAGCTCCTAAGGCCCAACTATAGTCCCGACTCATAATATACGGAGTGGAATGAATGCTATGTTCAAAGGCGACACAACAACTGCCAACAAGAAATAGTGACCATAATCCCGTCCGACTTTTTGGAATATTTGATTTTTTTGGTCTTTTTCATATTTGGGAAAAGCTTGAAAAAGAATAAAATTTCTTATAGTACAATAGGTGAGGGAACGAGTGTCAAATAGCTAGTAGAATAGTCCCAAGCAGTGGAACATACCTATGCTCAATGCAAGGAAGTGCGTGCAGGATGTGGACACTCGGGGGTATGTTCCCTCAGGGTCAAAAGGTCATCAAATTGTGAAGGGAAAATATAAGCTCTGCAGGGCTCGACAAGGAAAAGTGCTCAGGCACTAGGCTAACAATTGAGTAAGCGGGAGCTGGCACAAGGCTCAAGCAGCAAGCAAGATGATGCAATGCAATCACAACATGATATAACTGAGGGGAGTCCTTAAGGGAGATGGCCAGCATAAGACAAAGTAGAGTATGAGTCTTTATCGCAATTTCATGGCGTAACTACAAAGGAATCCCAATCCTAAGGACAAACAACGGCATGGGCACCAGAATGCATAAAGGGGTTCTAACTAGGGTACCCATGTTCGGAAAATCCCTACCACCACATAACGACACTTCTATAGCAGTGTGAAGGTTTCATGTCAGTTACGAAGTGGGGTCACACCTAGGGTTTATGAAAATGGTCAATAGGTCAAATGCATAGTGCATGCAAAAACGACATCTAACCTATATGCCGGTGTGAAACGTACCTGCCGTAGGTGTGAAATGGTTCAGAACAACTTTCGTCGAGGAAATCTGATTAAAAAAAACACTACTCCATGACACGATATTAGTTTATAATGGCTCGAAATGGTAAAAACTATAGAGAAGTGGGTCCAGAAAATTATAAATAGTAATAAAATTTTCCAAATTACAATTCATTTGCACTATTCACCAATTTGGAGTTTGTGGTTAGTTTTTACCTGAAAGTTCAGTTGCCGATCCTGGGAGCTACAAGCAACCATTCAGCGAACCGTCCAGAGCAGGTTGGTGGTTACTTCCATACCTTTCATTTCAATGCTTTTATTTTAGTTTTTATCGATAGGTTTTTTAGTTTGGCCAAGCCCTAGATGGCTTCGGCGCTACCCGCGGGCTATAACTATGCGGGTCGCGAGTAGGGCACCAAACGCGCAGCCAAAAAATGTACTTCCCACGGGTACCCGCACCTGTATACAAATTAGCCCACGGGTATGGTTTTGAAGAAATTTTTAATCATGAAACTGACCAAAACTTGTTTGTTTTCCACTCCAAAATGGTTCTAGAGTGGAGGGAGAGAGAGCATGACCAGGTTGATGAGGTCGTGCACAATGATTTTCAAGCATAGTAGGCATTGCAAGCATGTGGGTTGTACAAGATCTGGAGTATAGGGGGTTTAAGGGCCCAAAACCTATTACTCTATCACCTGATAGACTACTGGGATGTGGATGCACAAAACTTCATCCTCAATGGGCAAACCATGACACTGGAAGTGGAGGATACCTACTTCATTACTGGTTTGTCCCGTAGAGGGGAGGTGGCCAGTCTTCGATCTCGGACCGTGGGTGGTGGGATCATTGTTTAGGACTACATAGCGCAGTATTGTCCCGCAAACACACGAGCGGTGGGAAGCCAAGTTCCCATCAACGCCATAGTAGATCTGAGCACAAAGATCATTGTGGCTACCCTGGTGTGGATCACTGGATCCAAAGCACTGCACCAGGCATCCAGGTCGGTGATGTTCTATGCATCACAATGCATGCAACCTACGATATTCGACTGCTGTACTACACTACTGGTGTCTATGAAGACACAATTGACAGAATGCAAAGAGGGGAAGGCCAAAAACTTCGAGTATGGTAGTATCTTATGCAACTTCTTCTTTGAGAGGGTTCCAGGGCTTAGTCCGAGGGTGGATGTCCCTCCTCACAGCCTCCGTGATCCAGCCCTGACCCAGTGGGCTGAGATCTTGACACGACAGGGTGGTGGCCGTCTGGCGTCACCATATACTGAGGAGTTCTTCCGCTGGTGGAACCGGCAGGTGATCACTATAGAGGACTATCCCTATGCGAGGATAGACTTCAGACAAGATCGTGACATGCAACTGCCACCAGGCACATCGTTTGGAGACATCGGTGAGTACTCTTTTTGGTTTTGTGTTTATTAAATTTTTATGGATTTTTTTATTATAGTTGAAATGCAAAAAATATTTTTGGTGGTAGTATCAAGTGCTAAAGTTTGATTGTTTGCTCGCAGACAAAGACCCAGTGAGACCCGAGGGCTTCCTGAGACATGGTCGTCGGGGTAGAGGTGATGAGGTAGGAGATGCTGCATTAGGGCGCACACTTCAGACATTGCGACGCAACATATCACGGATGGTTGCCCGAGTACCACAGATAGAGGTTGCCTGACTACCTGAGGCCATGCATCGCCAAGTAGTGGGTGTTCTTGGTGAGTGGGTGCGGCTACTGCAGCGGGTAGCCAATGCAGTACTGTAACGTCCCCTTCTCCATAGAACAACAGGGAAGGAAACATTAACAACATACCGGGCTTTTGTAAACTTAGCCCCAATAATTTTTGCACATAAATTCCTAACATTTTAAAAACTTCTATATGCAGATTCAATTCAATGTAAACACAGCGGAATTAAACAATACATACGCACACAGTTTCATCATGCATTCAACATATAAACAACAGTCATTATTTAAAATGCTTGCAGGGCATAGAATTAACATCAAGAATACTTATCTCGAATTATAATGGCCCAAACAACTGGCTATGTGAGAGCAACGTTCCACCCAACCATAGACCTCTGTCCAGCCTGTATTCTTTCAGCTGAGAGATCACCCCCGAGCTGGGCTGTGTATCCACTAAGGAGGAACTAGATGGCTCACTCACAGTCAGGGTTTCAATCAAACAGCCATGCTAAGCCAACACACAGTTGGGTTTCTCAAGCATGCAATAGGAGATGGAGGAGGATGCTAGTCCACTGAGCTCAAACCCGGAGCCACATACCCTTCCAAACTAGACTCAGCAATCCCATCCTCTATTCATATATCCACAATCGGATTTCTCACAAATCTGTCACAAACAACCCAAATCCGTCACTGATTTTCTGGGCCATTAAAACTGGGTTTTCCCATGGCTTTTGGGGTAGCTATTGCTCCCAAATTCGCCCCAAGGTTCCTACCAATGGATCCCCCAATGGATTTCACTGTCCAATACCAAATCGGGACGTTTTTGGCTTCCCAAAACGTGGGTTCTCTCACAGTCGCGATTTTCGGTTTTCTCACTGTGGGGAGCTCGTTTTTGGGTGGAGAAAGATGTCCCCTACTTCCACCATGGAATGGGGATAAGGATGGAGCAACCCCCAAGATGTAGAGTGACTTGTGGGACAAGTCAAAAGAGCCCATACCTTCCCATACGAATTTCAGGGCTGCCCATACTCCATCAAAGTCATTGACTTAATTCATCAACCACTCTCTTACAACAGGAATAAATGTCATGTAGAAAGGTCAAATGGGTTCTCATAAAGACATATGGCAACCTATGGTTCACTCCCATAGCCCCCTCACCACTCCCTAGTGGATACACGTGGCCCCTTCTCATTCGTTGCCTCCATAGCCAGTCTTGGAATTTTATATTGCCTGATGTTTATTTACATCCTATTACAATTTCCATGGCTTAAGAGCACATGGTATCAAAATATCAAATACTTTCCCTTTAAATAAAATTCGGACTTTCACTAGCGAGGCCTTGGCCTTGAGCTCCACGCTAGGAAAACATACCTCACATGTACACATTATTTACATTAAAGGCTAATATATCCTAAGGGTCGAATTGGGGGTATTACAAGTACAGTACTTCTATGAGACACATCCCGTCGAGGCGGCAGCTAGGCCTCCTCTAAGGGAATATATATCCCAGGGTCTCATTTTTTTTGTATCAATATGTATATTTTGAGGGCTACGGGCTCCAGTTTTGTATGACACTACCATTTTTGGACATATTTATATATATATAAAACTTTGGTTCTCGGTTCTACTATATGTGTGTATGTACAAATGTATGAATGTCTTTGTATTTATGTGCTTCATGATGAATGTGAGAAATGCCAATCTAATACATAGTTAGCGTACGCATCAGATATATAATTAAGACTTCTCGGAACGTGAATATATGTAATTGAAACAAAATGTCTCTCCAAGAGTCGTACCTTAAGGAATTTCCGTAGTAATGTAGGGTCTCGTACATGGTACTGTCCATTCAGTTGAGACACAACTAGTTGTGAATCCAGGTGGACTTCTAAAGACTGGATATCATGTGAAATAGCATCCAGAAGTAGCTCAATAATGGCACTATACTCAGCCACATTATTAGATGTAGGACCGAGGCAAGCACCTCCTGAGGACACAACTAGGTGTTCAGGTGAGAAGATAACCCAGGCAGCAGAAGCAAGATGCTGCGTATGTCGGCTAGCACCATCTGCGAAACCTAAGAATGTAGGAGATCCCGTTTACATCTGTCAATCAAACGGAAGCTAATCAGCAGACCCGACAACCAAAAGACAATCTAAACTATGTACATAAAAACTATACAATAGTGTACAAAAGTATCAGCCTGAACCAGAGGTTCAAGCATAATACCGCTTGAGGTAGAGCCCATTTCTAGGCTCCTTCAAGACAGTCCCCTCATAGTCTTCTAATTCATAGGCTCCTTTTTCCAGGACATGCCTCACGATGTATGGACCGTGCCACATGGGGTTGAACTTGCCTGCCCCCAGGGGTTCTTTAGCTTGGTCATATAAGAGGACCAAGTCACCTTCAAGATACTGTTGGGGATGGACAAACCTATCCTATTGAACCTTAACACGATGTTTGTTGGCATCTATGGCCACAGCAGCATCGCGACGCTGCTCGTCAAGTTGCTCAAGGTGGATTAAACGTTGCTCAAGACCCATCGTATCAAGGAGGAGCTCTATGGCCAGTTTAAGTGAAGGGATCTCGCATTCAATTGGTAAAAGTGACTCCACACCATGAACTAATTGAATGGTGAGAACCCAGTGGCAGTCTTAACTGCGGTTCGATATGCCCACAAACCAGGATATAACATGATATGCCAATTGGTATTGCTTTGTTGGATGGTACATTGGAGAATGGTCTTCAAAGATTTATTTACTGCTTCAACCTGACCATTCACTTGAGGATAGTAGGAAGACGAGTGTTCCTGGTGACACCCAAGCTTGAGAGACAAATCCTCCATCATCTTGTTTTGAAAGTGACTGCCATGGTCAGTGACAATCTCTTTCGGGATACCGAACCGAGTGATAATCTAGTTGAACACGAAATGGGCTGCAGTAGCACCGTCGGATTTTACAGTAGGCATGGCCTTAGCCCACTTGGAAAAATAATACATGGCCACGATAATATGGTGATGCCCCCCGACAGTGATGACCGGATGGAGGGGCGCTGGGTGTGAGTGTATGTTCTGAGAAAACACCTGGCAAGGGTGACATATCTTCATAGCGTTAATACAATCTTTAAAGATGGTATGCCAAAATAAACCAACTCACATGATACGTTGGGCTATAGCAAGCCCGGATAAGTGACCGCCACACGCCCCTGCATGGAAGTCATTAAGTACCCGTTCCGCTTCTTCAAGAGTCAAGCAACGATGGAGAATGGAATCCTTTCCTCGGCGATACAAAGTGTCACCGACGATAGTATAATCTTTAGCATGATGTCTCACACCCCGTCGCTCATCTCGTGAATAATGCGGAGGAAACTTCAAAGTTTGGAGATATACAATGACATACCCATACCAAGGGTCCTCAGATGAGATATGAAATAAGTGTTCATCCACAAAGGAATCTTCATGAATGACATCCTCATCAAGTCATGGAAGGTTTGACATAAGCTCAGCGAACACCAATGATTTCACCGATTTTTCCCAAGCAAACTCAAGATCAAATTACTAAAGGATTACAATCCATTTATTATACTTAGCCCCGATAAGGGATTGTGATAGCACGAACTAAAATGGATTGATGTGAGCTACAACTGTGGTTGTTCGAAGCAAAATGTAATGTCGTAACCGCTAGACTGCGTGGACAGTGGCAAGTGCCAGCTTTTCTACGTGAGTGTACCTTAGCTCAACGTCTACTAAATTTCGACTGAGATAATAGATAACATGCTCGACGAGCGCATCATCTACCTGAACCAAGACCATGCCAATAGTCTCTTGAGACGCGACCACATAAAGAATGAAATATCGTGTAAAGTCCGGTGGACTAAGCACAGGGGCCGATACCAAAGCTTTCTTAAGGGCGTCGAAATATTACTGGGCTCACTCATCCCAGATAAAAGGTGTGTCTTTCTCAAATAAGCGTGCGAAACCTTTGGTAATATTAGCATAATTAGCTATAAACCGACACAGAAAAGTAGCTCTCCCTTGGAGGCTCTGAAGTTGTAACAAATTACACGGAGAAGGCAACTGAAGTATTGCCTCAACTTTGAGAGGATCGACTCTAATACCCTCTCTCGAAACTATGAATCCTAGAAGGCGACCAGTCCTAACAGCGAAGATGCATTTGTTTGGATTCAATCGAATTTTGTAGTGGATACATCGTTCAAGGATCATACGGAGGTGCTTGGGGTGGTCCACTCTCTTGCGAGAATGGCTAGCAAGATCATCCAAGAAAACTTCCATAATCATCTTAAGATCGTGAAAGGCATAGGTCATGGCTCGCTGAAAAGTAGCTCTGGCATTTTTAAGGTCGAAGGGCATTTTCCGATATGCAAACATTCCCCATGGACAAATAAATTCTATCTTATGTTGGTCCATGGGTTTGATTTGAATCTGATTATAACTCAAGAAGCCGTCCATGAATGAAAAAATCTCACTCCCTGCACAAGCATCCAATATTTGGTCAATGAATGGCGTGGGGAAGTTGTCTTTCGGACATGCACGGTTCAAATCCCTGAAATCAGTGCATACAAGGATCGTTCCCTGCTTCTTATCCATAGGAATGGGGTTTGACACCCATTCGGTAAGGGGAATGGGGTAGATGAAACCAGCTTTGAGCAGTTTCTCAACCTCTGCCTTGATAGCGACTGCCTTTCTAGGGTTCATAGCACGTAAGCATTGTCGAACCGGTTTAGCGTTGGGATACGTTCTAATCTCGTGTTCAACAATGTGGGGGTCTATTCCTAACATCTCCTCGTATGACCAGGCGAAAGCTTCCCGGAGTTCTATAAACAAGTTAGTGTAAATAGCGATCTCCTCAGGATCACAATCGACACCGATGTAAACGTTTTCTATCTTTCTGGGAGTGCGAGAGATGTTGATCGAAATGGTTGGGGACATATTGGCCATATTCCCCTCCGCAAAAACATCATGCGACTCCAAAAGAGCCATAGGGTGACCAATCATCTCTGCTAGAGTCATCCTAAACTCCTCTTGCTCAATGAGCTCGAGGTTGGGAAGGAAATAAGAGCGATGGTGCATATCTTCCCAAGGCCTCTCACTACCACACATGGATTCCATGATAGCTTCATCAGATGGTAAAGTATCATCAAGGAAATCATGGGAACAAGACAAGTCAGCTGCCCAAACTGGCAGCGTAACGGGATCTTCTTCAACTGTCTGGGAAGAAGAGAGATCCAGATCTGCAGTGGTTTGTTGGATATGATCGTAAGCGATCTCCACTACAGATAAAGGCATATACATCCCGACATGCGCAATGTCTCTAGACTTGGAACTCCTGGATGGTAAAGTCACGGATCATCTAAATAGGAGGTATGGAATAACATATTATTCAAAGGAGGAGACGCATTATCGGTAATGGTTCCAATAAAATTCACAGGTGTAGAAAGATTATATGTTCCCATCAATGAGGGGTACATTCCAACACCTATGTTCCCAGTTTCCGGCTGAGAATTAGAAAGTTGCGGGACTACAGATCCCGTGGATGATGTGGAAGGAGTGCCAACAAAATCCAGTTGATCGATCGTCACAATCTTTCCTTCATGGGGAAAGTAGATAACTCTAAATACAATAGACACGACAGCCTTCATAGCGTACATCTAGTTCTGACCCAGTAAAAGGTTGTAGTCTATGGGCGCATCAACCACTTCGACTTCAATAGGCATAGACTTACCTCCCAAGGAGACAACAAGGGAAGGGATAATTCCATGCGGCATAAAAGATCTACCATTGAATGCAGTGAGTGTAGTTCTAGAGGAGGAGAGCCAAGAGCTTTCCAACAAGTTAACGACATTACTGAAGCGGAAGTACCTTCATCAACCATAGTACGTTTGACGAAGCTCTGAAGGAAAACCACCTGGATTTGAAAATCCACGTGGTAAGGTAAGCGAGGCTGGACATCAGTAGTATCGAACTTGATAAAACTAGGATTTCCCCCATCCTGAACTCCTAACGCACTCAAAAGGGCATGCTTCTGAGAAGGATAGGCTTTCAAAACTTCAAGAGCCGACATGGCACACGGAGTTTGGCCCAAATCTTCTACGATGGAGCAGTTATGGGCGGCTCGAGCATTGGGATTATGCGTAGAGCGCTTGAGAACACCTTTCGATATCCGCGGCGTAATAGAGGGCTTCTCGATATGCAAGGAATTGTCAGGAGGAGGGGGAGGCTCACTCCCCAAATTAGGTTGTGGTGCACCATAATCGCGCTGATGAGTAGCAACACAAACCTCCGACTGAACCATATTCACACATCCATAACCACTAGTATTGGAAGAAGATGTTGCCGTTTCATTAGTACCATAACTAGTGGTGGGAGCATGCGAAGCCAGGTTTTGATGATGAGGAAGGGGATCCTTCAACACAGTTGGGCTCTATGCCAAATGCTTCAATGCTTTTTCAATTCGAGGACATAAGTGAGTAAGATGATCCTCCCCAAAAAGCTTGCAAGGGAATTTCACCTTAAGCCTAGGTTTACGATCCTCGCCAACATTACCGCCTTCTCGAGGAGGGTTGGCATTCTCTTTACGAGGAGTATTATGATTGCTATTGTTATTACTTCCATTGTTTCCACCCCTATGATTATTTCTCCCCTTTTTCTTACCACCAGGTTGCTGGTTACCGGACGGTTTCATTGATTGCACATTGTGTACATCAGACGACAGAGTGGAAGTGGACACGGTGTGAACCTGTCTAGGAGTAGACTGGTTTAGCGACAAATTTTGCATTTGATTAGCTACCAAGTCTATAGGGCGAGTGCATGCAGACCCCACGATGCCATTGGCATGTGGTCCAGGAACTGACGTAGGCTCATGTCTTGTTCTCGGTGCACCAAGAATAATGTCATACAAAATGCCAGACTAAGAATAAAGTAGATCTAACTGTTGGACTTTCAAGATAGCCTGTTCCTCAGTCACAATGCCGGACATCGAAACATCCTTAGCAATGTATGGGAGTAGAGACTTGAGGAACCATTCCAACAGGAACTCTGGAGGAATGTTCGCTTTCACTAATCTCTTCCACCGACGCTACTCTTAAATGTGGTCAGAAATATTTATGGCCTTATTCTGACGGAAGGTGGACAACAACTCAGTACCAGTATCATAACGAACCAGTAACTGGAAATGGTCTAAGAAAACCAAATCAATCTCGTTGAATCCCCTATAGGTGTTTCCAGGAAACTCCACATACCACTTCGCGGCTGCCCCCGTGATGGTGCGTTGAAATAGTCGTAATCTAATGGAATCATGATTCAAAGAGTTGGAGGAGCACCAAAGGTGAAACATCATGACATGATCTCCCGTGTCCTCACCACCTTTCCCATCAAACTTTGGAATGTCCGAAGGAAGCATGGTAGGGACCGGGGGCCAAGTAGGGTCATGACACACCGGATCATTCGTGAGCTTCGAAAGATCCAGGAGATTCAAGCGTGCAAGGAACGAGAGCTAAGGCTAGAAAACTTGATTACAGCCCCCATAAAAGGTTGGTTAAACGGAACCGTGTTATAAGATGGACCAAAAGCTTGACCATGAGGATTAAACTGCTGATAATGAGGACCTGACGGACCATAAGCTTTCCCATGGCCATAGGATTGATAACCTCCTCCTGCCTGACCCATTTGAGAGTAAGCAGGTATATGCGTGTTTTGGGCACCATATTGGGGTGGTGGGTTATACTGGTGGCCAGCACCGACTGTGTTGTAGTAAGGGTTTCCACCATGAATATGGGGCATGTATGTACTATTCATAGCAGGAACCATGTTGTAATGACCATAATGGTATGGTATGTTCCCACCCCCAGCATTAGGATTAGCTTGAGCAGTCGTGTGGTGACCAAAATCATGAGAAGTATTCCCAGACCCAACGTTGGTGTTACTAGTAGCAGGGATGGTGGCATGATGTCCATGTGGATAAGAGATATTCCCACCCCCTATATTAGTATTACTAGTGGTGGCAGTGGACGCAAAAGTATGCGGTATATGTCTACCCCCGTGGTTGGGAGGAGCATTAACATCCGTAAAAATAGTCCTGGGTTGATGAGTAGCGACACGTGTATTAGGTGGTGGATGGCGAGTCGTGTTTCGAACAACATTCCTATTAGGTTGGGAAATCCTAGGAGGTGGTCATCTTCCAATATTAGCATTATTTGGAGGAACATGACCAGTCCCCATACTATGTGTGTGGGTGGACAACGTAGTGCCCCCAGTGGGTATAGTATGGCTAACACCATGACTGGTGCCAGCGTGACTACCAAACATAGCAGAAGGTTCAACAGTACTATGACTAGGCATACCAAAAGAGAGTGCGGTTGGGTTGATCGTAGGGCCAGTGTCATCATGTAACTCTGGAATTCTGTGTCTATAACTGTGTGGAAATGAAGGAACGAAAGGATCGTCCTGTTCTTCATCCTCGGGTAAGTTGGGAATTCCATAAAGATAATTATTCGGATTCGAAGGATCGAATGGATCTCGTTCAACTGGATTAGGCCAAATAGAACCAGGTTGAGTCTCAGGTGGATCACCTCCCCACTCCTCATGAGGAGTATGGGGATCGAAAGTGTGGTCAACTCTACCTGATGGAGTCAAAGGTTTTTCCTCAATATCAAAATGTGGAGCAATCATAATGTCTTGGACGTAAGTCTCGTAAGAATCCGAAGACTCAGAGGGATCCCTCCGGCGTCCTATAGCAACACGACGTGAAACCTCGGTTGGCTTTAAACCAGGCAACCGACGGGACCGGCAGAGAGTAGGGCTTCGCGCCAAGATATCTTCGGAGAGAATATATAATCAAAACGTCCCCAAAGGCCAACTATCGATCAAAAACAGTAAATCAAAAGCACACACCTAGAGAAACTACAGCCAAGAGCAGACAAACAGAGTGTCTAAATGAGCTCCCGACACTAGAGCCGGTATGTCTCGCCTAGGAGAGGCTTGAGACTCCCAAACTATAGCCGAAGGTAACAGAATCAGTTATAGAGACAATCAGGCTTCACTGCGTGTACAGGGTCAAGTCCACTGCACAAACACAACTGTGATGTCCAATCCCTATCTAACTCAGGACACAAACAGTATAACCACTGCAAGTACCCTGTGCGATACCTAGGTAAGGCAACTATGGTCACCCTAATATAACCAATGCTCAGTGGGATAGTCACAGGTGGGATTCGTCATATTGGTAGGGTAGGTAAGCCCGAAGCACAAGAGGACGAACCTCCGGTAACCCCAGATACGAACAAATCCTGGATATATCTCCCACGTTCATCCGGTATCAGAGGGATATCTACTCAACCAACCTCCCGTGACCTCGTGCTTAACTTTGGCTTGAGTAGACCTTCCTCAGAACACCGATCTATACCATGGATTCCTCCACTCCTTGGTCAAAAACCTAATGTTTCGTCTAGTAGTCTTGGATTGTTAACTCACAATGATCTATTCCAAGACTCTAAACTTATGCTAATTGGTGTACCCTATAAATAAAATCGGTCTAATCAATTTTAATATTAAGCGTTAATTTTAGTGGTTGTGGTTACTCAAGGGATATGATCGTGAAACTAGTGATGTGTAGACTCAATAGTATGCGAAATCGTCCAATCCTAGACTCATCTATCCAATAAAACAATGTCACTAATATGCAAAATCAACCGACAATTCCAAAATAAAGATGCAAAATTTTATCTTTTCGATGCACATGCAGAACCTAAATGAAGGAAACAAGC
Source organism: Larix kaempferi (assembly GCA_027924585.1). Classification (NCBI taxonomy): domain Eukaryota; kingdom Viridiplantae; phylum Streptophyta; class Pinopsida; order Pinales; family Pinaceae; genus Larix; species Larix kaempferi. Next base: position 1,695,263 of record BSBM01000134.1, read on the forward strand.
ACTCAATGCAAGATGTCGTACATGAAAGTAAAATATTTTTGTATTTTCGCTTGTAAACAAGAAGGAAAATGCAAAAAACTAGATGTATATTTTTGTATTTTTTCAATATAGATGGAATGAAAAAATGCAAGCAAAATCCTACTATTCAGTCACTGAAGTGACAAGAAGATCACTAAGACAACCCAGCAGATCCTAAACAGCAAGACTCAGCCAAAGGAAAGAGCTCAAAAGGAAAAAACCAAGAGGCTAAATCCAAATATTGGTAAAAAACCAAGAAGGCTCAACCAAGAGAAACGAAGAGTTCTGGTCACAACCAAGGCATGAAACAGTCAAGAAAGAGGCCAACAAAGACTCAGGAACAACCAAAGCCAACCCAGTAACAACCAATAGCCATAAACCAACAAAATCCGGAGTTATACGCTATTGTCAAAGGAATACCTACGGGTACCCGCGAGCAGTAGAGTAAACAGAGGCGGGTATATGCGAGCTTAGCTAAGCTAGCCCGTGAGTGAGGAAAGGTAAATGGGCAAATAAAGAGTCCAAGGGCTCAGAAAAAGCAATTTTTCTATGGTGTATCTTAGCGAACAATTAGTGACACAGAGGTTCGATAAACAACAACTCTAATTAAGGACTAATGCTCAAAATTTTTCCCAAACATGGATGTTTTCCCTAGTGGAGTCGCCATTTCTGTATTGGAGAAAAATCATTGTGGCTTGGGAATACCACACAGACAGATGACTACCAGAAATCAACTCAATTCTCAAAACAATGCTATTATAAATGACAATGTTAAGATAATGGAAAAATGTAACCAACCTCGATCCAAATGTTTGATGAAGATCCCCGTTGGAGCTTTCAATCCATGCACTTGAAATCTGCAAATTAGTCTTGACAACCAATATCCAACAAGTACATATGATATATAAATGGTATTAACATTATCAATAACAATGATCCATAATATCACAAGCAAATGTAACCCAATGTATAATAAACAACATTCACAACATGATGACGAGAATATGAGTATTTCTATTAATTAACAAGAAGAAGTACAAAGTGATACGACCTCTTGCCGGAAACCAATCTGAACCAAGATCTGGATCAATCCACTTGTGCCTCCACCACTGCAATCCTCCATGAATGGAAAACTCAAACTAGATAGGTGTTTGGGGTGAACATAAAGGGTTCACAACTACAAGGATCAATTAGTGTAGACTCAAGATAGGGCAAAAATCCACTAGAGTTCTCTTGTTATTCTCTTCTTCCTCCAGTCCATAAGCCATATGTGCTCAATATATAGTCCTCTCAAAGGTAGGTGAAAGGACACATCGAGGCATTACTTGGGAAGATGGAGAGCCAAAGGTCCCCCAATGACCGCTTTCTGGGAGTAAAAAGTAATAAATTAGTGATTTTTACCATTTTACTTGATACCCGCGGGCTATAGTGATGCAACTCTCAGGTATGCATGCTATAATGATGCAACATGCGGGTAGGAATAAAAATAGGGAAAAATAGTATCTCTGAAGGATATAAGTGGATCTGAGTTAGTGAAATGGATCCTATAGGCCAAAGAATGTTGATGCTCACAGGATGGAAGATTACGATGTAACACCAAATTATTAACTTTGTAATAACACAGTTGTGCTAAGGATTTTCAGTACTGTTGTTGATTCAAGGCTTATGCTATGTAATTCTAGATTTCATAAATAAATGAGAATGTTGCTTATTTGTGGTATTTGAGTGAGTAGTTTTTTATTCCTATAGGGTCTCTAAGGAGGGCCCATCCTGAGGAGTTGCACGGATATTATGTTTACTTAGTTTAGATTCCATTTTATTACCATTTATGTGTGTTTTTACTCATTATTACTTTCCTATAGAAATGTTGTAACTTTTCCAGTAGAAATTCTATGTGTTCCTGTAGAAATCCTGTAGAATGCAATTTTGTCTATTTTTGGTAAATATATCTATTTTATTTTCTTCACAGATGTTTGAAATTTTGTTTAATTTCATTCTCTTTACTTTTCATCCTAGTGATGAGATTTTCCTTGCTTGGTAAAAGCTCAAACCTTACATCTTTGCACATTTGTAAAACCATAGTTTACTATGTTTCTATTTAATGTACATTTGAGAAATAATGAAAGGTGGTTTATTCCTCCTAGGGTTCTTGACCTTGCAGGGGAGGTATTCCTTTGATTGCCTCTTATAAGTAGATACAAAAATAGGGCCTAAGCATGGACATTCTTATCCTACAATAGCATAGAAAGTAGTTAGATTTCCATTTATATTTCAAGTATTTATTTATATTTGTAGATTCATATATTTTGTTGAAAACCTCTTAATTTTGTACGAACTTATGGGTTGATAATTAAAGTTAAGATGAGGATTCAATGTTATTGTTGCTAATTTAAGGCCCACCACCTTGGTAGAATGGTGGTAGAACACATCGTTCCACAATTCATCAAAAATGTCCCCATTTATGGCACTTTATGGTTATAATCCTCCATCCACCACATCATCCCTGAAAGGAAAAGCTAAGGTTCAAGCAAGAGAAGATCACATAGAGAAAAAACTATAGGTTCTCCAACTATTAAAAGACAACTTGGCTCTAACACAAAATAGAATGAAACAACAAGAAGATCAACATCATAGTGAAATAAAATTTGAAGTGGGGGATTGAGTGTTTTTTAGGCTACGACCATGCAAACAAATGTCCCTCAAGAAAATAAAAAGAATGATAAATTAGTACCCAAGTAATATGGTCCCTATATAAGGTGTTTCAAAGGATTGAAACTACATATACAAATTAAAGTTGCATCCATCTTCAAGTGTACATCTAGTCTTCCATGTTTCTTTCCTAAAAGGGGAAGTTTGTGACAAGATCCTAGTTTAGACTATTTTATTCAATATTGATGAATGGGGGGGAATCATACTAGAACCTAAAAAAATCCTTGAAACATGGATTTAAGAAACTACAAAATTGAGCAATTACTAAGTACCCTCATCAAGTGGAAGAACTTGCTAAAAGAAGAGGCGGCATGGGAAGATGGTTTCTTCATGTTGAAACATCCATAGTTAATCAAGTGTTGAGGATGACACTTGTTTGAAAGAGACAATCATGTTAAGCCTTATATATTGTGACATTACATTTTTATTATTATATTAGTATTATCTTTATTGGTCAACTAGGGCCTAGTTTTACTAATATCTTCTCATATTTTGCATTTGATATATTGTAAAAGGAGGTTTCCCCCCTCAAAGGGGATTCTTATTCATCTCGTTTTTCATTCTCATAGTGTTGGGCTACACTTTATTTATATTATATTTTTTGAATTTGGTCCATAACACTTTGGAAGTTGTGGTGAGATTTTATGGAGTAATTTATGTTAATGGAGTGAAACATTCCCTACATTTTGAGTGGACTCATCAATTTTGTTCAAGAACCATCCCCTCACGATGGGTGGAGTGTCCACTTGAAATGTAGGGAATGTTTCACTCTGTTAACATAGGTTACTCGAGAAAATATCACCATGAATTTGATTAACAGTGAAAATATACACTCTAAAAAAATTTGGAAGTTACTAACAATATATATTATAGAGTAATTAGCAACTAATTCTCTAGTTCAAACACCTTCACTCTAAATGGTAATAAAATAAATCATATGTAATAGCTAATAGCTTGGTTAATTTATAAGTTGTTTGAATGAGAAATATTTACTTGTTTTTGTAAATTCATGAGCAAGTGAGACATGAATTAGCAAAATATAGACTATAGTTTGATATTCAAAATTGATTAGTCTCTTGAAAAACCTATCTCCTTCATGATTATGCAACCACCACACCAATTCTCCTATAGTGAAAACATTGTATCGTTGATTATGCATTAACCAAGGTCATTGAGACTTTAATGCCATGCATTAAATAAGGGGACATGCTAACAATCGATTTCAATTAGTGAAATAAAGATACCATTAACAATCCTTCATACACAAATAAATTTGTTTGACTAAAACATGGTATTTCCAAACAGTTTGGATACCTTAAGAAACCAATAAAACAAATAGATCATTTATCGACATACAAATGCATTATGTGGTTAAAACCCTAAAAAGGGGAAACACACCACAACCCCAACCAATGTGGCCACATGAGGCAATATACTACAATCGTTCATCAACAAATGACCCTCCATGCTCCTTAAATAGAGATAATGGACCAATCAGGCGTTATGACACATATCAATATAGTTTTTAAAATCAAGGAGAAGATAAACTATAAAATGACTATGTCTATAACATATTGTGACCTTCAGATAACATAAGTACAAATACATACTAATGCATATTAAAGAAACACACTTTACCTAAACACACATTAGGCTATGTTGATTTTAACTAACTCCTAAGTGCCTAAATATCCTAACATCCCCACCTAAGAATAAACTGGGATAAAATTGAAGGATTTACAAAGAGAACACAATAGGAGAAGGAAGGAGGCATTAGAGCCTATCCCCTCGTAATGACAACTTCTTGAACTCCTATTATAAATCAAAGTTTGGAAAACTTCAATTATGTAAGAGATCTTGTGAAAATTTTGGTAACTTGATCATCTATAGAGAAAAAGAGCACCTCGAGAATGTGATTTTGAATAAGATTTTGATGAAATGCATGTGTATCTCAATTTTTTTTATGTGCTAATGTTGAAATAGGTCTTTAGAAATCTTGATCACACTTTGATTTTCACACCATAGGGTAGTCAAATGCTACTACTAGAATCCAAACTCTAAAAGGACCCGTTGAAGTCACAAGGATTCTTGATTTTCATTAATTGTAGCTCAATACTATGTGTCTACCAAAGAAAGAAAAATAGCTTGCTCTTTCTCATAGGTCCAAGAGTCAAGCCTAGAACCAAGACTAAAAACATAACATGTAGTAAAACTTTGATAATCAAGGCCGCTAGCCTAATCGAAATCTATAAAGACAACCAAAAACGGAATCCCCCCTGAATTGTATTGATTCCCAAATTGAACTATACCTTGGATATACCGAAGTATCATTTTCGTTGCTTTCCAATGGATTTGACAAGGAATTTTCATATATTATGCAAAAAGACCAACAACAAAGGAAATATTAGGATGACTATGAGTCGAGTACAAAAGGTTACCAAATGAGTGTATAAGGTGGAATCTACTTTGGGTATAGTGCAAGTGGCATCAAGTTTGGCATAAAATTGGAATAGAGATGGGCTTGGTTTACAATCTTCCATGTGAAAGAAATGAAGAAGGTAACATGCATACTTAGACTGAGTAAGGAAAATCCATTCATTAGTTTGCAAGACTTAGAGGCCAAGAAAATAATGAAAATGTCCTAAGTTCATTATTTCAAATTTCTTCATAAAAATAGATTTCACATGGGTGAAAATTTTGGGGTCATTACCTGGTGAGAATAAGGTCATCAACACAAATAAAAAGTATTATGAGATGGTTTTCTACTTTCTCGGTATAGATATTGGGGTCAAAAGGACATTTTGAAAAACTAGCATCAAGAAGAAAGCTATCCATTTTAGCATACCAAGCCTGAGGATCTTTCTTAAGGCCATAGATATATTTATTAAGATAAAAAAACAAGGATGGTGTCATTCTAAGAATAACTCTAAGTATTTTGAACTTAGATAGAAAATCTTCAATGCAAGAGAAACCACCAGGATTCAAAGAAATCGGTTGGTTGTTGAACTGGTGGGATTTAATTTCATTTTTTTTACCAAACACGATTGCCAACTTTTACCATGTTGCATCCAAGGTAATTCTTAAGGGAGAAATTTCTCCAATTGGCTATTTAAAAAATATAATCACTAGTTAGCTTAAACATTTGCCTATTTTTACGTAAGATATGATTAAATCACTAAAATTCACCAAAACATTACAATTTTTAATAGTATATTATATGTTTTTATTGAATGTTAGGCTATATATCTATACGTATAATTTTTCAATCTAAATAGTTGCTAAGAATACTACACATATGTATAAGATTTGAATCCTTAAACAATACAAGCTTGCATCTAGGGTCTCAATTTGTTGAAGGTGAAAATGAAGATCAATGGATATGGACATTCTGATTAATCTAGGTGCTTCATCATTTTTATTATCCCATTTTTCTTTCTTTAATGCATAAAGAGGGGCAATTTTTGTTCCCAAAGTAACCCAATTAAGTCTCGCAATTTGTAGTAATTCCTTCATACATGATTTCCATGAGAAGTAGTTTGAACTGGTTAGTAGTAGATAATTTGGACTAGCCATATCAAAGTATACAAGTAAAATGGCTTCAAAATTAGAAATTGGCAATCTAGATAAAAATGTCTTGAAAAATAGATAGTCATGTATTTAAAAAAAGCATAAAATGGAACCAAGGTGCCATGTGGAAAGTAGAGTTTGGCCTATGTGGTAATGGGTGCACAATGAAATGTTGAGTAAAATTTATTTTCCCTTTCTTCACTAACTTTACATATAAACCCACTTTTACAAATATTAAGTTACTTTATAAATTAAATTTTCATGCAAAAATAACTTTAAAAAATATTAAAGTTATTTTATAATGATTCACTTTTATAAAAAAAAAGTGAAATGCAATTTATAATAAAATTATATGATAACTTAAAGTTGGATGAATTTTTTCAAAAAGTAACTTAAAGAAAAGAAAGCCTAGAGCTAAGACTTTTTACTTAATAAATTAACTTTCAACCAAGTGAACTAATGCAAAATATATGACAAAAGTTATGAATGGATAAATTTTGTTTTTTAAATTCATACTGTGTGTTCACCTCCAAAGCCCTTATTGTTGCCTACAAAACACTTCAACAAAATCACACACAAATACAAATGAAATTTTGAAATCAAAACTTTCAAGCTTTGAGTTAGCTCTCAATTAGCTTACCCAAAGAATGCAAGTTTTCTCTTTGTTTCCGTTTTACTATACAAGGTGCATGGAAAGGAACATACGCAAGAAAAAAAAACATTATCTTCTTTGTTTTTTATTTGTCGAGTTAGCACAGAGTGCACAGAAAAAATAATACGCAAACTAGAAAAATAGTAAACTGAGATATAAATAGAAAAAAAAAAACTGAAACTAAAATAGTAACTAGCATGGGGAATATTTAAAAAATTATAATGTAAACAATATACCTCTGAATATAATAAAATGATAGTATCTTGGGAAAATGAAAATCTTTTCAAATGAAATAAAAATCGTTACGCAATGGAACAACTCTCATAGTCCATAAATACATAGAAATAGCAAAATAAAAAATCCTTTGAGGCATGTAGCTACATAGATTCAAGATCTCGATTAACAATGAAAGCGAGTCCTCATAAGCACTATGATACAATGCTTGACTCAAAGAAGGTATCTCCACATAGGTCGAACACCTGAAGAAACCACTCACACAAACATATCATAGATTGACACACCATTTTATTATGTGCTGAAAATCTAGAGGGAGGGGAACAATCCACACCTCCAACCCACGTGGCCAATTGAGGAAATATATTGATGAAAAAAGAAAATATTGTGCATAGTAGCTTCTCACAATCAATCATCAATGAATGATTGTACATGCTCTTTAAATAGAAATCATGGACCAATCAAGTGTTAACCCACATATCAATATAGTCATTAAGATCAAGGAGAAGATGAACTGTCATATCCCTTTATGTACAGAACGTATCGTGACCATTGGATTTCATAAGTAAAAATGCTTACTAATGCATTCTACCTAAAGAGACATTAGACCAAGTTGATCATGACTAACTCATAAGTGGATAAATATCCTAAAAATATATTTGAAATCATAGTTCCATTGGAAATATATGTTCCAAGAAGTTCATAATAAGAAACATGTAACAATCCTGGGCTAGATATCCCAAAATTATTATATATTTTGTTGAGGAAGGATTGATCATATTCTATGAAGGCATTTTGTGAAACACTTGTGAAAAGAAACTCTATAGTTGAAAGATCGAATAAGCAACATTTTATAATCCTTGGCCTAAAATTCCCAATTTATTACAGATCTTGATGAGAAAGCATTTATCTTCTTGTTTAAAGGTATCATGTGAATCTGATCAAATCCATTGGTTTCCAATATATCTCTTGGAGTGCATGCAACAATTCACAAATCACATATATCAATGTCTCATGACTCAACCTAGGGTTGAGACATCCTATGACTTCCCTAAAGACATCTCTACCAACAAGGGCGTCTACTTGTGAAGTGGTTTCCGAGAGAACTGCAGTAGCCATTCACAATGTCGACGTTTTGAACCTGAATCGGGGTTCATCTTCATGACAATGAGTCGACTCATTGTCCTAAAGATGAACCCTAATTCGGGTTCAAAACGTCGACATTTTGAATGGCTACTGCAGTTCTCTCGGAAACCACTTCACAAGTAGACACCCTTGTTGGTAGAGATGTCTTTAGGGAAGTCATAGGAATAAATCAATGCAGGAATCTAAGAACATAAAGGGAATCTACTCTTTCAATGAAGCCACTTCAGGCCAACATGTCACTTTGTAGGATTTCAACCCAAGTGGGAAGGTTAGCGAACTCACTCCCCATGAATTGAGCTATGACCCCATGAAAACACTCAAAACTTTGCTACCATGAACCTACACAACAAGAGAGGCTAGGTATAAACCAAGATATCATCTAGTACCCACAGGGTTCATCAACACACAAGCTAAATGAATGATGATAAACAAAGTGCATGCATATTTGGAAAAAATCATGGAGGGCCATAACATTGAACCAAATAAACATGTAGGGTAGAGGATCACACAAAAACCCTAGCAAGAAAAAGAAGAAGCAATAACATAATTATTGTAAGAAGAATATTGATTAGTCTACATGCCCTAGGTTGAGGTCTTTCCACATGGATGGATTTTTATAGAAGAATAAGGTTGGGTGCATGCTTTCCCTCGTCATACTATAGAGGTTTCCTCTTGATTTGTGGTCATTATGTCATTTGGGGCCTTTACAAAAAGGGTTTAATTTGCTAGAGTTTCCCTAGAAATGGTTGCATGCAACAATGGTAGGGACCTGGTCCAAGAACCCCCCCTCCTTGTAAAAGAAATCTAGTGAACCCTGACCATGAAGTTGAATCGTGAAGTGAATATTATTTAGTGAATTACAGATCAAAAACCCTATCCTTATTCTTATTAGCCTAACTCATGACTAACATTATATTTTTGAACATATAAAATGAAAATGATAAACCAATCATTAAGATAATGAAATTCGATAATCAAAGATAATTGAATACTCAAACTAACATATAAACTCCAAAATAAAATACTTTACAACTTAATAAAACTACATAATTATTAAATTACATATTTTTTTATTCAACATATTTATTTGAATACAACAATACTATTAGTATATTAATAACAATCCAACATATTATCTTTATTATTTTTATTTGATATGAGAAATAGAACATAATTAAATACTCAAAACAACGCATTGACTCCGTATTAAAACACCTTACGACATAATAAAAGTATATATAATCGACAAGTAAGAGACCAAAATCCCACTTGTAGATTTTCAAAGGCCATAGCGTCCAAATATGAAGATTTTCTTAACATTTTGTTAGATTTGTATGGTCATAGTAAGAATTAATAAGTTTTGATATATCTACCGCAACAACGATATATTGCGATTGATGTTGATGTATGAAATGGTAAAGACCGAACAAAAGTATTTAATAGAAGTATAAATAGAGGTAAATGATTCTGACATATAGAAATACATAACAGACAATTAATCGCTCTGTCATAAATAATTAACCTCTTATAGACTTGTTTTGATTGTGATGGTTGTTAGAAAGAACCGTTGAAAACTTTTAATAAATATATAAAGAAGCTTTATATTTGCCATCACAACTCTTAAAGGTTAGAAATACATAACAGACAATTAATCGCTCTGTCATAAATAATTAACCTCTTATAGACTTGTTTTGATTGTGATGCTTGCTAGAAAGAACAGTTGAAAACTTTTAATAAATATATAAAGAAGCTTTATATTTGCCATCACAACTCTTAAAGGTGAAACGATTGTGATTGCTAAATTGATATACAGAATGCCTCGATATGATTGGTAAAGTATCGTAACTATATTGGCATATTGATTGTGATTATAATATTAATAATAAATTATATTATTAAATTCATATTATAAATTTTAAGGGTGAAACAATTGTGATAATAATAGTGTTTGTTAATTTTTTTTTATGGAAGAGCAGTTAAGAGGGTTTTTCTTTTCATTCGGTTGCTCGGAACAAGATTGCATGGCCAAAGGAAATAGGGCAGTGTGGTCTAAAGAACTATAAATGCTTTGCAAATGCATTAGCAGCTAAAGGGGCATGAAGAATTTTGAAAGGAGAGGGACTATAGGTGATTGTTGTCCAAAAAAATAACATAGTTCCCTTGACTATTGGGGAATGGTTTAGAAGTATAGAAAAATATATTAAGAATATCTCTATTATCTGGAAAGCTTTGATCTTTGCTTTTGAAGTCATTGGGGATTGGATGGAATGGAGAGTTGGGAATGGTAGGGAGATAAGATTGGGACAGGATCCATGGATAGGTTGTGGAGGGGCTCATAGGCTTCCATTAGCCTTGGTTGAACCTTTGAGGGATTGGGGTTTTATTTACTTCGTGTAGATAGGGGACCATGTAAATACTACTGTTATGAGACAAGAATGGATTAAGATAGAAAATTTGAGGCTTGATGAGGAGGATAAGGTTAGTTGGAACATGTACACAAAGGTTCTTCATAACATACATGTACGATTGGTGGACAGGGAAGATGTCCTTAGATGGTATATAAATACTACAAGGGGTTCCTACTCCCCTGGGATTGGATACCAAGTTATCAGAGAAGAAGAAGAGTTACCAGAACTCTTGGCACATTGTTATTTGGAAGTTTAAGTGCCCTTTAAAATTAAAGATTTTCATATGGCTAACCCTTTCAAAAAAGGTCCCTATTTGAGATTCCATGCTTAATAAATTCCGGTGTGGCCCTGGAAGATGCCCTCTTTGTAAAGTCGGTGCTGAGAATATTGACCATCTTTTTGTTTTTTATTCTTATATTAGGAAGATGTGGGATTTTGCTTCCCAATTATGTGGTATTCAATTTATTTGGATAGGATCGGATCTAGAAGGAGCTATGAAGACCTGGATAAATAATGTGGCTTTTACGAACCATATGGATTTATCGATCATTTTCATATGGGGGGTCTGGCTCTCCAGGAACAAAGCCATATTTGAGGATCTCCTTATATCACATTCATTATATGCTTCGAAATCTATAGCTATTCTAAGTCACTTCCCTCAGGGTGATGAGAAACATAACGAAAGGAGGATAGATGAGGATTAATTGACGGATATGGAAACTGGTTATACTTTGATGGGGCATCCTAGGGTACTCCAGTGCAGGGGGGAAAGAGGCATACTTTACATAATTGATTCTCAATGGATCACTTTTTCTGTGGGCTTAGGGCATAGTTCCAACAATAGAGCAGAGTTAATGTCTTTAAAGTTGATCTTGGGATTGGAAATTATGGAGGGAGTTCATAAAATTTAGGTCTTTGGGGACTCAAAATTAGTGATTGACTTGATGAGACTGGGGATACCTCCCGGGAACATACATCTTCTACCCATATACAAAGAGATTCTTAGATTGGTTAGCCTCTTTCGGGATATAAAATTTGAGCATACTTATAGAGAAATGAATCATCTAGCAAACCAATTGTCAAAGACTAGGCTATATGTAGGAGTGGGCATATGGCACCATTGGGATATTGGAAATGACAGCTTGACTAAATATGACCCTGTTCCACATGCAAGATAGGGTGTTTATGTCTAAATCAATGGTTATTGTTTTCTTTTGATGATGAAAATGATGGTACCTGTGCGGATATGATCTGTTTTTAAATATGGTTTATGGATATATGTATTTATGTTTTTGTTGAATGTATAGGAGATCACTTTTGGACATACAGTTAGTATTTTATGTTTTCTAATGACAAAACTATATGGAAGTAATGTAATACCCCAATTTTGACCCTTACGAAATATTGGTTCTTAATGTGAATATTGTGTACATGCGATGTATGTTTCCCTAGCGTGGAGCTCAAGGCCAAAGCCCCGCTAGTATATGTTCGTATTTTATTTTAAATGGACAAGCATTTGAGATTTTGTTACCCATGTGCCATTAAGCCATGGGATATTGTGAATTGATGTAAATATTTAATATTGCAATAAAATACCAAAAACTGGCTATGGGAGCAACAATTGAGAAGGGTCCATGTGTATCCACTAGGGAGTGGTGAGGGGGCTGTGGGGATGAACCATATGCTTCCAAATGTCATTATAAGAACCCATTTGACTTTCCTTGATGACATTTATTTCTGTTGTAAGGAAGTAGTTGAAGATTTTAGTCCATGGCTTTAATGGAGCATGGGCAGCCCAAAAAATCGTATTTGCGGGTATGGGATCTGTTTTCTTGTACCACAAGTCACTCTACCTCATGGGAGTTGCTTCTTCCTCATTCCCATTCCAGTGTGGAAGACCCCAGCATCATTTTCCATCCAAAAACGAATTCCCAGTAGTGAGCAAAACCAGAAATCGCAACTTTGCAAGAACCCACGTTTTGAAGAGCCAAAAATGCCTAGATTTGGTATTTGACAGTGAAATCCAAGGGGGGATCCATAGATATGAACCTTGGGGCGAATTTGAGAGTATTAGATACCCCGAAATCCATTGGAAAACCTAGTTTTTATAGCCTAGAAAATCAGTGACGGGATTGAGTTATTTGATGAACATAATTGTGAGAAATCCAATTATGAATGACTGAGCAGAAGTTGGGTTTGCTTGATAAACCCAGTGAAGGCTAGAATCTCAAGGATTAGTAGCTGGACCTTTCTATGCCCACCCTGAAGAGCATTGGAGGGAAGGGACGCCTGAGGAACTGTGCAACAGAGAAGGGGACCTTCCTTGCGTTGGGTGTGGTAGGTAATGTGGGTGCCTTAACTGTTGAATTCATCTGAGATGCCTGTAGCTCTGTGGATGAGCTCACTGGATTAGCATTTCCCTCCTTTGTCTATTGTATGCTTGATAAACCCAACTGTGAGTTGGCTTAGCATAGTTGTTGAGTGAAACCATGGCTGTGAGTGAGCCTGTTTAGTTCCTCCTTAGTGGATACACAACCCAGCTCGGGGGTGATCTCTCAGCTCAAAGAATACAAGCTGGACAGAGATCGATGGTTGGGTAGAACGTTTCTCTCACATAGCCAGTTGTTGGACAGCTTCATCTTCCAGATAAGTGTTCTCTGTGATTTACATTATATGCATTATGTGTTTTGCAGTGTGTTAATTCAGAATGTTAATCGCCCATGTTAATGAAACGAAATGATTGTCTTAATGAAATCGACATGAAGTATGTGCATAGCATGAATATGAGATTGAATTCTCTACATAATGAACCATCATATGCCTGTGTTAGATATGATGATGCATTATTGTTTGTGTGTTTGCAAATATGTTTATTTCCGCTGTGTTTATATTGAGTATGAGTCTGCACACAGAAGATTTTAATTGTTATGAATTTATGAGTAATGTATAGGGGTGAGATTGTCAAATAAGCCCGGTAGTCAGTCATGTTTCCCTCCCTTGCACCGGATTCATGGAAGGGGACGTGACAAGTAAGGCCTTATGGCCTATGTAAAAGGTAGTTTTTTTATTAACACAAATGAATTGCACATTTTTTTTTAGGAAAAAAAGAATAGTGATTGTTAAATTGATATACAAAATGCTTTGATATAGTTAGTAAAAGAGCATAACGATATTGACATATGAATTGTGATTATAATAATAATAATTTATATTATTAAATTAATATAGTATGTGAAAATATTTAATAATGAAATTTAATGAGATGTAAATGTTTAAAGTTTTATGGAAGAATTGTATTACATAAGTAAAGTTAAAAAAATATTTTTTTTTTTTATTATTACGGCCGAAGGCAGATAATATAGCAATCAGTTAGGATTTTGAACTTTTAATTATTTTTGCTTTTTGCCAAAAAAAAACTATATTGTTTTTAAATGTTTTGAAATAATTTGATATTAAATTTAATATTTTGAAATTAAATTTTTTTTTTTTAATATTTGAAATTAAAATTCTTATTTTATCATTGGCTGAAACTGATCAATTGACAATATGATTGGCCAAAACTATGATTTGACAATGAAGTGACTAATTACCCCTGCCTGGGATGTGAAATTTTGAAAATAAAAAAACAATTTCAAATTACAAAATTAAAAAAAAACAGTAGCTTGCCATTTGACTTCAAATCATTTTTATTTGTTTTTGCCTGTCAAAGAACCGATCTGACCCGACTCTGACAACCGATCTGGCCTGACATCTGATCGCCAATTGTAATCTTGTATGCGAATTATACAATCGGTATGCCTGTTGGTATTAATATTTTGATGAATTTATTCAGGTCTGAGATCTTTGTCAGTTAAACCATCACATTCATACGGATTCGCTATTTAAGTTAAACACAGATCTTTTGTATTAATACTGGCATCGACTTGGTACGGAATGTTAGCATTTAAGTGGGAATTGTCCAGATCTAGAGGGAACAAGTAATTGAACCGGAAACTCATTCATTGGGAGGCGGTTAGATAACTAAACCAAGGATCGATTACAATCTGTCGATAAAGCTATTTCCTTCGGTTGTGTTGGTTAAACTCACAAATATTTAGGTTCTTTGAACGCCGGAAGTAATTACCATGCTCTCCACTCACCTAGTCAATTATTACTATTTTTCTTTGTTTTTAAACGACAGAAATAAGCAGCTTTGCTACTAATTCCACTTGTTTTATTTTAATTTTGGTAAATGTTTTTGTTAAAAATTATAGTTACATGAATTTGAACTTTATTTTTAAATTTTAAATTTAACTTAAAAAGAAAATTTTTAAAAATTTAATTTAGATTAAAAAAGATTTAGATTATAAGAATTTCAAAAAAATAAATGAATTAATATAAACTTTGAAAAATATAAACTCAAAAAAATTGAAATTCTTTATTTTTATGGAAGTTTTTTGTGACAAGACATGTCTTTTTAATACTTTTAAAACTTAAAAAAAAATTAAAATGTAAAAATTAGCGTGGGTAAGCTAGGAAAATTTAATATCAATTAAAGATATCTATAATTTGTGAAATTTATTAGAATACCTTTATTTCACCTTGAATGGAAAAAAAAAG
Organism: Larix kaempferi; assembly: GCA_027924585.1. NCBI lineage: Eukaryota > Viridiplantae > Streptophyta > Pinopsida > Pinales > Pinaceae > Larix > Larix kaempferi. Next base: position 1,710,596 of record BSBM01000134.1, read on the forward strand.
GTTTCTTGATAGATTCATAGTTTCAATAAAATATTACATATATATCTTGTAACCAACCCTTATACAACTTTCAAATCTACTACTTAGCCTGGAACACTAACAGACTTACAAAACTATTATATAAACCTTACTTCCTCTTCTATTGATAGACAGTTTTGTAACTAGTCAAAATGTTTTCATGTTGAAGGTATTGTTCTATCATATCATTCATTTAATTAAAACAAGCAACATATCACAATTTAGATATCTTCCAAGTATGAATGGAAAATCAAATTATGCATATTTATTACAGTTTTCCATAAGATTGTTTAGAAACTAAAAAACAATAGGTAACATGCAAAAACTTGTAAATTGCCTTGGAAAATCATAGAATTATTAAGCAATTCCTCATAGTAGAAGACTCCTTCCTCCTCCCCAATCACTTTCTTTGAAAGAGAGTCAAATTCCTTGTTTAATTTCCTTTAGACATGAGAAAACTAAATATTATGAAAAGGAAGATTTGAGTTGTCTAATCATTTCCAATCAATGGTCTAGTAAACCCACTTGTAGAGTTACTTTCCCATTCACCCATCCAATAAGTACTTTTCAATCTCCATATGCATGAAGCTCAGAAATTCCTTTCTATAGTGCAAAGTATAATAAGCCCCACAGTGCCAATACTTTTTCCCATGTATTAGTGCCACTTCCGCATCCCATCCACACTTAAAAAAAATGTTCTCCTCTAATTCCGATTGGCATACTGGCTCCACATTTATCATCTTGAGATTCCCAATCAAAGTGTTCTATAGGAATGTCAACATGAAGGATTTGAATTGGAAGAATTCTGGCTGATTTAATTTTTGGTTCTTTGTAGTATTCCTTGAAGGTGCTAATGACATTTGAGCTAACTCTAAGTAAGTTTTTTTGGAGCATCTTCAAAAATAATAGAATTTATATGAATCCACACACCCCAACTTAGAAAGGTGGGAAATTATTTATAGTTGAAAATAGATTGATACCAATTTTTTAGGTTGGAGTCAAAGGTTTGAGAGTCCCAGTTCCCATGAATGTTTATAGACTTCATTACTTCCTTCCAGACTAGATTAGTAAAACAACATTTCACCAACAAATGATCTATGGTTTCTTCATCTTTAAAACACAACATACATATAGTTGGACCAATACCCCCTCTTTTGATATAATTATCCCAAGTTAATAGTTTGTTTTCAAGAGCAAACCAACAAAATAATTTTACTTTGATGGGACAATTCCACTTCCATAGGTACCTAAACCACCATTTCTCCTTAGACTCCACATGAGTAAAAGAGATAGCTTCATAAGCTAACTTAGCTGTCACTTGACCATTTTCCAAGACCATCTAATTTGGTCAACATTATCAAAAAGAATAATTCCATTATGATATAAGCCTCTTATATACCTATTCCACTCCTCCTCTAAAGCACCCTCCAGATTCAAGTTTGATGCCTTCATCCAATTTCGACCATATAAAGTTCTATTCCCTGCAACTTGAGCTAACAAATAAATTCCTTTTGATATGAGCATGTTTATAAGATATTGTGAAAGTTTGAAATTACTTTCCCCTCTAATATAGGGATCCTCCCATACTAAAATAGAGTTTCCATTGCCAACTTTCCAGGCTATCCATAATCCAACTTGAGGAAACACATCTACAAAACCTCTGCAAATATTAGATGCTACAAAATCCTTTTTGAGGCACTTTGAATCCAATCTTCAACAAATTTGTGTTTAAGGTATTTTTCTTGGAGTACTTTACTCCAAAGTCAAGAACCAAAAATCCCTCTCCATAGACTTTTCATGGTTAGAGCTTGACTGAACCAAATTCTCTTTTTAAAGCCCCATCCTCCATTCTTCTTTGGAGTAGTTATCTTATCCCACCTAGCCAAGTATATACCTTCCTTCTTTTTTCTACCAGTTTGTAGAAAAATAAAACCTTATGTTGTATTTTATGTAATATGACTTTTGGGATTTTTGCAAGAGAGAACCTAAAAAACTAAAATGCTCTCTATCTGATTTTGCAAGTATTAGTCTTCTTCCAAGGAGTATACATTTATAGCACCATATTCCAATTTTCTTCTATATTTTTTAATCATCCAATACCAGTCCTCTTTAACATGATTATTGGGCTTAAATAAATATTCCATATATTTAAATCTCTTCTCTAAAGAGTCCATTTGAAAGTGGAATAAATATATAATATGTACCAACACCTCTTCAACTATTTCGTTCTTTAAGAAGATTGATTTTGTTTGGCTTACTTCCATTCATGTAGCTACACAAAATACATTTAGAATGTCTTTAAAAGTTGTTGATGTATATGTAACTTCGGAATGTATTTCATCTATGTATTTTATATATATTTATTGTACCCTTATTAGAGATGTGTTATTCCTCTATAAGGAAGTGTCGTCATGTGGATTGACAAGTGTCGCAAGTCTGTGTACTTGCCGATGGGTTATTAGACCACCATGTGTGGGGTCGGCCCTGAAATATATATATTATAATGTGGATGTACCTATCTAGACAAGTTGGCCCCATAAGGTCACTGGGCAAACAAGTTAGTATAAATAGAGATCAAGTGATCTCTATTTAGATCATTCGGAAAAGTGTATCTCTCTCACTCATAAAGTGGTGCACTAGTGAGGAGGAGGATCATCTGCTACTAGGAGACTATCTCAGTGTATTTTGGTTGTACTTTGGTTGAGCCATTGCTCTCTCTATCTCTGAGGAAGTTGTGGGGTTTTTCACATTAGGGTTTTCCCCATGGAAACTCTGTGTCTCTTGTCTCTCATGCTTTTGATTCTTGTGATGCTTGTCATGCTTATTGTGATTGTCATGCATTGATATACTATATATGTTATTCTCTCAGTGAAGATCCTAGAGTATTGTGAATTAATGCTCAAAATTTAACAAAAGTATGTCATTCTCCCAATAATTCTTGTCCAAACAATAAAACATCATCAACAAATAAGAGATGTGTTAAAGTATGGGAGACTGTAATTTTTAGTCTCTTCAATTTTCTATCACTTCCAGCCATTGTAATTTCCTACACTATCCTTCAACATTAAATAAAAATAAAAGGGGGGAAAGAAGGAATCCCTGCCTCAACCCTCTATAACTTTTGAAAAATCTAGAAGGGGATCCATTAACCAACACAACAAAATTTGTATAGGTTACACATCTCATGATCCAGTTAGTAGCCTCAAGACTCAACCCTATTTGTAAACGCACTAATCTAAGGAAGTACCAAGAAACTTTGTCATATGCTTTAAACATATCAAGTTTTAAGATCAAATAAATCAACTTCTTAATCTTAATAGTGTGTGGGATTTCCTGTGCAATACCAATTGCATCTAGAATTTATTTGTTTGTTAAAAATCCAAACTATTCACTGGACATACAAGATGATAAATTTACTTTGATTCTAGCAGCATTCACTTTAGCAATAATCTTATATACTAAATTACATAGAGAAATTGGTATGAATTCATTAAAAGAGATTGGACTGATATTATTTTGGATTAATGCTATAAAGGTTGATAACACCTAACACTTTACCTTGGGATATGGATTCCTCCACCACCTCCAGCAATTCTAGTCTTATAAGGTCAAAGAACTCTAGATAGAACTCCATTGCCAATCCATCTAGAACTAGGCTTTTTGATTTAGCAAACCCCTTTAAAACATATTCTACTTCCTTTAAAGTGATAGGATCAGCTACTAACTGGCCCTCTTCAGTAGAGAAGAATATGAGATAGTTTTGAATGACTTTCATTTGTTCCCCTATACTATTCTTCCATGGATACTTGAAGATATCTTCAAAATTTTAAGAAACAACTTCCTCAATCTCTTTTTGATCATGCATTTTAACTCCCCTTTGGTTTTGAATTTCCTAGAACGAGTTGATATTTTTTTGTGGTTTGCAAATTTGTGAAAAAAAATTGTGTTTTGATCTCCTTGGGATATCCAGATGGCCTAGATTTTTAAGCGCCACTCCTCTTCTCTTAACTTCAAAATTATGGCTTTCCTCAGCTTCAAATCTTCCATTTGAATTTTTTTAGCATCTGAAAAAACACCTGAAGAATTTTTTATGTATCTATCATTGATTTACTCTTCTAAAGATAATATCTCTTCTTGAACTTCCCTTTTTTCTTCTTTTCCTAGCTAATCACTTCATATTTTAGATCCTTCAGTTTCTCCACTAATATTTTCATTGTAAACCCTTCAATTTTTTTTTCATATGATCTCCATTTTCCCTTAACTAGCATCTTCAAATTGGACCTCTTCACCATTCCAAGACTGATTAAATTTGGAAGGGTATTTAATCCTATTGGTATTAGTATCAATATCAATATATATAGGCATATGATATGAGATGGAAAATTTTATGATCCATGATCTAAACCCCCCCAAACTATCAGCGAATTCCTCAGTTGTTGTTATGCAATAAATTTCCAAAAAAGCATGAGAAGAGCAGAAATAGATCAGAAATAGTACTCCACGACTTTATTGAAGAAAATAGTTGAATAACAAGCCCCTTCAAGGGGGAAACCTTCTTATACCGTGTACTAAGTAGACAAGACAAGATAGTCCAAATGAAAAGGTCTCCTTCCTATATATAGGAGACTAAGGGGTACAACCCCAACTAACTAACCATAGCTGACGTAACTAATATAACCATACTAATGACAATTACAACTAATGGCCCAGAGCCGGAATCAAAACTAATGTAATGCACCACAATATAGGGGGAAATGTTCCCATACTTAGGGCTTAAAATGCCCCTCCCCTTTAGACAAGTGTTGTCCTCAACGCTTGATTAGTTGTGTATGCCTTTGTATGAAGGACTCATCTTCCCAAGTCGAATCTTCAACTGGTAAGTTCTTCCACTTTATGAGGTACTCAGTAATAGCCCAATTTCATAATTGTTTTGTCCTTGTTTCAGTGATTTTTTTAGGTTCCAATATGACTTTTCCTTCTTCATCAAGCCCTGGAATTATTGTTTGAATTGGGATCAAGTCTCCTATTACCTTCTTTAAGCAAGAAACATGGAAAACTGGATGTACTCTTGAAGATGAAGGGAGCTCCAATTTGCAAGCAATACTACCAATCTTCTGCAACACTTTATAAGGAACATAATACTTGGGTGCTAATTTATTGCCCTTATTTATTTTCTTGAGATACATCTGCTTATAAGGTTGTAGCCTCAGAAATACCCAATCCCCTTCTTCAAAACTCCTTTCACTGCGATGTTGGTCAGCTTGTTGTTTCATCATGTTTTTTGACATAGTTAGGTTGTCCTTAAGTATATGGAGAACTTCTTACCGGTGCTTTATGTGAACTTCCATGGCTTGAAATTTAGATTTTCCTTTTAAGGGAGATGTGATAGATGGATGTTGATACCCATAAAGTGGCATAAATGGAGACATTTTTGATGATGTATGGAAGGAAGTATTGTACCACCATTCTACCAAAGACAACCCTTTCACCCACTATGTTTGTTTATCAGATGCAAAACAATGAATATAGCCTTCGAAACACTTGTTCACTATCTCAATTTTCCCATCAGATTGAGGGTGATAAGATAAACTATGAGCCAATTGGGTTCCCAAACAAGAAAATAATTCAGTCCAAAATTTTCCAGTGAAAATTGGATCTCTATCAGTTACAATAATCTTCGGATTTCCATGTAACTTCTGAACAATTTCCATAAAGGCTGTAGCTACTGTACTTTCATTAAAAGGATGAGAGAGTGCACAAAAGTGTGCATACTTCGTGAATCTCTCAACAACCACCATAATAAAATTCTTTCCTTTTGACTTGGGTAGACTTGTGATAAAATCCATGGAGACTTCCTCCCAACACTCGCAAGCTATGTCTAATGGTTCTAGAAGTCCTGAAGTCTTAATTGTTTCACCCTTATTTTGTTGGAAAGGCAAACATTCAGCCACAAACCTTTGAACATCATATTTAAGACCTTCCCAAAAAAATTCCTTCTTGACCCTGTGGTAAGTTTTTAGGAATCCAGAGTGCCCACCTATAGGAGATGTGTGTAATTCTAAGAGGACTGGGCAAACATGTTAGTATAAATAGAGATCAGGTGATCTCTATTTAGATCATTCAAAAAAGTGTATCTCTCTCACTCAGAAAGTGGCGCACTAGTGAGGAGGAGGATCATCTGCTACTAGGAGACTATCTCAGTGTATTTTGGTTGTACTTTGGTTGAGCCATTGCTCTCTCTATCTCTGAGGAAGTTGTGGGGTTTTTCACATTAGGGTTTTCCCCACGGAAACTCTGTGTCTCTTGTCTCTCATGCTTTTGATTCTTGTGATGATTGTCATGCTTATTGTGATTGTCATGCATTGATATACTGTATATGTTATTCTTTCAGTGAAGATCCTAGAGTATTGTGAATTAATGCTCAAAATTTAACATGGTATCAGAGCTAACCTGAAAAGAAGACATTTTGCAGTGACGGAAACTTGAGTTTCTTGTTTATTGGGTTTCTCTCCATAGATTTTGGAAAAGCAGTATAGTAGATTGAATCTACTCATCAAGGCGCATCTATATGTCTAATCAGAATTCAATTCCAAGCATTTTCAGATTTGGCCCTAAAAATTAGGGTTTCCACAAAAATAGGAATTTCTGAAATCTAAAGACATAGCTGGAAGCTCCTTGCAAAAATAGAAGTTTAGAGCTTTGGATCGAGATTTTTGGCTAAGTAGATCTCCGGTAAACTCAAACCCTAATTCAGGGCTCTCCCCAGTGAACCCGGGAGGACAAAAAGGCAAATATGAAGGGTAAAACTTTGCTGATCTCAAATTCTGAATGCACCAGGCTGATCAGCTCATCAAAGCGCATCTTTCTATCCTTTCATAAAAATTAAATTCACATTTTGAATTTTTAGGGTTTTTTCGACAAACCCTAATCCGAGACCAAATCCAGTTTTCAGCATTTCAAGTGGTAAGACCTAAATCTTTTCTATTTCCATTTGAAGTACTCTTTAAGATGTCTCACCACACCAAGCTTGAGGATAAGCTTGAAGGGGCTGATAACTTCCAAGCTTGAAAGTATAGGATTGGGTTAATCCTGGAAGAAAATGAGTTGGACTCATATATAAAAGAAGACATCCCTATCCCAGAGGATGAAGAGGCCAAGGTATTGCATAAGAAGAACTTGGTCAAGGCAAAGAAAATAATTGATGATTCTATCAAAGACCATCTCATACCCCATGTATCTTCTCTAAAGACACCCAAGAAGATGTTTGACTCTTTGACCAAGCTGTTTGAAGGAAAGAACATAAATCGGAAGATGACTCTGCGGAATCAATTGAAAGGGGTCAAGATGTTGAATGGAGAAACCATTCAATCTTACTTCTCCAAGGTCTCTCAGATCAAGGAGCAACTTGAAGCTGTGGATGAAGTAGTGGACAATGGTGAAGTTGTTATGACCACTCTGAATGGCCTACCTAGGTCATGGGACTCCTTTTTTCAAGGAATCTGTGCAAGAAAGAAATTGATCTCTTTCAGTAAACTATGGGAGGAATGCTCTCAAGAAGAAGCTAGACTTGTAGCTCGTGAGGAAAAGATGGGAGGTGAAGATCAAGCTCTCGCAACTCACACCAAAAGAAGCAAGCTCAAGAAGGAGCACTCTCGCTACAAAAGATCCTATCAAAAGAATAAGAAGGATCTAAGATGCTTCACATGCAATTAGAAGGGTCACTTTGCTTCAGATTGTCCCAAGAACAAAAGGGATAATAACAACAACTTCAACAAGAAGAAGAAGGGCAACAAAAGAAAGTTCCATGCTCATGCTGCCGAGGATGATGAACCTCCAAAGAAGAAGGCTAGGGCAGAAAGTAGTGATGATGACTCATCAAGTGAAGAAGAGTATGTTCTAATCTCTGCTCTCACAGGTACTATCTCCCATGGTTGTAATGATTGGTTGATTGATAGTGGGGCTTCCAAACACATGACTGGGTTTAAGGAATCTTTTGTGAATCTATCTGAACATGAATCACCCCATAAGGTGAAACTTTGGGATGATTATCAATACCCAATCAAAGGAAGTGGTCAAGCCTCCTACAACCTAGATTCTGGAAAATCTTTGAAGATGAAAGAAGTCCTTTATGTACCTGGGCTCAAGAAGAACTTACTCTCTATCTCTGCATTGGATGCAAAAGGTATGAGGGTTGCATTTGTGGATGGCCAAGTCCTAATGTGGCCAAAGGGAAAGACCATAGATGATGCAGTAGTGATTGGAGAGCAAGAGGGAGGATTGTATAAATTGAAGGGACAACCTGAACATGCCATGGTGCATGAATCCATGGAGCCAAGTGAACTTTGGCATAGAAGACTTGCTCATATGCACTATAGGGCACTTCCAATTGCAAGCAAGGTTGTAGAAGGTCTTCCTGAAATCAATACCAAACATGAAGGTGTTTGCAAAGGATGTGCAAAAGGTAAGAAAATTAAGAAAGCTTTCCCAAGCAGTGAAAGCAAGGCCAAAGATATCTTGGAAGTCATCCACTCAGATGTATGTGGTCCTATGTCATCTAGTTCTCTTAGTGGGTATGTTTACTATGTCTCATTTATCGATGAATTCTCCAGGAAGACTTGGGTATACTTCTTGAAGAACAAAGATGAGGTGTTTGATAAGTTCAAGGAATTCAAAACCTTGATGGAGAATCAAACTAACAAGAAGATCGAAACATTCAGATCCAACAATGGTGGAGAATTCACCTCAGGTGACTTCAAGAAGCTTTGTAGTGATTCAGGGATTAAGAGGGAGTTGACTGCTCCTTATAATCCTCAACAAAATGGAGTTGCAGAAAGGAAGAACAGAACTATCATGGAAGCAGCAAAGGCAATGCTGCATGACCAGGATCTACCTATGCATCTATGGGCAGAAGCAGCTAGAACAACTGTATATGTGCAGAACAGAACACCCCACAAGATATTGGACAACAAGACACCAGAAGAGGTCTTTTCTGGTAAGAAACCTGAAGTTAGCCATCTCAGAATATTTGGTTGTCCAGCATACACTCATGTCCCAAAGGAAAAGAGGACTAAACTAGATCCTTCAGGAAAGAAGGGTATCTTTGTGGGTTACAGTGAAAGCTCGAAGGCTTACAGAATATACTTTCCAAGGTTCAAGAAGATTGATGTCAGCAGGGATGTAACATTTGATGAAAACTCAGCATTCATCAAATCAAGGAAGGCACCTATCGAAGTTTATGAAGAACCTAAGGAAACTAGATTTCAAGACACTACCATGACTAAAGCAGTTCCAGAAGTTGTTCGTGAGTTTTAAGATCCACAAGAACCTGTAGATCCACCCCGTGAGGATAACTCTCACAAGAGGAAACCTGCATGGGCTAGAGAGCTCATTCAAGATGCAGAAAGATTTGGCATTCCAGAAGAAGAACACAAAGCAAAGAAGAGAACCAGATCACATACCAGCTATGTTGATTTACTCTGTGACATTATGAACAAAGAGCCTTCCAGTTATGAAGAAGCAGCGGAAAAGAAAGAATGGAAGGATGCCATGGTTGAGGAATACCAATCAATAATGAAGAATGATGTTTGGGATGTTGTCCCAAGACCTAAAGAGAAGTCTGTTGTGACTTCCAAATGGATTTACAAAATCAAGCATGTTGCAGATGGCAATGTAGAGAAATACAAAGCAAGATTCGTAGCTCGTGGCTTCTCTCAGAAAGAGGGAATAGAGTATGAAGAAACTTTTGCACCTGTAGCCAGGTATACTTCCATCAGAATAGTACTTGCCCTAGCTGCAGCAATGAAATGGAAAATACACCAGATGGATGTTAAGACTGCTTTCTTAAATGGTGTAGTTGAAGAGGAAGTATATGTGGAGCAGCCACTCGGTTTTGAAATACATGACAGGGAGTCATATGTGTGCAAATTGAAGAAAGCCTTGTATGGCTTGAAACAAGCTCCCAGAACCTAGTATGGTAGGATGGACAGTTTCCTATCTAGTTTGGGCTTTACCAAGAGTAAAGTGAATTCCAACCTTTATTACAAGGTTGAGGAAGGGAATCCTGTGATTCTACTCCTGTATGTGGATGACTTATTTGTAACAGGAGATGACAGATTGATTGTAGATACGAAGAGGAAGCTTGTTGCTGAGTTCGACATGAAATATTTGGGAATGATGCATTATTTTCTAGGTATGGAGGTGTGGCAGAGTGCAGGTGGGATCTTCCTTGGTCAAGGGAAGTACACAGTAGATATCCTGAAGAGATTCGGGATGATGGATTGCAAGGCCATGGCCACACCTATGGCATCAAATCTGAAGCTTCTATGTGATGCTTCATCTGAGCCAGTTGATGTCTCTATGTATCGTCAGATGATTAGGTCCTTGATGTACCTGACGAACACGAGACCAGATATTTGCTTTGCGGTGAACACATTGAGTCAATTCTTGACAGATCCGAGGAGTGTTCATCTGGTTGTTGTAAAGCATGTTCTGAGGTACCTGAAGGATACAGTGGATTATGGGCTCCAGTATGAGGCGAATCAAAAGTTTAACCTGCAGGGTTATGTTGATTCAGATTGGGCTGGCAGTGCTGCAGATAGGAAGAGCACATCTGGATGCTGCTTCAGTATGGGATCAGGTGTGATCTCTTGGTTTAGCAGGAAGTAGTCCTGCGTAGCACTGAGTACAGCTGAGGCAGAGTATGTTGCAGCCTGTTCAGCTAGTTGTGAGGCAATATGGCTACGAAAGCTACTGTCTGAGTTATTTGATCTTTCGTTGGATGCTAATGGTATCTTCTGTGATAACTAGAGTTGTGTGAAGTTGTCCGAGAACCCAGTGTTTCATGACAGGTCGAAACACATAGAGATCAAATATCACTATATCATGGATATGGTGCAGAGAGGAGCTGTGAAGCTCCTGTATGTTGCGACGGACGAGCAAATTGCAGATGTGCTGACGAAGCCAGTATCCAGGGTGAAGTTCAAGTACTTCAGAGAGAGGCTTGGCATTCTTCTGATCAAGGACACTTCGAGGAAGAAGTGATGGACACATTTGTTGAAGCCATTCCAAGCATGTTGGAAGGAGGATCCTTCACATGGCTGTGGATGTAAGCGTTGGATGATGAGCATCAGGATGATGTTCTGGTTTCTGCTTGGATATGATCAATTGGATCATTTATATATGTATGTACACATCATGTTGGATGTTGGATATGATCAGTTGGATCATTTTTATGTATGTATGTATGCATCATGTTGGATGCTGGATATGATCAGTTGGATCATTTATATATGTATGTATGCATCATGATTGGATGCTGGATATGATCAGTTGGATCATTTATATGTATGTACGCATCATGTTGGATGCTGGATATGATCGGTTGGATCATGTGTATGTATTTTTGTTTATGCATCATGTTGGATGCTTGGACCATGTATCTGTATATGTATCAGGTGGATACATTGAATGATCAGGTGGATCATGTATGGTGATATGTATCATGTATTTGTATTTGTATCAGGTGGATACATTATATGATCAGGTGGATCATGTATGATGTTATGTATCAGGTAGATACTTGGTATGCATCAGGTAGATGCATTGTATGATCAGGATGATCATGGATGACGAGCTTCAGGATGTTGCTCCAAATGACATGCAGCAGGATGTTGCAGTGATGATGATCAGGATGATCATGTGTACATCAGGATGATGTATGGTGAGTATCAGGTTGATACTCTATGGACGTGGATCAGGTTGTGCAGATGAGCATATAATTTGGCCCTGTGAGATTTGCAGATAGTCTTTCGAGATTTTGCCTATGGCATATAATTTGGCCCTGGGATATCTGGCAAATGCTCTTTCGAGGTTTTTCTCTGGGAGGACATATAATTTGGCCCTGGGAGATCTGCAGATAGTCTTTCGAGTTTTTTCCTATGGCATATAATCTGGCCCTGGGATATCTGGCAGATGCTCTTTCGAGGTTTTGTCCTATGGCATATAATCTGTCCCTAGGAGATCCGATAGGTTGGGCTGTGTGCCCATAATAAGTCCTGGGATGCTCTTGCGAGGTTTTGCCATGACCACATATAATATGTCCCTGGGAGATCCTATAGGTAGAGCTGTGTGCTCATAACAGCCTGGGATGCTCTTGCGAGGTTTTGTGGTGACCACATATAATCTGTCCCTAGGAGATCCTATAGGTAGAGCTGTGTGCTCGTAACATCCTGGGATGCTCTTGCGAGGTTTTGTGGTGAGGTCACATATAATATGGCCCTGGGAGATCCTATAGGTAGAGCCGTGTGCTCGTAATAGCCTGGGATGCTCTTTCGAGGTTTTGTGACGCACGTAATAAGTCCTGAGGATTCCACAGTATGGCCAGTGATGACGAAGACCTGCAGGTGGTGGGCCTACATCCAGTATGAAAAAGGACTGGCTCTGTAGAACTTCCTATGACGAGTAGAGTCAGAGATTGGTTGAGATAGCAGCAGCAGTGACGATGATGATGACGATGATCCCGAGAAGAAGACTTGTCTAGCAGATCTGTGTCGAGAAATATCTTCCTAGTTAAGAGGGAGTGTTGATGTATATGTAACTTCAGAATGTATTTCATCTATGTATTTTATATATATTTATTGTACCCTTATTAGAGATGTGTTATTCCTCTATAAGGAAGTGTCGTCATGTGGATTGACAAGTGTCGCAAGTCTGTGTACTTGCCGATGGGTTATTAGACCACCATGTGTGGGGTCGGCCCTGAAATATATATATTATAATGTGGATGTACCTAGCTAGACAAGTTGGCCCCATAAGGTCACTGGGCAAACAAGTTAGTATAAATAGAGATCAGGTGATCTCTATTTAGATCATTCGGAAAAGTGTATCTCTCTCACTCAGAAAGTGGTGCACTAGTGAGGAGGAGGATCATCTGCTACTAGGAGACTATCTCAGTGTATTTTGGTTGTACTTTGGTTGATCCATTGCTCTCTCTATCTCTGAGGAAGTTGTGGGGTTTTTCACATTAGGGTTTTCCCCACGAAAACTCTGTGTCTCTTGTCTCTCATGCTTTTGATTCTTGTGATGCTTGTCATGCTTATTGTGATTGTCATGCATTGATATACTGTATATGTTATTCTCTCAGTGAAGATCCTAGAGTATTGTGAATTAATGCTCAAAATTTAACAAAAGTATGTCATTCTCCCAATAATTCTTGTCCAAACAATAAAGCATCATCAACAAATAAGAGATGTGTTAAAGTATGGGAGGCTGTAATTTTTAGTCTCTTCAATTTTCTATCACTTCCAGCCATTGTAATTTCCTACCTTATCCTTCAACAATAAATAAAAATAAAAGGGGGGAAAGAAGGAATCCCTGCCTCAACCCTCTATAACTTTTGAAAAATCTAGAAGGGGATCCATTAACCAACACAACAAAATTTGTATAGGTTACACATCTCATGATCCAGTTAGTAGCCTCAAGACTCAACCCTATTTGTAAAAGCACTAATCTAAGGAAGTACTAAGAAACTTTGTCATATGCTTTAAACATATCAAGTTTTAAGATCAAATAAATCAGCTTCTTAATCTTAATAGTGTGTGGGATTTCCTGTGCAATACCAATTGCATCTAGAATTTATTTGTTTGTTAAAAATCCAAACTATTCACTGGACATACAAGATGATAAATTTACTTTGATTCTAGCAGCATTCACTTTAGCAATAATCTTATATACTAAATTACATAGAGAAATTGGTATGAATTCATTAAAAGAGATTGGACTGATATTATTTTGGATTAATGCTATAAAGGTTGATAACACCTAACACTTTACCTTGGGATATGGATTCCTCCACCACCTCCAGCAATTCTAGTCTTATAAGGTCAAAGAACTCTAGATAGAACTCCATTGCCAATCCATCTAGAACTAGGCTTTTTGATTTAGCAAACCCCTTTAAAACATATTCTACTTCCTTTAAAGTGATAGGCTCAGCTACTAACTGGCCCTCTTCAATAGAGAAGAATATGATATAGTTTTGAATGACTTTCATTTGTTTCCCTATACTATTATTCCATGGATACTTGAAGATATCTTCAAAATGTTAAGAAACAACTTCCTCAATCTCTTTTTGATCATGCATTTTAACTCCCCTTTGGTTTTGAATTTCCTAGAACGAGTTGATATTTTTTTGTGGTTTGCAAATTTGTGAAAAAAAATTGTGTTTTGATCTCCTTGGGATATCCAGATGGCCTGGATTTTTAAGCGCCACTCCTCTTATCTTAACTTCAAAATTATGGCTTTCCTCGGCTTCAGATCTTCCATTTGAATTTTTTTAGCATCTGAAAAAACACCTGAAGTATTTTTGATGTATTTATCATTGATTTACTCTTCTAAAGATAATATCTCTTCTTGAACTTCCCTTTTTTCTTCTTTTCCCAGCTAATCACTTCATATTTTAGATCCTTCAGTTTCTCCACTAATATTTTCATTGTAAACCCTTCAAAAAAAATTTCATATGATCTCCATTTTCCCTTAACTAGCATCTTCAAATTGGACCTCTTCACCATTCCAAGACTGATTAAATTTGGAAGGGTATTTAATCCTATTGGTATTAGTATCAATATCAATATATATAGGCATATGATATGAGATGGAAAATTTTATGATCCATGATATAAACCCCCCCAAACTATCAGCGAATTCCTCAGTTGTTGTTATGCAATAAATTTCCAAAAAAAGCATCAGAAGAGCAGAAATAGATCAGAAATAGTACTCCACGACTTTATTGAAGAAAATAGTTGAATAACAAGCCCCTTCAAGGGGGAAACCTCCTTATACCATGTACTAAGTAGACAAGACAAGATAGTCCAAATGAAAAGGTCTCCTTCCTATATATAGGAGACTAAGGGGTACAACCCCAACTAACTGACCATAGCTGACGTAACTAATATAACCATACTAATGACAATTACAACTAATGGACCAAAGCCGTCATCAAAACTAATGTAATGCACCACAATATAGGGGGAAATGTGCCCATACTTAGGGCTTAAAATGCCCCTCCCCTTTAGACAAGTGTTGTCCTCAACGCTTGATTAGTTGTGTATGCCTTTGTATGAAGGACTCATCTTCCCAATGCGAATCTTCAACTGGTAAGTTCTTCCACTTTATGAGGTACTCAGTAATAGCCCAATTTCATAATTGTTTGGTCCTTGTTTCAGTGATTTTTTTAGGTTCCAATATGACTTTTCCTTCTTCATCAAGCCCTGGAATTATTGTTTGAATTGGGATCAAGTCTCCTATTACCTTCTTTAAGCAAGAAACATGGAAAACTAGATGTACTCTTGAAGATGAAGGGAGCTCCAATTTGCAAGCAATACTACCAATCTTCTGCAACACTTTATAAGGAACATAATACTTGGGTGCTAATTTATTGTCCTTATTTATTTTCTTGAGATACATCTGCTTATAAGGTTGTAGCCTCAGAAATACCCAATCCCCTTCTTCAAAACTCCTTTCACTGCAATGTTGGTCAGCTTGTTGTTTCATCATGTTTTTTGACATAGTTAGGTTGTCCTTAAGTATATGGAGAACTTCTTGCTAGTGCTTTATGTGAACTTCCATGGCTTGAAATTTAGATTTTCCTTTTAAGGGAGATGTGATAGATGGATGTTGATACCCATAAAGTGGCATAAATGGAGACATTTTTGATGATGTATGGAAGGAAGTATTGTACCACCATTCTACCAAAGACAACCCTTTCACCCACTATGTTTGTTTATCAGATGCAAAACAACGAATATAGCCTTCGAAACACTTGTTCACTATCTCAGTTTTCCCATCATATTGAGGGTGATAAGATCAACTATGAGCCAATTGGGTACCCAAACAAGAAAATAATTCAGTCCAAAATTTTCCAGTGAAAATTGGATCTCTATCAGTTACAATAATATTCGGATTTCCATGTAACTTCTGAACAATTTCCATAAAGGCTGCAGCTACTGTACTTTCATTAAAAGGATGAGAGAGTGCACAAAAGTGTGCATACTTCGTGAATCTATCAACAACCACCATAATAAAATTCTTTCCTTTTGACTTGGGTAGACTTGTGATAAAATCCATGGAGACTTCCTCCCAACACTCGCAAGCTATGTCTAATAGTTCTAGAAGTCCTAAAGTCGTAATTGTTTCACCCTTATTTTGTTGGAAAGTCAAACATTCAGCCACAAACCTTTGAACATCATATTTAAGACCTTCCCAAAAAAATTCCTTCTTGACCTTGTGGTAAGTTTTTAGGAATCCAGAGTGCCCACCTATAGGAGATGTGTGTAATTTTAAGAGGACCTTCTGCTTGAGTTGGGATCTTTTGCATAAATATAAGAAATCCTTATACCATAGTGAATCATTTTTCCACACAAAAGTATGTGATACACTAGGATCATTCTGTAGCTTTTGAATGAGTGTCCACACTGATAGGTCATTTTTCCATTCTTCCCTTGATGCTACTACCCAATCTGGTTATAGAATGGAAATGGCACAAAGTAATGCCCCAACATCTTTATCTTTATCTTTTTTGGAGATCACATCTTCCACCACATTCTGTTTCCCTTTTCTATAGATGATTTCAAAGTAATATCCCAACATCTTGGTTACCCATTTGTTGCTCTTCCGAATATAGTCTATGTTCCAAAAAGTATTGAAGACTATCATGATCTGTTTTGACCTTGAAGTGCCTACCTATTAGGTAAGGACGCCATTTCTTAAGAGCGTGTAGTATTTCCAACATTTCCTTCTCACAAATGGGCTTCTGTAGGTTCTTTCCCTTGATTGGATGACTTGTGAAAGCAAGTGGGTGTCCTTTTTGCATTAGAACAACACCAATGCCATTTCCTGGAGCATCACATTCCACAATCATTAGAGGAAATTTGAGATCTAAAATGGGCCTCCTAAGGAAAATAATAAAATAATAGTTAAAATAATGAAATAATATTTATTAATTTTGGAGGAAGAAAGAAAAAAACTACTTTTTTGTTCGTATTTTCAACATATCCCCCTGTGTTTTTACTCAAATTTCGAGCGGGAGCACTTGTTGGATGCAGAATTAAATTCCGCATCCAATGAGTACCCACACTACATACTTTTGACAGACCTCGCTGCCCAAAAAACAAGAAACACCCAAAAAAATGTCATGATGACATTGCATACTTTTGACGGACCCCGCTGTCCCAAAAACAAGAAATACCCGAAAAAACGTGATGACGTGATGATGACATTGCATACTTTTGACGAACCCCGCTGTCCCAAAAACAAGAAATACCCGAAAAAAACGTGATGATGACATCATCATCACGTTTTTTTGGGTATTTCTTGTTTTTAAGGAAGTGGGGTCCATCAAAAGTATGCAGTGTGGGTACTCATTGGATGCAAAATTTAATTCCACGTCCAACAAGTGCTCTTGTTCGAAATTTGAGTAAAAGCACATGGAGATATGTTGAAAATACAACCAAAAAAAGTAGTTTTTTTATGACAAATATCTCAAGTCAACCATTATGGTTGACTCATTTTATTGAAATTCTATTGGTTCTTGAATTCCAACTCATAAGAAATTATGGTTGGCTCGTTTTCTTATAAGGCCCATTTTAGACCCCAAATTTCCTCTAATGAAAGTTTTTTTTGAAGTCTGGTGTGGCCAAAACATGAGCTTTGCACATTGCCTGTTTAAGTTGTTCAAAAGCTTGAGTTACCTCTGGAGTCCAAGAAAACACATCTTTCTTCAATAATGTTGTTAGAGGCATTGTTATTCTTCCATAGTTTCGAACAAAATTGCGGTAGTACCCTATCAGACCTAAGAATCCTTGAAGATTCTTTAGGGTTTTGGGAATTGGCCAGTCTATCATGGCTTTAATTTTGTTAGGGTTTACCTTGACACCTTCATGAGATACAATATGACCCAAATACTCTACCTCCTTCACCCCAAAGAAACATTTGGAAGGTTTTGCATATAGTTGTTGCTCCTTTAGTAGTTGTAGTACCCTCCCTAGGTTATTTCAAATAGCCTGAAATGTTGCCCGAGGCCATAACTAAATAGGAAAGCCGAGCAGAAGAACCCACAAATTCCATAAGAGTATTCTCTCCTTTACTTGGTCAAAATTATGATTCCATCTTTTCAACATTAAACTTCCTTTCCCACAAATCCAAGTTCCAGCTAGAATCTTCGAAGATTCCTCCAGAGATGCAAATTTACCGATGTCCTCGGTCATCCACCCATTGATCGATGTCCTTTAGACACAATCGACAACTTTCCATCCACCAATAATTTTTTAGAACCACGGGTCTTCATAGGAGAATAGCTATATGCCAACCCCCCTCTAACAAATCCATTCACTCCATTAATCCCGACCTAATCAGGATCCCCCTTGGTCAATTTTATTACCATAAATTTTAGAACAACCCCCCTTCTCCACCAAGTCTGTTTTAGGAAAAGTCCCAAAGAAAACTTGCAAGGGTGATTTCTTTAAAATATATTTATAGGAGGGAATAAGGGCATTATAGAGCTTCTCATCCAGTTACACCACTTCATGTGGATCCACCCGTTCTATAGCACCCAAATCCTCAGATACTTTCAATCCTTTTCCCAAGTATTCAAAAACATCCCTCGAAACATTACTAGCCACTAACTTAACTTGTCCTCCATCCCTATCAGGCGTGGAGAAACTGAAAGAACCCTCGACAACATTTGGATTTTCTAAAGTCCCAATAGAGAAATGAGAATTCAAAGGATCTAGTTTAGGAGAATCCTCTACATGAACCAGATATTCAAGATAATAGGGCGAATGTTTAATGACATGACCACTCTGACTGAGGGAATTTTTAAAGATTGGACCACAATGACCAAAATCCCCAAACTCCTTCATTCCACTCAATCTACCACCCATGGAATCATTATGTCCCATCTTACAATCTCGAGGAAAAACCCCAAAACCAGATATGTCTAAGTTATTAATAAACCCTATATCCATCTCATTTAAAGAAGAGAACAAGGATGGAGAGAGCTCCTTTAACTTACCTAGAACATCATTTAAATGGTCATGTTGAAGCAGGAATTTCACACTTGGCTGGCTACAAGATTACTCCAACTCCAAATTCACTTCTGAAACACCTTCTTCGCTTTCATTCTCAGATAGCTTATGATCCCTAGAAGATACCATCTCACCCCAAGTGTAATTTCTCTTCAAATTCCCCACCTCCTTGCACATCGAATAATGAAAAGGGATCCCCCAATAGTCTAATTTCTAAACAAAATCCTTCCCACACCACTCAATTTCAATCTCGGCCAACAAACCTTGTCTAATTTCCATCTCTACTAGCATCTGGCCCATATGTTTGTTTTCACCGAACAAGTGTTAATCCTCCGCATGAATAAACCTCCCTAGGTTATTTCAAATAGCTTGAAATGTTGCTCGAGACTATAACTGAATAGACAAACCAAGCAGAAGAACCCACAAATTCCGTAAGAGTATTCTCTCCTTTACTGGGTCAAAATTATGATTCCATCTTTTCAACATTAAATTTCTTTTCCCACAAATCCAAGTTCCAGCTAGAATCTTCGAAGAGTCCTCCTGAGATGCAAATTTACCGATGTACTTGGTCATCCACCCATTGACTGATGTCCTTCATGTTCATCGACCAATATATAAAATTACGTACAAGGGTAAGCAGGGTTAACTCATTCACCTCTGCCAAATATACATCCCTACCCAACACCATCTTTTTCTTTCTTTCTCAAGCCTTCCAAGCCTTGATTAAAGAGATTCCATTATGGGACTTTCGAAACCCCCCTCTAGAGATACCTATATCCTCATTGTTTGTACAACGAGTTCGAGCTATTGAAACCCTAAGGCTAGTAGTTTCAATGCCAATAGGAATTGAAGCAAGGTATCCTACCCCAGTCTTCTTAGCTACTCCAACCCGACAAACCTTCCACACATTCTCGAGATGGTCGCAATTAACCTCCTTTTCGAATAGCTCGTCCACCAATTGGATCACACCACTAAACCCTCGATCCACACTGTAAACCTGTGATTGACTGACCTCAACTGACGTATTCCCCTGACACCCATTAAGTCCCTTGATACATCTCGCTTGATGTAACGGTGCTTTAAACTCGTTATTTTTCTGAAAGAGTCCCTCTCTAGCCTATACCTCATCATCTCTAGGGTCCAGAAGTAGCTCCACCTTACTGCTTAGTTGCATCCACAAGTTCACCATGCAAACCTTTCCAAAACTCAAACCCTTGCAGATGTCACCGATCGAATCTCTCCCCCCATTCCTCGCTTTCAAGGTGAGTTCTACTCACACGGTAGATAATATTCACATTAGAAGGTGAACTTTATTAATCCATGCTGTAGGCAGAGACTATATATTTTGGTTTCTGCTATTAATTTTCTCTATACCAAAACATTTTTAAACCGTGTATATAGTTTGTATAAAGTTGAACAATTTTATTTATTTAATAAAATATATTAATAAGTGTGCAACTTCTATTGGTGAAAAGTGGTTGAAAAGACTAATTTTATCATTGACACGAATTCAGAAAAATAAAAATACAACATGACTTTAAACTTATAAATGTAACATCTAAATATTTTATTTTTAATGAAATCTAACCAACATAAGATAAGGTTGACATCCTTGACCGTTCTGCAAGCTCACACCTCATAATTGTGAATTCACATCACAAGTTACCTAGCTCTCACTTCATAAATTTGAATTCATATTACACGTTACCTATCATTAAATGTAAATGGCAGGTTTGCAGACTCTGACGTCGTCCTCCTCCTCGTCTTTCTCGGCTCGTAACTCGGTCGTGGACTAAACATAATCTCATGGTTTCAAAGATGCTATGAATCCCACACCATGAGGTCATGGTCATGTGCTCTTCCAAAGGATTCCACTTTATCTTCTTGCTGTACTCATTGGTCACAAAACCTCACACCAACGAGAATTTGAGGCTCGGTATACTAAATTTCGCCTTGGTTTTTCCCTCGTCTTTTGATTGCTACTGTAAGTTCCTTCTTCTGATTTTACTCA
Organism: Larix kaempferi; assembly: GCA_027924585.1. NCBI lineage: Eukaryota > Viridiplantae > Streptophyta > Pinopsida > Pinales > Pinaceae > Larix > Larix kaempferi. The sequence continues at coordinate 1,731,701 of BSBM01000134.1, forward strand.
CCGCTCAGGTGAAAACGTAGTTTCTGCAACGAATGTTAACTTCCATGGAATAAAATGCCTTTGGTATTGGAATTCACATATTGTCGGAGAGATGAGGAGGCTTTGGGAAATTGTTTGAAGGGGATCCCTGTGTTAATGAGGGAGGCTACGCATCTATTGATGTGTATCGATTGCTTAAGGAGGAGTCGGAACTGCTTTTGATCTCTAAAAACAAGTTTGGTTTTTTTGTTTACAGGGCGAGTTTGAGGGTTTTCCTTGTCGGGAAATTTTTTTACTCTATATGAGCCTGTGTTTTGCTATTTTAGACCCTCTGGTGGTCAGTTTAAACCCCCCCGTGCTATACAGACGCCTGTACAGATGGGTTTTTTACATTTTCTTTAGCTAGGCGCAATTTTTTTCTCTGCTGGTTGTTTTCCTCTTGTTGCATGTGTTTTCCTCCTCATCGTCGTTGTATGGTTGCATTTTCTCTCTGAGGTATGGTTTCATTTTCTCTTTGAGGGCCCTCTTTTCCTCTCATACCTGCATATTTAGCCTCATCTTCACGTGATCCTCTACATTTTCCTCCTATGTGTGTGCTCTTATTGACCTCCAACATCTCTTGAAGAAGGGAAAACAAAGAATACCACCAGTTCTGGCAATGCTTGATGACCCTATGGAGAATGTCCAGGCCATTGTTAATGCTAGTGGAGTGAAAGATTGTGCTTACTGTGGGGGACTTGGGCACATATTGGAGAATGTCCAAAACTTGAACATCAAAAGAGTCTGGCTATTCCTGGTACAAGATGTGACTATTTTGGTTATAAGGAAATTTGATATTTCTCATTTTATAATTATCCATTGTACAAAATGTGGGCACCATTGCTATGTGGAATTAAGAGTTGGAAAGGATTATATGCTACACTTTCAGAATGTTGGACACATTTTTTACATAAATGCATATGCATGTCACTAAATGAATATATATTTGTTGGTGAGATCTATTTTATGTCAAAAGGTTTCTTTTCTATTCTCTATTAGAGTGTGTTGTGCCGAGTAATCTTAATATGCAATGCTTCTTTTTTTCTAGATATAGCATGTTTTTTTATGATAAATTGTTGAATTCAAATTGTGTTTTTTCTTATTTACGTATGTCCATCACACTCTGACAAATTATTGGTGTTTTTAGCTCTGAAGCCTTTCTTCAACGCTTCTACTTCTCAGTTTGTTCTTGGACAATAGATCCCTTTCACTCTATGGTTATCTCTTGCCTCAGTTGTACTTGGTAATTGGTAAGTATCAAATTTGTCCCTTGGCCATTCTGGTTTTGTGCTTGGTGTTGGTAGTCATTTGGAGATAAATCTTGGTTATATAGAGGAAGATATTTTTGTTGTTAATATTTCTAAGTATATATCAAGTGGTATAGTTTTGTTCAATATTAGCACTGCCACATTACTTGACGTGGTTGGTGCTGGTGGAGTCCAAAAAAGTTGTCATTGTCTGACGTTGTGGAATACTGTACACTGGCAGACACAATTGTGGCTGGGGCTGCCTTCAAATATGAGGGTGTGTCTCTAGTTATTTTTATGAAGATGTTATTTGACCATGATCTTGTTTTCTATTTTCAAAGAGGATGATGATGATTGGAATAATCTTGCGAGGATAGGGAATCACTTGGAAAGGTGTAACAAGTCTCATTTTCAGTGAAGAAAAAATGTTGTCTCGTCATTTAGATGTTGAAGCAGCACAACCATTTTTTTTATCTACATGCTTCCTTTGGAACCAAAGCCATTACTAAATCGTGTGCTAGTTAGCACCATCGAAGAAGATGAATCATACTGTAGTTTGGGATGAATTCTACAAAATCTCATAAATATCAAAATCACATCAATTTATAGTGATTGCCTTTGCTTTCTGGAAAACACGTGTTCCATAACACGTGCTATTTATTTTTATTTTATTTTTAGAAGTTTTACCAAATTGTAAATTAAGATCAAAAGTTGAAATAAATAAAATTTGAAGTTTTATATTTGTTTATCAGATTCTTACGATTGAAATAAATTTCACTAGACAATCAAAGAGTTCTTGGTGGGAGAATTGTATTTTCTTGAAGTTTAGTGTGGTTTGTTCAAAAGTGTTTCACCATTGAACTAAAGAGATTGGGCATGATAAGTAGTCCACTTTCCTGAATTAACTGACCCTCAGAAGGTGAACCATTGAACACAATTCTGTAATTCAATAGAAAAAATAAAAACACATTTCTTGTTATTTTGAGGAATCAAATAAAATAAAAGTCTTACAAAAATAATTTATCGTCTTCTAGATGGTAGATGCTTATCATAAGCATCCACCCATCATCACAATTCCAACAAAAACTAAATCTACAACTGATTTACAAAAAGAGATCCTCCATACTAAAACCAAAATTTTGCAAACCCATAAAATCTCCACTAAGATGTCCAATTCCAACTAGACGAAGCCATAAACTGTTCAAAATTTACCAAATTATACAGCCATCCTCATACTACAAGATTATATGAAGAGATCATGTGAGCCTTTAGATATAAGCTCCTCCAGATATTCGTCAGAGAAAAGAGTACATTAAGGATCATTAATGGCCCTTTTAGATAATTCATCAGCAATTGAATTAAAACCCCTATAGATGTGGCTTATTATAAAAATCCACAAAGGAATTCATAAGCAAAGAAATTATTTGACACCACTACTCTAAAGCAAGCACCTAGAAATTTGACCTTCCATTTTCCCAATTTATAATAACTTGAGAATCCCCAAAGACTTGTAAGGATACAATTCCATTTAGCCAAGCAAACTGTAGAAGTCCCAAGAGAGCTAGTAACTCAGCCCTAGTATTTGTGCCAATTCCACAACTCATCCATAACCTGTAATTATGACCAATATTTATCCTCATGTACATTTCAACACCACAATTGCACATTTGAGCTACACCATCGAAGTATCCAATATCCAAATGAAAAGGGATAATAGGAGCAAATTTTATTCTTGACTTCTTGTTTTTAATCTCTTTGTAGTATTCCTTATAGAAACTCAATGTTTCAGGTAGTTAATATCGATACTCGGAGATTTATTTTAAAAAATAACAAGATTTCTAGCTTCCAAATCCCCCAACAAATAAAAATTGGAAGAAGATTGTGATTGAGAACATTAATCTGTATATATTTATTATTGATAAGTTTATATATAAACATGACAATTATTCAAATAGTTTAAAAATATCAACTTCCAACTTACTTCCATGATTTTTTCCTTTTGATTGCGCTCTTATAGTTGACCTACATTAAAAAAATTCCTTTGATTCTGTAGGTTGGATGTTTATGTTTTTTTAATGGAGATAAGAAGTATGTTGTTGTTTTTTTGCATATATTTTGTCATCAATAAGATATTGATGCAAGTGTTTTATGAATCTTATCCTTATACTTTGCAGTGAATATTTTCCTTGTTTGTATAACCAATTTCATAACAATATTGATTAGTGAAACGTTAACAATTGTATTTATTTATTTGTGATATTTTATCTATTATAATTAATTTATTATTTTTTTAATTTCAAAATAATTTTTAAATTTTTAAAAATAAACATTTCATAACTTGTTTTTGTTATTAAAAGGAAGGGACTATGCTACACACATATCTTACACATCTCTTATTGATTATATTAAATTATTTTTACTTTTACTTTTACTTTAAAAGTATAACAAAAACTTATAAACAATTATTCACCATATCTTTGTGAATAATCTTTAAGTAGGCTTCCATTTCCATGAAATAATATTATATAGTATAGTTTTAAAGTTTAATTGTAATTAACTAACCAAAACATCTTAGTTACAATATTTTGCCTTCAAGAATTTTAAATAACAAGATATATAATTTAATTTTATAATATATTATTAATATTTTAATATATATTATATTTAAAATTATAATTATATATTTAAATATTTTATATTTTGTAAAAAAAATAATTTTTTATATTATAATATATTATTTTATTAATATAATAATATAATATTAATAATTTAATATATAATACTTTTTTTTTCCCGAAGAAAAAAAAAAAAGAAAAAGAAAAGAGCGTAATTTTATTTCAGCAGAGGTGAACAAAATTACATTCTGTATATGCAAATATGCATGCGGGTATCCATTGAAGGACAATCAATATGATAAAGAGTAAGGTCTTCAGTACATCAGTCAGGTGTGTTCATCATCACCAAATATAGGCCACAAAAAAAACAGAAAAAAATTAAGTTTGGTGGCTCCCCGAGCCTCCTGATTTACCAAAAAGAAACTTTTAAAGAGTAATTATAAGTCTTCAAACTGTCGTCACAAAAAGAGATAATATGTTCCAAAATTTTTAGTATCATCGCTACTGTTCCTAGAATGTCAATTCATCAACGAAAGGTCTATGATAGTACTCATATAGAGTCCCATCATGGTATTCTTTTACTTTTCACATCCCCATTGCCAGGTCCCTGCCAATCTTAGAAGCCTTGTTCGCCTCCTTGTTATTCTCCCTGAAAACATGTCTACAAGAAAAGTGTAAAAATGAAAGCTTTAGTTCTAGAATGTCTTGAAGTATGTTTGCAAGTCTAAAGTCTCTGCATTGTTGAGTGCCAAGTGTCCAATTTGTGGCGTTCATAGAATCTCCATACACATTTAACTGTTGACAACCAGTCTCCATGGCGAAAATGAGAAGAAGCTTTAGGCTCATGAGTTCAGCAAAATTGTTCCCACCCTCCCCCAGACCCCAAAAAAGATGATAAGAGTGGGTTAAAGAAAGATGTAGAACAGCCCCACCCCCACAGCTATTCTTCTGAGCAGAGGCATCGTAGAAACCCCATGGAATCGAGTGGTCAATGTCAAGATCAAGAACAGTTCTTTGGTTCTCGACTTTGATATGTTGAGGATATGCCTTTATGAAGCCACAGATTTGTATGGCTGAGACCGCCGGTGTACAGGTTTTTTCATTGAAAATCATGCCATTCCGTGCCAGCCAAATACCCCAGGCCACCATTAGAGTAAGGGCTCTGAAGGATCTGCCAATTAGATCCATACACCACTGTGACCAAGCCAAATGCAACGTATTCCCTTCCCAATAAAATTGAACATTTGAAATTCTGGAGCATTCTGCCCATACCTGCACCGTGTATGGACATTGGAGAAATAAGTAAAGACAGGTTTCCTCGTTTGCTTTACACAATATGCACCACCCCGGCCCAACCCTATTCTTTCTCTGTAAAAAATCCCAGGTAGGAATGGAATTTTCGAGGACATTCCACATGAATAAACGATGTTTCATAGGGCAGTTTAGCTTCCAGATTGGATTCCACCACCAAACCAATTCAAGTGGATTTATGAAATGACTCAAGCTAATGCATCCATTCTTTGGTGACAACACCCCATTTGGAGCCCCTTCCCATACCAAACAGTCCTCCCTATCGCGAATGTGAATTTGAGAGAGTATGAGTGCTCTGTAATAAATTCTCAATTCAACATGTTCCTCCACAGAAAGTTCCAAAGTTTCTGCATCTATCCACGATTGATTCCATGGGTGGGCCATATCTTGAAAAGCAAGTTGGGATAGGTACGTTATACCTATTTCCTGGAGGGATGTAATCAGTCCATCTGATAAAATGTGTCTATCTTCTCTCCCAAACCAGGGATCTTCCCCAACTCGAAGAGCCTGTCCATTCCCAATATTCCAAGCTAGTAGGTCTCCTACCACAAAAAAAGATTTTGTTACAGCTTTCCAGATAACAGAACCACCATGGTGAGACTTAATCGGATTCCAAACCCAGTCCATAACTGATGCAGGGGCAATGTATTTCTGGATGACAACTCTTGTCCATAGGCTATTTGATTTTAGCAGTCTCCAAACCCCTTTAGCTTCCAGGGCTTTTGAGAAAAGATGAATGTTTTTCAAACCCCAACCCCCTAAGGCCTTAGGGATAGAAATTCTATGCCATCGAACCCATGGGGAAACAAAGTATCCTTTACCGCTCCAAAGAAAATGAAAGCATAATTTCTGAGCTTTTTCCAACGTCCCTTTGGGAATCCAAGAGAGGGACATCCAATACACCGGAATGGCCTCTAAAACTGATTTCACCAGGACCAGTCTTCCTGCTCTCGAAAGCCACTTGTGGCTCCATACCTTCAACCGCTTGTGAATTTTTTCAATAAGCCAGTTCCAATCTGTAGCTAGGGTTTTACCCCTAGCTTGTGCAAATGAGCACCTACTAAGGAGAATGGACTCCTTAGTAGCAGTTTAGTAAATATAAATTATTAATCTAAAACAGAAATGTAAACTAATCTAAAACACATGCATGAAACATAAAGAACAAAAGATAAATAATGGTTTTGTATTGATATTACCTCCAATGTGGAGGTTGATGAAGCTCTTGCAATGTCCAAGAGGGTTGCTCCAGGCTCCAATGTGCTCCTTCTCTTTCTCCAATGGTGGAAATGGGTCAAAAGGGGCTCTCAAGGTGAAAGTGGCTCAATGGTGAGCTAGGGTTTCAAGAGAGATTTTGGCAGAGTAAGGGTATACTTGATTGTGAATATGGAATAAGGGTTCTCCATCACCTATTTATAGTTTTTTGGTGGTGGAGTGCTGGCCCATGGTTTTGGGAACCATATGGTTTAGGGCAGCTGTATAGGGTTTTTTTCCTCTTTTTCCTCATTATTTTATATTTTTTATTCCCTTTTTAGAGGGATTTTGCTATTTTAGAGGAATTTTGGATATTTTTGGAGGAAAAAGGGGTTTTTTTAGCATTTTTGAGGCTTTTTTGGGAGTTTTGTGGCCTTTTGGAGGCTTTTTAGTGGGATTTTTAGGGTTTTTAAGGGAAATATGGTAGGAAAATGGACAAATGAGCCATGTAATGAGGTAGATGAGGTAGTGTACACTTTTTGGGTGTTAACAGATTGCAATGTCCAAGAGGGTTGCTCAAGGCTCCAATGTGCTCCTTCTCTTTCTCCAATGGTGGAAATGGGCCAAAAGGGGCTCTCAAGGTGAAAGTGGCTCAATGGTGAGCTAGGATTTCAAGAGAGATTTTGGCAGAGTAAGGGTATACTTGATTGTGGATATGGAATAAGGGTTCTCCATCACCTATTTATAGTTTTTTGGTGGTGGAGTGCTGGCCCATGGTTTTGGGAACCATATGGTTTAGGGCAGCTGTATAGGGTTTTTTCCTCTTTTTCCTCATTATTTTATATTTTTTATTCCCTTTTTAGAGGGATTTTGCTATTTTAGAGGAATTTTGGATATTTTTGGAGGAAAAAAGGGGTTTTTTTAGCCTTTTTGAGGCTTTTTGGGGAGTTTTGTGGCCTTTTGGAGGCTTTTTAGTGGGATTTTTAGGGTTTTTAAGGGAAATATGGTAGGAAAATGGACAAATGAGCCATGTAATGAGGTAGATGAGGTAGTGTACACTTTTTGGGTGTTAACAGATTGCAATGTCCAAGAAGGTTGCTCCAGGCTCCAATGTGCTCCTTCTCTTTCTCCAATGGTGGAAATGGGCCAAAAGGGGCTCTCAAGGTGAAAGTGGCTCAATGGTGAGCTAGGGTTTCAAGAGAGATTTTGGCAGAGTAAGGGTATACTTGATTGTGGATATGGAATAAGGGTTCTCCATCACCTATTTATAGTTTTTTGGTGGTGGAGTGCTGGCCCATGGTTTTGGGAACCATATGGTTTAGGGCAGCTGTATAGGGTTTTTTCCTCTTTTTCCTCATTATTTTATATTTTTTATTCCCTTTTTAGAGGGATTTTGCTATTTTAGAGGAATTTTGGATATTTTTGGAGGAAAAAGGGGTTTTTTTAGCCTTTTTGAGGCTTTTTTGGGAGTTTTGTGGCCTTTTGGAGGCATTGTAGGCCTTTTGGAGGCTTTTTAGTGGGATTTTTAGGGTTTTTAAGGGAAATATGGTAGGAAAATGGACAAATGAGCCATGTAATGAGGTAGATGAGGTAGTGTACACTTTTTGGGTGTTAACAGATTGCCCCCTGATGTGCGAGGGCAGGAGCTCATCGTATGGCCGATGGACATCATAAGTCATATATGGTTTTCCTGGGGTATGGAGAAGAGAAAAAACAAACTGAAGCCCGGAACAACGATCCCGAACAACTGCAAGAACTAAAAGTACATAACCTCAATAATGGATGAGGAATCATCTGATCATATGGACGAGGCGGGCATTCCCATGCTCGTATCAGGATATAACATAATAATAACAATGGGGTCCAAAAAATGGGGACCTGACATATACATGACCTCAAAAAACTAAATGAGGAATAATCTCAATATATGGACGAGGCGGGCATACCCATGCTCGTATCAAGATACATAAAAAGAACTGTGAGGCCCGAAAAGAGGGACCTGTAAGATACATAGAAAACCACTATGTACATCATAAGGGTCCAGAGGGAACACAAATCTGGGACATACTGCTGGGCTGACCATGTCTGAGCTGAAGAACTGATACATTGGAACAATCAACAGTACTACTGAGTGTGGTACCAAAGGAACTGATGAGCTGCTGGATCAAAGTGACAAGGGGTACACTCGCAATGGTACACTGAACTGGAACTGATCTGGGTACTCAAGGAAGCATAGAACTGGATGGCTTTCGAATACAATCGCCAACACAGCCCGGACATCCACGGGAACATACAACTGGGTGTTCCGAAGTGACTCACCAATGTGCTAGAGTCGGGGGAAATCCGGGGTCTTCGACAAATAATGGTAAGGATGTAAATCCTGCGCGATTCTCAAAAATGCGATCAAGGTGCTGAAGTCGAGCATGTGAGAAACAACCATTCGGAGAGGCAATGATGACTCCTCCCAAAATGGTCCGTAGGCACTCACCACAGATGGTGATGGGTCCAAGGCGCAGGTACCTCTGGGCCTATCCTCTGGAATAGAGGGGCTATCGTCGACAGAGGGAGACCTGCAACTATTAAGGCAATGATGTTTCCTTGACAGGAGCGCGAGGTGGAAAACCGAAATGTGATAGTACTGATGGTAGGACTGACAAACTGGGGGGACAACGGGGCAAGTAGAGTGGGTGGACTCAAACTTCCTTTGTTCAGAGCATGAAAAATGGGGATGATCGGGCAGCATATGAAACTGACTGATGGGAAAGGGATCATAACTGTATTGGATCTGGGATGGTGACTGGGCTGAGGGAGACTCAAGCTGGGGTAAAATGGCAGGAGACTGCAGAATACTCTGAACAAAGGCGACCTGATTGGGGGTGCTGCCGAGATGATCGATCATAGTGCCTGGAGGCACGGGATGACTTCTTCATGGGTTAAGGAACTAGAAGAAGTGTGTGTAAAATGATACTGTCGTGTGGATTTATACGAGCCCAGGACAGTTCATGCTCGTGGTTGCTTTCAATTTTAAGGAGTCTGAAATCGATAAGAAGACTCTGGAGAAATGGAATCGTATTGTCGTGTGGATTTTACGAGCCCAGGACAGTTCGTGCTCGTGGTTGCTTTCAATTTTAAGGAGTCTGAAAGCGATAAGAAGACTCTGAAGTAATGGAATGGTACTGTCGTGTGGATTTTACAAGCCCAGGACAGCTCGTGCTCGTGGTTGCTTTCAATTTTAAAGAGTCTGAAAGCAAATAAGAAGACTCTAGGGGGTTGCTTTTTCGTATATTTAGTATCCAAGGCCCAAAGAAGCATAAAAGGATACAATGAAGAACTCTTCTAGCCGGTGTGATTAGAGTATTCCTTTTTCGTAATTAGTCTACCAGGTCCGGAAAAGGGGTAAACTTATACCAGATAGACGCCCTTTCAGGTACTTTAACGAGCATGAAAGGAAGCAAGATTGCTCGGTGATCTTTTCATTGTTTTAGGAGTCAGAAAAGAGCTTAACAGAAACTCCCTAAGTGCCTTTTTCGTAAAGGACTTGTCCGGCCCGAAAAAGGGATAAAATAATACCGAACAAATGGAATGGCCAGGCAAGGAGAAAGTGTTCAATCAAGGAACATGTATGATGACCAAGAACAAGGGTGAGGGGGAACACTGGTGGACCTCCTTGCGGGGTGAATGAAATGGTGGAAAAATAACGAAACATTTGCAGTATGACATGAGTGAATGGCTCATGTAAAAGTGTGGAACAATCCGATGGCGGTCGATGTGGCACGCAAACCGAGGAAGCAAGGTGTTGGGACACAATGTTGAATCTGTACCAGGTGAGAGCGATAAATGATCTCAAGCATCATCACGAGCTTGAAAAAATGAATCCGGCGATATAAAGGGTGTCGAAAATGGATAACGGCCGATGTGGCACGCAAACCGAGGTGACTGGGGGTGTTTTGGAAAAAGACCCAAAAAATCTAGGGGTGAGAGCGAGAAATGATCTCAAGCATCATCACCAGCTCGGAAAAATGAATCCGACGATATAAAATATGCGAAAAACGGAGAACGACAGATGTGGCATGCAAACCGAGGCGACGAGTGGTGTCTAAAAAATGGGCAAAAAATGATGGGGAAAAAATAATGCAATGAGATGACCATCATGACGGTCTCGTCGTGTTGATTCCAATGGTGGAAACGGTTCGAGAAACGGACTCCGTATGGGTTCCGAATGGCCAAAACAAGAAAAAGTCAACTAACTATAAATAGTGAGTGGGTCCAACATGACATGTGTCATTTGTACTATTTGACTTTGACTTGTGATCAGAGTAGACCAGAGCTGAGGTGGCATTTCGGGACAATCCGACCGGCCGATTTCTGATTCGGTAGATATAGGTATTCCGTCAAACTCATACCTGCATGTTTTTTAGGGTCGGGGGTTGGGTAATGGGTCCCAGGGTTTACTTGTACGATCCACGTGGGGTGGACCGCGGGTTTTTTAGGGTGAGCAAACTGTACAATGCGGACCAATGGGGCCACGAGTTATTTAGGGATAAAAGCGTTTAAGGTACAACCCGTTACGAGGGTTGCGCAAAGGGTGACCTTCGGAGTCGGCTAAGATGTATGCCCCCTTGCCGAGACAAGTCTGCACGATGTAAGGGCCTTGCCACATGGATTCGAACTTCCCTTTGCCGGTTTTGTCATGGGCTTGGTCATAGGCGAGGACGAGGTCCCCTTCGCGGAAAGTTCGAGGGTGTACATGTTTGTCGTAACCAGCTTTGGAGCGGTTCTTGGCAGCTTCAATGGTATGGAGAGCGGCACGACGATCTTCATCGGCTTGTTCGAGGGATAGCAGACGTTGCTCGAGTGGGGAGGTGTCGGGGAGAAGCTCGACGGTGATTTGCAAGGCCGCTATCTGACACTCAATGGGGAGGACAGACTCTACGCCGTGAACTAAGTGAAACGGGGTAAAACCAGTGGTGGTCTTGGTGGATGTACGATAAGCCCATAAGGCGGGGAAGAGCATGTGGTGCCAATTGGACTTATGTCGGTCAACGGTGCGTTGAAGGATGGTCTTGAGGATTTTGTTAATGGCCTCTACTTGGCCATTCCCTTGGGGGTAGTAAGCAGAGGATAACTGATGTTCGAATTTGAGTAGGGTGGATAACTCACGCCAAATGGAATCTTCGAAGTGTGAACCATGGTCTGAGACCAACTGTTTAGGAACTCCGAATCGAGTGATAACATGGTTAAAAAAGAAACGGGCAGCTGTGTCAGCGGTACAATTGAAGGTAGGCATGGCTTCGGCCCATTTGGTGAAGTAATCGATGGCGACAATTATGTATTTGTGGCCATTGGCAGACGAAGGTCTACATTCCATGAAGTCGATGGCCCACTTACAAAAGGGACCAACTGTGACGACTGGGTGTAACGGAGCGGGTGGTGTCCGGGCCTTAGGGGCAAAAAGTTGGCAGTTATGGCAATGCTTGACCGCAGTGATGCAGTCGGTGAAAAGTGTGGGCCAGAAGTATCCGGCACGGACGACCTTTTGGGCAGTGGCCATCCCGGAGAAATGGCCGTCGCAGGCACCGCTATGACAGTCGTTAAGTACGTACTCAGCTTCCTCGTGTGTAAGGCAACGACGAAGAATGGTGTCAACCCCTCGTCGGTAAAGGACATCGCCTAAGAGGAGATATCAAGAGGCTTGGTGACGGATGCGACGGCGTTCATTACGGGTGACTTTGGGTCTGAACTTCTGCGTGCGCAGGTATAACAAAATATCACCGTACCATGGGTCATCAGACGAGATAGTGAACAAGTGATTGTCGGGTAACTCGTCGGAGATTGGTTTGGCTGGGAGAAGGGAAGGGAGATCAGTAATGAGCTGGGCAAGTGCGAGGGCTTTAATGCTCTTCGGTGTTCGGAAAGTAAGGTCATATTCCTGGAGGATAATGACCCATTTAGCAACACGACCTTGCAGGAGCCGCCGGTTTAGAAGATATACCATGGGGTTAGAGTCGGCGACGACTGTGGTATGACTCATTAAGATGTAGTGTCGCAATTTTTGAACGGAAAATACCACTGCTAGGGCGAGTCTCTCCTCATATGGGTAATGGAGGGGTGGGCCAGACAAGGTCTGGCTGACGTAGTAAATAACATGCTCCTGGTGAGAAGCGTCTTCTTGAACCAAGACTCCAGATACGGCATGCTCGGATGCCGAGACATATAGGATGAAATCTTGAGAGAAATCCGGAGGGGAGATGAGAGGGGCTTGTGTGAGAGCTTTCTTGAGGGCTTCGAATGCAGTTCTACTTGCTCATCCCAGACGAAGGGTATGTGGGTACAGAGCAAGCGCAAGAAACCGTGAACGGTAGTGGCGTAATCAGGAACGAAGCGTCGAAGGAAATTGGATCGCCCCTGTAGACTTTGGAGCTGTCGGATCGTACGAGGAGAGGGGAGGTCTAAGATGGCTTGAAATTTCAGAGGATCAACAGTAATTCCTTTCTGGGAAACAATAAAACCCAACAAACGGCCTGCCAGAACGCAAAAGACACACTTGTGTGGGTTCAAGCGGATTTGGTATTTGCGACAACGCAGAAAAACTTGCCGAAGGTCGTTAAGGTGGTCCGGTCATTTCCGGGAACGAGCTGTAAGGTCATCTAGATAGACTAGCAGGATATGGACCAAGTCGTGAAAGCAATAGGTCATGGCCCGCTGGAAGGTGGCACCGGCATTTTTTAAGCCGAAAGGCATGACGCGATAGGAAAAGGTGCCCCATGGGGTAGTAAGGGTAGTTTTGTACTGGTCTTCCTTACGAATCTGAATCTAGTTGTATCCGAAAAAACCGTCCATGAAAGAGAGGACTTCATGCCCCGCACACGCATCAATGAGCTAGTCAATAAATGGCGTGGGGAAGTTATCCTTGGGACAGGCGCGGTTTAAATCGTGGAAGTCAGTGCATACTCGGATGGTGCCTTGTTTTTTGTTAACGGGGACGGGGTTTGAAACCCATGTGGTATAGGCAATAGGATAAATGAATCCTGCCTTGCGTAGTTTCTCAATCTCTGCTTTAACAGCTGGGAGCTTTGAGGGATGTATGGGACGCTGTTTCTGATGGACAGGGGGTACATCAGGCCATGTGTCAATGTGGTGCTCGATAATGGCGGGGTCAAGACCGGGAATTTCGGTATAGGACCAGGCAAAGACATCACGGAACTCTCTGAAGAGGTTAGTGTATTCCTCAATCTCTTGCTTACTGCAGAAGGCTCCTAAAGTGATGAGTTAAGGGGCACTCCCAGGGGCAGCTATATCAATTTGGATGACAGGTGATATGTTAGCCATGTTACCTTCCTCGAAGGCATCAGGAGCAGGAATAGGGTCCTTGAACCAGTCGACCTTGGTGGGAAGGAAGTCTTTGGATTCAACCGCAAATTGAGTAGCGGTGCGAGAGGAAGATGCTTCTGGGAGGAAATACGAACGATGGTGCATGTCATCCCAGGGATACTCCGGGGCAGTGAGTGCCTCAAGAATCTCCTCATCAGTACAGAAAGTTTGGGCCATCAAATCGGTTGACGTGGGAATGGTAGTGGAAGAGATCATGTAAATGGTGTTGACCTCCCCGGATAGGGGTGAGATCGGGGGGTGAATCTCCTCCATAGTGGTTGGGGCCATCTCAAGATCCAGATTGTTCATCTCATAGAGAGCCGCTCTGTAATCTAGGAGATCGGGACAATGATGTGAGTAGTGCTCGTAAACACCGCATATAGCACAGGGGTGGTTGGTATGCAGGGATTTATCTTTAGGCTTGGGGGTGGGGTTTAGTTCGACAACCAGGATGTTGGGGTCGTCGTCGAGCATCTGCATGTGCTTCTGTAATGCTGGTAACTGTGGACACTGATGAGTCGCATGGCCTAACTCGTCGCACAATGAGCATTTGGGAGGAGCACGAAATACTGGGGGGTTTTTGACTGTCTTGGGAGGTGGTACAGCAGTGTAAGGTTGGGGACCTCTGCCCCCAGTGGGTTTGGGAGTAGGGGGAGGAGTCGTGGAGGACGAAGGGGTAGAGACACCGAGGGGTGGTTGAGTGGTAGTAGCCATGGGTTGCACCGGTTGGAGGACGACGCTTGGTGTCGGAGGGGGAACGGGAGGCGAAAGATACCAGACGGGTAATCCCAAGGTTAGCCCGGGGAGGCTAAGGGTAGCCATGACCGGGGTGCTTACTACTCCCGATGGAGGGACTAGAAAGGGGATTGTATGGATAGGTGTAACACCAATGTGGCTAGGTACTAGTGGTGGTTTAGGAAACAAGGGTGGCTGATTGGTAGTTGGTTGGTTATCGTGGGAGAGGGTACATAGGTCAGACACTTCGGGCGTAGATGATGGGGGAGGAATGGATTGGAAAGTGGATGTCATCGGCGGGTCTGAGTAAACTCCAGGTCCCAAAGAGGAAACGAATGAAGTAGCAGCACTACTAACCGGTTGTTCCACCATGGGGAGAACATTTTTGGGTGCAGCAGGAGCATTGGGATCATAGTAAGTGAGTTGGTCGATCTTAACCACGCATCCATCATGGGGGAACATCATGGTACGAAAGACAAAGGAAGCAACCGCCCTCATAGCATACATGTAGCTGCGACCGAGTAAGAGGTTGTAATCAAGTTGAGCGTTGATGACCTCGATATCGATGAGGATGGTTTTACCACCTAACTGGACAGGGACATTGGCTAGGAGACCTTGGGGCTGAGCCGAACGAACGTCGTAGGCGCGTAACGCAGTGGTGGACTGCTGGAGGGTAGGGGATCCCAACTTCTGCCATACGAATGTAGACATAACGCATGTGGAGGCACCCTCATCGATGATGCATCGATGGATGACAAGATTCCAAACGGAAACAGAAACTTGGAATGCCAAGGTGGAAGGTAGGCGTGGTTCGGACTGGTCCAAATCAAATGCCATCAAATTCGAATCATTTGGGTCAATAGCCCCAATGGCTGAGAGCAAAGTCTTGCGCTGGGAAGGGCAGTTCTTCAAGACTTCTAACGCAGACATGGCTGCGGGAGATTGGGCTAGGTCGTCTACAATGTTGTAGTTTGACGCAGCGCGCGCATTGGGGTTGTTGTTGATACGGCGAAGTGGGAAACGACCTGCTTTGGAAGCGCCCTCGACCGGAGGGGGAGGGATACGTAACGCTTGATCAGTGGGATGAGCGTTAGTGGTTTTATCAGTGGGAGGGGCTTCGGAGGTGGAGCCATATTGGTTCCGGCGAGTCTGAAGGTTGACATTAGCGGAAGACATCATCAACAAGTGATGGGTACCTGAGTCAAGCATGGGTTGATCAGGAGCGGCGTATGTGATCTGTTGTTGTTGGGGTTGCACGTTGGCTTGAGGGGGGGCCAACGGCTGAGTGTTCACCACGCCTTGGGTTGGTAAGGGGTTTTGCAACACCAAAGGTGGCTGCTGAGGTTGTGGGGGGTTGGGCTGTGCTTGAGGAGATGCCTGCCCTTGGCGATGGGCATCATCAACCCAAAGTTTCCGAGCCCGCTCCAAATGTGGGAAACTATGTGTGTAGTGGCCATAGACCCCGCAGATAGAACAAGGATGGTTCGTTCTCAAATTAGGGTTTTTAGCCTGTTTGGGCGGGCGATCAGGGTTTTGGTTAGCGGGGGCCACGTTGTTGTTGTCTGGGGGATTAGCCGGTTGACCACCTTGGTCTGTAGGTTGGTTGTTCCCACGATTACGGCCTTTGCCGCGATTTTGTTGGCCCTGGTTGCGTTGGTTGTTCTGGTTTTGCTGCGGGTTGTTTTGGGCGTAAACTTGCCCTTGAGCAGCAGGTGGGTTTTGAGGTTGTGCAGGTGCAGGAGCAGGCTGTGGTGGATGATAGGTAGGTGGAGGCTGCGCAGGTGTGGGACCTTGAGGAGGTTGCTGATATGTCTGCGGAGCAAGTTGTGGGTTGGCCGCAGGGGCTGCCTGTGGCGGGTAATAAGCTAGTTGGGCTTGGGAAGGCGCAGGGGCTGGTGCAGCCTGCTGGTGGTAATAAGTGGGTTGGGCCTGAGAAGACGCAGGAGTTGGTGCAGCCTGCTGGTGGTAATAGGGCTGAGGTGCGACCGGGGGGTTGTAAATTAAGGGCTGAGGTGCGACCGGGGGGTTGTAAATTAAGGGCTGAGGTGCACCTCATAATTGTGAATTCACATCACACGTTACCTAGCTCTCACTTCATAAATTTGAATTCATTTTACACGTTACCTATCATTAAATGTAAATGGCAGGTTTGCAGACTCTGACGTCGTCCTCCTCCTCGTCTTTCTCGGCTCGTAACTCGGTCGAGGACTAAATATAATCTCATGGTTTCAAAGATGCTATGAATCCCACACCATGAGGTCATGGTGATGCGCTCTTCCAAAGGATTCCACTTTATCTTCTTGTTGTACTCATTGGTCACAAAACCTCACACCAACAAGAATTTGAGGCTCAGTATACTAAATTTCACCTTGGTTTTTCCCTCGTCTTTTGATTGCTACTGTAAGTTCCTTCTTTTGATTTTACTCACCGCTCAAGTGAAAATGTAGTTTCTGCAACGAATGTTAACTTCCATGGAATAAAATGCCTTTGGTATTGGAATTTACATATTGTCGAAGAGATGAGGAGGCTTTGGGAAATTGTTTGAAGGGGATCCCTGTGTTAATGAGGGATGCTACGCATCTATTGATGTGTATCGATTGCGTAAGGACGAGTCGGAACTGCTTTTGATCTCTAAAAACAAGTTTGATTTTTTTGTTTACAGGGCGAGTTTGAGGGTTTTCCTTGTCGGGAAATTTTTTTACTCTATATGAGCCTGTGTTTTGCTATTTTTTACCCTCTGGTTGTCAGTTTAAACCCTCCTGTGCTATACAGACGCCTGTACAGATGGGTTTTTTACATTTTCTTTAGCTAGGCGCAATTTTTTTCTCTGCTGGTTGTTTTACTCTTGTTGCATGTGTTTTCCTCCTCATCGTCGTTGTATGGTTGCATTTTCTCTCTGAGGTATGGTTTCATTTTCTCTTTGAGGCCCTCTTTTCCTCTCATACTTGCATATTTAGCCTCATCTTCATGTGATCCTTTAAATTTCCTCCTATGTGTGTGCTCTTATTGACCTCCAACATCTCTTGAAGAAGGGAAAACAAAGAATACCACCAGTTCTGGCAATGCTTGATGACCCTATGGAGAATGTCGAGGCCATTGTTAATGCTAGTGGAGTGAAAGATTGTGCTTACTGTGGGGGACTTGGGCACATATTGGAGAATATCCAAAACTTGAACATCAAAAGAGTCTGGCTATTCCTAGTACAAGATGTGACTATTTTGGTTATAGGGAAATTTGATATTTCTCATTTTATAATTATCCATTGTACAAAATGTGGGTGCCATTGCTATGTGGAATTAAGAGTTGGAAAGGATTATATGCTACACTTTCAGAATGTTGGACACATTTTTTACATAAATTCATATGCATGTCACTAAATAGATATATATTTGTTGGTGAGATCTATTTTATGTCAAAAGGTTTCTTTTCTATTCTCTATTAGAGTGTGTTGTGCCGAGTAATCTTAATATGCAATGCTTCTTTTTTTCTAGATATAGCATGTTTTTTTATGATAAATTGTTGAATTCAAATTGTGTTTTTTCTTATTTACGTATGTCCATCACACTCTGACAAATTATTGGTGTTTTTAGCTCTGAAGCCTTTCTTCAACGCTTCTACTTCTCAGTTTGTTCTTGGACAATAGATCCCTTTCACTCTATGGTTATCTCTTGCCTCAGTTGTACTTGGTAATTGGTAAGTATCAAATTTGTCCCTTGGCCATTCTAGTTTTGTGCTTGGTGTTGGTAGTCATTTGGAGATAAATCTTGGTTATATAGAGGAAGATATTTCTGTTGTTAATATTTCTAAGTATATATCTAGTGGTATAGTTTTGTTCAATATTAGCACTGCCACATTACTTGACGTGGTTGGTGCTGGTGTAGTCCAAAAAAGTAGTCATTGTCTGACGTTGTGGAATACTGTACACTGGCAGACACAATTGTGGCTGGGGCTGCCTTCAAATCTGAGGGTGTGTCTATAGTTATTTTTATGAAGATGTTATTTGACCATGATCTTGTTTTCTATTTTCAAAGAGGATGATGATGATTGGAATAATCTTGCGAGGATAGGGAATCACTTGGAAAGGTGTAACAAGTCTCATTTTCAGTGAAGAAAAAATGTTGTCTCGTCATTTAGATGTTGAAGCAGCACAACCATTTTTTTATCTACACGCATCCTTTGGAACCAAAGCCATTACTAAATCGTGTGCTAGTTAGCACCATCGAAGAAGATGAATCATACTGTAGTTTGGGATGAATTCTACAAAATCTAATAAATATCAAAATGACATCAATATATAGTGATTTCCTTTGCTTTCCGGATAACACGTGCTATTTATTGTTATTTTATTTTTAGAAGTTTTACCAAATTGTAAATTAAGATCAAAGTTGAAATAAATAAAATTTGAAGTTTTATATTTGTTTATCAGATTCTTACGATTTAAATAAATTTCACTAGACAATCAAAGAGTTCTTGGTGGGAGAATTGTATTTTCTTGAAGTTTAGTGTGGTTTGTTCAAAAGTGTTTCACCATTGAACTAAAGAGATTGGGCATGATAAGCAGTCCACTTGCCTGAATTAAATGGTCCTCAAAAGGTGAACCATTGAACACAATTCTGTAATTCAATAGAAAAAATAAAAACACATTTCTTGTTATTTTGAGGAATCAAATAAAATAAAAGTCTTACAAAAATAATTTATCGTCTTCTAGATGGTAGATGCTTATCATGAGCATCCACCCATCATCACAATTCCAACAAAAACTAAATCTACAACTGATTTACAAAAAGAGATCCTCCATACTAAAACCAAAATTTTGCAAACCCATAAAATCTCCACTAATATGTCCAATTCCAACTAGACGAAGCCATAAACTGTTCAAAATTTACCAAATTATATAGCCATCCTCATACTACAAGATTATATGAAGAGATCATGTGAGCCTTTAGATATAAGCTCCTCCTCCAGATATTCGTCAGAGAAAAGAGTACATTAAGGATCATTAATGGCCCTTTTAGATAATTCATCAGCAATTGAATTAAAACCCCTATAGTTGTGGCTTATTATAAAAATCCACAAAGGAATTCATAAGCAAAGAAATTATTTGACACCACTACTCTAAAGCAAGCACCTAGAAATTTGACCTTCCATTTTCCTAATTTATAATAACCTGAGAATCCCCAAAGACCTGTAAGGATACAATTCCATTTAGCCAAGCAAACTATAGAAGTCCCAAGAGAGCTAGTAACTCAGCCCTAGTATTTGTGCCAATTCCACAACTCATCCATAACCTGTAATTATGACCAATATTTATCCTCATGTACATTTCAACACCACAATTGCACATTTGAGCTACACGATCCAAGTATCCAATATCCAAATGAAAAGGGATAATAGGAGCAAATTTTATTCTTGACTTCTTGTTTTTAATCTCTTTGTAGTATTCCTTATAGAAACTCAATGTTTCAGGTAGTTAATATCGATACAGGGAGATTTATTTTAAAAAATAACAAGATTTCTAGCTTCCAAATCCCCCAACAAATAAAAATTGGAAGAAGATTGTGATTGAGAACATTAGTCTATATATATTTATTATTGATAAGTTTATATATAAACATGACAATTATTCAAATAGTTTAAAAATATCAACTTCCAACTTACTTCCATGATCTGTCATTATGCTCTTTTTTCCTTTTGATTGCACTCTTATAGTTGACCTACATTAAAAAATTTCCTTTGATTCTATATGTTGGATGTTTATGTTTTTTTAATGGAGATAAAAAGTATGTTGTTGTTTTTTTCATATATTTTGTCATCAATAAGCTATTGATGCAAGTGTTTTATGAATCTTATCCTTATACTTTGCAGTGAATATTTTCCTTGTTTGTATAACCAATTTCATAACAATATTGATTAGTGAAATGTTAGCAATTGTATTTATTTATTTGTGATATTTTATATATTGTAATTAATTTATTATTTTTTTAATTTCAAAATAATTTTTAAATTTTTAAAAATAAACATTTTATAATTTGTTTTTGTTATTAAAAGGCAGGGACTATGCTCCACACATATCTTACACATCTCTTATTGATTATATTAAATTATTTTTACTTTTACTTTAAAAGTATAACAAAAACTTATAAACAATTATTCACCATATTTTTGTGAATAATCTTTAAGTAGGCTTCCATTTCCATGAAATAATATTATATATTATAGTTTTAAAGTTTAATTGTAATTAACTAACCAAAACATCTTAGTTACAATATTTGACCTTCAAGAATTTTAAATAACAAGATATATAATTTAATTTTATAATATATTATTAATATTTTAATATATATTATATTTAAAATTATAATTATATATTTAAATATTTTATATTTTGTAAAAAAAAAAAAATTGTATTATAACATATTATTTTATTAATATAATATTAATAATTTAATATATAATACATTTATATTAATAACATAATATATAATACATTAAAAATAAATAAATAAATAAATAAGTTTCTTAATTTTCGTATTAAACACTAATATCATAACATATCACTTGGTTTTTATTTATGAACATCCATTTATATAATTGATTTTTTTTTCCCTGGAAAAAAAAAGACGTTTCTGCTTTATATAAAGAAGAAACATTTTACATGACCGTATAGGTCTCTCGAAATTGATTTTCATCACATTGCTTTACATTTACCAAAAAGACAAATGTATTATAATACATTCATAAAAGTCTAAACAGAAGTTCAAAATGAGATCAGAAAAGAACATGATCAATAAACATGTGTTCATGGCACCCAACCATACACCTCATCAACAAAAAAATTGAGATCAAAATGGAATAGGTCCAGGGCCATAGTTTTGCCCAGGATCGTGTGTCCATGTCTGCCAAAGTCCATCTCCAAGAAGAAGACCTTTTTGAAAGATAATCTGCCACTTGATTCTGTTCCCTATAAATATGGCAGAAGGAGATCCGTAGAAAGGATGTTGCGAGCCTAGAAACGTTTTCAAAGACAGGAGACAACAAAATATTATGTGGTTTCCATCTAGATTTCATCCACCGAATGATAAGAGATGAATCCCCGAATACCTATAAGCAATGAATATCCCTCGCAATGGCCGCATGCAGAAGAAATTTCAGAGCCAATAGCTCTGCACGGTTGTTAGTGCTATTTCCAGTGGAAGCTGCAAACTTGAACCAGTGAGTAGTAGAAAGGTAGATGATACCACCAGCACCCCCACGGGATGGAATCCCTTGTGCCGCTCCATCGAAGTATCCCCAAGGGAGTCCCTATCAATGATCTGATGAGTTATAATTATGATTGATTTTTTAAATCCTCTAACAATGAGTAGTGTTCACTTAAACGATTATGACATTATATAATCTCCATAAACTCTATCATAATAAATGATAATATTTTTCAATTAACATTTTTTATTAATTATAATAAATACTTAGAAAATTTTCATTTTTAATTACGCCGAAGGCGTTTGACCACGGAGAAGCGTGACCTTCCACCTTGGAAAGATTCCTTGTCTATGGATCCAATGGAATCCTGCCGCGTGTTTTGCCGCTTTCACGCACACCGACCAGATCACGTCAACCGTGTCGTTATTTTGCCCCTTTCACGCAAATCCCCGTTCGTGTCGCAACGATTTGCAGACTTCACGCCGATTAAAAATCCTTGTCTATAAATCCAATGGAATCCTGCCGCGTGTTTTTCTGCTTTTGCGCACGCCGACCAGATCAAGGCGATCTTATTTGCATTACTTTGCCACTTTCACAAAAACCCCCATCCGTGTCGCACCGATTTGTAGGCTTCAGGCTGACTAAAACTAAGTGTTCATTAATTCGACGACACATTTAAGAGTCGACCATTTTGACTTCTGACCCGTGTCCATCAATTGCACCACACAGTTAAAAGTCGACCAATTTTTAAACAGTCCACCAATATTAACAGGCCCGACCAATTAAGGTAAGTCGACCATTTTGACTTCCGACACAGTTAAAAGTCGACCAATTGCACGACACAGTTAATAGTCGACCAATTCTTAAAGGTCCGACCAACTCGACTATCGACCATATTTTTTAAGAAACTAAAGTTACCCGATATAGTTAAGAGTCGACCAATTTTTAAATGCTCTACCAACTCCATTATTGACCATATTTTTCTTTAACTAAAGTGACCCGGCCATATCTTACAAATATTATAAAAAAAAAAATTACAAATTCATATAAATTGTTTCATATGTCGATCATGTTTACACCGTAAGAACTTCACGATGACCAATTTTTAAAAGCTTGACCAACTCGACTATTGACCATATTCTTTGTTAACTAAAATCACGCGACAATTTTGACTCCCGACCATATGTTACAAATATTATTGAAAACAAAATTACACAGTTAACAGCCCAGCAATTTTAACAGGCTCAACCAACCCGTGTCCATCAATTGCACCACACAGTTAAAAGTCGACCAGTTTTTAAACAGTCCACCAATTTTAACAGGCCCGACCAACTAAGGTAAGTCGACCATTTTGACTTCCGACCATATTCTTTTTAAACTAAAATCAGGCGACAATTTCGACTCCCAACCATATCTTACAAATATTATTGAAAACAAAATTACACAGTTAACACCCCAACAATTTTAACAGGCTCAACCAACTAAGGTAAGCCGACCATTTTGACTTCCGACCCGTGTCCATCAATTGCACCACACAGTTAAAAGTCGACCAATTTTTAAACAGTCCACCAATATTAACAGGCCCGACCAACTAAGGTAAGTCGACCATTTTGACTTCCAACACAGTTAAAAGTCGACCAATTGCATGACACAGTTAATAGTCGACCAATTCTTAAAGGTCCGACCAACTCGATTATCGACCATATTTTTTAAGAAACTAAAGTTACCCGATATAGTTAAGAGTCGACTAATTTTTAAAGGCTCGACCAACTCGACTATCGACCATATTTTTTTATAACAAAAGAGACGCCATCATTTTGACTTCCGACCACGCCAGCATTTGGGTTGATACAATCTAAAGAGGCGGTCTAGCTCTGCATGGAAAAATCTTGCGAGATCTATACTTTTGATCAGAAATTTGAGCATTCAATGACAGATTGGACATTGAACTACTTTGTATAAGGTTACCCACGTGAACATTGATTTCTCTGCGTTTAATTCATCACGAACTTATGAACTTTGCTTCAGTAGTACAGATCTTTGGCTATGGATGTATATTTCGATTTGACCGATTGGACCTGCTGGATATTCGATGTTGTGGAGATACATGAACAGATTTCAATGCAACAATGGTTAAATGTGCTTAGACACCAATGCACCGCCTTTACTCTTGATCGTTTATAAAATTCGATGGTAAAGCCTCTCTCATTCTTTTGTTCTTGGATACTGTTATTGTGACATAAGCTCATTTTTTTTCTCAACATTCGAATTGCCTCCAATTTGTTGCTATTTTACAAACCGAAAACCCTGTTAAGGATCCAAAGATTTTTGTTTTATATTCAAAAAACAGGTTCTCCTCTCAAATCAAAACTCATTTCCCCTAGTATAATTATGTTGTTCTAAATCCTGTTTCTGCTTAATGTATTCAAATAAGATTTTGCCATCTTTTTTTTATATTTTTTATTGAAAACTAGAGTATGTTTATGTCAATTATTTACTAATTTCAGATGAAAGGTCACTTGAATGGTATATATTCATTTTTTTTGTCTCCTAGAAAAATTGCCATTTCAAAAAAGTAATACCAGGGTAAATTGACCCAGAATTACTACACTCTGTTTTTGCTGTCTTTTTTTAGTTTTTCTATTCAAAAAACAGGTTCTCCTCTCAAACCAAAACTCATTTCCCCTGCTATAATTATCCTGTTCTAAATCCTGTTTCTGCTATAATTATGCTGTTGTAAATAAGATTCCGCTGTATTTTTTTATTATTGTCCTTTCAAAAAAGTAATGCCAGAGTAAATTAACCCAACATTACTACACTCTGTTTCTGCGTCTTTTTTTAGTTTTTCTATTAAAAAAACAGGTTCTCCTCTCAAACCAAAACTCATTTCCCTAGCTATAATTATGCTGGTGTAAATCTTGTTTCTGCTTAATGTATTCAAATAAGATTTTGTTGTCTTTTTTGATCTTTTTTATTGAAAAATTAATACTTAATTTAGTCATTTGGTATCTTCAAAGTTATTAGAGTAAATTAACCCAGAATTACTACACTTTGTTTCTACTGTCTTTTTTTAGTTTTTTTTGTTTCAAATTAGAATTGTTGTCACTCTTCCTATTCCATATTTAAAAACAAGGTTCTCTTAGCAAATTTACCTAATATTATGCTGCCTTTTTTTTATTTTGTTTTCTTCACAACCAGAGGTCAGTTTTCCCTGTCTTTGTCTCCTATAAAAGTTCCCTTGCACAAAAAAAACTTTATACTAGGCATTTGGTACTCTCTTGTTCTCACTGTTTCTGTTTATACTAGCCAATTTATGTAAAATTATCCTTTTTTTTCTTGTTGTTTTTGTTGGAAACTAGAGGCTGTTTCTGCCAATGGATTGTCATTTATTTACTCCTATTTATTTACTAGTTTCAAACATCTTGTATCTTTATACTTAATATCAATATGGCACATTTTTCTTTAGCTTACTTTTGTAGTCCAACTATTCGCAATACCACGCTATGGACACTCTATTGACCAAAAACGATGTATCACTTTTGATGAATGGTGCTGTTGACCTATGCCCACTTGTAAAAGCTGTTGCTCTTGATCAACTAAGCTCTTTTAACTCAACAACTGCCCGCTTTCAAATGTCTATCTCTGACGGAATTCATAAGCATGACACACTGCTTCCAAGTAGGTACAGTAGCGCTGTGGAAAACCACCAGCTCCAAAAAGGGTCAATCATGAAAGTTAGCAAGTGTGCATTCAACATTGTAGATGATACAACGTACGATTTGCTTTCCATATATTCCTTTTCACTTATTTTAGTTTTCACTCCTAATAATTATAACATATTTTTTACTTATACT
This sequence comes from Larix kaempferi, assembly GCA_027924585.1. NCBI lineage: Eukaryota > Viridiplantae > Streptophyta > Pinopsida > Pinales > Pinaceae > Larix > Larix kaempferi. The sequence continues at coordinate 1,757,243 of BSBM01000134.1, forward strand.
TACTTACGTTCATTCTTCTTGCCAGGACTATCGCATTGGACACCTTCGAAATTTTCACCTTAGAAACAACAATTATTGGTGACCCATCCCCTTTCAACCTCACACCTACCTTTACAGCCCACAACAGTTCATCTATGTTAGAAAACAACACCCTTAACTCCGAAAACCCTTCACCTGCAATACCTTCTCCAACACCAAACCTTCTTGCACCTACTCTTCAATTCACATTGCTTAACCCTTCCAATAGAACATGGACCATTCAAGGATGAGTTACTGCAAAGACAAGTATCAACACCTACACCAACCAAAAAGGTCCTAGTCAACTCTTTGGGTTTGACCTTGTTAGTGCTACTAGAGATGAGATTCATATCTCTGCATTCAATTAACTAGCTACCTCATTATATGACCAAATACAAATTGGCATAGTCTACATAGTCTCAAATGGCACAATCAAACCAATTAATCCAAAATACAACCATTTGGAAAGTGCTTTTGAGATTTTCCTTAACTCCTCTTCAACAATTGAACGATGCTTGGAAGAGTGCCCACTTATTCCTTTTCATTGCTTCAACTTTAAATCTATCCATGACATTAAAACTATACTGATCAATTCCATGGTTGACCTTCTCGGAATTGTCATTTATGTTTCCCCTGCATCAACTATCCGCAAAAGGGATGGCTCTGAAGTCATTCGCCGAACAATTGGGTTGACGGACATGTCTGGGTATAGCATAAATATTACACTTTGGGGGGAGCATTGCACAATTGAGGGTTCCCACCTTGGAAACCTTCAAGGTTCAGCTACACCCTCTATCCTTGCAATACAAGGTGGGCGTGTTACAGAATTTAATGGAAAAACCATTGGAACCATCTCAAACACCAACCTCATTATAAACCAAAATATTGAGGAAGCTGAAGCCCTCCAAGCATGGTTTGCTAACAATGGATTCCGTTCCGCCTCCCCATCTTTGAGCAGAAAATCCAACTCATCTTCTTCTACCTCTTGTAAACGCATTTCCATCTCTGTGCTACAATCTCTACAACCCTCTAACAAGGCAACTTGGTATTCAATTATTGCTACAATCACCCATATTAACATCAATGACTTTCATTTCCTTGCATGCCCTCTATTTGTTGATGGAATACAATGCATGAAAAAAATTTCCCACAAAGTTGGCAATGTTTGGCATTGTACAAAATGTGATGGGGAGTTTACAGAGTGTGCTTACCGATACATACTCAAACTTGACATCATGGGTGCTACTGGAAAACTATACGGTATCACAACTTTTGATGATGTTGCGCAACAACTAATGGGGGTCTCTGCAAAATATTTTTGTCTCCTATCAAATGATCCAACGTCTCTCTTGGAAATTGTTCAACATGTTTGTGCTCGCCACCTTCTAACATTATCAGTAAAGACAAAGACTTTTAATTCACATGCTCGGTTGAAGGTGCTTCTTGTTATGTCATAAGAGGTTTCTCCATCATTGTCCCCTGTCGATAGTCCTACTGAAAGTGAACACATTCTACTTACTAAACATCCAATTGCTCGCAAGCTTTGAACTCCTACTCTTCATTTCTACCTTTTGTACTTACTAGCTTGTACTTAGCAAATACACATTTCTGTGTACACACTTTTACATAGGTGCTACTTGAAACCATCAATGAAAAATCTTGAATATTATATTATTTAGTTTTGTTGTACCATTGTGTTCAATCACATATTCTTTTTCAACCTATGCTGCAATTTTCAAATCTGTACTTATAATTTAGATTGCTTTGTCAAATATATACTTTTTTTCTTTATAAACATTGTTCAAGAGTGTCTTCACAATGCATATTTTTTACAATATACCTTTTTTAGTCTTTGAATTATTACATATATATTTTTTATCTCTTCCACCAAAGGCACTATAAAAGCAACATGGATAACCATTTATCTTATACAAGATAACTTTGTTTACTCTTGCAATTATTACATGTATAGTATTTTTCTGTTACACCAAATGCACCAGAAAGTCCACAACCAATAAACACTTTTTTTTGTAGGAATGTCAACCAATGATAACAATGATCAACAAAATGCACGCAGAAGACTTATATATGCTCAAAAGAAAAATGAAAACAACAAGCGGCAACACCTTCTATATAGAGTTGCTCGTCAACTTGTTCATATCCCTTCTTCGTTTCACATTGCTCAACCTTCGCTTACACGCTCCACACCATCCACATCCAAAACAACGCACCCAACAAACATGGATCTACATGCTACATAGCAGCGATTTCGTACAAGGCTGGACAAATTATCTCCTATGAAAATATGCTCTATATGCATGGAGTCATATCCTTGAATTAAAATAAAACACTCTTCTGGTGCATATGCATGTTCTCGTTGCAATGCGGAACAAAATGACCACCTCTATTCAATTGCAAACAATATGGATCCTGGGATACAACCATCAGTACTAGCAAGGCTTACTCAAGTTGAAGAAATGCTCATTTCTTGAGTTAACCCAATTTTACAAGTCACTCATGCTCGTGGGGAACAATATACATATTCTAGCCACACTATAAGCTTCCCTCAAAACATTACAAGCATTGCCACTTTCCTCCCTCATTTACTCTCAGACATTGATATCCTTATTGTTCGTAAATGCAGTTCTACAAAAAATCCTTATGACTTCTTTGTTAGTTGGACATGTGTTCTTGCTGCTCTTGAATACAAGATTTCAAATGATCCATACTAAAAAGATCTCCAACTTAACTCAACTGCATTATCTTATTTTCCTCTTGACCCAACTGACATTTCATCCCACCTTCGTCATGTCACACTCGCTTACTCGCCATCTGTTGAACATACCTCAACTTCTACTACTCAAACGTCCAACATCCTCGAACCCCATGAACAACAATCATCCTCCTTTATATCTACACAAACAAATTGTAGAACTGAGGTTGATGAAATCAAACGCTTCTTAGCAGCAAGCCATCCAGGCACTCTACCTTGGATTGACTGGCCCCCAATAGACATTTTCCCTATCAATGAGTATAACATAATAGGCCTCCTCTCAATGGCCTTCCCAACCTTATTTCCCTCAGTAGTTGCAATGCTTAAAAAACTGCACATTCAAGAGGTTGGTATGGACAATTATGCACTACACCTTCTTAGTTACCATGACAATAGGTTTGGGCAACATCCTCGTTTTCGTTATTACATTTATAACCTGATGATGCATCATCGTAGCCAATTTACTGCTTTTGTATTTGTAAAACGTAACATTCATGATACATTGCCCCCAACTATATTAGAACTTGTACAACAATTACAAGACTTACCTGATGGTAAAATTGCTGAGCAAGTCATGCGCTTCGGATCCACACTTTGTGGGACACGCTCCTATTAGAACAAAAGCAGGGGTGAGCTAACTGACATGATCACTCAACAAGGAACACCTACATTCTTCTTCACACTCAGTACAACTGACACAAAGTGGCCAGATTTGCATTCCTTGATGCCTGGACAAGCTCCTTCCACTTCAAAGCAACAGCACCAATGGAGAATTCACAACCTTATATCAAATACACACGTTGCATCTGAATACATGGACAATAGATTCAAAATATTTCTAGAAGAGGTTCTTAAAAAAGGTCTTTTTACAAAAGACTATTGGTTCAGGTTGGTCAAAACCCATATTCCCATGAAAATTCAATGTATTTAAAACCTAAAACATTTTTTCCTAATCTTTATATTTTACATGTAGGTATGAATGGCAACACAGGGGATCTACACATATACATGGATTCTTATGGCTAGAAAATGCACCGAATATGGACACATTAGACTGGGCAAATGCTACACAGGTTGAAGAAGCCAAATTATACTTTGACAAGTTTGTTACAGCATGGAATCCTCGTGTCAACCATTTACAAACTCCAACATTACAAGCCTCTATTATAAATGATCCATGCACCATTGGATCAGATTCCATACTTGCAACTAATCCTTTGGATGACTATGAAGAACTTGTTAATTGTGTCCAAAGGCACACAAAATGTTCAGAATCTTCTTGCCTACGTAAAAAGGGATCATCTCTTCAATGTCGTTACGGCTTCCCCTTTGATGTACAACCTACCTCTTCCTTATTCATTGATGCAAAAGGCCGAAAAACATACAACCCTGCAAGGAATGATGCCCTTCTGAATATTCACAACCCTACGATGCTATCCATTTGGCGAGCTAATGTTGATTTCCATCCCGTTCTCTATAGACATGCTATCCTCAAATATATTTCAAAGTATGCATCAAAGGCAGAGCCTAAATCAGAAATCTACCATGCACTTCTTTCTCGACTTGCACATGCAACTCCAAATGATGCACCCATCCTTCTACCAATAAGACGTTTCCTATCTAAAACTGTTGCAGAAAGAGACATTGGTGCACAAGAGACTTGCCACATGCTCCAAAAAATCCCTCTTTGTCTTTGCAATCGTTCCTTTATGTCCTTAAATGTTAGCCAAAGCATTTTTCACCGTATTTCCAATGACTCTCTTGACATACCAACAACACCCACCTTCATTTCTACATACATGCAACACCCACTTGCACTCGAACAACTTAACCTACTTGAAGTTGCACTCTCTTAGTCATACTCACCTCGTAGAAAGCAATCAAAATGGAAACCAAACTACCCTCCCAAAATTGTTCGTGTCTTTCCTCGATTCACCACCATTCCACCCATTACTGCTGATTCATTTGTTCCCTTTTGCTGGAGTGAGCTCCTCCTATACAAACCTTTCCGCAACCTCCACAATGACATTGGATCCACAACTTTGGCCATAACTTCTAATTGGATTTGCATTAAAGACACATATACCACATGGCATGTTGATCATTTTCCAGAACCCCCCAGTACCCCTCCCTCTGATGACTCTCCCTCTGCTTTAAACCATTTTCCCTTAGCCCCTTCCATTGATGAATGGGAACTCCTTTCTCAACTACACCCCAGAAAAAACCTCTATGTTGATGAGCTTGACATGCTTGGTCATCGTGACTTTGACAAAGAACACAATTGGACCGAACACCATATTCCTGTAGACATCCATGCAACAACTATACCATTCATTGACATCATTCGAATGTCTACACATGTAGAACCTAACACCTTGTCATCTTCATGTTCTCCTACCTCCTTGTCTCCCACAAAACGCATGGCCTTTGCCCTTATCATCGTACACTCCATAAATGCTACAACCCTTCCCCCACTCAAGATGGTCATTCAAGGCACTGCAAGAACAGGAAAGTCTTTCTTAATTTCTTTCCTTAGATCTACATTCCAACATGCCTCTAGCAATAACCCTTCACCCTTTCTCCTCCTTGCTTTCACCGGTGTTGCTGCTTTTAACATACATGAGTTAACAATACATTCTTCCCTTCGCATACCCATTACAAAGATGCATCCTCTTGAAGGACAATCCCTTTCAAGATTCCAACAACAATTCCACCATATCCGATACATAATCATTAACGAAATGAGTTTCGTTGGCCCAAAATTGTTAACCCGCATGGATGACCACTTATGACAAGCATTCCCCTACCAATGTACAACTCCATTTGGTGGCTGCTCCATCATCTTCCTTGGTGATTTCGGACAACTACCACTTGTAAAAGACATCCCCATGTATGTTTGTGCATCACGAGGGAATGCCCTCTGGCGTACTTTTGACACTTTTGTTACACTTTCAACCATCTTTCGACAACAAGGGGACACCCCTTCTCAATTTTCCTTTCAACAACTCCTGCTCAATCTTCAAAATGCAAATCCAACTATTGAAGATTGGACGCTCCTCATGTCAAGAACAACCTCGTTCCTTTCAGATGAAGACAATAAGACATTTGACCAATGCACTCACTTGTATGCAACTAATAGCTCTATTGCACTGCACAACAAACAAATGCTAAAACTCCTCAACATGCCAATTGCACATTGCTTTCCAGATCAAAATAAATAACATGTACAAATTTCAATAGATGATGAACAACTTCCATTCAAGGTTCTACTGGCAATTGGTCAACAAGTCATGTTGACAGCTAACTTGTGTGTCTTAGCAGGACTTATGAATGGCTCACTTAGGAAATTTATTGAAATTGTCTACAATTCCAATGATCAACCACCTACATTGCCATCTTATGTTGTAATCGATTTTCTCCACTACAATTCCTCCCCATGGGATTCTTCCAATCCAAATTATGTCCCCATTCCTCCTATAACAAAGGGTTCACGAAGACAAGTACCACTTCGCATGGCATGGGGTTTAACAATCCATAAAGCACAAGGGACGACGTTGCAAAATGCAACAATAGATATTGGAAACACTGACAGAGAGGGACTTACATTCACTACAATATCAAGAGTAAAATCTCTATCAGGCCTTCGCATATCTCCACCTTTTTCCTTTTGTAGGTATTCTCGAATGAAAGATAGTCCCTATGTGCAGCGCAGAATACAAGAAGAGAACTTACTTGCTTCGAAATCTTTGCAGCCACATGATCCATAAAGTTATATTCCTGCTACTTTGCAGCTCCATTTTTTTAACATCTTATATTTCTGTTGCTACCAGCATTGATATTTTCCTATGAAAGACAAGGAAATACTACTCTATAAAGAAGACAAGAAATTTAATCTTCTTATCAGCACTTTTCTTGTACTACTCTATCTTATTTACTTCAATGTGTTGTCATTACTTTTTTTAAAGCAAGCACATCAACACATTTCATCCCATCTTAGTCTTTTTTCCACTAAATATAAAATGTCAAGGGTCTGTCCAAAAAATGTGTGCATGGGATGATGAAGTCATGTCATCGAAATGATAGTTTGTTCTCTATTTCACTAACACTCTCGATCATTATTTTCTATCTTCACAAAACTGTTAAATACACATGGTTATTGTATCCAAGTCGGCAGCTGACTAATTGTCTTCTTTTCGACTAACGACAATTTCAATACAGTCGTATCGACTTAATCGTCGACTTCTTTTACTGGTCGCTCTTTTTTTATAACCATTATTACTGGACTCTAATAATGATCAAATTTCATAGTTGACATGAGCAAGAAAATCATCCTGGTTGACGGTCAATGATCCTGGTAGCCACTCAAACAACAATATGTCGAACATCTCTAAACAATGACATAGTTAAGAGTCGACCAATATTTGAAGGCTCGACCAACTCCGACCATTTTGACTTCCGACCATAACTTAGAAACTATGTCGAAAAACAAATTCAATATTCATATCAACAATTCCATATGTTGTTGATGTTTACACAATAACAACTTCAAGCCAACCAAAACAAACTGTCCATCAATTGAACCACATACTTAAGAGTCGACCAATTTTTAAAGGCTCCAACAACTCCGACCATTTTCACTTCCGACCATTTTGACTTCCGAGTATTTTGACTTCCGACCATATCTTAGAAAAAATGTCGAAAAAAATATACAAAGTGACATAGTCAAGAGTCGACCAATATTTAAAGGCTCCACCAACTACAACCATTTTCACAACCGACCATTTTCACTTCCGACCATATCTTAGAAAAAATGTCAAAAAAAAATCAATATTCATATCAACAATTCGATATGTTGTTAATGTTTAGATAATAACAACTTCAACTCGACCAAAACAAACCATCTATCAATTGATCCACATACTTAAGAGTCGACCAATTTTTAAAGGCATCGACTAACTTGGTCAATGCTTAGCATTCACTGAAAAATACATAGTGACATAACAAGAGTCAACCAATATTTAAAGGCTCGACCAACTCCGACCATTTTTTACTTCCGACCATTTCATAGAAAAAAGGTCGAAAAACAAATTTAATATTCATATCAACAATTCGATATGTCGTTAATGTTTACACAATAACAACTTCAGGCCGACCAAAAAACTGACAAATACACAATGACATAGTTAAGAGTCAACCAATATTTAAAGGCTCGACCAACTTCCACTATTTTGACTTCCGACCATATCTTAGAAAAAATGTCGAAAAACAAATTCAATATTCATATCAACAATTCGATGTTGATGTTTACACAATAACAACTTCAGGCCGAGCAAAAAACCGACAACTACAAAATGACATAGTTAAGAGTCGACCAATATTTAAAGGCTCAGCCAACTTCGACTATTTTGACTTCCGACCATATCTTAGAAAAAAAGTCGAAAAACAAATTCAATATTCATATCAACAATTTGATATGTTGTTGATGTTTACACAATAACAAATTCAAGCCGACCAAAACAAATTGTCCATACTTAAGAGTCGACCAATTTTTAAAGGCTCCACCAACTCTGACCATTTTCACTTCTAATCATTTTGACTTCCGACTATTTTGACTTCCGACAACTTGAGGCCGACCAAAAAACCAACAAATACACGATGACATAGTTAAGAGTCGACCAATATTTAAAGGCTTGACCGACTCCGACCATTTTGACTTCCGACCATATCTTAGAAAAAATGTCGAAAAACATATTCAATATTCATATGAACAATTCCATATGTTGTTAATGTTTACCAAGCTCCATTGAAGCTTTTGCTTTTGATTGTATTCTTTTCATTTATAGTTGTATAACTTATATTGATTCCACATTTCATTACTATTGTTTAAGCACAAAATGTACTATATCCTCTGCTTACAACAGCAACAGAAGTTTATAACTTATCTATGTCTACCTTCAATACTAGGTACATTGTAAACATTTAAATCAAGATTCCTCATTATTAACACTGTATGTTTTGAAATCAGGTATTTTGCAAAAAATCGACAAAAGAAAGGCTGAACAGATGGACCTTGAAAAAGAAATGACTAAAAAGATATAACTGGAAACACTATTTAAAGACACTGAACACACCATAGGTTGCAGTGATGAGTTCAAATGGGGCGAGTTGTACATAGCTATCAGAGATAGAAATATACCTAATTCAACCTTGGAGAAAATGTCATGTCCCAAATTTGGCATTGGGTCACAATGGCCTAATCACATTGTCCCTATTCATTAGAGTTTGTCAAATTGATGCTAAAGGTCAAATAATTGCCAAGGAGGAAAATTACTAGTTCCTAGGTTTGGGGTGGAATCTTTGGGATTTGGAATAATGGGGATAATAAATGATGTTTGAACATTAGAATGGCATAAATATTTAATAAAGGAGCTAAATAAATATATACAAGTGAAAATCAAAGTGGAATTTGATCATGAAGACACATGGAGGAAGAGGGACCCACATATGGCTAGATTTCCCCACTATTCTTGGCATCATTCTCTCACCAATTTGAATTCAAGGTGAATGGTAACATACTTTGGGGAGTCCAAAAGATATTATTCATGGCATGACTCATCCAAGGTCGAAATATAGAGGAAGAGTAACTCACATGGAAGAGGAAGAGGCAATTTGGAGCTAGTGAGACACTTGGGCTAGATTCCCTAGCTCTGTGACAACAATGATGAAGATGCTATGACACCTATGACACAAATCAGACCTGAAGGCTGAAATATGACATATATGACATGTCAGGGCTAAAAATAGACTCCAATAGGGCGCTCAAGGGTGTTAGGGCAACTAAGATGCTTCCACATGTGATTTGGTGGAAGTGGGAGACTAGGAATTGGTGTACAAGTGGCGTTCTTTGGAATCTCTTCCCAACTTGAGTTGGAATGAGTCTCTTGGAAGAAATTAGACCCATGGAGGACATTATAAATTTATAAATATCAATAACAAAGAATGAAACCAGCTTTTGATGATTTGAGAAAAATTGCATTTGTGAAGAGAGAGCTAGTGGATGACTAGTTTCTTGCCTTAGCCAATTTCGAGGGTGAAAGATTCCCATCCAAGTTGGTGTTTGGAGAGGCCACTCAAGTATTTCATGGAGATTTAATGGATTTTTATTTGCAGGTACCATCTATAGGGCATCTTGTGGTTTTGTTTAGTGCAACACCATCTCTTAACCATCTCTAGTTTTCAAGGCATATTCATGCTCCTTGAGGGAGGACGTTTTTGGTGAGCTATTGTGCTTCTTGGGAGAGATTATATTGATTTATTTATTATTTTAATAGAATTATATACTCTTTTATTCACCTTCAGGAAGTCTCGAGTTGAAATACCATGTGGTTGTGTGTAAAAATGAAGATTAATGAGCAAACAATGTCCATTTCCCCACTACATTGATGTATGCCATTATAATGATGATGATTTCGAATAAAGGAATGTTTCTCTAATATATTTGTGATGAATGGAATTCCATTAATGTGTATTACAAGTTTCATATTCAGTACTTGAGCATTTGAAGCCATTATACTCAATTTATTTGCATTTGAAGAAGATTTGGTGCCATTTCCCCAAGGGCCGAATTAGTGGTTTTTGTTGTTGTTTGGGAGAGGGTTGGCATAGACCTTATAACTAATGAATGATGAATTTGGGACCTTAATAAAATACCTGAAACATCCCCTACCTCTTTTCAGAAATTTGAGTGGGTTTGGATGCATTTGGGAAGCTTTTTTCAGTACTTATCCCAGGGGGATTTGAACCCCAAATTACTAGTAAAATTGTATACTTGAACCAGAATCTTAAGAGAGTTTGAAGAGGTCTTTTGGTGGCCATATATCATCCCTGAACATCATATTTAAGTCCTAATATCATTAATACACCTTCCCTGAAGATTTGGGACCATTTGGACCAAAATTGGGACCTAGGCATCAAAACTAGTCAAAGGTCGAAATTGGAGAAAAAGTGGAAAATTGGGCATTTTCTTAAAAATTTTAAAAAGGGACATTACAGTAGTATCAGAGCATAATCTTAGCACCTGATGTGGTCTGATATTTATGATGACAAAAATTTAGTGACCAATATTATACATTGGAATCAGAAGTAATATTGTTGAAGAGGAGGAACTAGGAAAAAAAAAAAGGAAAGAAAAGTGCATTTTGAGAAAACTATGACTATGGATAAAAAAGGAACCTTAGAGGAGAATGAGTATTTTATAAAATTACCGAAACCATCCTTTGAAGACAAGTGGAGGCAACGAAGGCAAGAGTTCGAATTGTCGATGAGTCAGGTTGAAAGCAACATGGCAAAAATAATGAGCAATGGTTTTGTTTTCAAGAAAAAGAAGGAAATGGATGAAATAATTTATGTCACGAAGGAGGAACCTAATGTAACGGTGGAACATGAGGTACATGTTGATATGCAGGTTCTTGAATATGCTACACTCAAACAAGAAGAAGGACAAGCACTTGTCCTTGTTCAGAGGGATTATGAGTTGCCTCATGGAGAGAGTTGCAAAGACTTGGAGGAGGTACATGATCTCACAATAGTTGGACCATCCAATTATGGAGAAGATGAATTAAATATTTCAATGGGTAAGAGTTGTAAGGATTTAAGGTTGGTTCATAATTCCTCACCCCCTACTTCGTTTTCAGCCACATCAATTGGGGATGAAAATTGGGTGAAAGGTTTTTTTCTAATGGTGCCACATGAGGGGTATGAAACTCCTACCTCTCCTTTTGATAATGACATGAATAGAGCACCTCATTATTCACATTTGCAGCAGCATCCTTTTTTACCTTATGATGATACATATCTTCATGGATGCCCTTATGATGTTCACTTGAGTCACTTGAAGATTCATGATTTTCCTTGCTCCTTGCTTAGTTCAATTGATGTTGGAGAAACTTCATTAACTACTTGGATGAAAGAATACAAGGCTGATTTTTTTGATGCATCTTACATAGTTTTGGAGCAGCATTATAGGACATGGGATACTCACCTATGTCATTGGAGAAGATTTGATTGTTCACTTGATGCTTATATGCACCTGGAAAATGGTGGTATACTTACTTTGAGGTATAAGCACTTTCATGATTATTTGATGAAGCACCTCCTTGATGTACATTTTCATTATGTTGTTATGTACTTTGATGATATATATTTTGTACTCATGATGTTTGGAAGAATGCATACAAGAAAATGGGATCCAGGAATCCTCTTATCTAATGGTGGGGGTTGGAGAGCACTCTTAATTGTGGGGGTGCAATACAAGCAATGGGACCCTGGAATAATCTTTATCGCATTGGTTTCAAATTTTTTGGGGAAACAAACAGTATGGGAGATGGATTTCCCACTTAATAAAGTGATTTTTATCAGAGTAGTGTAGCAGTAAGCATGGTGGTTCCTCTCTAAAATCTTCATGGAAACTCAAAGACTCAAGGTTGGGCAACTCAATGGCAACTTCAAAGAATTATACAGAAAGTAGGTTATTCAACACCCATGTTTAAAATTGTTTGAGGACAAGCAATATTGGAAAGGGAGGATTTGTCATGTCCCAAATTTGGCATTGGGTCATAATGGCCTAATCACATTGGCCCTATTCATTAGAGTTTGTCAAATTGATGCTAAAGGTCAAATAATTGCCAAGGAGGAAAATTACTAGTTTCCTAGGTTTGGGGTGGAAGCTTTGGGATTTGGAATAATGGGGATAATAAATTATGTTTGAACATTAGAATGGAATAAATATTTAATAAAGGAGTTAAATAAATATATACAAGTGAAACTCAAAGTGGAATTTGATCATGAAGACACATGGAGGAAGTGGGACCCACATATGGCTAGATTTCCCCACTACACTTGGCATAATTCTCTCACCAATTTGAATTCAAGGTGAATGGTAGCATACTTGGGGGAGTACAAAAGGTATTATTCATGGCATGACTCATCCAAGGTCGAAATATAGAGGAAGAGTAACTCCCATGGAAGAGGAAGAGGCAATTTGGAGCTAGTGAGACACTTGGGCTAGATTCCCTAGCTCTATGACAACAATGATGAAGATGCTATGACACCTATGACACAAATCAGACCTGAAGGCTGAAATATGAAATATATGACATGTTAGGGCTAAAAATAGACTCGAATAGGGCGCTCAAAGGTGTTAGGGCAGCTAAGATGCTTCCACATGTGATTTGGTGGAAGTGGGAGACTAGGAATTGGTGTACAGGTGGCGTTCTTTGGAATCTCTTTCCAACTTGAGTTGGAATGAGTCTCTTGGAAGTAATTAGACCCACAGAGGACATTATAAATTTATAAATTTAAATAACAAAGAATGAAATCATCTTTTGATGATTTGAGAAAAATTGCATTTGTGAAGAGAGAGCTAGTGGATGGCTAGTTTCTTGCCTGAGCCAATTTCGAGTGTGAAATATTCCCATCCAATTTGGTGTTTGGAGAGTCCACTCAGGTCTTTCATGGAGATTTAATGGAGTTTTATTTTCAGGTACCAGCTACAGGGCAGCTCATGGTTTTGTTTAGTGCAGCACCATCTCTCAACCATCTCTAGTTTTCAAGGCATATTCATGCTCCTTGAGGGAGGACATTTTTGGTGAGATATTGTGCTTCTTGGGAGAGATTCTATTGATGTATTTCTTATTTTAATAGCATTATATACTCTTTTCTTCACCCTCAGGAAGTATCGGGTCGAAATACCATGTGGTTGTGTGTAAAAATGAAGATTAATGAGCAAACAATGTCCATTTCCCCACTACATTGATGTATGCCATTATAATGATGATGATTTCGAATAAAGGAATGTTTATATGATATATTTGTGATGAATGGACTGACATTAATGTGTATTACAAGTTTCATATTCAGTACTTGAGCATTTGAAACCATTATACTCAGTTTATTTGCATTTGAAGAAGATTTGGTGCCATTTCCCCAAGGGTCGAATTAGTGGTTTTTGTTGTTGTTTGGGAGAGGGTTGGAACAGACCTTATAACTAATGAATGATGAATTTGGGACCTTAATAACATCCCTGAAACATCCCCTACCTCTGTTCATAAATTCGAGTGGGTTTGGAGGCATTTGGGAAGCTTTTTTCAGTACTTACCCTAGGGGGATTTGAACACCAAATTACTAGTAAAATTGTATACTTGAACCAGAATCTTAAGAGAGTTTGAAGAGGTCTTTTGGTGGCCATATATCATCCCTGAACATCATATTTAAGTCCTAATATCATTAATACACCTTCCCTGAAGATTTGGGACCATTTGGACCAAAATTGGGACCTAGGCATCAAAACTAGTCAAAGGTCGAAATTGGGGAAAAAGTGGAAAATTGGGCATTTTCTTAAAAATTTTAAAAAGGGACTTTACAGAAAACCATAATTTACGAAAACATAAAGAGTTCCAACCTTCACAAGGAAACTACACGACCAGAATTGTTTCACTGCTTAGAGGTTATTGCATGGATCTTGCCCCATGTACATACTACGCCAAGGATAATTTCAAATGCAAATGGGGAACAGCTCGCATCCTTCAAACCAGTGCACCTTGCAGCCGCATACAAGTTTCCCCCCTCCAATGTATTTTTAACTGATTCTTGGGTAAGACGTGCCAATATAGATAATGTTGAATGTGCAAGGGAAATGATGCTACCAGGCAAACAACTTACACCCAAACATACCAAGAAATACGCCACCAAAGACTTAAGGACCCCCTATAGAATCATTGTCCTATTGTTGAGAAGACTCTTTGGTCTACCAAACGCCAAGAACTATAAACTCAATTGGGTTCAATTGGGAAACTATTATTTCAAAAAGTATTGCGTCAACCATTTGTACAGCTCAAATGGGCCTTTCACAAGGGAAATCAAAATTCTTCATGTCTAACTACCTTATCGATTGCATATTAGTCAGCCACCCTTTCCCTAATTTGGGATGTACTTGGAATCAGAATAAAAATCCCATTCATGTAGCATATCAGTTAACTTGGGCTCACCGATATGCAAGGTACTACAAATTACTATGCGAAAAACTAATCATGCCCCTTTATTTACTTGTCTTCAATAAAGAAGCAAATTGTATGTCAGACAATGCCTTGTATGTAATAGGTGAATATGGAGACTATTACTTCTCCTCATAAGGGACATACATTAGAATGTATGGGGGCACAAAACCTCCTTCTCTATTGCCCAAATATGCTACAGATTACATTGTGCATAAAGAAGCCATCAAACAAGTGTTCATCAATGGAATTGGTAACTATCTCGATCACAACAACATAGCCTCTTACCCACCTGTACCATTCATCATTGGTGGATACGAATTTCATAAGATTAAGGCAGTGGAATCCTTTATTGCAAACTTGGAACCTTTTTCACTTTGGAAAAAAAATATTTGTAAGAAATGACAACGAAGGAAAAGTGGCTAAACATTGTGCTTCTTATAAAATCACTTTTCAATACTCAAATCACTTTCTGAAAGAAGAACAAATATATAAAAGGGTACAAAATATGACAGAGCTACACATCAAATTATATCCGAACATTGCATCTACTCCTACCCAAACTACAACCAAAGAAAAGCAACTAGAAATACATAGACAAAGAGAAGAGCCAGTAGCAGTTGGTCGAATTCATCAATCGCCACGGACTACTCACAATCGACAATTTCTACAAGCAACAAGCAGTTGGGATCACCGACCAATAGATGGGAAAAACCCACATTCACATGACAAGGAACAGATAGACTGTCAGTCGTAATTAAATAGGTTGTCAAATCGTTATTTAATGCAATCAGCGACTTTTAATTCACATGCGCCAAACGCTTCCTCCATAAATGCCGACCTAGAAGATTGTTGGATACTCTTTTGCCAAGAACTGCAGAACCACACTTCAAAGACAACAGAAGCCTTTTGCGAACCTAAGAGTTCTACAGATACCATGGTGCCCAACAAATCTCAGACTACAACCCGTTCAGCCACAACTAAAGTCCGTGAATTGGAAATGGCACAAACACCGCTAGAAGCCCGTTTAGAGTTGGTTCGAAACACTAAGGTACACGAACCACACTGGCAAAAAACTTGGAAAGATATTCTTGAGTGGGAAAAGGAATTAGATGGCCATTGGAGGGAGCCAACCCAAAAACTGTGGACTGCCACCATTCTGTAATACATGAACGCACCTCTGCTGGAATAGTTTGTTGGACTAAAAGACATTATTGCTCGATTCATAGTAAGCATATATCATAATGGAAAACTCTATTTTGACCTTCCAGTCGAAATAAATGCTGAGATCATCAACAAGATTATAGGGTTATCAAACAAAGGTATAGATGTACCTACTCAACACAGACCAGAATTTATCAAGGAATTTACAGGCCACCCAACTAGAAAGAATTCTCGAGGATTATTGGTGACCCAGACAAAATATGAAAGTTATAAAATAGCTGCGCGAATCGTGTCCACCGCTTTGTCAACATCTGGTCGAGGGTCCGACTTAAAAATTGAAATGCTAGAGGTTGTCCTAAGCATGGAAAAAGACGACAAAGTATACAATTGGGCTAAGTACCTTGCCGAAATGATCAAGAACATATGTATGAAGTGCCAAGAGAATGGAGCGCCCATTCGCTATCCATCTCTAATCATCTGGATAGCAATGTTGGCTATAAGACCAAAAGGAAAAAAAGACTTTACTAAACCAGGACCTGTGTTAATGAACAACTTCCGTTGCTTTACGAAAGGAGGCAGCAGACTTGGGTCATCAACAGTAAACATTTGGCTAGAAGCCTGGTTCCAAGACTTAAAAGTTCAGTCGACCAGATGGAGAGTAGCTTAGAATGTTCGATGAAGTCTGCCTCCGACCGCTCACATTGAACTTGCACTAGACCATACATCAATTTGGTACTTAGAAGGAGCAACGGGATGCGCACAAGATCTCGACTATTACCCTTCGGTCGAGGAAATCTTCAATGAGCTTCAAAGCAATCCAACAAAAAATTGATAATCCCTCCTTTGGCACAGGAAATCGACATTCCCGTAGTCGAACCTTTAACAGATCCAGAGAAAGAAGAAGCATTTGAAAGCCGCCTATATATGGACAATTTTACTTTTGAACCTCAGCTCAAGGCCAGATCAAAACCTTTAGCACTTACGCTCATTCCACAACAAGATTCAGCGGATGGAGCTCAACAATCGGAAGCAGAGACCCTGTTGGACAATTCTGAGTACGGATTGACAACCGACAACATCCACCAGATGGCCGACCAATTATCCATAGGTCAACATTCAAGACTTGTACAAATACAGGGCAAGGGAAAAAGAAAAATGACCATTGACGAGCCGACAGTGGAAGATGAAACTGAATTATACGACAATGCAACTCGAATATTGGAAGATGCAGTGAAGAACAAAATACCTGTCGACGACTAGTTAAAGAAATTTTTGGAAGCCGAGCACCCTCGACCCAAAAAGAAAGTCAAGTTTATCATCGACGATGCTGTCGACCTGTCAGATAACTCACATCCACCATCGTCGACCATTGTCACGCAAGAGACTTTTTTTTCTACACCTATGGTAAGTACCCCACTTGCACTTCAACCTCCATCTCAAGTTTCGAATATTGTACAAACTCTTCCTTCCTTGCTTCGAGAAGCATTCCAAAATGATAGCGACATTACCCAATTCATGACCCAACTCCCGGCCGCGTTCCCAGATTGGCGAAAAATCATAACCAAGAAACATGTATTCGCAGACACTGCTTCACCGACAGATTCTGCTCCCCTTGTGTCATCCCAACCGAACTTTTCAATCCATCACATACCTTAGCACTGCAACCAATTGGCATGCACCATACCCATCTACAGCGCAATCGTGACACAAAGAATCCAATTTTTGCTGAACAGATTTCTTTGTTCATTCCTTTTCCAGCCAATCCGTCGATGAAAGCCCATTCACCTCCCCGACATGTCATGAACTCACCGCAACATTTCCCCGACCTTCAAGTTTTAAATGTAGTCAGTCGACAACCGTCTCCCAGTTTAAATCCTAACCCTCATCTTCCAGTCGACGAAACACCTGTGTCGTCAACAGGTAAAATGGGTAAAGTAGCAGTTGAGTCAGCAACATAAACAACTGACGCAGCAGTCGAGTCAGCAGCCATCAAGCCAGCTGTCGATACAGTAGAGCAAGCAAAAAAAGTAACAAGTGAAGAAGTAATTTCGACAAAAACAGTAGAAATACCAAGCAGCTCAATACAAGCAGAACATTCTACTAAACAAGCACAAAAACAGACAAAATAAGCATCAGCAATAGTCGAGACTCAAAAAGAATCAGAAAAGAAATTAGCGACGGCAAAATCTAAAGAAAAATCCAAGAAAAAGGAAAAAAAAAACGACACCAAGAGAAAAATCTTCAGCAACAGCAACAACATCTGCAGCACATATCTCAATTGAGTCATTTTTTTGTACATCTCGACCAATTTGGCCCGATCTCGACATACCATCCAGAACAGGCACCACAGGAAGAGCTCGACATACTGGCTGATGTAATCAACCGAGAACAACGACATAGACGATTGGAAGCAGAAGACTGGATTCACAAGGTGGAACAAGAACAAACCCTATTTCTAAACAAGTGTCAAGAATTAGCGCAACAGGTCATAACAATTCCAGTCACCTCTGACACGACAAGCACACTAGATAAAGCATTTCAGTTGTTCGAATCTGTCGTGTCGGCACTGTCTAAACAACAGACCGAGGACCGAGAAGAACAAGCCATAGTAACAGCGTCATTGATGTCACAACAGTTTGAAGCATTCAACTCAGCACACAGTCAGCTCATACAGTCTAATGACGAAGCAGAGATAGCAAACAATGTTCTCCGAAATTGGTACAAACATTATGGCAACGTGTTTACGAAAATGCGGGAGACAAGAGAGACAATTGACAATCTTCAAAAAGAACACCGAGTAGCTGCTGAAACCATGGTCAAAAGTATTGAGGAACAACTGATAATGGAAAATAGAAAACTCGAGAAATTGGAAAAAAGTGAAGCACAATGGTTGAGCCAGGCTCGTCATAACCTTGACAAAATAGAGAAAATCTGACCACGAATTCAAACACTGCTTTCAGCTACACATGAGAAAATACAGCTCTTCGGTTCTAACCTAATTCATCTACAGAGTAAAACTACTAAAGAACAGATAGCCCACTTGTCGGCCCTTACAACACTTACTATCGACATCCAGAACACACTACATCATTGGGAGAGCTTCCAGCACCAAATGTCAGTTTCAGCTGAAGCAATTGTCGAGGTATGTCTGCAACAACCAACAACACCTAGTTCCACTCCAGACAACTCATAACAGCTGCATTTATCACTTAAAGCACAGTTATAAACAATTTTCTTTAGTAATTTTGCATTTTGTATAATTGAATATGTCAGTCAGATGGACGAACAATACAATTGTATAATTGAATGTAAACATCTAAGATCTGTTCATGTATATTTTTACCCTTGATGTTTAGCTCAACATCTTATATGATAAAAAATTTGCAGCATTGTTGGGTTTAGATTCTCTTATCCTGCACTTTTCCCAATATAAATTTATTGTTTTTATCGGTTAAAATATTTTTTATCTGGAATTTTTTGTATTATAGTCTGCCTATCTTATCATGTTTTCATCAGAATCAGTTAGCCACCAACAATAGTCGGCCGACCACTGCAAATTTTTGTTTTCATTGGTCGATAGGCAAAGCCGATAGATTTTGAACGACAATTTCGACTGATTAGTAGTGTTGCTTCCAAGGTTGAGAAATCTCCTAGACTTAGAACTGTGTTGCAAAATTTTACATGGCGAATCGCAATAAGACTGATCAATAATTATCAGATTTCTATATTTAAAAATAATTTTAATACTGTAATGATCTAAATTCATTTTAATACCGTAATTAGAACTTGAAAGAAATAATCTTTTGAAATTTATACAGATTTGTAGGTTGATTCTCTTCAACTCTGATTGCAAGTGTGGCAATACCCAGGACCTGTATATGAGTATAGTTTGTAAAAGTCCCTTTAGACAAGAATCTGTCCAGTAAATTTGTGCTAAAGAAAACTGTTTCTCATTGAAGCTGATACGAGGCTGTGTACTGCGCCACCACAATGCTGAAAGAGCGACCTCCTAGACCTCGTCAATCTCTCTGACTTCCTAGACCTCTTCCACCTCCTCGACCTCTCCGACCTTTGCGGACCTCTCCGACCTTTGCGGACCTCCGACCTCCTCGACCTCTCCGAATGCAATTTCAAGTGAAATAATCTACTTGTTTTAAACTATATCGGATTGCATAACCTTCTTATTTTCCTTAACGTTTCTCAGATCGAGTGAATACACTCGAACTGAATTATCTCAGATGTTGCATTCTTCAAACCTTTCTTTAATATTTCTCATGTCGAGCTACTATACCCAACCCGATCCCCTTTTTGTTTGTGATAACTATGTAAAATCCTATCACTACCTAAATCCTAATCGGATTGGCTGCATATCTGTCTAGACATATAAATGATTATTTTCATTAAGCGTCCATTCATCCTTATTCGTTTTCAAACTCAAGTTTCCGGAGAAGTAAAAAAAAATTGTGTTCAATGAAAATTAGGTCGGACGACACCGGAGACATCGAACAAAATCGATCAGGTCAAAGGATAAGCGAGAAGTGAAAACATGTCGAACAAGTCGAACCTGTCGGAGGTCGAAATATATCGCAGAAGGTCATTTTATATTTATACAATTACTTTTTTAATTGAATATATAATTATCAAAGGAAAATACGCATGTTTTTAATAGTTGCACCTACTTAAATTACAATTTCCTTATCATTAAATATATAATGTCTTTATGTTTATTGATTCGTTGTTAAATATTCTCTAACATTGTTACAAAATTCACTCTTTTACTAACAGCGTTCACTTTTGCATCTCTTGGAGCAAATGCTAATTATATTTTAAATATAACGCACCATTCACTACTTCATTCATATTAAATTATAGGAGGGTGATAGTTTACTACTACTACTTTCAAGGACTTTCATCACATCTATATATTTGTACAAGTTTAATAGCCATAAGTGAATAGTTAGCTTACACAAGAATATATCCTTGAGGTTGTTATATGCAATATAAAACACCCATAAAGAACTATAAATAAAGTCAAATGAGTGTGACTTGTCTTGTCGTGATTGATGTTTTTATGTGAAATATTAAGAACCCATAAAAAACTTTTCTTGGAAATATAAATAAAGTCAAATGATTAATATACAAAATGCCTCGATATGATTGGTGATTCTTATTTGTAAATGTCTTTGTATAAAGAGTCAGAGAGTCAATGTCGTTTAGTGAAATTGTTCTTAGGGTATTTTCGGTTGTTAATATCTTCCAATACATTTCTTTAAAAAATAAATATAATTTAAATTATGAAAATAATTTGTTATAAAGTGACATTATTTTATTTTATTTTTTCTAAGTAATAGTTGTCCTTTGTAAATTAATGGTCTTATCATTGTTTAAAATTTCAGTTTCAATAAAGTTGATTTGAGGAAAATTTCTAAACTTCAAATTGTATTTTTAATCTACTTGATTTGTGATGGTATATTTTTAAAAATCTAAGAATTAATAATAATCTATTTTTATATACGGTATATTTTAATGTTTTTATTATTAAACTATGATGTAGTTTAAATATTTTATGTTTTCAATTTTTTTTGTTTAGAGTTTGGTTGGAAATTTTTAAAAAAAATTAGAATCACATATATTAGTTATGGAAATTGTATAATTTGAGTGTTATGGGGTATTTAAGGGCGCTAATCTATTTATAAATTCAAAAACACAATTTAAACACTTCTAAATTCCAATTTTATCAAAAAAAAAACTTAATTCGGATAAAAAACCACTTTAAAATCTAAAACCAAAATGTAGAATAAATAAACTACTTAAACTATTAATTTAAAATATATATATATTATTAAAATATAAAATATATATAAATATTAGTAATATTTTTTCAACATGATAAGATCATATTTTTTAATTTTAAAAAATTGACTCACAAAAAAGAGTGCAAAGTCTAAGATTTTATTTGGACTCTAGTTTCAATTCAATAAAGTTGAGTGGAGGAAAATTTCTAAATTACAAACTATTTTTTTAAATCTACTTTATTGTATATTTTTAAAAATCTAAGAATTAATAATAAACCATTTTTACATAGTATATACTACAATGTTTTCACTATTCAACTATTAATTTAACATAAATACATCAATATAATATAATATAATATAATATTAATATTATATATATATATATATATATATATATATATATAATAATGATAATGATAAGATAATATTTTTTAATTTAAAAAAATTAACCAACAAAAAACAGTACAAAGTCTAAGATTTTATGTGGACTCTAGTTTTGTCTTTAATTCCAAAGTAAATATAAAAATAACCTTTTGAAAAGTTGATCCTTTAAAATATATATAAAGAAATCATTATGATAGGGAAAAATTATATACTAGGAAAGTAGTTTTGATGTCAAATAATTAATATAATAAATATGTAAGATTTTATAGGCTTTAGAGATTTTGAAGTAAAATAATCATGGAGAGAATTAGATCCGAGAATTCTTATATTTGACAATATTTTTGTTCAATGGAATTTTATTTGCCATAAATTCTAAACCTACTTTTTGTAATTCAATTTATTGGTAAGGGAATTATAGAAAATTTAGAATTAGTTTTAGAGAAATCTTCACAATTACTTTTTTTTTTTTTGGATAAAAGTTAAGTTATTTATTTTTATTTAGAATTTTATATTAATTTATATTTCATTCAAAAACACTATTAAATGTCTTCATACACAAAGCAACAAAATCATTATCTATTTTGATCGATTCTTCCTTTTTAGAGGTAAAACCAACTTAAAACGATTTAGGAAATAAGGCACACAAAAGAGAAAGGGATTATTTAAAGTGACTCTGAAAAGAGAGAAGCAAGTGTATTAATACTTGGCTCAAGGAGGATTTGGATAAATATGAGGAGAGAAGATAAATATACGAGATTTAGTTTAGTTAGTGGTTGATGCCTAAAGATCAAAGTAATGTTCTCTCTTAAGGTCAAGAAAAGTAAGTAATATACTGAATTAATGTGCTATCCAAGTCTTTTACAAATTTATATTAATATGAACAAAGCACTAGAGATATGTTTGTATGCTTCTATATTTTTACTAGACAGTGTGTTAAATATGTGTATTAATATAGATACCACTTCCTAAATCCTAATCGGATTGGCTGCATATCTGTCTAGACATATAAATGATTATTTTCATTAAGTGTTTATTCATCCTTATTCGTTTTCAAACTCAAGTTTCCGGAGAAGTAAAAAAAAATTTGTGTTCAATAAAAATTAGGTCGGACGACACCGGAGACGCCGAACAAGATCGACCAGAGAAGTGAAAACAAGTCGAACAGGTCGAACCTGTCAAAGGTCGAAAATATCGCATAAAGTCATTTTATATTTATACAATTCCTTTTTTAATTGAATATATAATTATCAAAGAAAAATACGCATGTTTTTAATAGTTATACCTACTTAAATTACAATTTCCTTATCATTAAATATATAATGTCTTTTTATTTATTGATTTGTTGTCAAATATTCTCTAACATTGTTACAAAATTCACTATTTTACTAATGACATTCACTTTTGCGCCTCTTGAGACAAATGCTAGTTATATTTTAAATATAACACACCATTTACTACTTCATCCATATTAAATTATAGGAGGGTGATAGTTTACTACTACTACTTTCAAGGACTTTCATAACATCTATATATTTGTACAAGTTTAATAGCCATAAGTGAATAGTTAGCTTACACAAGAATATATCCTTGAGGTTGTTATATGCAATATTAAACACCCATAAAGAACTATAAATAAAGTCAAATGAGTGTGACTTGTCTTCTCGTGATTGATGTTTTTATGTGAAATATTAAGAACCCATAAAGAACTTTTCTTGGAACTATAAATAAAGTCAAATGATTAATATACAAAATGCCTCGATATGATTGGTGATTCTTGTTTGTAAATGTCTGTGTATAAAGAGTCAGAGAGTCAATGTCGTTTAGTGAAATTGTTCTTAGGCTATTTTGGGTTGTTAATATCTTCCAATATATTTCTTTAAAAAATCAATATAATTTAAATTATGAAAATAATTTGTTATAAAGTGACATTATTTTATTTTATTTTTTCTCAGTAATAGTTGTCCTTTGTAAATTAATGGTCTTATCATTGTTTAAAATTTCAGTTTCAATAAAGTTGATTTGAGGAAAATTTCTAAACTTCAAACTGTTTTTTTAATCTACTTGATTTGTGATGGTATATTTTTAAAAACCTAAGAATTAAGAATAATCTATTTTTATATATGGTATATTATAATGTTTTATTATTAAATCACGATGGAGTTTAATATTTTATGTTTTCAATTTTTTTCTGAATATATTTTCAGTTTTATTTTGTTTAAAGTTTGGTTGGAAATCTTTAAAAAAAATTAGAATTACATATATTAACTATGGAAATTGTATAATTTGAGTGCCATGGGGTATTTAAGAACACTGAATCTATTTATAAATTCAAAAACACAATTTAAACACTTATAAATTCCAATTTTACCAAAAAAAAGATACCCAATTCAAAACAAAAACCACTTTAAAGTCCAAAACTAAAATGTAGAATAAATAAACTACTTAAACTATTAATTTAAGAAAAATAAATATACTATTAAAATATAAAATATATATAAATATTAATAATATTTTTTCAAGATGATAAGATCATATTTTTTAATTTTAAAAAGTTGACTCACAAAAAAGAGTGCAAAGTCTACGATTTTATTTGGACTCTAGTTTCAATTCAATAAGGTTGAGTGAGGAAAATTTCTAAACTACAAACTATTTTTTTAAATCTACTTTATCGTATATTTTTAAAAATCTAAGAATTAATAATAAACCATTTTTATATACTATATACTACAATGTTTTCACTATTCAACTATTAATTTAACATAAATATAATATTAATATTATATATATATATATATAATGATAAGATAATATTTTTTAATTTAAAAAAATTAACCAACAAAAAACAGTACAAAGTCTAAGATTTTATGTGGACTCTAGTTTTGTCTTTAATTTCAAAGTAAATATAAAAATAACCTTTTGAAAAGTTGATCCTTTAAAATATATATAAAGAAATCATTATGATAGGGAAAAATTATATACTAGGAAAGTAGTTTTGATGTCAAATAATTAATATGTAAGATTTTATAGGCTTTACAGCTTTTGAAATAAAATAATCATGGAGAGAATTAGATCCGAGAATTCTTATATTTGACAATATTTTTTGTTCAATGGAATTTTGTTTGCCATAAATTCTAAACCTACTTTTTTTAATTCAATTTATTGGTAAGGGAATTATAGAAAATTTAGAATTAGTTTTAGAGAAATCTTCATAATTACTTTTTTGGATAAAAGTTAAGTTATTTATTTTTATTTGGAATTTTACATTAATATATATTTCATCCAAAAACACCTTTATACATAAAGCAACAAAATCATTATCCATTTTGATCGATTCTTCCTTTTTAGAGGTAAAACCAATTTGAAAAGATTTAGGAAATAAGGCACACAAAAGAGAAAGGGATTATTTAAAGTGACTATGAAAAGAGAGAAGCAAGTGTATCAATCCTTGGCTCAAACGGGATTTGGATAAATATGAGGAGAGGAGATAAATATATGAGATTTAGCTTAGTTAGTGGCTTATGCGTAAAGATAGAAGTAACGTTCTCTCTTACGGTCAAGAAAAGTGAGTAATACACTGAATTAATATGTTATCCAAGTCTTCTACAAATTTATACCAATATGAACGAAGCACTAGAGATATGTTTGTATGCTTCCATATTCTTACTAAAGAGTGTGTTAAATATGTGTACTAATATAGATACCACTTCCTAAATTATCACTAAACATGCACAACTTACTCTCAACACGTTCTATATATTAAATGTCACTTCATCCTTAAAGCTTCACTCAACATTATCTTGTCCATTTGGTACTAAGTTGATGTTGGGATTTAGGAAGCATGAGACCAGCACAAGGAAGAGTGTAGAAGTACATGGTGGCTATAATCCAAAATGAATTATTGGGTCTAAGAACTTTGATAAAATGAAAACTTTATAGTGGCCATTAGAGGAGCTTCGTATGGAAACTCCTACTTATAAGGATCCTATGGAGGTGGTACGATCAATGGGGAATGTGTGATATGAGTGATAGGACGTCAAATTTGTGTAAGGGTTGAGTTGCATCATTCTCCTACAATATCCATTTTTTAATATACTACCAAAACTACTATACATCAACCCAAAGTTGGTAGCAGATAATGGAATACCAGGTTAACAACTAAATCTTCACCTCAATATTTCAGTCATTACCAATATTGGCATTGTTCTCAGCCCACTCTTGATGGTGGAGCTTGGACATGAAGGGTCACTAATTAGGCAATCATATATACCACATGGGTTCATATTAGGAGGTAAATGAATGCAATATATTTCATCATATATAGGGGTCATGGGGTATTTTAATATATTAAAAACATATAGATACCAATGGTTTAGAAGTAGGTTGTGGGGATTGGCTAGTGAATTTTGAATGAACTTGTCAAAACTCTTCAATATCCACAATGCCATATTCATTCTCCTCTTATGATCTTCTTATTCTTCATTGTTTGATGCCTAGAACCCTCTCTATGACATAATAAATTCTCACATTTGCAATATTTTATAGAATTGATTGGGCATTATAGGGCACAATATGTCCCCAAACCCTCCTATATTGACTTGCTTCTTGAATTATTTCATCGATTTGGGACTAACAAAAATTAAGAAGTTCACCTAAAATTTCATTAGAAATTTAAGGATTTGACCAAACATAAAAGAGATACATGGTGGAAGGACTAAAATGAGCCCTCATTGAGTAGAAATAAATTAGGGGTCATGGTATTTGCACCTATAGCTTCTAGAAATGGTTTTTATTCACCCATCGAGTGTGATATAAACATGGATATATTGATTAATTAAAATCTGACCTGTGTTGTACTAGACTCTTTTCTTAGTTACTCCTAAGTTATGGAACTTCAGAAAATGATTCATGATTTAGGTAAATTGGACCCATTTGACCTCATTGGATGATGCAAAGCAATTTGTGTTGTCACAATCTCAATTAATATCCCATTGCTTCCTTAGCTAAATCAAAATAAGGAAGATAAAAAAATGAACAAAGGCAATTTATCAATTTGCATAATCCCCATCAAATGATTATAGGAGTTGTGCCATGCCTCCCCCCCCCAAAAAAAAATACAAGGAATATAAATAAAAGGGGTATTAAAAATGTCCCAAAAAATTAATACCTAGGATATGTAGTGAAAATAAGGTTTTATTTATTTTATTTTATTTGGAAAACTATATTTTTTTTCGATGAAATGCACATCACAAGAAACCTTTTGAGCACTTTTGATCCTTTCTTTTCGAGGATAGTATTTGAGGCATATTGTTTGGTTGTATTTTTGGAAACCTGATTTGGTATGGAAATCGAGTGAGACCCACAATATTCATAAATCCATCCAACCCAAGGACTTGACTCTGTGACCTCCTACTTGCAATTCACAACACTCAACCACTCGAACTAACTCATTAGGCTAATTGGAAATATATATTGGGAGGGGGATTCAACAAAAGTATTTTGGGAGGTATTATTTAATATATAGTGAAGTTATTGGTATTATTTAATATCTAACAAATACATGTACTATGGAATAGGTTCATCAGGTGAACCCCTTGTGCACATGGGTCATTGCTTAAGTGAAGTCGGAAAGAGAGATCCATGCCCATTAATTCAACACAAAAAACATGACACTATAAATAAAACGACACACACTTGATTGATTTTATAGTGTTGAATTAATAAACATGGTGATCTATTTCCTAGCTCGCCTAAAAAGTGTCCCAATCCTATGGGGGTTCACTCAATGAACCTATGAAATGGGGTCCCAAACTAACTCTCCTAATTAAGGAAATAATGTTACTTAATGTATAGTGGACATTTATAATGTCCTTGACTTCTAGAAGGTGTAGGTTCCTTGCTTGATCAACATGATCATGCACAATAGACTAGAGAGGTAGTTTATAGGGATAGATGGGTGTGACCAAGTAGTTAGAGTCATGAAAAAAAAAGATTCAACTAGAAAAATGGAAAGTAATTGATTGATCAACAAGGTTTCCATGAAGAACAAGAGTCACAACCAAATAGTATGGAATGAGTCCACAATTGTAAAGGTAGTCACAACCATTGACATAATTGGATAGATCATGCGTGATAGTGTGTCCACATGGAAATTGAACTGACCTTGGCAGTTGTGAATTTGTGTCGATATTGATTAGGGATAAAGCATGTCTACTTGATGGAGTCAGTTAGAAGACTATGGAAAGTATAGAAAGGGAGGTGATCCAAGGGAAAAGGCATCCAACATAAGCTATGTCCAAGGGTTTCAAGCTCTATGGTTGAAGGGTTGTTGTAGCAGCTAAAGTTGTTGAAGAATGAGATCCACATATGGAAAAATTGCAGGGAACAATAGGGGTTGTAAGAAGGCAAGGTGGCGAAGGGGTGAGTGCACCCACATGCTTGTTTGTTTACTATAAATGTATCTCGACAATGTTCAGGGTCCTCCTTTGTACTAAGGTCATGGCCTTCTATAGGATTTCCACCATTGTATTGTATATTAAACTTACTCAATAATGAAGCTTGGAAACACCTAGCTTGGGTTAATGAACCTAAGTAGTGTGTAGTTCTTCAAATTTTATATTCTCTTAATTATAAATGGCCAAGTATAATAAGGAACAAATAAATGCAATGGTAACTTATATTAATTCCATGGTTAGGTGTGGGTAGTTTGTTAGGTAGAACTAAGTGGCATCTATTGTAGGTTAACTCATCATTTGTAGTATAGAGTGGAGGTATGGGTGGTCTCTAGAAAAAAGGCATAGTCTAACAAAAAGTAGTCACAGGAACCCAAGCCTCCATGACCTAAATTAGGTTGTGTCATATAACCATTAAAGAAACCAAGCATGTATTGGACACAAATATTTCAGGTTGTGACAGTTGGTATTAAAGTTGAAATTGAAGTTCCACTATATCTCTTCACAATTGTCCCTATTGTAAATGCTAGCTATCAGAGAAAGGATTGTGTGATCCTCATCAAAGTTAGGGAAATTTTGTTTTAGAGCCATGTTAAAATATGGTGTGTAGAAGAAAGAGGCATTTCCCTTGGTAGCACTTTATGAATCAAGTATTAAGTCTTGGGTAGACACACACCGCCACTACAATGGTGCAGGGTAGTTCCAAGTAATGTCTTGGAAGAATGCATAGAGGACCAAGAAGACCGTGTAGAATACAATGCATAAACACTATGGCATGTGTCCATTAGATCATGTAGATAGTGGCAAAATGTGACAATGCACATTTGGAAGAACTTTGATAGCATGAAAGCATTTGTGGAAATGACAAAAGGTACACTAAATGTCATATTTGGTTTGAAGGTAGATTGACCAAAGAAAACATGGAACATGATACATATAAAAAAGTAGCTACACTGTATCATCCAACAGATCTCTCAAGGTGATATTTGTGAACCAATTTTGAAGAGATATAATGGAACTTCATGTATAAATAGGCATATTCAATGGAAGAAAAGTGAAGGAAATAGTATAAATAGGCACCTCACATAATTCCTCAAGGAAGAGTTGACAAAAGAGCTTGAGCTTAGATATTAGCCTTGTGTGCTTCATTCAAGGCCATGATCTCTAAGGTAGAGGAAATTTTTTGGATTGAAACCAAGGTTCATGCTCATCTTGGTAAATGTAAAGGGCATGCCGACTTCAAGGTGATGAAAACGGATAGATTTGAGGCCATCCTTGGGAAATAATTTATATGGAGATCCAAGGACGTTCTCATGTCATTCAAGGAACAATTAGTGATATTTAGTGGAAAGAAGTCTTGTGTTGGAAATGTGTAGTTAAACTTTGCATTGAGTTTGAAGAAAGAAGCTCTTTAAGTGTATCCATAGATTTATGTCGTAGCATTGATGTAAAGGCATGAAGGAGTGAAAATGATTCTTATTCCACCAACACTTTCCCATGTGCTAAATGAATTCATGGATATGATGTCGAAAATCTTGTTGAAAGGACTACCATTGAGATGTGCTATAAACCACTATACAGAGATTGAACTAGGGACAAGCCCATGTTAAAGGATCCACATGGATTGTCCATGTTGGATTTGGAAGGGTTGAAGAGGAAACTATTCGAGCTAATTTAGGAAGGCTTCATCAATCCTTCACAGGCTTTTTATGATACACCAATTTTCTTCCAAATGAAGGACACCCCAAAAATCAATTTGTGTTGTATAACAAGTAGAGAATCAAGGACAAGCATCTACTTCCCTTAGTTGTATATTGTTTTGATAAGTTAGCGAATGAAGATGTGTATTCCAAGTTGGATTTAATGTAGGGTTATTACCATTTTTGAATCTCAAAAGAGGGTGAGGCAAATACACCATGCATGATGAGATATGGTAGCTTTGAGTTCCTGGTCATGCCATTCATTCTATGCAATGCCCCAGCAACCTTCTTTGCAGTGATAAATGAAGTGATTAGGCCTTTCTTGGACAAGTTCATGGTCGTCTACCTAGATGAAATTTTGATCTTTAGCAAAAGCATGGAGGAGCATAAGAAGCACTTGTGATAGGTCTTCAAGGTACTAAGGGGAAGAAATGTATTTGAGTAATTCTATGTGTGTTTTTGGGTAGAAGGAAGTTTCATTCTTGGTTCATTTCATTGGTTAAGGGTGCATTCACACGCGCTCTAAGAAATTTAGGGTGATCAAAGATTGGGAGGAATCAAATACCATGTAAGGGGTAATAATTTTTTTGGGTTTACGAAACTATTACCATTTCCAGGTTTTTGGAGGGTTACTCCAATATTTCGATGCCCCTTAATGACTTGTTGGAGAAGAATTGACCCTGGTTTTTTTTTAAAGAAATTCCTGGTGACCTTTGTGAACTGAAGTGTGGATTGGTGTAGACATCTATGTTGAAACTATTGGATTTTGAGAAAACATTTGAGGTGCAAATTGATATCTCTAACTTTTCTAGCGGTTGAGTTTCAATACAAGAAGGTCACATGGTAGCATATAAGATATAAAGATCTCCAAGACCAATAATAGAGGTATCCCATTCATGAAAAAGAGATGACTACCATGGTGCACTTTTTATAGGCATGGAGACTTTACTTGTTGGGAAACCCATTCATGGTGAAAATGGAAAATGCCACAACCAGTTACTTCGTGACACATCCAAAACTATCACCCGAGAAAGCTAATTTGAAAAAGAGGATCAAGGAAGGGTTGGAGGTCAACCCTACTTCCTTAAACATCATGAAATAGGAAAGGGAAGGAAATACCAAGAATTTATAGGTGAAGGATGGAATTCTTTATTTTGGTGGTCAACTTTATGTGCCTAAGTGTACTAACCTGAGTAGGAAGTTGTTAAGGAGTCCCATAACTCTCTTTGGGTCAATAACCTAGGTATGAAAAGGACCCTCACCATGCAAAAACAAGGTTACTATTAAGAGCATATTAAAAATGATGTTGAAGAGTTCAAGCAAACTTGTCTAGTTTTTCAAGAGGACAAAATCAACACTAAGATGTTGGTAGGACCACGCTAGTCCCATCCTCCTTTTTCTTTCTAATTTTGCATTATATCATATTATTTTTTCCTCCTTTCATCATCTACATCCCTTAATACTATATTATAATAGTTTAATATAATTAACATTATATTATAAGTATTTGATAATATTAAACTTCTCCCCCATTTATTAATTCATTATATATAATTTTCCATTTAATGTATTATTTAATCCTCAAATTTTATTTTGTAAATTGATTATATAAAATACCCCCCTTACCTAAAATTAATTATTTTTACTTACTTTTTCTTAATTAATAATTATAGTCTCTCTCATATACCCTACGCGGCCAAAAATTTAACTTCTCTCCATTATTAATACCTTTACTTTTTAAATAATTTTGATCTTTCTCTTAACCCTAATGACTAAATTTGGATTCTCACCATTGCTACCCTAATGAATATTTCTCTCCCCTCTCCCTATTTAATCTTCCTTATTCTTCTTCTTTATTCACTACTGCTTCAGGATGATCCTGAAGATGGGTGGAGTGTCCACTTAAAACGTACATAGATCTGGTATAAACTTCTACATAGTGAAAATCCAAATTAAAGACTTAACACTAGATTCATTATTATAAAAGAAAATAAAAAAATAAATCTTCTTTAAACATCCATTGGTGGCAATAGGTCCCACATACCCATCGAGAATCGCCATCCCAAACGAGTAAATGTCTAATTGGGACCTTGATCAGTATTTTCCCCTTGCATTGAAGACCGATCAAATTATCCCATCAACAAATGGTACTATAAGGAGGGACAAGGTAAAACAAATATTTACTAGTGATAATCTCAATTATATAAATTAGTTATTTATCCTTTGGCGTGCAAACCAATCAAGCTCAACAATTTATCCCTCTGTGGAGTTAATAATTAAATGGCACTAAAAGGTAGGTTGGATGACAAGCCATCCTATGTGAAGTCATTATTTTATTTATTTTGAAAACCAATGGCTCCCTCCCAAACCCCTGTATGGGAATGTGTTTTCAGTTTCACGACTAATAAGATTTTCCAAAAGATAGCTTATCTCTTGTAATAAATTAAACTAAAAAACTTTGATAGTAAGGGAAAAATATTTGCATGTGATCATGTTATTCAGTATTTTTTGTAATTGTATGTTTAATAAAGTTATTGATGCAAGTAGTATATGCATATTGTTTTCTCTCTCACTTTTAGAGGAAAATTCAAACACTAGTTGGAGAATTTTCCATCCAATTATTTTTACACATAGACTCAGTTCGTGATAGAATTTTTAAATGATTTTAAGAATTATAACTATGATGAACTCTGTAATGAACTTAGGAATATACAAAAGTGAAGAGAAGAATCAAAGGAGGAATTTACCAAAAGATATTATCGTATTGATTTCATATTTTGTGAAAATGATAAACATTCATGGGAAGAACATCTAGCGCTGTGGTCTTCCCTTCTCACAGTTTCTCTATTGGAAGAGAAAAGTCAAACAACAATTGGTGGAGAGGTGCTTGATTTAGTAGTATATTCTATGCTTGGAATCCATATTGGGGTTTTTGAACAGGCTTTCCATCCTGGAATTCCTCCTAAAGATGAAGGAATCGGTCAATGTATTGAAATAATGTCTAGAGATCCCAACTGGGGAGATTCTCAGGAAGAGGAAGATGATATTGTAAGTCTAGATGTGGATATGATTTAAGGTTCAAGTCACTCAATAATTTCTTCTTCTAATGTAAATATATTTTTATTAGAATATTTCAAAAGTGTTAATGAAGTTGTAGTCCCTTACACTGTAGTGGGGGAATCGTCTCTTGAACAGAGTTTGAATGATAATGAAATAATAGGAGTTTCCCTTGAAACTGATTGTACAAATAATGACTCATCACAATATCAAAATGGTGTCATGTTTTAGGGAAGCATTTAATGAGTTAAAATGTAACACTTTTTATTCCTTATATTCTTCATACTTATTTGATAGTTGTGATGTATAGGTAAGCACAGATATTTGTTTTGATTTGTTTTCTACAAGGCCGAGCGGTAACAAGTTGAAGAAGAAGGTGAATTGATGATTGAAGGTGAGGGCATAATGCTTATACCTTTTTTTATCAATCTCGGCAACCCATTACAAATTTGCATTCAAGGAGAAATACATTGATCTGGATTATTTGGAGAATGAAATGAAGGCAGTGATATAATTTTGTAGAAAACACAATAGTACAGTAAAACCCAAATTCTATTAAAGAATGGATTATAAAAACACTATAAACTATAAAGTAATACAAACTGGCTCTAGATGGTGGTAGATTATCTCTAAAAAGAGATGTTTCGGCTACACTCATCCACAAGAACTGAGTTACATTGAGGCCAGAAAGGCATTTTAACATAAAGCATAAATGTGAAACCCTAAAAATAAAAACCCTAACCTTGGGAGATGAAACACCAAAAGGTTTGTGGGACTCAATGTGGTTAGTTGATATGTCAACTTCCCGGGGGGGAATTTTTTGCATACGATCTCTATTTGGGGTTCTCAGTACCCCATTAGAAAGGTTTGGCTAGGATGGATTTTGTGTTTTCGGCCTATATAATGCCTTCGATGATTGTTTGGGCGCTTCCGTGGCAAAAAACGTTGTTTAGGGCCTCAAAATGGCCCCAAAAGATCATGACCTAAAAAACCATAAAAAAACTGCAAAGCTGGAAAATTGTGTCTTTGAACTACTGGACTAGGTGGGTGGGCACCGATGTCCATTTGTATCAGCCCTCCCTCATTAGGAATCAATGGTATCAATTGTGTCAAAGATCCCTCATCATATTGGGAAACTTATACTGAATTTGAATGTTGGTGAGCCACTTTCCTTGGTGAAGAAGTTTCCCTCCTTTGTCAACCTGGTAGAGTTGAATGTTCTGTTGGCGAGTGCCCTTCATTTTTGTGTCCATGATTGATAGGTATAAGATCCACAACAAATATAGATATCTAGGCTAAGATCCTTTTCATTTACCAAGGGGTTGGTGAATCCCCTTGTCAACAATATAAGATGATTAAAAACAATTATCCATAGATAGAGCTATAATTTTTCGAGGATTTGAGTTAGGGTGGGTGTAACATACCCAATACTTGAGACATTTTATGTTTGTGGAAAACATTGTCTTAACTTTTATTGTAATTTTTTATATTTCACCAAGTGGTCAAGGATGACTGTAAATGCATAATATTATTATTTAAATAAAATAAAATAGGAGACACTCACCCAAAGAGAATGTTAAAAGAATGTTTACTGACCCACTAGGAGGAATGGAATATGGGGTAGAAGGCAATGGACAAGTGGCAACATCATGAACTAAGTAACTAGCTGTTGTTATGGGACAACTCCCTTAAATTGTGGTCAAGTTCCCTGGAATGTCGAACTGGAGCTTGAGGCTCATTTATTGAAACTGGCCACTAAAAGACCCAGGCATCTTTTATAATCCATCGAATTTGAGCAGAGGCTCACACTTTTTCTAACGACAAAATTTACCTTGTGGTTCTGTTGTATGCACACAAGAGATTCGATTAGGGGAAGCTATGTTTTGAGGTGTAGTGCAAGTTTGTCTGATTTCTTTTGAGTGCAGAGGTTATTGATATGTATGCAAGTCTCCATTGATTGTTGAAGTACATAGGTGAGGTGTATGCAAGTCCCCATTGATTGCTAAAGTACAACCTGAGTGCCTTGCTTCTACAAAGAGTCTTCTTCCTAGTGGTTCAGTAAACATGCTCGGGGGTCCAAGGGAGCAAGTGATTTGGCTGCTTCTTCTGGAGAAGGTTGGGAGGAACATGCCTCTTTGGGTGTTTGTCCACCCTAGCAAAATTACCAGGTTCTACTTGTTTATTTCATTTCATTTCTGTAACTGTTTATCTACTTCTGAAAATTGTTTGAATGTAGTCTATGAGTAACTCATATACATAACAGGCAGATTAGAAAAGGATATGTCTCTGCACTAGTTAAACTATGCTGTTTAGGTTGTTTAGAAATGTTATTTTCTAGTTATCAATTAGTTGAACTATTGAATGATATTCTGATTTAGTTAAATTAGTTTCTACAGATTTAATGAATGAATGAGATGATAAAAGTGAATGAATAAAATATCTTCCTGTATTTTTCCTTTCGTCATAAACGATGTACTAGTCAAGGAAGTGTATAATTAACTTTGAAGATGAGATTTGAAAATAGCAGTAAGTTTATACTTCAAATAGAATATGTCCCTTATGATATACTACTCCTACAGCATAGCAAATCCATACTATATACTATAGCAGTTTGAGTTCTTTTTGTTATCAATGTAAATATATTTAGATTTTCATGATAGTTTTCCATAAAACAATTAGCAGAATGATATAGGGTTTTATCTCAGAATGCAAACTACAATATCTAGTTATACATTTACTAATCGTCTCATAAGATACAAATAATGTTTTAAGAACATAGTCTACATACTCACTATCATATATCTATACTTTACATTAGTGCAAAACCCTAAGCTATAAGTTATCAATTAAATACTTCCATAAACTATTGCAGTATTTCTTATACGAAAACTATAATCTCTTTTCCATACAAACCACTCGAATAAACATAGTATAACATCTATGTAATAATTTAAACATTATATAGTAGTATTATAAAACTAAAGTATGGAGAACATAATAGTGCAAACATTCATATAAACATCATATACATTATATTGTTGGTCAAACCATTTATAAAAGTATCAAACCATTACACAATAATACTATAAAAACATATAAACATATAGTAGGAATATAATATTGTAACCATTGTAACACAGGAATAGCTTAACATAATAAAACGTTTCAGGATTGAGACCTGTATAGGATCATCCGAGGGTTTAACCCACGTTTTAAAATAATAACAAAACTTTAAATAACTTATGGTTGCCAACATATCATCTTTATACATAATCCAAAATAAGAGACGAGGGTTCGAGTCCTCATTTGGGAGCTCACCCTTATGTTGAAACGTAAGGTTCAGCAAAGTTAACAACATATAAATTTATACAGTGTTAGGTCCAAGCCTAAACCCTGTAGATAAATCGGGTTACACATTAAAATCAAACCCCAAACTTAATACAATTCTCAAAGTATTTGACGAATGCTCAGTAAACAAAGTTAACCAGCTTATAAAGAAACTAAGGGTTCGAGTTTCATTACGAGCTCTCCCAAGCTGTAAGTCGCGGATTTAAACTTTCAATCAATAATTTGCAGAACCAACACGCAGTGTTATTATCGTATAAACGAGTTCATAAGACCAACAACAAAATCCTTCAGGTCACGGGCACAAGGGTGACCTGACTCGCCCAGTTACTCATCTTTTATAAACAATCAACATTTAAAAACTTATAAGTTAATATTTTAAACTTCATAGACAAGCACAAGGGTTTAAACCCTGTAACTTCCTCCAAACATGTTCATAAATCAAGGTTAGGGTTTATCCCTTTCATCATTAACTAAAACGAACTCCAAAACAATTTGTACGCAGAGTTTAAAAATACATTTCCAAAGAAAACGAGCAAACATTTCTTATTCATATAATGTAGTATTACATTGTAGTTGAACTTACAGGAGGATCAATGATACTCCATTAAAACAACTTCCTACCAACACTACAGGCGAAACCCCAACTCGGGTCATTTCCCAGAAAATTGACTACTGCAACATTGTAACCTCGACAACCATTTTTACAAATAGAGTTTGCACTGACTAAGAGAAAACAAAACATTACATTCTTGTTGACAGAGGAAACTGGTATGACCGAGGCTTACCGGTGATTGCACACCTCGGTGGTTCATCCCTTCGACTTCACCATGGATAAAGGACCTTACTCTGTCATAAAAACATAAACCAGGTTAGATGTTGTTGCAAAATCTCGATACAATACTGAAATTTAAATAAGGGTTTGTAAACTGTATCATGGCTTACCTTGACTGTCACAACTTGAAGCCAAGGATGAACCAGGCATTGGAAACCCTTTGCACGATGCAAAACCGTAACTCCTCACGAACCAACACTCATCAACTATCAACCAACACGACGAGTGGAGATTGAATGCTAATAGTTATGGCGTCCGAACAGGCCCAGCCTCCTCCTCCATAACGAAGAGTAACAATAAACCAAAGACCAAAAACCCCAAACCTCAAAGTAGGTTTTTGATAGTATCAAGATGCATTTACGATCTTCACGTGATCACAATTAATGTGACAGCTACCACCATGTCGTCAGTTATACAAACATCCACTTTGATATAGTTTCAACATAGTTTCCCATCACCTATTTTAATATGGCGCCGGATGGGAAATCACAACCCACTAATGTATAGTTTAAACCTTAACAAATGTTTAATACCTTGAATTTATAAGTTTAAACACCAAACCCACCCTTACCATGGGGTTAATATGTCGATTAATAACGTAAGAACCTTTTCTTCATCCTTTGCAATGTTAGTTTTTCGGAAATTTCAATCTGATATAGGATCTTAACTGAGAGAATAACATGTACAACATATCTACAGCATATCAATCATGGACACAATAATGCAAGCACACAAGAGACACAGAGTTTCATCGGGGAAAACTAAGAAGGTGAAAAACCCCGCAACTTCCTCAAAGATAGATAGAGCAATGATACAAACCAAGTACAAGAGATATTCCTCCTAGCAACAGCTTCTCCTCCTCCATTAGTGTGCCACTCTCCAATGAGTGTGTGAGTGAGAAGTGAATGATCAAATAGAGTGCCTCCCGCACTCTATTTATACTTGACTTGACTTGCCTAATAACCTTTACTAGGTCGACCTTAACTTAACCACATAACATAATGTTGATAGGGCCGACCCCCAATAGGGTGGTCTAATAACCCTTTAAACCACATGACTTATACAGGGCCGACCCCAACAAGGTGGTCTAATAACCCATCAAGTATAAGTTACGACACTTACAATATAAATGACGACACTTCCGTATAGAGGAATAATAGCATCTCTATAGGAATACAAACACTTCCGTATAGAGGAATAATAACATCTCTATAGGGATACAATATACATAGGTGAAATACATTCCGAAGTTATAATTACATCAACACTCCCTCTTAACTAGGAAGGTATTTCTCGACACAGGTTTTCTAGCACAAGTCTTCTTCTCTGGATCATCGTCACTGGATCATCATCATCGAATCATCGTCATCATCACTGCTATTGCTATCTCAATCAATCTCCAATCTACTTGTCATAGGAAGTTCTACAGAGATAGTCCTTTTTCATACTGGATGTAGTCCCACCACCTGTAGGTCTTCATCATCACTGGCCATACTATGGAATCCTTAGGACTTATTACGTGCACCACAAAACCTGGCTGTAGCATCCCAGGCTGTTATGAGCACAAAACTCTACCTGTCGGATCTCCCATGAGCATATTACATGTGACCCCACCACAAAACCTAGCTGTAGCATCCCAAGCTGTTACGAGCACACAGCTCTACCTGTCGGATCTCCCAGGAGCATATTACATGTGGTCTCACCACAAAACCTTGCAAGAGCATCCCAGGCTGTTACGAGCACACAGTTCTACCTGTCGGATCTCCCAAGGACACATTACATGTGGTCATGGCAAAACCTTGCAAGAGCAACCCAGGCTGTTATGAGCACACAACTCTACCTGTCGGATCTCCCAAGGACACATTACATGCCATAGGACAAAACCTCGAAAGAGCATCCCAGGCTGTTACGAGCACACAGCTCTACCTGTCGGATCTCCCAGGGCGCTATTATATGTCCTCCCAGAATGATGCCTTGAAAGAGCATCCCAGGTTGTTACGAGCACACATCTCTACCTGTTGGATCTCCTAGGTCAACTTACATGCTCATCTGCACAACGTCTCCACGGCCACAGAGTATCAACCTGATACTCACCATACATCATCCCGATGTACATGATCATCGTGATCATCATCACTGCATCGTCCTGATGCATGTCATCATCACATGATCATCCTGATCATCATCATAGCATCATCCTGATGCATATCATCTTGAGCAACATCCTGAAGCTCGTCATCCATGATCATACAATGCATCCACCTGATGCATACCATGTATCTACTTGATACATATCATCATACATGATCCACTTGATCATATAATGTATCCAACTGATACATATACATATACATGATCCAACTGATCATAACAAGCATCCAACATGATGCATATACAGAGAAGTAACTGGAGAATCATCCTGATGCTCATCATCCAGTGCTTACATCCACAGCCATGGGAAGGATCCTCCTCTCACTATGCTTGCAATGGCTCCTGCAAATGTGTCCATCACTTCTTCCTTGAAGTGTCTTCAATCTGAAGAACACCAAGCCTCTCTCTGAAGTACTCAAACTTAAATTTGGCTAGTGGTTTCGTCAACACATCTGCAATCTGCTCATCCATCGCAACATACAGGAGTTTCACTGCTCCTCTTTGCACCATATCCCTGATATAGTGATATTTGATCTCAATGTGCTTCGACCTGTCATGGAACACCGTGTTCTCAGACAGCTTCACACAACTCTGGTTGTCACAAAAGATACCAGTAGCCTCCAACGGGAGATCAAATAACTCAGACAGTAGCTTTCGGAGCCATACTGCCTCACAACTAGCCAAACAAGCTGCAACATACTCTGCTTCCGCTATACTCAATGCTACACATGACTGCTTCTTTCTAAACCAAGAGATCACACCTCATCCCATACTGAAGCAACACCCAGATGTGCTCTTCCTATCTGCAACACTGCCTGCCCAATCTGAATCAACATAACCCTGCAGGTTAAACTTTTGATTCACATCATACTTGAGCCCATAGTTAATTGTACCCTTCAAGTACCTCAAAATATGCTTTACAGCAACCAGGTGAACACCTCTGGGATCCGTCAGGAACTGGCTCAATGTGTTCACCCCAAAGCAAATATTTGGTCTCGTATTCGTCAGGTACATCAAAGACCCAATCATCTGACGATACATCCTGACATCAACTGGATCAAATGAAGCATCACACAGAAGCTTCAGGTTCGATGCCATAGGTGTGTCCATGGTCTTGTAGTCCATCATCCTGAACCTCTTCAGAATCTCTACTGCATACTTCCCTTGTCTAAGGAAGATCCCATATGCAATCTACCACACCCCCATGCCTAGAAAATAGTGCACCATCCCCAAGTCCTTCATCTCGAACTCAGCAGCAAGCTTCCTCTTGGTATCAGCAATCAAACTATCTTCTCCTGTAACAAACAGGTCATCCACATACAGAAGTAGTATCACTGGATTGCATTCCTCAACCTTGTAGTAAAGGTTGGATTCTGCTTTACTCTTGGTAAAGCCCAAACTGGATAAAAAAATTTCCATCCTACCATACCAAGTCCTAGGAGCTTGCTTCAAGCCATACAAGGCTTTCTTCAACCTGCACACATATGACTCCCTGTCATATGTCTCAAAACCGAGTGGCTGCTCCACATACACTTCGTCTTCGACTACACCATTCAAGAAAGCTGTCTTGAAATCCATCTGGTGTATCTTCCATTTCATCACTACAGTCAGAGCAAGTACTGATTTGATGGAAGTGTATCTGGCTATAGGTGCAAAAGTCTCTTCATAGTCTATCCCCTCTTTCTGGGAGAATCCACGAGCTATAAATCTCGCTTTGATTTTCTTTATGCTACCATCTGCAGCATGCTTGATCTTTTGGAAGTCACAACAGACTTTCCATCTGGTCTTGGGACCACATTCCAAACATCTTTCTTCATGATCGACGGATCATGGTATTCTTTCATTACTTCATCCCGAATCCTGGGAACTTCAATATCTTTAGTATCTTCAATAGATAGCTTTGTTACTAGAACAAATGTTGTAGTCCTTCTTTTGTAGGTGATGGTATACGATCTTTCCTACAAGACAAGTTAAAATTGCATGATTAGAAACATCTCATAGTTTTCAGAACAATTTCTTACACATAAATAAATATGTCATACACTCATGCAACTATCTTAGCCAATGCTTCAATACAACATTTATCCATATCACGTAACTTTCTAGATGCCTTCCAATCTCTACCAGAACATTGTTAAGAGTGCGCACAACTCCCAACATGTCAGCAAAGAGGTTTCATTCTAGATAAGTAGCAATGGAATGTTGTATAGTTCCATAGGCCACTTACCCATCACATGCATATTAGTAGTATACTGTTCATTAATGCAATTATTCTAATATGCATAATACACACCCTAAGACTAGGAACATAAGCATATACATCATTGAGCAATATTGTTTAAACAAACAAGTATACAAGAAATGACAATTCAAATACTTATCTTTGTTTGTTTTGTAGGGTGGACTCCCTCTCAATATTTGCTTCCTTGTAGGAACTACTGGAGTGTGCTCCCTCTTGATCTTTGCTTCCTGGATTACCTGTCTTTGAACTTATATCCATCCTCGATCACTATGCATGCTTACTAGTATCATCATTGTGTTACCCTCGAGATCTCATACATAATCATACATTCATTAGTATAATCTCAATACTATCAAAACACAATAATCTTAAACATGTATAGTCATGATCATTTCAAACACAGATAATAAGCATTAGCATTCAATGTTTTAGGGAATACTTCTCTTACTCATGCATATTCATATTTAACCATAGAACTCTTCTGGTTAGTCATATCATCAATCAAGGTAAGAGACATAATATGCATAAACCCTAGATTACTTAAATTTCTAACTTCATAAATAATCATTATCAATCATGCCATGTATACTTATATAAGAGATCCTAACACAAGGTAGGATTCTGACTTGATATAGGAAAAACATACATGGATTAGCATGCTAGCTAGTTATGTCTAACATACCCGCATAATGTCTTCTTGTTCTCTTCAATGACTTGTGCTAGTAACCTGCATATCTCATAGGTTAACCATTATAGAACCAAGTTATACATACCTCGTAAGTAGATCTTCTATGTGATCCATGACAATGGACGAATCTTTGTATTCATGTCACCATGGTCATATGTTCTTGAACTAGAACATGATTTGTCTTTCTTGATGTACCTTTCATGTTAGCGGACAACATCAACCTCATACAACACTACAATGCATTAGTACAATCATAAGTGTCAAAACCCTAATCAATGAATATATGCATTCACAATTTTATTAAGGTGATACGACAAGTCTAAAATTAATCAAGATTGTAATAACCTTAATGAAGACAAACATACCATAAACTTAATCATGAATAGATCTCGAAACATACCTGGATAAGTCATACCTGTCGAGATTGCTTGAAATCTTCTTATGTAAGGCCTTAGCCTCATCTCCCTCTGAAATTGGAACTTCTCCACTTATGCAGGTGACCAATCCATTCTCTTCTAGGATTAACCCTATCCACTTGATTTGCAGAAACTAGATCTGGAGCTGTATTTAGGGTTTGTTAGAGAAACCCTAAAATTTCAGACTTCTGAAAGGATAGAAAGATGCACCTTGATGAGCTGATCAACCTGGTATACTCAGAATTTGAAAACTGCAAAGTTTCACTCCTCAAAATTGCCTTCAAAACTTTTGGATCTTCTGGACAAGGTCCTGAACTAGGGTTTGATAAATCCCACCCTTTTGGACAACCAAAAGGTTCAATACAAAGCTCTAAACTTTGATTTTTCTGAGGATCTTCCAGCCATGGTCACATACTTCAGAAATTCCAACTTTTGTAGAAGCCCTAATTTTCCACCTTTCCGATCAAAATCCCGAACTAGGGTTTGATCAAGCCCAACCTTCTTCCCAACCAAAAAATTCGATCTTGGTCTCTAAATTTTGATTTTGATGAGGATCATCCATCCGTGGTCTCTGATACAAAAAATTCCAACATTCTTCGAAGCCCTAAATTCCCGGAGCCATGAATGAAGGTGCTCAAAATCCAATTTTGTTTTGACAGAAATATGCACCTGATTGTTTCTGGTGTAACTCCAAAATTTCAAATCTACGGGGTCTGAAAATTCTTCCTATGGTAGCATGACCTTTTATATTTCCCACCCCATAGGTCTGACCTCAAATGGATTCTCTGAGAAAGAGTTATTCCAAGTGTCGCAACGTGACCTGTTTATGGGATAAAACAGGAGAGCAAACTTGTATGGCGTGCCACGTGTCACTGGTTCAGTTTCGGCCTCTGCAAAACTTACCTGAGAAAGTAAATTCCGTGTCCTACCTGTCACTTTTTACTAAATTTCATTTGGAGCTTCCTAGCCCAAGTTATGACCTTTTTTCCTAGGTCACTTGTTTATGATTGAGATCTAGAAGAGGCAAAAACCCTAGTTTGTACAGATCATAACTGACAGAGTACAACGAATTAGAATATGTGCTTCTGACACAAGGTACCTGAAAATTCACCAAAATGGATTTATAGCGAAATTTCTACGATGACTGGTTTTTGCTATATCAAGCCCTAGCTTCGCAAGTGGAACAAGTTTCATAAATGCCATACCATGCCTTCTTTCAGGTTAGCTCTGATACCATGTTAGTTTTTCATAAATTTAAATCTGATCTAGGATCTTAACTGAGAGAATAAAATGTACAGCATATATACAGTATATCAATCATGGACACAATAATGCAAGCACACAAGAGACACAGAGTTTCACCGAGGAAAACCAAGAAGGTGAAAAACCCCTCAACTTCCTCAGATATAGATAGAGAAATGATACAAACAAAGTACAAGAGATAGTCCTCATAGCAGCAGCTTCTCCTCCTCCACTAGTGCACCACTCTCCAATGAGTGTGTGAGTGAGAAGTGAATGATCAAATAGAGTGCCTCCCGCACTCTATTTATACTTGACTTGACTTGCCTAATAACCTTTACTAGGTCGGCCTTAACTTAGCCACATAACATAATGC
The DNA here is from genome assembly GCA_027924585.1 of Larix kaempferi. NCBI lineage: Eukaryota > Viridiplantae > Streptophyta > Pinopsida > Pinales > Pinaceae > Larix > Larix kaempferi. Next base: position 1,801,928 of record BSBM01000134.1, read on the forward strand.
TGACAGGGCCGACCCCCAATAGGGTGGCCTAATAACCCTTTAACCCACATGGCTTATATAGGGTCGACCCCAACAAGGTGGTCTAATAACCCATCAAGTATAAGTTACGACACTTACAATATAAATGACGGCACTTCTGTATAGAGGAATAATAACATCTCTATAGGAATACAAACACTTCCGTATAGAGGAATAATAACATCTCTATAGGGATACAACATACATAGGTGAAATACATTCCGAAGTTACAATTACATCAACATGCGAAGCATAGAGACTCCCACTATAAGGTAAGTTTAATAAACTAGAACAAAGAAGAGTAACATTGAACACCATAGCCTTTGCATGCTTTTAACTTCACACTTTATTTCTGAACACGTTATGCATTTATAATTTTGGTGTCTAGACTTACAAGTCGCCACTTAAAATCAGGCGAGGGTCATTAATATCCTAACATAGGACTTAATATAATTCATCGCACTATCTCATCAAACACCAAATGTATGAAATATATAACCTGGATAGTTAAAGAGACGGTGTGTTAGCTTAAGATAAGTAAGCCTCAATGGTACACCAGAGTCCAACTGCCAACAAGAAGTTAATTATAAATAATAGTATGCAAATAAATAAATAATATCATAGTTTCCAGCTATCATACCATAATACATAGTACAACAAAACAATAACATGATCGCAACTAAATGTAGGATTATAACATAATAATCACACATGATATTAAAAAGATGATGTTTTATATATTTATTGATATAGCATTGTAATACTTATGTTCCATGAAATAGTTTACGTAGGTAGAAAAATGACGACTCAGATAATAACTAAGATCATTAAAACAGACATAGGAGTACTCATGCATTAAATTGTCGATAAGACAATTTAAAAGTTCCAAAGATAATTACATGTCGTAATTAGTTAGTACTAAGTACATCCATTTAATAGACATTTATTACTTCTGCACATCATTAAATGTTAAAACTAATGCTTAGATTTTTTTTTAAATTTTATGAAATTTTGGGATGTTACAGTGGGAGAAAGGAGAATACCTCTTGAAGCATGCTTGTTTGGAGAAGATTTTTGGAGATGCCTTTAATTGGTTTTTTCTCTTCAATCCTGGTTTCTATTTAATGCTCCTCTTAATACCTGGAAAACTAGAACACAATATGTTTTATCCATTCTACAAACAATATTCCATATGATACTTAAACCAAAAACAGATCTAACATTCTACAAATTGATAAACAAGATCATTTGGGGACAATTGAATCAGTTCATATTCATTCAAATAAAAGTAGAGTCTACAACCTCATCATGAGATGCTTCCTACTCCTTCACTCTAGGTTCCCTCCTTTTCCCTTCAAGCCTTTGATCACCAAAAGTGTGAAGCAAAAGAATCTCTCTCACCAATTCACTCTAGTAACTTTTCTCTTCAATCAATCCTCCTAATATTCACCTCAAATGCCTCTTATATAGATTTAGTATTTGAGTGATGAGAGGTAAATTTTCAATATGGGTTGAGAATCCCAACTTAATTTCTTCTGTTTACTTTCATTTCCATAATTTTAGGCATTTATCATGAACAATGGAGCATTTAATGCACAATTTATTTTTCCAAGTATTTTCCTTCCATGTTAAGTTTGTAGAGACTTGGTATGATTTTAATAGGCAATTCAATCAATGAAGTTACCCCTTGCGGGCTACTTGGGTCTTCATTCACACCTTCCCTTTTAGATATTAGTAGTTGGATTAAGAGATTATGTCTCTTTTAGTGCTTTTAACTATGTCTTCATGTTGCGGGTGAAAATCAAATCATTCTTTTGGACTACACTATTGAGGGTGTTAAATTGTGTGTTAATAGATGCCCCCTAATGTGTGAGGTCTGAAGCAAATTTAAGGTCTAAACAAATTTTATTTCCTACTCTTTAGTGAACAAGGATTTAAGGAAAAGGAGGAGAACCAAGGACGCAGTAGTCGAAAATCACCTACAAGCAAAACAAGGCAATGCCCCAAACATATAATGTCTTCCTGAGGAAGGTATACCCATGCTCAACAATAAACAAGCATGGCCTCGAACAATACACAATGGATCCATGTCAAAAGTACGTCAAAAAAAAATAAAAAATGTACAATACACTATGACACGTGTGAGATATAAAGGTCTTCATGGTACTTTGACATGGCAGTTTAATCTTGTGCAACTCAGGTAGTGCATCGATGAGTGATACAACTATTTTTCCCAAGGTATTCAATACAAACTAACAATAGTATGAGTTTATATCATGCAAATACATGAGTTGATTTTGAGCATAGTAAAACACCATATGATTACCAGTCATTGATGTATACCGTTAATAGATGCAAGGAGGACCACCTATAATGATGATGGAATCCAAGGTACTAAGTACAATCTAGCAAGTGTGAATAGAGTTGTGAAGATGAACACTTGTAGAATCAAACAATCAGGGGTCATTGACATATACCCACTGTCATTTGCAAGGAAACTTGCCACTAATTACTGCAAGATCCAAGGTACTCTAGGGGTTCCTAGATCCACTTCCTAGATGATGATTTGGCGTCAATAGGAATAGATCTGTTTGAGGGAGGTAATTGATGCATCCCACATCAATCGACATGAAACATAGATCAATAGGATGATATAATTTGGTAGAGTTGTGAGATACAACACTGTATACTGACACAAGGAAGGTCGATATGTTTCGTCAAGAATATTTGAGGAATGGCCGACATTGTTTTGACTTCCCTTGAACACATGACACAATGTAGAGTGAAACTTTGCAACATAAGACTCAAGTAACTAACCTTTATGAGATCCACCAATTCCAGATGCATTAACGAAAGATCCATCAATGATGGGAAGGAAAACCTGTCGATGGATTTCTATTCAAATTATTGGTACAATTTCCTAAGGAAAATGTAGATGGTGTACTGATAACTTATGCAAAAATATTTGTCATGTTCAAGGGTGACAAGGACTAACTATTACCACTTTTTCCAGGATGGAATATGAATTGATTCAATGATCATTTTTTTTGTTGTATTTTTGGCTTTTTTAATTCTTAATACCTTTTTCATTATAAGCTTGAAAAAGGATAAAGCATGCTATAATACATTGGAGGAAACAAGTGTTTCAAGGGTGTGCACCTACATTTCAAGGGAACGAGCCAGGTCAAGGTAAACCAAGAACTGAGCTAGTTATGTACACTCTTATGGATGTTTCCTCCATGGGTATGGCTACTTGAGGTAGGATTATGTGTCAACATATAGTGAAATAATGCCAAATGACTGTTGAGATTCAGTTTTAGGTGAAATGTCTAAGTAGAAGTGAGGCAATAAGGTATAAATCATACAAAATATTTGAAATAATGCCAAATGCATTAATCGTCATGGATTTTGGTCTGTCAACAACTCGAATCAAATAGATCGAACATGTTAAAGTCTTCAAAGTCCTATAATAAACTAATCACAACCCAACTATTTAGTCAACGAAACAGGATCAATATGTGCACTTAAAGTTTAAAATGTTCAACAATGAAGAATATGAGTATGCATCACTCTATTATTCAAATGGGTATGCCTAGACATGTATGAGTAAAAGATAAGTAAAATACTCATTTTTTACCGTTTCCTTTGTAGGTGTAGCCAATGGATGAGAGGAGGAACCTTCTTCAAGTGTGGATTTCAGAAGTTGTGAGCCTTGATTTAGTGATCTATAGATGTATGTAAGTCTTCATGCTAGACCAAGGATTACAAATAGTTCGGATTTTTTTTTTGTGAATTTTTTAAAAATATTTCAAATTTTTTATGAAACTTTTTGTGTTTTATCTTGAAGAAAAAGGAAAAATAAAGAAAGACTATGCTACGTCTTTTTGGTGTGTGCAAATCTATGTACAAAGTATTGTGAAATTTGACACACTTTTTGGGTTATGATGTACCCTTTATGATTTATACATGATATGGTTGCTCCGGCCTCCACTCATGTTATCAAATGGTGTGTGCAAATGAATGTCATGATTGGATGTACATGCTTGCTATTTATAGGAATTTGTACTAATGACAAAGATACCAATCAAGTACATAGTTATCTAATGAATCAACTAGACCATTTATACTTCGTGAAACATGAATATATTCAATAAATTCAAAATTGCATTCCAAAATATGTACACGTAGAAACTTCCAATACAATTTATGATCTCGAACCTGATATTGATTTTTCAATTGAGATACAACCAACTGAGAGTCTAGTTTGACCACGATTCTACGGATGTCAAGGGTAATAGCCTTGATAAGAATATTGATGACTATGATATATTCTACAACATTATTCATTGCATATCTAAGAAAAGTGCCTCCTGAAGCTAATAGTTGATTGGTAGGTGAAAATATCACCCATGTGGTGGAAGCAATGTTTCATGTGCTATAGCTGGAGCCGTCTGCATATCCTAGATAAGTGTAAGTTTTTTGTGACATCTTCCAAGCCAAAAACCAAGCAAGATAAGTGTGTGCTCGAAACAACAACTGTACAAAAATATATACAGAAAGTACAACAAAATACAACAAGTGTTGCGAGGCAATCAGCTCCTATGTGATGTATTTATTCAAATAGAGATCATTTCTGATCTCTGATAGTGGTTTCCCATCATAGTTCATTAGTTCATAAGCTCCCCATTTCAACACAGTTTTGGCAATCAGAGGTCCAAACCATTTTGGTTCAAATTTTCCGGCTTCCTATTTTTTCATGGCCTTGGTCATAAGCTAAAACCAAATCGCCTTTAGAGAAGACTCAAGGGTGGATATATTTTTCATATTGGGATTTGACATGTTTCTTGTGTGCTTCTATATTCAAAGAGGCCTCTCTTTGAGTTTCATATAGAGAATGAAGATTGAGGAGTCTCTCTTCTTTGGCAGAACTGTTAGGTAGGAGTTCAATAACTAGTTTTAATGATGGGATTTCACATTCAATTGGCAAGACGACTTCCTCTCCATAAACCAGTTGGAAAGGAGTGAAACTGGTTATAGTATTAATTGAGATACGGTATGCCTAGAGAGTGGAAAACAACATCAAATGCCAGTAATATTTGTTCGTATTCACCATTTGTTGTATCATGGTATTCAAAACCTTGTTGATGGATTCTACTTGACCATTACATTAAGGGTAATATGGCGAGAAAAAATACTACCACAATCCTAATTGATTGGTGAGTTCATCCATGAAGGAATTACTAAAATGAGAGCCATTATCTGTCACAATCTCTTTCAGCACACCAAACTTAGTACTATCATGATTGAACAAAAAGTATTTTACGGTCTTTCCCGAGTTATTGAATGTATGCATCACGTCATCCCACTTGGTGAAGTAGTTTACAACCACTATAATGTAGTGATTTCCTTTAGCTAAAGGAGGATTGCATGTCATATAATCAATGGCCCATTTTGAAAATGGACCCACGGTTACCATAGGATGTAAGGGAGCAGGATGAGAATGCATTGTTCTTGTATAGATATGAGAAGGATGACACTTTTTGATAGCATTGATACAATATTTAAAGAGTGTAGGCCAAAAGTATCCTAAACGAAAAACCTTTTGAGTCGCCAGCAAACCCAAAAAGATTACTACCACATGCTCTAGCATGACAACCATTCAAAACTTTCTCTGCTTCTATGTGAACTAAAGAACATCATAAGAATAAGTCAATTCCTCGACGATATATAGTGTCCCTAATGATAAGGTATCTTCGTGCTTTATGTTGAATGTGACGCCATTCAACACTAGTAAATTGAGCCTCGATCCATTGGGTTTGGAGATATATAACAATGGTTCCATACCAAATATGGGAAGATGCAATGAGGAATAAATATTTATCGGGAATGGATTCCACATCAATAGTTCCCTTTTTATTGCATGGTAATTCAGACATCAACTCAACAAAAGCTAATGACTTCTTGGATTGGGCATTAATTAATTCAAGATCGAATTCTTATAGGATGACTATCCATTTCGAATATTTTCATCTTATGATCTGTGAGACAAGATATGTTGCATTGGATTAGCATCAACAACCACAAATGTTTTTCATAGAAGTATGTAATGTCTAAATCATTGGACATCATGAACTACTGCTAATGCCAACTTCTCTACATGGGAATAGTGACATTAAGGACCTGCAAGGATCTTGATAAGGTAATACACAATGTGCTCCTGGGATAAATCATCCTCCTAGACCAAAACCATCCCTAAAGTGGATTCGGTGGAAACTAAATAAAATAAAAGGTTTCTAGTATAGTCCAGAGGAAAAAGTACCAGGGCTGACACTAAATCCTTTTTCAATGCATCGAATGAGAATTGAGATTGGTCATCCCATAGGAATGGCACATCTTGCTTGAGAAGACGCATGAAAACTTTATCTTTCTTAGCATAATTGGTGATAAATATCCTAAGGAAGTTCGATTTTCCTTGTAGACTTTGATGTTGTGTAATTGTTTTCAGGGGAGGCAACTGGTTTATTTCCTCAACCTTCATAGGATCAACCATAATCCCATGTTTGGATACTACGAATCTAATTAATCTCCCTGTTACCACAAAAAATATGCATTTATGTGGATTTAAACTTATGTTATACTTACGACAACGGGTGAAAACATCATGAAGATGTGCCAAATGTTCGGTCCCTTACCTTTGATCTTGCTACCAAATCATCGAGATAGGTTTTGACAATGTTTTTAATATTGTGAAAGGCATATGACATGGATCTCTAAAAAGTGGCATGGCTCTCTGAAAAGTGGCCCTGACCTTTTTAAGGACAAAAGGAATTTTCCTATAAGAAAAAGTGCCCCATGGGCAAATGAAAGCAGTCTTGTGCTGGTCCTCCTTCTTTATCTGTATTTGATTGTATCCGAAAAATCCATCCATGAAGGAAAATATTTTTCTTCTGGCACACTCATCTATTATCTTATCAATAAATGGGGTGGGATAATTATCTTTTGGACATGCCAAATTCAAATTTCTAAAGTCAATACAAAATCGGATGATCCCTTGCTTCTTATCAACGAGAACATGATTGGATACCCATTCTGTTAAAGGAATGGGATAAATGAAACCAACTTTTAATAACTTTTCAAATTATTCTTTGATGGAAACATATTTCTTAGGATTGATCGGTCTTAACTTTTGTCATATAGGTTTGACATTAGGTAATGTTTTGATCTCATGTTCAACTATATTGGGATCAATGCTAAGCATTTCTTCATACAACCAAGCAAAAACATCCCAAAACTCTTTGAAAAGTGTTGTATATTGCACAATTTCCTCCGTAGAGAAATGTAATATTACAAAAAGTATATTACCATTATTAGTTTATTTAATATTTATCAGGGTTGATATATATAAATAGTCTTATTAGGATAAGTCATGATCACTTAATAGAAGATCGCGACTTATCACATTATGGTGTATATACACACCCCATTATTGTACTATTATTCATCATCAAATATTATAAAAACATTATTATATAATATATTTGTAAAATTATATTGCAAGTGGTATTAGATCTTGAGGCATTCACCATTCTTCTTCATCTTCCATTCTCCCTAAACACCCATCTTTCTCTATTCCACAACCTACACCCATTTCCACCTCCCTTCCTCCACTCTTTCCTCTTCCATATGTTGCGCCTTCCTCTCCAAACAACCAACTCATAAACCACGCTCCATTTCTACCTCCTCTCACTTTACTTCATTCATCATTCTCCTTCCTTCACTACCAAATCACTCTCATCCTATCAAACTCTTTGTTAACTCCATGATCCATTTCTTCTCTCTCATCGTCCTCGAAATTCCTCTCCTTAGAGCTGCTTTCACTACTCACACCATTTATCCACTCCAACTCACACAACCTACCACCAACGTCTACCCTTCACTCCCCTATGCATTCACTCTGCCTCTCCTCTCCTTAACTTCACACATCTCCCCATCCCCTCCATTACTCAGAATCCGTCTAGATTCAAATGCTTCTCCCCCCACCTTACATCCACTCCAACATCAACCAATGCTCCCTCACGCGTCACTCCCCTCCTTCCCTTTCCTATTCCCCCCCTGCGCCACTCCCCTTCTTAACTCCATGCACCACACACTCCCCAACCTGCACCCTACCTCCATAATTCTACCTCATGCCCTCACTCATGCTTCCTCCCTTGCCTTCATACCTTCTCCCGCTGCTCACTCCAATCACTTCGCTTCTTCCATCTCGCCTTTACACCATTCCCCGCACCCTTCACCAATTAATCCCACTTCCCATACCCTGCTTCTATTGCACCCTCACACACCCTTCCACCGCAACCTGCTCTTATTTACTCATCAAACCTCCTACGCTCCTCTACGCACTCATCTCTTCTCTTCTCCACTCATCTCCCATTATCTTCTCCACCACTTCCCAGGCTGCGACTCCATCCAACAAAAACAAGTCACACCAACACTTCCCAGGCTGCGACTCCATCCAACAAAAACAAGTCACACCAACACTTCCCTCCACCATTTGATCCACTCCATTGTGCCATCCTCTCAGTCCACATGGACTTCACGGTCTCACCACTCCGCACCCTTCTTTCCACCCACACCATTGCTTCTCCTTCCCATGCCATACCATTGGATCTTCCAATCCTCTATCCACCCTAAACCCACACTTCACGCACTCCCTTCCAGACTTTTCTCTGCATACTCCCTTCTCCATCTCCCACACCATCTGCCATATCCAGTGTCACTATCTCTCTTTTCTGACACAAACCCTAATTCCAAATAAATAATAAATTATAATTTTATTATAATTTATTATTATAATATATTGCTTTGCCTTAAACTATACCTACACACACACACACACATATATATATATGAATAATACTATTTTATTAATTTTTAATCATAATAATAATTATTTTTCAATAGTTAATTTAGAAAAAAATGGTCTTCGATGTGGGAATTAATGCATTTTTTAAAAGATCTAAAAGAACTCAAGAAATAAAAAATGAATTAAAAGGAGAGATTAAGAAATTTATAATCAAAGAAATAGAAAGAAGCCATCCTGAAGAGAAGGAAATATATGCATAGTTGAAAATAGTGCTATTACAAATAAAAGAAAAAATGTCTAAGAGGAAGGAAGAATAAAAGTAGCTACGATCTCCGAAGTCTCAAGTAAAGAAGAGCAAGAAACTACTATTGAACCTACAACAGAAGAAAAACAAAAATCACATACATCGACACCTTACATTCCCCCTCACAGAAGGTCTAGGTCATCAAACGCAGGGAAGGATAAGAACCATCATTCCAAATACAAGACTCAAAATGCGATGTCATGTCATAAATATGCACAAGTTCCATAAATTCTTTGCATCTTCATTCAAGGAACATAAATGAATCGCATGAATGGTCCAATATACACAACCATAAAACCAATAAAAATGGCTTGTGAAACAATAGAACAAATTCAAATGGGAAGCCCTGCTTGGAACCCAAAATTAAGCCAAGGACATGTTAAAGAAGATGATAACAAGGCCGATGAGACGAAAGATGTAGAGGACGAGGATAAAGTCCAGAGTAGGTAATATCAAGATGAAATTGAAGAAAAATCAGTTGATAATAACAATGACAAAGATATAGATGCATTAGATAGTGACAGTCATGACGTCAATATCAATTGTAAATAAAATGACGATCTCATAGATTGTAATAATGTATCACAAATACCGATGAATACGTAGTGGCGTTAATGACAATTATGAAAGAATAGAAGTTGTAGAAGGATAAAACGATGAAAATAAAATCACTGAAGATGATCCTAATCATGATAACGTGGAAGAAAACCTCATAATATTCTTCGACACACGAAGATATAAACGTTCTATAGGTTGTCAAAACTCAAAATGTTCGAGAATATCAATATCAAAAGGTTCTCAAGGAACAACTAAAGACAACCTCATCCAATAAAGACAAGGAAATAAATCATTTGAAAAATCGTCATCAAACCCAAAATAATGAAACAAAAACAATAAAGTGTGTTTCAACCTTAAAAGTAGATGATGAAACTATAAATGAAGACACCTTAACTGATCATATTGAATTAAGTAAGTTGTTGGTAAATGGCATTATAGACAAGAAGACCATCACAAATATAACTAAATACCCAACCATGTTTGAAGATCCATTGATCAACATTAAAGAAGCTATATGTCAAAAGAATACCCACTATAATCATGTTTTTATCTAAAGAATCATATGCATTAAGAGATTTGAATGGAAATGTGGCCAACTGTTTCAAGAACTACTAAATCGTGATAATGTTATCTGAAATAAATCACTAAAGAAGGTTTTCTGTCATCAAGCTTGGAATCCTCTATGATGTTGCAATTATTTAAGCAGAATCCAAGATTCGAGGATGAATCTTTCCAAGGCATGATGACTTGTAATATACCAAAAAGTATATTACCGTTATTAGTTTATTTAATATTTATCAAGGTTAATATATATAATTAGTCTTAATAGGATAAGTCATGATCACTTAATAAAAGATCACAACTTCTCACATTATGGTGTATATATACACCCCATTATTGTATTGTTATTCATCACCGAATATTATAAAAACATTGTTATATAATATATTTGCAAAAGATGATTGCAAGCAATCAAAACTGATATTAATTTTTTACGTGACTGTTATCAATCAAATTGGCACTTCTCCGTCTGTGATGACACTGAAATGTCACTCACACAAAAGGACACTAAGGATTGAAGAGCCCTAATTTTCAATAGATGCTTGTAGGCTTGATCATTCATTATTTCTCTAGTTTATTCTATTTTTGTGATACACCTTTAGGACCTAATTGCGACTCCCTAACTGACATCGCATGGGTCACCCACTGGTGTTCCACTTACCACCAACGTTTTCCCCTAAAATTTCGCACTCGCTACTTGTTTGTAGCTTACTCGCGGGTCACCCACAAGTTTTTAGGCCTATACTTGTGGTTTCCTCTTAAAATCATGAAAAATAAAAACTAAAATCGAATTTGGGGTAATTAAGGGAGTTTCTTTAACTTCCATACCATCCCCAGTTGTTTTCCTCTCGAAGATATCTTCCTAGCCTTGCTATAAATACAAGGGGAAATCCATGAGAGAGGAAGATGAACTATTAATGCATTGAAATACTGGAGGAATTTATATTGAAGGAGAGGACAAAGAACCCAGAACTTGGTTTCATCAGTGCTGCTACAGAATCAAGTATATCTACTTGTTATCATTCATATGATCAATAAAAGGGACTTTTCTTTCCCATAAACAACCATGTCTAATGTGTGAATTGAATTTGGTGAATCTTTCATGCTTTGCTTATGTATGAGTTTCATATTTGATTATTCATGTTTATTTAGCCAAATGTTTTAAGGAGGGTATCTCTGTTTTGCAGGTTCTTTACTCAAGATTGCAGAGTAAGAACATAGGGTTTCAAGCTTTGATCAAACTTCTAGTCTTCAAGGTACTCTTTGCTTAACTTATTAACCCTAGTTCTTTTTCATTAAGAAAGATCTTGTTGTATTCTTGTTGATTGCCTTAGATTTTGTAAGTCTTAGATAGTACGTTGGCGACCTCAGTAACTTCCCAGTCATAGGATTAATTTCCAAACAACAATGGCACCTAGTTTGATAAAGATATTGATAGGAATAGTTTCTGAAATGTTTTCCAAATTCCCTTCTAAATATACATCTTGTGTTTGGGTGGGGAATTGGTACCGTTCCTCATCATCACTGGGTGTAAGGTTTTCAGGCATAACTTCCAATGATTCTCTAGTAGGTAGAAATGATGAACGATGATGCATATATTCCCATGGCTGTTCATAGATGTTCATGACTTATAATATGGATTCATCTGATGAAAAAGTTTGGCCTAAGATGTCATGCATTCTGGGAATCTTGATGGCCCAAGTGGGAGAGGTTTAAGGATCATATTCTTCTTGTGAGGAAGGATTTTGATCCTCATCTGTTGAATCTATTTGAATAGATTGGTATGAAATTTGTACAAAAAATAATGGTAAGTTACTAGAGGTATCACATTCTATAGAATTGGGCATTACTTCGGAATCATTCTCCACCATAAAGTATTCCATTGAGACTTCTCGTGAAAGAGGTAAGTATTCAGTTGAAATGGATTTGGGAAAAACTATGAGTAGAAAGTAAGCCTCTATGATGATAGTGAATACTGGAGAAACTTGTTGATTGGGTATCGGTGGTGGAAATGTAAAATTTCCCATGAGGGAGGCATCTTTGAACAATCCAACTCCGATGTCTTGAACCATTTTTAGCGAATCCCTTACAAAAGGAACATTTGATTGGACATGAGTTTCAAGCGTGCAATAATCTAATTGGTCAATCGTCACGATCTTCCCTTGGAGAGGGAACCAAATCAATTGGAACAATGAAAATACTACAACCATCAGGGAATGAATCCAACTACACCCCAATAGAAAATTGTAATCTAAGGGCATGTCTACTGCCTAAACATCAACATTGATTGTTTTTCCACCCAATTCAATTGGGAAGGATACAATTAGTTTGTGAGGAGGGAAATAATGTCTGTAATTTTTTTTTAACATAGTGTGGGATGGAGATAAGGTGGGTGTTCCTAACGCTTTCCAACATTTCAATGACACAACACAAGTTGAAGCTCCTTCATTAACTATGGTTCAAAATTTTTTCTTACCATCAGATGATACTTTGATTTGAAAAGCAATTTGTGAAGGGAGCCTACATGTTGGTTGGTCTAAGTCAAAGGTGATCAAATTAGTGTCGGATGGATCTATAGTGTCGAGTGCAAACAATAGTACCGTCCTTTGTCCAAGACAACATTTCAAAGCACCAACATGGCACATGGTGCTTGAGGTAAATCTTCAACAAACATTATAGTTGTAGGTAGCTCTCACATTAGGATCGTGAGTTGTTTTTTGTGAGACCCCTTTTGGAGGGAGAGGTACTATGCCAATGGTTGGTTTCTAAATAGTGAGAGAACCATTTGGCATGATACTGATGTATCCTAAGTACTAGGAGGGACATCATATGAACAATATATTGTTTGAATGCTCACTTCATGATAACTCATCTTGAAGACATTAGCATCTGGAGGATCCCCCCCTTACAGGGGGTTATCCTGGTTTCCCTGTGGTGGAGTTACCAGTAGCACATCAACCATTTGCTGTTGTTGACGTGGGAAGGGTTTTGTCAACACTGCGGGTGGTGGTTTTCGTTGTTTCCCACCACATTGAGCCATCATTTGATGGATATCCCCCATGAAAGGGAACTAATGAGTGGGATGGTCTCCCTGGAAAATATTACAAGGGAACTTGAATTTTCGAGTCTCCTGGGTGCCTTCTCCTAGATTATTATGGTTTAGTGTCGGTTGTGTCCTAGAATTGGAATTTTCCTTTTTCTTTTGCTTCTTCTTCTTTCCTTTAGATTCTGTGGATTGAACTGTAAGGAATTCTGAAGTTTGGGAGGAACTAGAAGGTTGATGCTTGTCCTGGCCAGCTTTAGGTAGTGAAGTTTGAACATAAAATTTTCCCAATTGTTGGGTAACCTGATCAAGCTATTAACTGAACCAATCACACCATCGACATGAGGTCCTTGGAATGGTCTAGATGAATCCGGCATAGGTCTCGCTGCATGGGGTATTGAGTCATAAAGAGTTCCTGATTGTGAATAGATCAAATCCATTTGTTGGCCTATTTGAATGAGTTGTTCTTCAATCATGGATTTGTACATAGCCACATATTTTGCAAGACTGGGCAACAATGATTTTATGAACCAATATTCTAATAATTGATCTGGGATATCTGCTTTGATAAGCCTTCGAAACCTCCTCGACTCATGAATGTGATCATATATGTGAGTAGAAGTTGATTGCCTAAGCGAAGTCAAAATTTATGTACCGGTTTCATAACGGATAGGAAGTTTAAAATGTGTTAAGAAAACCATGGCTAAAGATGAAACATATGTGAATGTACTGTGGGGCAACTCAATATACCATTTTGCAGCGCTTCCTGTGAGTGTTTCCTAAAACAAACGCAACTTGAAACTATCATCAACTAGCGAATTCAATGAACACCATAATTGAAACGTCATCACATGGTTTGATGGGTCATCCCCAAGTTTTCCATCAAATTTGGGAATATCTGATAGGAGTTTGGTTGTTATTCCTAGCCACCCATTCGTATGTAGAATAATATCATTAGTTAGTCAGGATAAATCTGGTATATTTAGAGTAACCAGAAATGGTGATTTCATGGGTGCTACTACAGAATCTTGCTGCACAGGTGGAGCCTCATGGCCCCATGAATATTGTCCTTGGTATTGATTGGCAGTCCAAGGTGGATTTCCCCTTTGCGAAGGTGGTTTCCAAAAATATTGGGTATTGATGAGAAATTGACCACTCCATTGTGGAATGGGGTTGAAATGTGGGTTTCCCCCTGGCGAAGGTGGGCCCCATGAAGAAGATTGGGTACATCCTGGAACTTTCCAAATCCATGGTGGAATGGGGTAGATAGGTGGATTTTCCCCTTGCATTGTTCCAGGATTACTTGGAGGATGAACTCTTAGGACACTTTCGCTCACTTGTGGAGGATAACTCCAAGGGGTGTTTGTGTTCCAAGGTCTAGAATTTTCGCTAGGAATATTTAAATTCCTTTATAAAGGGTTTCCCCCAGAAGTAGAACCTAGCCAAATATTTGGCATACCTTGAAGATTTGGAGATCCTCCAGATGTGTGTGTGTGGTGTGGGATCGACCATACCAACCATAGGGAAAACCCATGTTTGGTAAGGAAGACCCACTAATTGGTATACTTGTTGATGAAGTAGATGCATTTCCAGGATTTGAACTTGGAAATGTACCAATCGACACTGAAGTGCTAGTTAGAGCCATGATAGGTGAGGGTACATTGACTGATGGGATTGGTACACTTATGGATGGTATTCTGAAAATGTTTGGGGTATGCTGTGTACTAGTCGATGTGAAAGTATTATGACCTCCTATAGCCACTTGAGGCTGTGTGGATGTATAACCATGCTCTCCTAAGGAAGACATTGGATCAAATGGTATGTGTTGAAAGTGTCTCCAAATTTCAAAAAGAGAAGTGTATTCTACCGGCGACTCACCTACAACAAGTATGACTAGATCTGAGGGATGTGTTAAAGGTGTATTTAAGTAAGCAACTTAATTATTCTATAAAGTTCCAATTTAAATAGGAGGAGTGTCTTCAACTAAGTCTTTGTTTGATTCGTGATGTGACGAAGTGTTTTTAGAATCTGTTTGATGTTTCACTTCTCCAATAATGTGGTTTTCATTCAAATATAGTTCAATGTCTGAGTCACGATGGTGTGATTCATGTATTCACCTCCGCGATGGAGCAGGGCCTTCAAATTTTGGTGACTCACCACACAGCCGCCTTGAATGGTGGATTAGGAGGTTATCCATTTTGAATTTTAGTGCTATGATTTCTTTATTTATGGTATATTAAAAATATAATCAAACAATCCTGAGGGCAATCTAGACTTAACAAAAATCAAAGTGTCCACTCAACTAAAAATATCCTATGGAAATCAACAAGCAAACTGTTTTTCCAAAGAATTGAAGTTCGACGAAAAGTTGTATTAGAGGGCCTTCTAAAACTAGTATTTCATGAGGGATACCATGCCTCAAACAATTACTAATAGTGAAGGTATGAGAAACAATTATAATAAACTTTAATCACTAAAGGTGCAAGTATTGGTTCTAAACCAATCACCCTCCAAAGGAGCTAAAGCTTCAACATATGTCTTTGGTACCACAAGTGTCCCCCACTTGCAATAGCCCATGTGATATCCTAGGAACAACAATTAAGGTTGCCACTTCACAATTGATGGCTGGGAAGGACAGTCATAAGTCTAGGAAAAATCACATAAACTAGATACTCCAAAAAGTGATGTCACCCCGAGGACTTGTCACTTACATGGAATACCGTGATATGCTCATGTCCCAGTAAATAAGCAAGAGGGGGTTACCACCCTTACTTATCCAGATTGATCTTGTGATTGATGCGTGTTTTAGACACGCTTTCCTGGGGATCTTTTCTACTAATGGATTTAAATTCTTTTTAATCAATGCTAGTTTTAGAATTTTGTGGCCCTGGAGTGTTAATTCTCCAATCCTAATGCAAGACCCTAGCCTAATCTTGTTGTTGATATGAAAATACAATCTTGGTTAATTTTAGATTAAGTGCCCATTTTAAAGGTATTTTTCTTAGTTTCAGGAGTGATAGTGAAATTGGTGGTGTTTATGACTTGATGGGTGAACCAATCAATGAAAGCATGCTTTACAAATCTACCCTTAGTTTTGATGAACTCTTTAAACTATGGAAAAGTAAGAGGTTAATCCTATGTAATATGCAGTCTTTCCAAATTACATGCAACTCTCTTCAAATGTTAACATTAAACTTCCAAATCAAATGACATCATCAACTCCAACGTTCCAAATCATTTAATTTTAGAATTTCAAAATATCAATTCATGTGTTCCAAAATAGTAATTGAAGAGTTTCAAATCATAAATTTAAGAATTCTAAAACAACATTCAATATTTCTCAAAACATCAATTCAAGAGTTCCAAAACAAAAAATTACCTAATCACTAAGCAATTTCATTGATTTTAGAATTCCTCAACTAAAAATTGTTCTCAAATTACTGAATTTAAATCTCTTTACACTTGATATCCACTTTCTCGTTTGCAGGACTCCTCAAAAGTGCAAGAAAAGAGGATACTTGTGGCTCAAAGATTCAAAATTCAAATCTAATCTATTACACTTGAGATCCACTTTCTCATTTGCAACACGAAAGTGCAAGCAAAGAGGATACTCGTGGCTCGGATATTTTGCTTCAAAATTCAAAGCAATCTATTACCCTTGAGATCCACTTTCTCATTTGGAGGACCGCTCGAAAGTGCAAGAAAAGAGGATACTCGTGGATCATATGTTTTGCTTTTAAAAACTAAAGTATCAATGTAAATGTACTTCTTTAAAAAGTTTCTATATGATCTAATTGATAAAGGGCTTACTAAAGTAAGCAACTGCTAGTCACTCAAAACTAGTCCTTTTAATGAAAAAACAATTGAAAATAAGAATATTTTTGGAGAAGTAAATGAAATTCAAAGAAATCAAGGATTGAAACCAAGATCTCTCCTACTTCATTGTACCCAAAATGTTACAAATTGCATAATGATTATGTTAAGAGTGGTGATTAGAATTTCAAATATGCTATTGTAGGAAGCGATCATGGTTTCAATCATTGATTTTCTTCTAATTGCATAGCAATAGGACTAGAAGTTTTTTTTTTTAGATTAAGAGATTATGTCTCTTTTAGTGCTTTTAACTATGTCTTCATGTGGTGAGAAAAAATCAAATCATGCTTTTGGCCTACACTATTGAGGGTGTTAAAATGTGTGTTAACAACGATCTAATCCAATGTAAATTGTTCAAGGTAGTATGGATTTATTTCTGTAGGGGCCAAATGCTTAGCCACCTCTGAGGTGTCCAAGAGAGGTGGAAAATATGGTTGAAGCAATTCTACAATAAATACTAGGTGCAAGCCAAGGAAAGGGAGAATATTTAGTTCAAAATCATTCTCACCCAAAGCCTTCATTATGGTGTAAGGTCCATAGTGGAGTGGCTTGAGCTTTCTATGGGGGCATGTGATGTCTTCTGCAAATGAAACCACACCTTATCCCCAACTTGAAACTTGTGGAAGTTGATGCTGGTCATGTTGTTGTTTGTACTTGGCATTGTATTTTTGCATGATATCATAAACCTATTGTTGGATGTGTTGGATCTATTCAATGAATTTGGTTTCTTTCTCTACCTCATCCTAAGCATGGGAGGACTCATCCTGTGTATATGTATAACTGCATCAATGGGGGCCAATGGATGGAACACACAACACACCTAAAAGGGGATGTGGCTAATAGATTTGTGGAGGGATATGTTGTAACTATGATGAAAATATGGAAGGCTCTCATCCCATGTGTGTGGATGTTTTGAGTTGTATATGTGCAGGGTATCCACAATCATCTTGTTGACCATTTCCATCTTCCCATTCGTTTGGGGCTGGAAGGTAATTGATTTGGTCAGCTTGGTGTTCATTAAAGACCATAAGGTGTTGAGGAAACTACTGTCACGATCTAAAACAATGGTCTGTGGTAGACCAAATGAACCCAAACACACTCACATAATAGCTTAGTAGTGGCCTCGATTATGATACTCTTCGTACAAGGTGCTAAAATGATCATCTTAGAGAACTGACCGACAACAAAAAAAATAGTTGTGACCATGCTTGGTGGAGGGAAAACCTGACATGTAATCTATAATAAACCTAATTGGTTATTACTAGTATGAATTATTAGCTTATTAATTATTACTAGTATTAGGTTAAGTGTTATTGGCCATCTCGAAGAGATGCCAACCTTTCGCATTCATGCATATATATTCAATGTAATGTATCCATTGTAAATCATCATTCAATTATTCAAAATATATATTTATAAATAAAAATTCCATCATGTAAAGTTTTTACTTTACAAGTGGTATTAGAGCATTGGTTTTCTCAAGCTCTCAATCTCCCAATGTTCATCCTCCACATTTCTCTCCACTTCTTCTCTGCATCTCTTCATTCCCTTTTCCACTCACCTCCCTCATTATTCTCATCCTCTTCATTTCAATCCTCCTTTCCCTCATCTCCTCTCGGACCAGACTCTTCCCCTCTACCCCATTACATCTGTGTTCACACCCTCCCACCAATAACCCTTCTATAGTACGCTCTCATCGCAACTCATTCCACGCTTCATCCCTACATCATTCATCTCCATCTTCCACACACATATCCACTCCCAGGCCCATGCTTGCACTCCACTTCCATCCCTCGCACCACTCTCCATCCTTGCCACTACACCTCCTCATCTTCCTGGCACCACTCCACCACTCCAATGCCACTTCACCTCTTCAGCTACTCCATCGCATCTCTGTGCTCCTTCACAATACCCTCATTCCACTCCTGCAATATGCCTTTTCCACCTTCCATACAGATACCTCCTGCACACACTATCCCAACATCCACTCCTCTCCATTTCTCACCACGCATCTCCAATCCTTGTCCTCTTCGTGCGCCGTCCCTTCTTGTCTCCTCAACTCTCTCTTTCCCCATTTCTACACTAGCGTTCTTCCCCATTGCATCACCCTCCACTCCTACCTCCTGTGTAGAATACAATCACTGTGCCTTCTCCTTATCCCTTCCCTCCCGCATCGCTCCCTCTCCGTGCTCCTCCCACGCCACTACACTCCACTCTTGACATCATATCCCACATTAATCCATTCTTCCCACCATCCATCTCTTACCTCCATTCCTGATACAATTGCACCAACCTCTACTCCTATACCTAACGTTGGGACTCTCACATGCCTCCCATCGCACCCTCCCATAATATTCTCCATACCTCTACACCTACAAATCCTTTGGCATTTTCCATCCCTCGCGCTTTCCTCCACCTCCCATTTCTTCTCTACCCCTCCCTATCTCCTCAGCACACTCACTCTCATCCCTCCATCCCCCCCTTACTCCACACCATCGCGTCCCTCCCCCACAGAATTCTACATTACCCCACTCTCCTTCCACACTAATTCCCACTCCCTCTCACCATTACCAGCTCCTCTTGCATCACACACACTACTTCTATCCCTTCCATATTCCACCAAACTTAGTTCCCTTCCACCAACATTCTCTCCCTCCCTCTCATCGTTCCCATCTCCTCCTCTTCCACCAGCCTTCGTTCCCTTCCATATCCACGTGACCACGCTCCATTCCATGTGACCGATGCTCCATTCTCCCATGCCTGCTCCACCCTCCTCTCCCACGCTTGCACCTGTTTCCCTAACATTGTTCCCCTCTCCTCCTCCCACCGCTGCCACACCCCGTTACTTCTTCACACCCCCTCCTCTCCCTCCTCGCATAAGATATTACCACCCCCAAAATGTATCATAAATAAGAAATGGATTAAAAATTAATTAACATCACTAATCAAGTATTTAGTCAAATCCCTATTTCCCCCTGAATTTTTTTCCGATTGCACAAGAAACAATGTGGAGTTTGACACACGATTCGAAGTGGGGTTAATTCAAAATTTTCGAAAGCAGGTATCAATGGAAAAATCCCTCCAATTTCATATTTTTCAATTTGCCCCAAAATATTCGATTTACCCAGACCCAAAATATGTTTCCAAACAAAATCTGTGTCTGTATTGAATCTACCCTGCTTGAACGAAATCCATGAGCTTGTTAACACACTAGGTCTATGATCAAACCAAATCGGATTGTGTTGAAATTCTCCTAAGAAAATTGATGCTATTGTGATCGATTGGTAAGAATATGTTTTTTCTAGTTTTATGTGCCCTAGGTTGTATATTTTCAAAGATTTTTTTGTGTGTTTCAGAGCTGTTTGTAAGTACAGAGGAACATTCTATTACTTACAAAATATGCATTGCAAAGGAACCCTCTATTGCTTAGAAAAATTACATTTTTTTTTATATATTACCTTGAACAAAATATTCGAACTCGTGTCTTGTTTTAGATCTAACCTTGCTTGAACCGTCAACACATCAACTCTCTGATCAAACCAAATCATACCACGTTGATATCCTTTGAGAAATCGATGGTGTAGTGATACGACTGGTGAGTATTTTTTTTCCAGTTTTTTATGCTTAATTTTTTTACATTCTTACCCTGCTTGAACAAAATCTACGAACCCATCAACAGGTCCATGATCAAACCAAAATTGATTGATTTGAAATTTGATGTAAAAAATTGATGGTATAATGACCGACTGACAAATATTTTTTTTTACTTTTTCTATTAATCGACTGGTGTAGTGATGGACTGCTTATCGGCCAATTGATTCAATGCATCAAATCTCTGATCAAACCAAATCGGACCGCATTGAAATCCTCTAAGCAAAATCGATAGTGTAGTGATATGAATGGTAATTTTTTTTTCTATTTTTTTTGCTTAAAAATATTTAAATTCTCACCCTACAATTTTTGTATTTAAGCAGTCTATAAAATGATTTATCAGATACTGTATATGTAGAGTAATTAATTTTACCATATATTATTTGATGCATATATTAGTTTGGACCATCTGGATGCGAATCTAAAAGCTTGGTTGGAAGGAGAAAATAAATCGAAGGTTTTTACCAAAGGTTAGAATTTATGTAGTATTTATATTATGCCTTTATAAATACTCCTTTTTTCACTCTTGCTTTGCAATTAAGAGATCATGTGTAACCTGTGTAGGCCATTTTGGCTTCCTGTCGTGATTGCAGAATTTTACTTCTTATAAATTTGATCATGTTCAATACAGACCCTGATCCGTTACCACATAAAGAACGAAAGTCATTTCCTCTAGAGGTTGTGGAAGAAGCTTTTCAAATACTTGTTGAACGAGAAAAGCGACGAAAAATGAAGCAACAATTGTCTATACAGTGACAAAAGTCACATAAATTATATAGACTTGCAAAAACTAATTGCTGGAGTGACGATGATGTATACAATGGTAATGATGTTGAGAACCAACCTAATGATAGGGATATACCTTATCAATTCCAATGGCGTTCAACTCTGTAGTATGTTAAAGGAAACCGGGGGTGAATCCATGAATATGGGTGTCTATTTTGGGGGGTCTTATGAGAAAATAAATCTGATTTTTTCATGTTTTTCAACTTTGGCCAAACAAAAGTGATATTTTTGTTTAGAATTTCACTTTTCAGTAAAAATAAAACTTTTAGAGAATTATGTTAGCTTTCTATTCATTATTTTTTCAAATTTTTTTATTGCGATTTGATATGTCAATTTGGAAAATGTTCAACAGTATGTTCTTATAAAATGAAGGGACTAAAAAATAGTCATGTTTTTGGGGGAGGCTGAAATCATTGTTAAACTTGTGTTTTGTAAAAACAAAATATGTTACGACAATATACACAAAATGTACTACTGCATGACTATAATTTTGTAACCAGTGGATCTATATACTAATTATTATATTAATTTGAATTCGATTAATGGGGAAAGCTTGTCGATTTTCAACATGTTTTTTTTTACGTGACATTTCTCTCAATTTACACTTAAAACTAAAACATCTAAGAATAGCCTTTTGAAGTAGACACTCCAATTAACTACACCATATTTTTTACAATTTTTTTATGGTGCGTTTTTAAAATTATGGATTGTTCATTTCACCTCATTTTGAAATCGATGAAACCAAATTGGACACATGTTAACAAAATAAATAATTACAATTATCAGATCCCACCTAAACACAACAAAATCTATATCAACGGAGAGTAGATTCAATGACTAAACTAATGGTATCAAGTCCGAAAGTCGATTTGCACTGTAACAGATGGTTTTTCCCTTCCGAAAATAGAGAATCCTGAAAACAACTCTGTTTTCAAGTCTCAGATATTATTCGGCCGAATAAATATTTTTCGTTAGCAAGCTGTTAAAATTGACAACGATTAATCGGCCGAAAAACAAAACGCAAAAAATTTTCGTCGACCGAAAAAAAAAGAAATTAAATTATTTACAATTGTATAAATAAAACTAAATGAGTCATTATTTCACATCTTTTTTTTCGTAGAGGTCTGTATAAAATACTTTTGAAGGGGTTTTTTCAAAGGAGATTTTTTTTCAAGGAGTTCTTATTTCTTTCCAAGGGGTTTTTTCAAAGGAGATTTCTTTCCAAGGGGTTTTTTTAAAGAATATTTATTGCCAAGGAGTTCTTATTTTTTTCCAAAGAGTTTTTCTTCAAAGGAGATTTCTTTCCAAGGAGATTTCTTATTTCTTTTGAAGGGGTTTTTTCAAAGGAAATTTCTTTCCAATGAATTTTTTCTTCAATGGACTCTTACAAGATTTTTATAAGGTGAGTAAATTTCAGTTCATGTTTTTATAAATGGTTGAAAGACTCAAAAAAACAAATTTAGTAACTGTTTTTAAATCTTAAATTTTTAATTTTTTTTCTATAAAGTGATGATTCTTTAATTTAACCTCTACAGATTAAACAATCATGGGTAGTAAAAGAAACCGCCAAAGAAAGTGATTGTAAATGATGATGATGCTCATAGGGAAACATAAAGACTTGAATATCATGCCAAAAAAGCAAGGGTTGCACAAACAGAAGAGACAATTATTGAAGATACAAATACAAATTTACATGACAATGTTGATGAAATGGATATTGAAAATAGAGTACAAGAAGAACAAATTTAAGTTGAAGAGATCATTGTTGAAGATGTAAATAGGGATTTACATGCTAATGTTAATGAAGTTAATATTGAAGATCAAGTTCAAGAACAAGAAACTGGACCTGGTATGTATATATCATGTATTTTTCAAATTCATTTTTTATAATGAATTGTATTTTTGGATATATTTTAAATTAAATTTAACTTAATGTATAGGTGCTTTCACCATTGATGATGGAATGTTAGAAGACATTGATTGCGACAAATATGAAGAAAAAAAAAGCCACACATGTTGCACGATATCGTGCTATGCAAATTTATGATGATTTTCTCAAACAATATTCAATAGCAGGACAAATGCAAATTTTGAGATGTTTATTAGTGTCCAAAAAGTTAAGAGATTATACGTCATTATTGGGTATTCACAAGGCCACAAAAGAGTCGAAATTGAAATATAATGTGATAGAAAATATAAGTGACGGAATAAAAAAAATTGGAAAATCCAGGAAGAAAGATACCAAAGCTGCACATAGAGCAATTCAAACATCAATTATTTCAACTAGTACTAGACAAAATCGTTTGACAACACAACTAGAAAAAACAATAGGAACCTCAAGAAAGACATTATACAAACATAACAAATTCAGAATGCAAATAGATTAAAATGATGAACTTGCTTGTTGGGCAATTATTTGTAGACAGCCTTACAAGGAGAGAATGAGAGAAGGTGTTAAAGATATTGTACATAAATATTGGTTGGCACATGCTCAAGTTTCACCAAATTCAAGGGATGTGATACAACAAAGAGTATCACGAAATGAATACGAAATCCATGCAAAACATATAATGTAAATGACACAAGTACAATTGTTCAATAAATTCAAGGAGTATCATTGTGGAATTAATATGTCAATCACTACATTTGCGCAACAAAAACCATGGTATGTTAGACCTATTACTATACGTGACACATGTTGTTGTCATTATCATGTGCAATTTGAATTATATTACGACACTTTTCTTGAATTTGGTAAAATGTTTTGGACAAATTCACCACCTCCGCCCACAATACGTGAATTCATATCTCAAATTCTATGTGAGAGAGATCACGATGAGCTATTTTACAATAAGAAATGTGTCAATGGAAAACATTGTCATCATTGTGGGAATCTAGTTTTATTCTACAATAAATATCCTATTAATAATGATCAGTCAAATGTAACCGTTGATTGGAGAAGATATGAATACATCAATTATGCTCCAAGTTCTAGTGGTGCACATTCCAAGTGCGTCATATGATACAGTGAACAATTCATTTAGTGATTTGTATATTTTGACAACTTCTACAAATTGATGTAATTTTTTTTTTCTATATTTATCTTGGACATTTCTCATATTATTTATGGACATCGTATCATGTATCTGGTGATGTGTTTCAAAAATTGTAGAACATGCAAGCAATACACTTAGAAACATTGAAACACGTTATTTTATTGACTGGGTTGTGTGTGTTGTTTTTTGTTTGTAGATACCAGAAGATTTGTTACTAGTAAACCATTGATTATTTTCGATTTTAATGGAGTTTTGTTACATGCAATTCATAAAAAAATTAAATCTGGGTTGCCACGAACACTGGATATCGAATCAACCACAAAGTATTATTTTATACGTCCAGGATTTAGGGAACTTTTTGAAAAATGATTTAGTATATTTGAAGTTGGGGTATGGACATCTGTGCAACAAAAAAATGTTGCTGAGTTTTTTCCAACATTATTAGAAAGAACAGGATTGGAAAGGGGACAATTTAGAGTAATTTTAACACAAGAATATTTTTCTTGCATGGCTAGAGAGGGTTATCATGGTGATGGAAATCCTTATGTATTTATCAAGCCTTTAAACAAAGTTTGGGACATTTTGATCCATGGTTGGGATGCTACAAATACAGTGATTGTAGATGAATCAAAAGAAAAACATGTTTGTAACAAGGAAGGGAACTGCATTATAACAAAAACGTATACTTGCCAAGATGTCAATGACACATTCTTGTTAGATCAATTATGGCCTTGCTTGCTGCACCTTAATGGCGTGAGTGATGTGAGGCCAATTGTGAATAAAATGAAAGTATTTTGTTAAATAATACACTTGAATGTTTGTTTGTACTAGTATGTTCAATTGCACTGTGATTATAATACTTGTAAAGTGTCGCGTTTGGTTTTCGAAAGTGCAAAATCAGTTTTAAAATTGCAAATATAAGTATTGGAAGTGTCAAAATTAGCTTTCCAAAAGGGAAAAATCAGGTTCTAAAAGTGCCATTATCATATTTATCATATCGGAAAAGCGCAAAAACCAATTTCAAAAGTGGCGATATCAAAAACAAAAGTATGCTTTTGGAACCTAGATTTGGCACTTTTGGAACCAAATTTTGCACTTTAGAAACCTTGACTTTGGGGTTTAGAATGGTTGTTTTTGACTCGTCTTCAAAGTGACTTGGACTAGAATATGTCCAAGTTTAATGAAATAGGTGTTATGGTACTATCTACAGGCATTTGCATAACACCATATTCACTCCTATTTTGTGCATGGTTATCCATAAAATGTGCCATGTTTTTGCACCTGAACAATCAATGGAAACATGGAATTACGGGAATATACCAAAGAACCTTATGAGAGACCTTATTTTTTACTTGATCGATTTGATATCTATTAATTCCACATTGAGTGAATTCTAACTTTGTTGCATGTTTTCCACAATATATAGCATGGTGATTAGGACGTGCATCAATTGCTTCATACTTCATTCCTAAATCTTTCATAACGAGAGGCAATTATCGGTATGTGTGAGGTAAATTTTTTGGTGTTGGTAGGAGAATATCACCTAATAGTCTACAGCAATCAAACAAAAATTAAAAATGATGAATATTATTCATCAATATTGCATCGACCTTATACAATATAATCAACACTAAAAATGGAAAAAAATGGTATTCATGTATAAGGAATTATATTACATACCTTAGGATCTCTGTGAGGTAGGTGTTTGAAAAAATATTCAACACTTTTAAGTTCCCCAACAATAAAATCACAAAGAGAAGATTTGTCCTTCGGCCATGATATAATATTTTCCGTGCTTTGACAATCAAAGGTACATCTCAAACACATTCATCAAAGTTATCATCCATCGACAAAGCATGAAAGGTGTCGTTGATAAATCTATTTATCATATCATTCCAAATTACATTAGTATCATCATTTTCCTTAGCCATAGAATTTAACTTCATGATATCCAATATTATTTGCTCCATGACTATCTCCATTGGATTTTTCACCAATATTATTGGTACTACAATTTGGATCATCGACTTGTTTATCGTTTGATCCATTAATCTTAGGACACTTCATATTTGTAATTACAAACAATTAAGTTTCTTTAGTATATAAATTAAATGTTAAAACCATAAATTAAAACTTCTAGATATATGAGAATACAAATTAAACATATAACAAAGAAATTCATCTAGTACATCTTATCATTGGATGAAATTCATGAACCCTTCGAAGTGCCCATATTCCCAACAATGTTTTTTAGTTGTATACCTTAATATTCTTCTACTCATTCCATTGAAATTTTTTCAAGGTCAACAAGATTTACCATCACTATGTTACTTCCTTAACCTAGCAACAATCCTAGAACTTTCCTCTTTTGTTGACAATGTTAACTATATAATTCAAATGAAACTATAAGTAGGTAGAAAAATGTTGTAACATTGTTATAGTTGTCGAAACTATATGAAGTAGAAATATATTTTTGACATCAAGAACATCACATAATTCTCGCCTTAATATCGACTGCATATATATAAAATTTACCTAACGTCGGAATTCCAATCATAACTGACCATCCCCACTTTGGAACCCTTAGGTCAAGGTAGGTATTATTGACAATTTGAGCGTATGGGGGAGTGGGAACTCTTAACGTCGAAATTCTGAAGATAGTTGACCACAGCTACTTTGGAATCCCTGATTCAAGATATATGTTATTGCCCATTTCAATGGATAAGGGGGAGGCAACTCTTGACAATATAATTCCAACGTAATGGTTTCGAAATTCCGATGTATGGGTATGGTCGTCTAAATAACGACATTTATCGAGGAAAAATTCAAAATTCAAGAAAAATTGTGATGACACATATATGATTTTTTTCCATCATCATAAAAAAAAACATTAGAATTCACACCCAAATGTAGTAGTGTGAGGTTGTGCTTTGAATGAGTCCCTTTCAAATTATGCTTCTGATCAAATTTTAGACTCTCGGCCTACATAAACCTCCTTTATTTCAAGTACCATTTTTCCCTTGTTCTTATTTGGTCCATAAGACTCATTTTGATGGAATTCCAAATTGATTGGATCTTTAAGAGGATGATGAGAACCTTTTTTAGATGATATAGGTCTATAAACTTTCAGCATTGATTGCTAAGGAATGAGGGATTCCCAACCAATTCCCATTATTGGAGGTGAGAAAGGGTGTGGTTACCACCAATTATTATGTACTCATGGAACTTCAACAATACCTAGATATGGTTGCAACTCAGATTGAAGAGAGGAATGAAAGGGATAAACCAATTGGGTAGGATTACCTGAGAATAAATGCCTAGTATGAGCCAATTGGGTGAAATCATTAGAATCGACATTGAAATGTAGAAAAAAAACATGTTTTTACCTTCTTCCCAAACTGTCAAACATGAAAATATTTATTTTCCCTTCCTCTCTTCAGTCTTCTTGAACAATGACTAAAAAACCTCATCTAGTAGGAACAAATAAAACCATGCAAATTTATCACTACGGTGAACCCAATTTCACACTTCATTATTCAGACAAAGATTAAGACAATGCACGTAGGAACTAATACACCACATCAATGTAAGCAACCAAGGATGGTCGGCTAAGATATCTTGGACTTGAAGATACATATGAGAATGATTGATGATAACCACATGATGAAATAAACATTACCAATCAATCTTAAGTAAGTAATATTAAACCAAATGCTCACATATGCATGGAGGCTATATGCTTTCCCACAACAACACAAGTTTTTTCAAAAACAATGTCATATATACTTGGTGCTACAAGTATTTTCTTTTGAATCTTTTAAGACAATTAAATACAAGAAAGAAAAATATGGTAAATGATATGTAAACTGTCATGGATATTCCATTGGATTAGTTCGTCACAACGGATCTTACAACTTAGTTCATTGTGTTAAGTTAATTCCATAAAATATTGAATACAACGGAATTGAAAGAGAAATAATTAGAGGAAATAAGTACATAATCCACGCAATAGCACAAGATATACCCTAGGAAAACCCACTATGGGAAAACCCCAACCACAAATGAGGATTGTGCCTTGCTCTTCATATCAAAATGCAAATACAAAGGAAATGGTACTCTCTGTGGAGTTAGATATGACTCTATGGATAGAATGGATACCAAACTATCTCCTAGTTCCTCTGTTTTTCTCTAATATCCACTCTCTTGTTGTTTCTCAAATATGGAACAATACAATACATCAAGAGAGTGGAACCCCTTCTCCTAAAGACCTGCTATTTAACAGAACCTAATAGCCATCTAGGGTTAAGTTTAGGGTTTTTGCATTCCCCAACTCTCAATTAGGGTTAGGGTTTTGGACCTTTTAGAATGTTCTTGAAAGTCCACACATGACTAGATATACCCATGTGAGAAGTGAAAGATGGCATGAAATCCACTCAATACCATGGTGGTCAACTAGATAGGCCAACTTGTGGGAAACACAACTTCTTCATACAAAATCCATTTCAGGTGATTTTTGGACCATTGGAAATATATCGAAGTGTAGAATCATGTGAAGGCCCATGGAAAAGCGATGGGCTATTATAACCCCCCCAAAAATGCATTTAGACTCTCAAACAGGACTAAGAAGGTTCCGAACCCCAAATATGCAAAGTGAGACCTTCCCATACAATGGACTCTACAAACTAGAATTCATCCAGTATTCTAACACCGAAAGATAAAAAAAGGTGAAAAATTATATATTGATTTCATATTAGGAAAACCCCTCTTATTTAAGAATATAGCCATCGAAATTTCATTTTTCACTTTCAAAGATCACATGACAAAAGCTCTACATTTTCTTCAACTATAAATCTTTTCAATTCTCAGGCACATACAACTTGGAAAAGTTTAAAAACATGAAATATTTGGATATGGGGATAAATATCTACCAGGATCCAATATAAGGTTAAGGACATGTGAAAGGTTGAATGAAATGAAAGATGATATTTTCAAATTGCAAATATGTTACACAAGATTTTTGTCCATCACATTAACCTAGTAAATTTCCATTGCCTTGATCCATGAAATCCTCATTCTGAAAGACAGATCCCATCTTTCTTGCCATGTGAATCAACCCATTTAGCAACTTCGACGCACTTTTCTTATTCAACAACATGCACCATTATCCCACAGATGCGTGTTGCTATACTAACAACTTGCGCCGTCGACGCACCTTGCTTGTGGTGCAGACCACGTCGCTTGCTATCGACGCATAGTGCTTTACTGCCAGGTCGCGTCGAGGTCTATACAGGCAGAAAAAGAGGTTTTCGAGAAATCTCTAAAAGCAAATCTTATCGAGATGAGATCCCTTCCCTATTTTCTAGGATCTCACTCGAATTCCTCACTTCTTGGGGTCATATCTCATCCATTATCCCTAAAGATCTTATCTGTCCCCTATCCATATTATTTTATAAAGGCAAGTCTTGGCCATGGGTAGAGGGGAGGGAGGAATGGAGAATAGAGTTATGTTGGAGAAATTACACCAGAAGTAATAGACTTTAGGTCCTTACCCTTCTTTCATTAAGGTGACATCTTGGAGCAAAACGGAATCCATTGGAAAGGAGATACGACACCAAGGCTTACGTGGTTGTACTCTTTACTATTTCTGTTAATAGAATACTTCATTTCATTTCCCATAAATGGATTTTTATTCATTTTTTGTATATCTCCTTAGTCATATATATAACTTAACCTAATTCTAGATCTAGTTTTCTTCTTGCATTGCTTGGCTTACATGTTTTGTAGGTACTTCTCATAAGTGGATGAGCAAGCTTTCTAGAACATTGGATTACTGGAGACAACTCACAACCAAAGGTATGTCTCCTATCTTTTAATTTGTGATTGGATCAAGTTAGGGAAGTGTATGTATTATTGCTTGTTTTGTTCTAGTTTAACAGTTAAACTAGGGAGGTCAGCTTATGCCCATATTCGCGGACTAATCTAAAACAAAATAACTAAAACGATAGAGCTACACTCCATGTGAAATAGAACATCTTAAATTCAAGTGAGAATGCTCCACAAAACATAATTTTTTTATATAAATTTGAAACAAAGCAACATATCAATTATTTACATGCACAATGAATAGGCGAGAAAAATTATTATACTCTACTCTACCAAACAACATTTGCACAAATGGGAGTTGATAAAAAGGCATTGATAAAACAAGATAAGTAGTCTAGCCTCAAAACTTAGACAACCTATGCACAACTGCATAATTATCATTATGTGCTCAATATAATGCTGGCAAGGCTTAAAATTTCCTTTTTGAAGCGTGTTGAAACAAAACCATGACCCTTTACCAACAAAACAACAATATTTTGAAACTAACACAAGAATGTTTTCAAAGTAAAACAAAGCAAATACAAGCTCGAACCTTGAGTAAACTTCGTTACCAAGAACAATTGCAAATGATAACGATGAGAAACCTAAGATCATCAAAATAGAGAAAGTCATGTCGACCATAAAATCAATGGCAGGGATTTATCATAGATGTGTCATTTAGTGCATTAACTACAACATAAATGAAGTGGGTGGAACTATGTGGAGGCAGTGAGGTGGTGGATGGAGCAATAATGCAATAAGAAAGTGAAGGAAGGATCATCCAAGTTGGAAGGAAAAAGGATGGGCCATGCAAGATGGTAGGATCTCGAGGTAAATCACAATTAAATCCAGGTTGTAATTGAAATTTGACGGTGATAAAAAATTTCCGTGGTGAGTAAATTCACCACTTCCTTGACAATTGATATCCCACATGTAAAACACTTGACATTCCACAATGCTAGACACTTAACCTTCTCATACATATTTACCAAGAAGGAAAACACCAAGGAACTGATCCACATCATTCATTCCATGTTCAAGATTTACAATACAAACTGTGTTAGGTATAGTTGATCACAGTGTTGAACCAAGATTAATTATAACAATAACCAAACTTTTAAACAAATGAAATTCACTTTTTTTCTTTTTCTTCAATATTTGTATTATGTGTTACTTGAAGATAATTCACAATACAATAATAATCACTTCAACTATAACAATATCCAAGCAATGTCAAAAATAAGAGTGTCAACATTTGATCGTATCCGCCATCTTCATTCCCATCATCACCCTATGAAGAATGAGCATGAACCAATGATGAAAACCAACACTTTGAATGATTTAAAACATTCCCTTATGACTCCTTAATGTTGTAAGGTAGGGTTCCTCTTCTCTTTTGAGTTTTATTGTAAAACAAATGACGGGGATCAAAGGGTTTCATGGAAAAAGTAAGTCAATAGGTCATAAAAAAAGGCAGATTTGTAACACTTTGCAAATTGAAACTGGTTGCACTATCTATTGGGTCAACAAATAGTGACTCCATAGGGAGGGCTATTGCGAATAGGTCGAACCCATAAATATTTGGTTTATAGATCATGCATTACATTTGATTTATATAATGGATCAATATTACAAGTGTAATGATTAAGGAAAATTAAATGAATCATTTATCTTCATGATAGGTATGCTGAATTTTATTATAATTTAAGGGGATGAAGCAAGGGCGGATTAGAGAAAGGGGACATACTTAATAGGTTATCGCTATAAGTAACCCCTATCTTTGAAGAAGAGAAGTGTCAATATCACTTGTCATTATTAATATATTTGCGTCCATCTTGCCTTTCAAAGTAGTCATTTGAGGATGAATTAATAAACTTACTCTTGTCTATCAAACCTTGTCGTAGTTCCAAATTGGGACTTCTATGTAAGAAAAACCAACAACAAAGAAATAAGAATTAAACAAATTTATAAAGACAAATCTAAATTTAAAAATAACATAAAACAAAAAAGCGAAATAAACTAGCAATCATATCAAGTTAGTGAAACTCAAAGTAAAGAAAAAACATATCAACTAATCAATGAACAAACATAAGTAAACAAACTACTCAAATAAAATATCTACCAAAATTGCATCTAGTGCTTGCATTTATTATGACTGATGAGAGTGCGGTTCAAGGTCATAATACAACTTGAGATGAGAACCATTGATGGTATAAGAGAATAATCTATCATTTTCATATTCCTTCAGAAGATAAAATTTGTTACCCGCCACTAAAGCAACAACATATGGTCCTAACGATAATTTTGGAATTTTGAAATGCTTACCTTTGTCAAAGTTAGCATAATCCCACAATAAAATCACTTAACAAAAGCAAAATATTTAATACTTGGTCTATTAAAACTATATTGGTGTGGTGTTCTTGCCCGACACTACCAACCATAGGATAGTTAGTCACTAAAACAACGATTAAAATTCCATAATCTCATTTCACCATAATCTCAAAATAATAAAATGTAGTTGAATGAGCATGGAATAATAGAAATTCAAGGCAACCAAATGCCCATGGCCAGATTTAAACATGATCACACACAACATGCAAAATGCATATACTTCCATAACAATAATTAACATTCAATCATAGGTCCATCAATGGACAAAACACTTATCTTTATCTTTTAATACAAGGAAATCCAAGAAAGTGACTATGCATGAGCAACCTTCCACCCAATCGTATGCATCTAATGCAATGTCACCTGCAAGCTAGGCTATGAAGCCAATAAGGAAAAGGAACCGAGTTACATGCTTCCAACTCACTCAAACCAACCCATTTGCTCTCATTAATTGATGATTTTGTTCATTATAAAGCACTTAGAGATCTCATCCAACCATAAAAGAAGCATGGCACTCTGTTTCATTACCTTACTCAACATAAGGAAGATCTTCCATTTCTCTACTCAACATTTCCTCAAAGATATTGTTCCCTTCTAGTGCTCTTGTGTAAAGTGAAGGAGTCCAATTACTTATTGTCTTCCAAGAATACTATACAAAAATAATGCTAGGCTCCTAAGCATCCAATGAGGATCAAATACACAATGGGTTAAGAATTCCTAATTGATCTATCCTTTATGCTCACCTACAACCATCCATCTCTCATTCTAAGTCTACAATTCCTATTTCACATCACTAATTTTGGTCAATTTCTCTTGTTCATGGTTAGCAAGGAATAAACCAAATGGAAAAGTGGGGTGCATGAATGTGAGAGGGTGCCAGAGTAAATGCTCAATGAGAAAGGATAGAGAGTGATGCATTCTTAGCATATCTAATTTAGAGATTGTGCTTCCGTAAATCAAAATGATTTTTGTAAAATTTTAAACTAAAAATGTCATTTTTCTTTCTCCTTATTTTGAATAAAAAATCAATTTAAAATAGGGAATTATTGATCTTAAAGATTAATATTAATAAAAAAATCACTATATAACCAACAAATAAAAT
This sequence comes from Larix kaempferi, assembly GCA_027924585.1. Taxonomy (NCBI): domain Eukaryota; kingdom Viridiplantae; phylum Streptophyta; class Pinopsida; order Pinales; family Pinaceae; genus Larix; species Larix kaempferi. Next base: position 1,835,996 of record BSBM01000134.1, read on the forward strand.
AAAGTCATAAAACCTAAAAATATATATAAAATAAAGAAAAACTATAAAAATTGATCAAAACATTCTTAGTCCCAAATATCAAATTTTTGATAATTGATGTAGCTAGACTTTTTTTTTTAATATGAATGTATCTAAATTGATCAAAACATTGTTAATCCCAAAAATCAAATTTTTGATAATTGATGTAGCTAGACTCTTTTTTTTTAATATGAATGTATCTAGCGCCCGATAAGCGAGGGCGCGGTAAAAACCGAGGCGTGGGGTTTGATCCGAGGTGGGGACGGCCACAGCCGACCGCCCCCTCCACCCCGCCTAGAAGCAGCTATTAACATATATACATGTTTTTTTAAAAACCTACGGCAAAACTTTGATTTTTCTAAATTCCCAAGCTAATAAATTTATAGTTAAATTAATTTTGATTATAATAGATTCATAAAAATCTTTGATCAATTTTGATTATAATAAATTCATAAAAATCTTTGACCAAATCTGTTTGGTTTAACGTGTGTCAGCCCGCGTCGATTTTGCCGATTTCTTTCTCGATTACAATCGAGCTGTCATGCTACGGAATTTCTCTCTGAAGTGCCACATCATTCGCCACGCCAGTTTGAATGATTTTCTCATGTGTAAATATAGTCAGATTAGACGGCCAGATTCCTTCAAAGTATTAATTATTTCTTTGAAGAGGACAAGTTTAACGTGAGAAATCCCGTCAAGATATACACACAAACGCCGCCGGTTATTCTAATCGATCAACTAAATTCATTGTCACACGTCATATAATGGATAGCATTTACGGATATTCTTGTTCAATTGATGGCGCTGTCAACTTTCTTCGTGGTTATATATACAGTCTATATACTCTCATATATCTTCGTGGTTATATATACATTCTATATACTCTCAGATATCTTCGTAGCTATATATACAGTCTATATATTCTCAGATATCTGGCTGAAGGAGATTCGCATGCGGAGCAGAAATGGTAGCGGGATAATTGCAGGCATGTACTGATCTAGTTTTCTCTAGTTGTTTCTTTAAAAAGAATTTCAAGTTATGAATGAATGTAAATTATATGTCTCTTAAATTATTGTGAATATTTTTCAAGTACGATATTATTTTCTATGAAGAAACATAAAATTCTCCGGATTCACAGTTTTTGGATTTTCTTGAGTTTGTAATGGCTTATCATATATGAATTTTTTTATTTTTGGTTGGAAGCATGAAAGCTTAAAACATTTTAATTCTGGTTGAAACCACCAAAGCTTTGGAAACAAGTGCTCGGCACCATTAGTTTATGAAGCAAGCTCTTTGGTATAAAGAAATGATTCTTTAATGTTGCTTGAATTTATGGTTTTTAGATTTCATGAGCTTTTGAGGGTTTGTAGTGTATCAAGCATTTCAATTTACTGATAAATACCTAGGACCCTAAGTTGAGTAGTATATTACAAGGGATTACGTGCTTGGATTGGTGTGATTTGGGTGGAACCATACTTGCTATTTAAGAATTACAGTTAGTAAAGAAATATTCGCTTTTGGCCCTTAAAAGGAAGGGCATATTCTGAAATATTTTCTGGTTTTGTAGTGCTCTTTTTCCTAATCTGAGAGCTAAAGGTCATTTAACTTATTATTAACGCTGATATTAGGATGAGGAAAAGATGTTCTAATTTTTTAACTTTTCAAAGAAAGCTCGTACTCTTATGGACTTCTGGGTTTGTAGCTCGTTGTTCATTTAACCTATTTTTTTAATTTTTCAAAGAAAGCTCGTACTCTTATGGACTTCTGGGTTTGCAGGGTTGTTCATTTAACGTTGGATCGTTTAGAAATTATTATAGTTATTGACGTTGAACTGTAAGAAAAATGCACTAAAGTTTGGGCATATTCTAAATTTTTAGATTAGTTTTCTAAAGATGTAAGAAAAATGCATTAATGTTTGTTATAGTTGTTCAAAGGCATACTCTGAATTTTTAGATTAGTTTTGTAGAAATTTGTTAGAACTTCTGAGCTCTTTTAAAGGCTCACAAACTTATTAAATCCCTCAGAAAAAAATTTACTTACATTCTATTATACTCTCCAAAAAGGACAAACTGATAAACTATGTGTCTTTTGTCAAGTTTGCTTAATTACAATCACTGACCGAACTAAGTCTGAATCTTTAGATTAGTTTTGTAGAGATTTGTGAGAGCTTCTAAGCTCTTTAAAGGCTTACAAACTTATTAAATCTCTCAGAGAAAAATTTACATTAATTCTATTATACTATCCAAAAAGGACAAACTGATGCACTATGTGTCTTTTGTCAAGTTTGCTTAATTACAATCACTGACCGAACTAAGCCTGAATCTTTAGATTAGTTTTGTAGAGATTTGTGAGAGCTTCTAAGCTCTTTAAAGGCTTACAAACTTATTAAATCTCTCATAGAAAAATTTACTTAAATTCTATTATACTCTCCAAAAAGGACAAACTGATACACTATATGTCTTTTGTCAAGTTTGCTTAATTACAATCACTGACCGAACTAACCCTGAATCTTTAGATTAGTTTTGTAGAGATTTGTGTGAGCTTCTAAGCTCTTTAAAGGCTTACAAACTTATAAAATCTTTCTGAGAAAAATTTACTTAAATTCTATTATACTCTCCAAAAAGGACAAACTGATACACTATGTGTCTTTTGTCAAGTTTGCTTAATTACAATCACTGACCGAACTAACTCTGAATCTTTGGATTAGTTTTGTAGAGATTCGTGAGAGCTTCTGAGCTCTTTAAAGGCTCACAACCTTATTCAACCTCAGAGAAAAATTTACTTAAATTCTATTATACTCTCCAAAAAAGGACAAACTGACACACTATGTGTCTTTTGTCAAGTTTGCTTAATTACAATCACTGACCGAACTAAGCTCAATGCATAGAGCTTGAGTTTGGCTTGTTCAGACATAGACAAGAGTGATGGGTGTGACAGTAATAGGCTAATAGCAGCTAATATAATGATCTGTTTACAGCCACATGAGTGTTTCAAATCCCCGTCCTGCAAGCTTCCCAATTCTATTCAGTTTGCGAATCACTGTTCCTAATAGCCCTTAACAAGGAGTCATTGCTATTTAGATGGAGTTTTTGATGTATGGCATGGGCTCACTGGCATTATTCTCTCTCTGATTTTGAATTCCTCCTTGGAAGACAATGGTCTTCATTGATTTTAGGTCTGGACGCAAGTCTACAGATTGACCATGGAACCCAGGTGGATTCCAGACCATGGAATCCAGGAGGGGGCTTGTACTTTGTTAGACAACCAGAAAAAAAAAAGTTAGCTGGATGAACATCCTGTAAGATTTCAGAGAAGCTGGTTTACTCTTCTTTTAAACTTGATTTAAAGTATTTAAGTGGAGTGTAACTCATGAGAACTGCCCTTAAATGGAAGACTCAAATTTCCAATCAGGTGTTGTTATACAAACGAACAGGGTTATTATACAAACCAACTAGTGGGTTCAATGTTGGTTTTTAATTGTAACTTGATATTTTTAAAATCAATATAAGAAAAGGCTCTTCTCTAATTGCAATTCGAGATTTTATAAGAAAATTTTTCACACATCAAAAAAATTTACACCTACAGCAATCAGTATGAGAAAATTTTAATTTTATAATAAAAAAATGAGAAAAACAAAAAAAAATATTAAAAGTTTAATGTGTAGGTAGTTTTTATAATGAAAAAGATAAAAAGAAATGAAATAAAATTTTAATTTCATAATAAAAAAGATGAGAAAAACAAAAAATATTAAAAAGTTTAATGTGTAGGTAGTTTTTATAATGAAAAAGATAAAAAGAAATGAAGCCTCTTGTGGAGATTGATGGTTGTTTTGTTGGAGTTTAATTCTTATTCATTAAAGATCAGTTTTAAAATATAAAGTGTAGATAAATATTTTTTAATTAAATTAAATTGTCACTGATAAAATGAAAATATTACTAACACAGTCACTGTAAACTGTGGCCTGTAATGCAAATAGGCTATGATAGGCCAGGTCAAAATTCCACATAAAAATTACTAAACACAGCGGCATGTCTAATCCCCTCTGCAATGCAGGTCTCAGAGCTGCCAGGCCAAGTCCAGCCGGCAGTTTCAATGCTCGGTGCAGCACCCGCCCCTCGTTTGTCCTCAAAACTCAAAATTCCAACCGCTTTTCTGTACATTTATTCCCTACCCGACGGCCAGGGTTTCATCCCGCAGTTCTGCTTTTGCAGCAGTACGGAAGCATTTTCTTTTCAGAGAAATGAAAGCAAAATCAGAAACCAGAGTGGCGGAATTGTGAATTGCACTATTTTTTTGTTAGTAGAAAAAATGGTATTTTGCTCTTCAAAGGAGAGTCAAAAAGTACATATGAGTCTTTATGACAGTCTTAAAGACTATCCAATTAAAAAAAAAAAAATCAGTTCATATAGAACATGGCTGAGCTATACAAAAACAGCAGTTTTAAAAAAAAAAATAACAAAACAGCAGTTTTTAACAAAAAATAACTTCAAATACGTTCAAAATAGGGTCATCAGGACAGGTTTGGCAAACTATAATTAATGCAGATCTTCAAAAATCAAATAGATCTTCAAAAATCAAATAAATTCCAGCATCAAGAACAAGAAATTCTTCCCAGAAGAGACCTTCTTTCTCTGCTAAGGCAATTTTTGAGAGTGTAATGAAATTCCTCCCAGAAGAAGAGGAGCCCTTCTTTCCCTGCTAAGGCAATTTTTGAAAATTCGTGAGTTGCAGAATTTTGTTCTCTATAAATGTATTTGAACTCGATCAGATAAACTGCACTATTATTATTCTAACAATTAAATATATATATATATTTATATCAATTTTGTTTTCAATATTTATTTTCTATAAATTTATTTTTCTTTCAATTTTTCCAATTAAATTTTAATAGCTTTTCCTTCTAAAAATCTTCTTTAATAAACGTCATTATCTCTTTCTATTTTTTGAATTTTTTCTATCAAAGCATGTAGAATCTATCTTTTAAACATTGCTCGCTCTGGTAAATAGTGATTTTCTTGGTTCATAAGCCTAAAGATGTATAAAGTGAACCTTCCATTTAGGTGATAGTTGGTCTAATATGTTAATGTTCAAAAGTATTTTTCATTGCCCAGAGAGGCGCTCTACAGTTTTTAGTATGAGGGAGATCTTGTAATAGGAGTTGAGTGTTTGTTGAGTTTGCCGAGTGTTTGTGGATTGATCCTCAATAAAAAAGAATAATACAAAGTAAAAAGTAAATAAATATGAGACTTAAACTAGAGAGCTTAGGATTAGGTGGTAAATATTATGTTGGCCATAAACAAAAAAGAATAATACAAAGTAAAAAGTCAATATGAGACTTAAACTATAGACTTTACTTTTTACTTTTAATACAAAGTAAAAAGTAAATATGAGACTTTAGAGTGTTTGTCGAGTTTGTCTTGTCGATTGTTTGTCTAATAACAAAATAATACAAAGTAAACAAAAAAGAATAATACAAAGTAAAAAAGTAATAAATCTTATTTGGCCATAAACAAAAAGAATAATACAAAATAAAAAGTAAATATGAAACTTAAACTAAAGACTTTAGAGCTTAAAATTAGGTGATCATAATTACAATGATAATTAAATGTTTATGATCATACTTTAACAACGTTTATATATATTTATAATAATAAATAATATTTAATTATAAATTTATAAAAAATTTGGAATATTTATCTTTGATAAAAGAACAATTCAAAATAATAAATACATAAGAACAATTTTCCATTTAATAATAAGTATCTAATGCACATGTCACTTTCAAAGTTAGGTTAGGAAATGCATATCTTTCTAACTCACTCAAATTAATCAATGTTGTCATAGCTCAAAAAATCTTCTCAAGATAAAGGATTTCCCGCATGTCTTATAAGGATCAAACAATCATAACACTCTCTTCCACTTCTTTGTGATCTTCCATTCATCTATTGAATACTTCTGATCTCAAGCATGTAATTTGTCCCATGTAAAGTATGTAATTTGTTTTTCACGTCATTGATTTTGTTGGATTTATTTTAACCATAGTGAATCTCCATGAGAGAGATCTAGGATAGATACAAACTTCACTACTTGTTTTGAATAGTTCAATTAAATCTAGTGTCAAAGGTCATATTCATTATTAGAATTAATGAAGAAATGAATAGTGGGTTGTCATTGGAACCATAGTAGTTTATTTTTGGAAGTTTGTTCTAATTGGTTCTAGGTTGTATCGACTTATTTTTAGAGATCTAGATTTACCAATTTTAGGTATCAACTATATTTAGAGATCTAGATTCACCAATTTAAGATTTAAAGAATTCTCATATATATGTAACTTGTTATCAATGATTAGATAAAGAAGTGTGGTGTGGTTGAGATATTTTGTTCTCAACATTATGTGAGCAATTATTTGTTTGATTTTTATTTTGCAATCAAATCAAGTCGGGCATAAAAAATAGGAGTAGGATCTACATAGAAGATTGTTGGGTGCTTTTTGCATTTGAATTTTTTGTGTTGTAAGTCTCTCTTGGGTTATTTCTAATATGGTTTCTGTAGTAGTAGTGGATCTATCTAGATCCACCATTTTAGGATCTAGAGAATTCTCCTACATATGTAACTTGTTATCAAGGATTTGGTAAACAAGTGTGGTGTGGTTGCGATACTATGGTCTCAACATTGTGTGAGTGATTATGTGTTTGATTTTTATTCTGGTATTAGAGCAGGTTTGGGCAGGACTCCCTTGTGGGAGAGCCAAGAAAATGAGAGTTTGATATGTAATACTTTGTAAAATAGGAGTAGGATCTGTGTAGAATATTGTTGGTTTCTTTTTGTAGTTGAATTTTTTGTGTTGAGTCTCTGTTGGGTTATTCTTAATATGGTTCATGTAGTAGTAGTTTGTGAATGAAAAAGGGAGAGTCGAGCCACTAGATTTTCACTGCGTATTGAGGAGGTACGTCTCCTCGTTGCTTAATGAGAAGGCCATAAGTGTTTTTTGAGGTAATTGCCATTGTTTAAGAGTTGCCATTGCTTAGACAAAGGAACTACTAAAGGGTCAAGCTGGAAAGAAACTAGTTGTCATCAACAAATGAACTATTGTGAGGAGATTGCAGGCTATAAATAATGGCTAGCAAGTCATTGTAGAAAGAACAATATATCTACAATATCGTAAGCATGTGGATGAGCTAGAGGTGAAGTTTGTGAAGGCATATGATGTGACTCTTAGAGGAGTTGTATAATCAAAATCAACAGAGAAGGTCACAATCTATGTGTTTTGTGTGGAGATTAGCTTTGAGATTCTGTGAGTAGTGAACCATTTGCTTGAGAGGTGCAACAATCCGGCTAGTTTGGGGTTAGAAAAGGCATTTGTTTTGAAATCCTTGTCACTGTGGAGAACCTCATGTCATAAATGAGTCAAAACCACATGCCCTAGCAATTGGAAGTTCACGGTCACCTAGAAACCAGCTGATGTGATTCATGGTTGGTGGGAAGGTTAAACCACTTGAGAATTGTAATGGATAGAGGTAAGCCACAAGATACCTGGATGATTTATGATGAGGGGACCAATGAAATGAAGCAGCACAGTGAAGCCCATCCATACAAAGATTAAAGTTAAAGATGAGTACACAACTCTCACGAAAACTTAACTTGATAAAGATATGTAGAGAGTTAATTGTTGATGTATATGTAACTTCGGAATGTATTTCACACATATGTATATTGTATTCCTATAGAGATGGTATTATTCCTCTATAAGAAAGTGTCGTCATTTATATTGTAAGTGTCGTAACTTATACTTGATGGGTTATTAGACCACCTTGTTTGGGGTCGGCCCTGTATAAGCCATGTGGGTCAAAGGGTTATTAGACCACCCAATTGGGGGTCTGCCACGTGGGTCAAAGGGTTATTAGACCACCCTATTGGGGGTCGGCCCACTCAGCATTATGTTATGTGGTTAAGTTCGAGCCTACATGAGTTAGGTAAAAAGGCAAGTCAAGTCAAGTATAGATAGAGTGTGGGAGGCACTCTATTTGCTCACTCACTTCTCACTCATGCACTCAAGGAGGAGTGGTGCACTTATGGCGGAGGAGGATCTACTGCTAGGTTGTGTCTATCTCTTATGGTTGGTTGTATCATTGCTCTATCTATCTCTGAGGAAGTTATTGGGGTTTTTCACCTTTATGGTTTTCTCCAAGTAAATCTTTGTGTCTCTTGTGTGCTTGCATTATTGTCTCCATGATTGATATGCTGTAGATATGATGTACATGTTCTCTCAGTTAAGATCCTAGATCAGATTGAAGTAAATTTTGAAAATTTAACATGGTATCAGAGCTAGCCTGAAAGAAGGCATGATATGGCATGTATGACACTTGTTGCACTTACGATGCTAGGGCTTGATATAGAAAAAACCAGTCATCGTAGCACTTTCGCTATAAATCCGTTTTGGCGAAGTTTTCGGATCTGAAATTGTTACAGGACGAAGATTAAATCTCTAGGTACCTTGTGTCCAAAGGACAACCTCTAATTCGTTGTACTTTGTGATTTATGATCTGTCCAATCTAGGGTTTCTGCCTCTTCCAGATCTGAGTCAAAATCAGGTGACCTTGGGAAAAATGTCATAACTTGGGATAGGAAGCTCCAAATGAAATTTCGTAAAAAGTGACAGGTAGTACACAGACTGTACTGTCTCAGAGATATTTTGTAAAGGCCGAAGTTGAACCAGTGACATGTGGCACGCCGTACAAGTTCGCTCTCCTGTATTATCCCATAAACAGGTCATGTTGCGACAATTGGCATAACTTTCTCTCAGAGAATCCAATTGAGGTCAGACATGTCAGGATGGAAAGATAACAGGCCGAGCTATCTCAGGAAAAGTTTTCAGAGGCCGAAGTTGAAACAGTGACACGTGGCACGCTGTACAAGTTCGCACTCCTGTATTATACCAAATCAGGTCACGCTGCGACATTTGGCATAACTCTCTCTCAGAGAATTCAATTGAGGTCAGACCTGTCAGGATGGAAAGGTAACACGTCAGGCTATCTCAGGAAACGTTTTCAGACCTTGTGGATCGAAAAGTTCATAGTTACACCAGAAACAATCAGGTACATATTTCTGTCAAAACAGAATTATTTTTGAGTACCTTCATTCATGGCTTCCGGAATTTAGGGCTTTGGAGAAAGTTGGAATTTTTGTAATCGGAGACCACGGATGGATGCTACTCATCAAAATAGAAATTTAGAGACCAAGATCATAATTTTTGGTTGGGAAGAAGGCCGGGCTTGATCAAACCCTAGTTCGGGACTTTGATCAGAAAAGTGGAAAATTAGGGCTTCTGTAAAAATGAGAATTTTTGAAATCTGTGACCACGGCTGGAAGCTCCTCAAAATAATAGAAGCTTAGAGCTTTGGATCAAACCTTTTGATTGGGCAGAAGAGTGGGCTTCATCAAACCCCAGTTCAGGGTCACGTCCAGTGAATCTGGAAGTTTCAAAGGCAAAATTGAGGAGTGAAACTTTGCAGTTTTCAAATTCTGAATATACTAGTTTGATCAGCTCATCAAGGCGCATATTTCTATTCTTTCGAAAGTTTGAAATTCAAAGTTTGAATTTTTGGGGTTTCTCTGACAAACCCATATCCAGCTCTAGGTCCAGTTCTTGCAAATCAAGTGGATAGGGTTAATCCTAGAAGAAGATGGATTGGTCACCTGCATAAGTGGAGTTCCTGTTTCAGAGGGAGATGAAGCTAAGGCCTTACATAAGAAGATTACAAGCGATCTCGACAGGTATGACTCATTGAGGGATGTTTCGAGATTTGTTCATGATTAAGTTTATGGTATGTTTGTCTTCATGTTATTACGGTTAGTACAATCTTGATTTTAGATTTGTCGTATCACCTTAACAAAATTATGAATGCATGATAGAAGATATTCATTGGTTAGGGTGTTGAAATTTATGATTGTACTAATGCATTATGGTGTTATATGAGGTTTATGTTGTCTACTAACATGAAAGGTACAACAAGAAAGACAAATCATGTTCCAGTTCAAGAACATATGATCATAATGACATGAGGATAAAGACTCATCCATTGTCATGGATCTCATAGAAGATCCATTTACGAGGTATGTATAACTTGGTTTTATAATGGCTAACCTATGAGATATACAGGTTACTAGCACAAGTCATTGAAGAAGAACAAGAAGACATCATGTGAGTATGTTAGACATAACTAACTAGTAAGCTAATCCAGGTATGTTTTTCCTATATCAAGATAGAATCCTACCTTGTGTTAGGATCTTATACTGTTGTTGATAATGATTATTCATGACGTTATAGGTTTGAATAATCATGGTTGTATGCATATTATATCTCTTATTTTGATTGATGATTCAACTAACTTGAAGTGTCATAGGTTTAAGTAATTATAGGTTTAGATATGTTATGTTTCTTATGATTTGACTAACCATAATAAACCTTGAATAATAATGCTTACTATTTCTGTTTGAAATGATCATGACTATACATGCTTGAGATTATTGTGTTTTAATAGTATACTAATGAATGTATGATTAGACCTAGAGGATAACACAATGATGATACTAACAAGCATGCATAGGGATCGAGAATGTATATAAGTTCAAGCACAGGTAATCCAGGAAGCAAAGATCAAGAGGGAGTACACTCCAGTGGTTTATGCAGGGATGCAAATATTCAGAGGGAGTTGACCATCTCTTTACATTCCACAACAGAAAAGTGTAAAAGAAACTACTGTAGATTAGGACTCCAGTAGCTCCTGCAAGAAAGCAAAGACTCAGAGGGAGTCCACCCAACGAACAAACAAAGATAAGTATTTTAATTATCATTTCTTGCATATGTGTTTGTTTAAATAAAATTGTTCAATGTTGTATATGCTCATGTTCCTAGACTTAGGATATGTATTGTGCATATTAGAATAGTTGCATATGCTCATGTTTCTAGACTTAGGATATGTATTGTGCATATTAGAATAGTTGCATTGATGGACAGTATATTACTAATATACATAGGTAAGTGGCCTATGGCACTGTACAATATTCCATTGCTACTTATCTAGAATGAAACCTCTTTGCTGACATGTTGGGAGTTGTGCACACTCTTAACAATGTTCTGGTAGAGATTGGAAGGCATCTAGAAAGTTATGGGATATGGATAAATGTTGTATTGAAGCATTGGCAAAAATAATTGCATGGCTGTATGACATATTTCTTTATGTGTAAGAATTTGTTCTGAAAACTATGAGATGTTTTCTAATCATGCAATTTAACTTGTTGTGTAGGAAAGATCGTATGCCATCTCCTACAAAAGGACTACAACATTTGTTCCAGCAACAAAGATATCTATTGAAGATATTGAAGTTCCCAGGATCTGGGATGAAGAAATGGAATGCCATGATCCGTCGATCATGAAGAATATTGTTTGGGATGTAGTCCCAAGATGTGAAGGGAAGTTTGTTAACTTCCAAATGGATCTATCAGATCAAGCATGTTGCAGATGGCAGCATTGAGAAATATAAAAGTGATGAAATAGAAGATGCACCAGATGGATTTCAAGACAGCATGGTGTAGTCATATATGTGCGTAGAACTTGGTATGGTAGGATAGACAGCTTTCTATCCAGTTTGGGCTTTACCAAGAGTAAAGTGAATTCCAACCTTGACTACAAGGTTAAGTAAGGGAATCCTGTGATTCTACTTCTGTATATGGATGACTTATTTGTAACAGGAGATGACAAACTGATTGCAGATACTAAGAGGAAGCTTGTTGTTGAATTCAATATGAAAGATTTGGGAATGATGCACTATTTATTTTTTGGCATGGAGGTGTGGCAGAGTGATGGAATCTTCCTTGGACAAGGGAAGTATGCAGTAGAGATCCTGAAGAGGTTCGAGATGATGGACTGCAAAGCTATGGCCACACCTATGGCATCGAACCTGAAGCGTCAGTGTGATGCTTCATCTAAGACGATTGATATCACTATGTATCGTCAGATGATTGGGTCCTTGATGTACCTGACGAACACGAGACCATATATTTGCTTTGCGGTGAACAAATTGAGCCAGTTCCTGACGGATCCGAGGAGTGTTCACCTGGTTGCTGTAAAGCATGTTCTGAGGTACGTGAAGGGTACAGTGGATTATGGGCTCAGGTATGAGGCGGATCAAAAGTTTAACCTACGGGGTTATGTTGATTCAGATTGGGCTGGCAGTGCTGCAGATAGGGAGAGCACATCTGGTTGCTGCTTCAGTATGGGATCAGGTGTGATATCTTGATTTAGCAGGAAGCAGTCCTGCGTAGCACTGAGTACAGTTGAGGTAGAGTATGTTGCAGCCTGTTCAGCTAGTTGTGAGGCAGTATGGCTGCGGAAGCTACTGTCTGAGTTATTTGATCTCTCGTTGGATGCTACTGGTATCTTTTGTGATAACCAGAGTTGTGTGAAGCTGTTCGAGAACCCAGTGTTTCATGACAGGTCGAAACACATAGAGATCAAATATCACTATATCAGGGATATGGTGCAAAGAGGAGCTGTGAAGCTCCTGTATGTTGCGACGGACGAGCAAATTGCAGATGTGTTGACGAAGCCACTAGCCAAGGTGAAGTTCGAGTACTTCAGAGAGAGGCTTGGCGTTCTCCAGATCGAGGACACTTCGAGGAAGAAGTGATGAACACATTTGCTGAAACCATTCCAAGCATGTTGGAAGGAGGATCCTTCACTTGGCTGTGGATGTAAGCGTTGGATGATGAGCATCAGGATGATGTTCTGGTTTATGCTTGGATATGATCAGTTGGATCATGTGTATGTATTTTGTATATGCATCATGTTGGATGCTGGATATGATCAGTTGGATCATGTGTATGTATTTTGTATATGCATCATGTTAGATGCTTGGACCATGTATCTGTATATGTATCAGGTGGATACATTGTATGATCAGGTGGATCATGTATGGTGATATGTATCATGTATCAGATGGATACATTATATGATCAGGAGGATCATGTATGATGATATGTATCAGGTAGATACTTGGTATGCATCAGGTAGATGCATTGATGATCAGGTGGATCATGCAGCAGGATGTTGCAGTGATGATCAGGATGATCATGGATGATGAGCTTCAGGATGTTGCTCCAGATGACAAGCAGCAGGATGTTGCAGTGATGATCAGGATGATCATGGATGATGAGCTTCAGGATGTTGCTCCAGATGACATGCAGCAGGACGTTGCAGTGATGATGATCAAGATGATCATGAGTACATTCGGATGATGTATGGTGAGTATCAGGTTGATACTCTATGGCCGTGGATCAGGTTGTGCAGATGAGCATGTCTGGGAGATCCTATAGGTTGGAGTTGTGTACCCGTAACAGCCTGGGATGCTCTTTCGAGACATTGCTCTGGGAGGACATGTAATTTGTGCCCTGGGAGATTTCAGGTCGGAGTTGTGTACTCGTAACATCCTGAGATGCTCTTGCGAGGTTTTGTCCTATGGCATGTAATTTGTGCCCTGGGAGATTTCAGGTCGGTGTTGTGTACCCGTAACATCCTGAGATGCTCTTTCGAGGTTTTTCCATGACCACATGTAATTTGTGCCCTGGGAGATTTCAGGTCGGAGTTGTGTACCCGTAACATCCTGAGATGCTCTTGCTAGGTTTTGTGGTGACCACATGTAATTTGTGCCCTGGGAGATCCTTCAGGTTGGAGTTGTGTACCCGTAACATCCTGGGATGCTCTTTCGAGGTTTTGTGGTGGGGTCACATGTAATAGCGCCCTGGGAGATCCTACAGGTCAGAGTTGTGTACCCGTAATATCCTGGGATTCTCTTTCGAGGTTTTGTGACGCACGTAATAAGTCCTGAGGATTCCACAGTATGGCCAGTGATGACGAAGACCTGCAGGTGGTGGGCCTACATCCAGTATGAAAAAGGACTGGCTCTGTAGAACTTCCTATGACGAGTAGATTCAGAGATTGATTGAGATAGCAGCAGCAGTGACGATGATGATGACTCGATGACGATTATCCAGTGACGATGATCCAGAGAAGATGACTTGTGCTAGAAGAACTGTGCTGAGAAATACTTTCCTAGTTAAGAGGGATTGTTGATGTATATATAACTTTGGAATGTATTTCACATATATGTATATTGTATTCCTATAGAGATGGTATTATTCCTCTATAAGGAAGTGTCGTCATTTATATTGTAAGTGTCGTAACTTATACTTGATGGGTTATTAGACCACCTTGTTTGGGGTTGGCCCTGTATAAGCCATGTGGGTCAAAGGGTTATTAGACCACCCTATTGGGGGTCGGCCATGTGGGTCAAAGGGTTATTAGACCACCCTATTGGGGGTCAGCCCACTCAGCATTATGTTATGTGGTTAATTTCGAGCCTACATGAGTTAGGTAAAAAGGCAAGTCAAGTCAAGTCTAAATAGAGTGCGGGAGGCACTCTATTTTCTCACTCACTTCTCACTCATGTACTCAAGGAGGAGTGGCGCACTTATGGAGGAGGAGGATCTGCTGCTAGGTTGTGTCTATCTCTTATGGTTGGTTGTATCATTGCTCTATCTATCTCTGTGGAAGTTATTGGGGTTTTTCACCTTTATGGTTTTCCCTAAGTAAATCTTGGTGTCTCTTGTGTGCTTGTATTATTGTCTTCATGATTGATATGCTGTAGATATGATGTATATGTTGTTCTCTCAGTTAAGATCCTAGATCAAATTGAAGTAAATTCTGAAAATTAATTTCTCCATTAAAGAGGGAGTGTTAAAAATAATGAAGAGATAAATAATTGGTTGTCATTGGAACCATGTTCTTTATTGTTGAAATTTAGCTAGAGGTTGTATTAATTCGTCTTAGAGGTCTACACCCACCATTTTGAAATCTATTTGTTATTTAGGAGAAAGCTAGATAATTGGAGGCAAGAGATCTCATGTTATAATACATGTAAATTATATGTTTATTTTTTAAAATTTTGTCAATTCATTTTCGAAAACTATATTTTGGTAAAATGTAAAATTTTCAAGTTTGCATTCCATAGAGCTTTTATGAAGTTTGAAACATTTTAATTATGTGGTTTGAAAACACACAAGTTTTGAAAACAAGTGCGTGGTATCTTAGCTTATGTAATAATAATAAGATGTCCATTGGTTGTAGCTTGGGTTGTTGGGAGGAAAGACTGTTGCCCTTTTCATCTAGGTTCAATTCTTGTAAATGACATGATGCTCTTGTTGAGCCATACTATAATGATTGTATTTCAAATTTTCCTTAATTCCTTCGGAATAACAGAAAGAAAAAAAATTAATAACAAGATATTTTAATATAAAGAAATATTTCTTTAATATTTTGTCATACTAGTTTTTTTCATTGAGTTTAAATATATATCAATTTTGATAGGAAATATCGCAGACACGTAGACTTTTAATTTGCAGTTGGCCTCCGATCGGTGAATCGGAACCATCGTGAGGTGATAGCATATAAGCGATTATGAGTTTGGCTGATTAGTGTGTTTCGCGTGGAATTTGAAAAGCATTAAACATATGAGCTTTAATCGTTTGGTTAATCCCAAAGTTAATCGTTGAGGGCAAATTAAAAGTCAAATGTTTACATGGTTGTTTTTGTTAATTTGGGTTTTAATTTAGATTGTTTTAGTTATGTCTTTTTATTTGT
Source organism: Larix kaempferi (assembly GCA_027924585.1). NCBI lineage: Eukaryota > Viridiplantae > Streptophyta > Pinopsida > Pinales > Pinaceae > Larix > Larix kaempferi. Next base: position 1,851,711 of record BSBM01000134.1, read on the forward strand.
TTAAAATTTGGATTAAAATTCATTAAGAATTATAGGAATTATAGATATATCAATGGTTGAAATTATATAATCAAAATGTATTTAAAAATATTCAAGGGAAAATATAAATATTTAAAAACTAAATTTATTTATATATTTAAAAATATAAATTTAATAATAAAAATCATAATTTAACTGAGAATTATAAAACAAAATTAAGCATTATTTAAAAATAATTTTACTTATTAAAGAAATAAAAAAATGACGCTCTTAAATTATTTTTTTCAAACTCTACGAGGAAGAGTATATTCTTATGGACTTGGGGTAAATTATTTTTTTCAAACTCTACGAGGAAGAGTAGAGTATATTCTTATGGACTTGGGTTAGGAGTTTTAAAAAGTTTGTTTTTCTTGTCCAAAGGTTAAGAATCTTACCAATCTGAAGGGAAAATGCACTCAAATTAGATACCCTTTTTAAAGGAAAAGGACAAATCCACACTCTATCAAATCGACACTTAAGCCTATGTGGTAGTTAAAAAGATGCTCAAGTTTGATCATAACATACTCGGAGCTTGAGTTCAAATTAGTTTATTGTATTGAGAGGTGCTTTTTATCCCTAAATATTAGGGAGAAGGGTGATTGGTAACTCAACCTTGGATATATAATAAAATAATAAAAATATTGCTAAAATAAAATTTATAATGTTAGTTTAAAGTTGATTTGAATGAGTGCAAGCTTTGCTAATCCTAATTAATTATTTGATATGGATATTATGATATTTGTTTATATTTACAATTTACATGTTTTTTTATAATTGTGGTGGCATTCATCTTTTATGATTTTATTGAATAATATAATTCATCACCAAGGTAAATTTATCTTAACTCGAAATCTATCATGGATCAAAACCCTATAAATCCAGAGTTTGGTTCAAATATAGGCATGAGTGATGGGGTGACTGCAACAACAACTAATACAATGATATATTTACAAGAGCCTAGGAATGTTGCATGATACATTTCTCTCGTTTTGCCAACTCCTCTCTTTTATTTTGTTTTCCATTACTATTCCAAATAGTTACTAACAAGAAGCATTCAACCAACAATTTGCTTATGCATGGGCTCCATTGGCATGTTTATGCTTGTGTTGATTTGGATTCAAATCAATGCCCCCCCTAAAAGACAATGGTTTTCATTGCTTTTAGGTTTGGATGCTAATTTGCATATTGAGTATGAAATAACACTGGACTTTAGTTTGTTAGTCAATTAAGAAGAAAGGGGACTGTGGTAGATACCTTGTTGAATGTTTCTCTTTGGATACATATCTTGTAAGAACTTGGAGATAACTAGTTTATTCTTCTTTTAAACTTGATCTAAAGCATATTAACTTATGTATAACTCATATGAAGTGCAAGGGCGGTAGGTTTACGTCCCAAAGGATAATCTATAGCAGAATGGGGGGCTATAATTCTAAACCACCTCCCATAATATTTTTTATATCAACTAATTAATGAAATGGCAACATCCTTCGAGGAGAAATGGTGGTTGTGGTTAAGGAATGAATTCAACCTCTTAAACAACACCTCAATACTACAATTAAGTTGCAATACTTCAAACATTCATTCAGTACCTTTTTGCATTGAGCCTTTCTAGATTTGGATAAAATTGTATGCAGCGATGGGATGGACTCTTGCATGTGGCAATGCCCAATTCATGATTTGTCATGTTGGTACAATGGTTGGTCAAGGTATCGTTCTTGTAATATTCATTGTTATCTTGTAGTTATCAGGAAGTTTTTTGACATTCTCATAACTTTAATGAACAAAGGGAATAAAAACAATTGGAGTTATGAATAACCACTATCATCCCAATAGATGTGCTACATATGAAGTGTCATATGCAAGAAGGGTATTTAGCGCTAGGAATGACATATGTAATAGATTTAGAAGTGTCATGATATGTTGGTATGAAAATTGGATAAATGGAGGTGAAATTGGAATAGAAGGTATGAGGAAGAAAGAGAAATTTGGATAAATTGAGGTGAAATTGGAATTAGGGAGGTATGACGAAGAAAAAAAAACATTGTAATCATCAATTGGAAGATTTGGAAGCACAATTGGAATAAATGAAGCTTAGGTAACAAAGGAAATAAAATGCAAAGTGTTAGAAAATAAACAACAACAATACACTAGAATAGATCTGATGATAAGGGTACACAAAAGAAATGGCAGAATGAAAACAATAATGTCAACAATAAACTAGAACATATATGATGATAAAGGTACAAAAAATTAATAAAAAAGGTAGAGAGAAAACAACAACAGAACACCATAAATCTTATGTGGAAATTGAGTAGTGTACCAGGAAAAAACCATGGGAAAAGGATCAACAAATTTTATTTCATGTTAGTAAAGAATACATACATCAAGCTTCAAGTCTACTCACATTTATCTACTCTCACCCCACCCGTCGAGCATATATATATGCTCTCACTCTCATATAAGAAGGTAGAGAAATATAGAACCCTCTAAGATATATATAATATATATATATGCTCTCACTCGCATATAAGAAGGTAGAGAAATATAGAACCCTCTAAAATATTTTAGAGATGGAGTACATTCTAGAAGTTTGAAGAAAGCAAGAAGTAATTACAGTTTACTCTATTTGGTCTCACATACAACAATGTCTCACTCGAGACCAAGTGAGACTCGAGCATATATATTATATATATATATATATATATATGCTCTCACTCTCATATAAGAAGGTAGAGAAATATAGAACCCTCTAAGATATATATAATATATATATATGCTCTCACTCGCATATAAGAAGGCAGAGAAATATAGAACCCTCTAAAATATTTTAGAGATGGAGTACATTCTAGAAGTTTGAAGAAAGCAAGAAGTAATTACAGTTTACTCTTTTTGGTCTCACATACAACAATGTCTCACTCGAGACCAAGTGGAGCTTGGGTGAATATCGTTACTATTGTTTCTATCACCTTGTTACTGATCCAATCCCAAAACACCTTTCATCATGTTTGCATTAGACCAACTAAGGTTATGCAAAGATCTTGCTTATCCCTTGGAAAAACAGTTCTTAACATATCGATTGGATTGTTATCTGTGTGTGTTTTCTCTAATTGTAGAATCCCATCATCTACCACTTAGAAAATCCAGTGATATTGACATCAATGTGATTTATCTTAAAATGGAAGGTTGCATTTTTGGTATGATGGATTGCACTTTTGCTATCACAATTCAATACATATTTTTCTTAGTGCAGACCTAGTTCCTCCAAGAGCCTCCTCATTCAAAGCATCTCCTTTCATGCATCATTTGATGCAATATAGTCAACCTTGGTGGTAGAAAGAACCACTACCTTTTTTAATCTAGATACCCATGAGATTGCATCTCCTGCAAAAATATAAATGTAGCTAGTTGTGGATTTTCTGGAATCAACATCACCTGCCATATAAACCATTTGTAAATCCTTCCAACAAAGCATCATTACTTCAAAAGCACAAGCAATAATCAATTAGGCTTCTAATTAATCATAGAATCTATTAACTGCATTCTAATGTTCCTTTCCTAGGTTTTCAAGAAATCTACTTACCACTCCACCTGAATGTGCAATGTCAAGCTGAGTGCATTCCATTGCATACATTAGGGGATTCCTACTGCTGAAGCATATGCAATCGTGGACATTCTTTTTTTTCCATCAATACTAGTAGGGCATTGATTAATTGTTAATTTAAGATTAGAAGCAAGTGACATACCTTCAAGTTTTGCATCAATATTAAAGTTTTCCAATACTTTTATAAGGTATTGTTGTTGTGACAACCATAGTTTCATTATTTTCCTGTCATTCCTAAAATGTGCATTGTTGGTACTCAATTAGTCATTGTAAAGTTGTTGTGTAATTCTTATTTTAACCTACTTAACATCAACTTATATTTTCTGACAATCAACATGTCATTAACATATAATAATAATACGACAATAAAATTGCCATTTTCATATTTTTTAATATATATACAATGATATGCATTTAGCATTTTAAAACAATGATCAAACATACAGGAGTCAAATTTCTTATGCCATTAGTGAGGGGCTTGATTGATCACATATACTCTTCTTCAACTTGCAAACCAAATGATTTCTACCTTTTTCAATCATTCCTTATGGCTACTCCATATATATCTCTTCTTCCAAATCTCCATGGAGGAAGGATGTCGTGACATCTAAGTGATCCAATTCTAAATTTAGAGTAGTGTTGTAGCTGCAACCTGATCCCTATTTTTTTTGTAAATTGTAGGGTCCCTCCTATTTTTGATCAGCTTTCTTTGACTGCAAAAGTTCTAACACTTAGAATTTTTTTTAAAGTAAGAATGAGTTTTTTGTTGATGTATATGTAACTTCGGAATGTATTTCATCTATGTATTTCATGTATATTTATTGTACCCTTATAAGAGATGTGTTATTCGTCTATAAGGAAGTGTCATCATGTGTATTGACAAGTGTTGCAAGTGTGTGAACTTTCCGATGGGTTATTAGGCCACCATGTGTGGGGTCGGCCCTATTTTATGTAATATGTAATTGATGTACCTAACTAGACAAGTCGGCCCCATAAGGATATTGGGCAAACAGGTTAAGTATAAATAGAGATCGAGAGATCTCTATTTGGATCATTCAGAAACTTACACTTTTCTCACTCAGAAAGTGGTGCACTAATGAGGAGGAGGATCATCTGCTACTAGGAGACTATCTCTGTGTATTTTGGTTGTACTTTGGTTGAGCCATTGCTCTCTCTATCTCTGAGGAAGTTGTGGGGTTTTTCACCTTAGGGTTTTCCCCACGGAAACTCTGTGTCTCTTGTCTCTCATGTTTTTTATTCTTATGATGATTGACATGCTTATTATGATTTATATGCATTGATATACTGTACATGTTACTCTCTCAGTAAGATCCTAGAGTATTGTGAATTAATGCTCGAAATTTAACATGGTATCAGAGCTTACCTGAGAAGAAGACATTGTGTAGTGACGGAAACTAGGGTTTCTCTCCACAGATTTTGGAAAAGCAATATAGTATATTGACTCTACTCATCAAGGAGAATCTATCTGTCCAATCAGAATTCAATTCTGAGCATTTTCAGATTTGGCCCTAAAAATTAAGGTTTTCTCAAAAATAGGAATTTCTGGAATCTGAAGACATAGCTGGAAGATCCTTGCAAAAATTGAAGTTTAGAGCTTTGGATTGAGATTTTTGGCTTGGTAGATCTCCGGGAAACTCAAACCCTAATTCAGGGTCCTCCTTAGTGAATCCGGGAAGACAAAATGACAGTTTTGAAGGGTGTAGCTTTGCAGATCTCAAATTCTGAATACACCAGGCTGATCAGCACATCAAGGCGCATCTTTCTATCCTTTCAGAAAGTTGAAATTCACATTTTGAATTTTTAGGATTTTTTCGACAAACCCTAATCCGAGACCAGATCTAGTTTTCAACAAAATAAGTGGTAAGACCTAAATCTTTTCTATTTCTATTTGAAGTACTCTATAAAGATGTCTCAACACACCAAGCTTGAGGATAAGCTTGAAAGGGCTGATAACTTCCGAGCCTGGAAGTATAGGATTGGGTTAATCTTAGAAGAGAATGAATTGGATTCATATATAAAAGAAGACACCTCTATCCGAGAGGATGAAGGAGATAAGGTATTGCATAAGAAGAATTTGGTCAAGGTAAAGAGAATCATTGCCGATTCTATCAAAGGCCATATCATACCTCATGTGTTTTCTCTAAAGACACCCAAGGAGATGTTTGACTCTCTGACCAAGTTATTTGAAGGGAAGAACATAAATCGAAAGATGACTCTGCGGAATCAATTGAAAGGGGTCAAGATGTTGAATGGAGAAACCATTCAATTTTACTTCTCTAAGGTCTCTTAGATCAAGGAACAACTTGAAGTTGTGGATGAAGTAGTGGATAATGGTGAAGTTGTTATGACCACTCTGAATGGCCTTCCTAGGTCATGGGACTCCTTTATTCAAGGAATCTATGCAAGAAAGAAATTGATCTCTTTCAGTAAACTGTGGGAGGAATGCTCTTAAGAAGAAGCTAGGCTTGTAGCTCGTGAAGAAAAGATGGGAGGTGAAGATCAAGCTCTCGCAGCCCACACCAAAAGAAGCAAGCTCAAGAAGGAGCACTCTCACTATAAGAGATCCTATCACAACCAACAAAAGAATAAGAAGGATATAAGATGTTTCACATGTAATGAGAAGGGTCACTTTGCTTCAGAATGTCCCAAGAACAAAAAGGATAACATCAACTCCAGCAAGAAGAAGAAGGGCAACAAAAGAAAGTTCCATGCTCATGCTGTCGAAGATGATGAACCTCCAAAGAAGAAGGCTAGGGCAGAAAGTGATGATGACTCATCAAGTGAAGAAGAGTATGTTCTAATCTCTGCTCTCACAGGTACTATCTCTCATGGTTGTAATGATTGGTTAATTGACAGTGGGGTTTCCAAACACATGACTGGGTTTAAAGAATCTTTTGTAAATCTATCTGAACATGAATCACCCCATAAAGTGAAACTTGGGGATGATTATCAATACTCTATTAAAGGAAGTGGTGAAGCCTCCTACAACCTAGATTCTGGAAAATATTTGAAGATGAAAGAAGTCCTTTATGTACCTGGGCTCAAGAAGAATCTATTCTCCATCTCTGCATTGGATGCAAAATGTATGAGGGTTGCATTTGTAGATGGCCAAGTCCTAATGTGGCCAAAGGGTAAAACATTCGATGATGCAGTAGTGATTGGAGAGCAAGAGGGAGGTTTGTATAAATTGAAAGGACAACCTGAACATGCCATGGTGCATGACTCCATGGAGCCAAGTGAACTTTGGCATAGAAGACTTGCACATATGCACTATAGGGCATTACCAATTGCAAGTAAGGCTGTAGAAGGTCTTCCTGAAATCAAGACCAAGCATGAAGGTGTTTGCAAAGGAGGTGTAGAAGGAAAGAACATTAAGAAGGCATTTCCAAGCAGTGAAAGCAAGGCAAAAGGTATCTTGGAAATCATCCACTTAGATGTATGTGGTCCTATGTCATCCAGTTCTCTGAGTGGGTATGTTTACTATGTCTCTTTCATTGATGACTTCTCCAAGAAAACTTGGGTCTACTTCTTGAAGAACAAAGATGAGGTGTTTTATAAGTTCAAGGAAATTCGAAACCTTGATGGAGAATCAAACTGATAAGAAAATCAAAACATTCAAATCCGACAATGGTGGAGAATTCACCTCAAGTGACTTCAAGAAGCTTTGCAGTGATTCAAGGATTAAGAGGGAGTTGACCGCTCCTTACAATCCACAACAGAATGGAATTGCAGAAAGGAAGAACAGAACAATCATGGAAGTAGCAAGGGAAATGTTGCATGACCAGGATCTACCTATGTACCTATGGGCAGAAGCAGCTAGAACAACTGTATATGTACATAACAGAACACTCCACAAGATATTGGACAACAAGACACCAAAAGAGGTCTTCTCTGGTAAGAAACCTGAAGTCAGCCATCTCAGAATATTTGGTTGTCCAATATACATTCATGTCCCAAAGGAAAAGAGGACCAAACTATATCCTTTAGGAAAGAAGGGTATCTTTGTGGGTTACAGTGAAAGCTCGAAGGCTTACAGAATATACTTTCTAGGGTTCAAGAAAATTGATGTCAGCAGAGATGTGACATTTAATGAAAACTCAGCATTTATCAAATCAAGAAAGACACCCGTTGAAGATTATGAGGAACCTAAGGAAAACTAGATTTCAAGACACCACCATGACTGAAGCAATTCCAAATATTGTTCATGAGTTTGAAGATCCGCAAGAACCTGTAGATATCTCTCGTGAAAATAACTCTCACAAGAGAAAACCTGCATGGGCTAGAGAGCTTATAAAAATGTAGAAAGATTCAGCATTCCAGAAGAAGAACACAGAGCAAAGAAGAGAACTAGATCACATACCAGCTATGTTGCTTTACTCTGTGATATCATGAACAAAGAACCTTTCAGTTATGAAGAAGCAGTGGAAGTATACAGATGAGATCTTCCTTGGATAAGGGAAGTATACTGTGTGGCAGAGTACACATGGGATCTTCCTTGGATAAGGGAAGTATACTGTAGATATCCTGAAGAGGTTCGGGATGATGGATTGCAAGGCCATGGCCACACCTATGGCATCGAATCTGAAGCTTCTATGTGATGCTTCATCTGAGCGGGTTGATGTCTCTATGTATTGTCAGATGATTGGGTCCTTGATGTACCTGACGAACACGAGACCAGATATTTGCTTTGCGGTGAACACATTGAGCCAGTTCTTGACGGATCCGAGGAGTGTTCCCCTGGTTGCTGTAAAGCATATTCTGAGGTACCTGAAGGGTACAGATGATTATGGGCTCAAGTATGAAGCGAATCAAAAGTTTAACCTGCAAGGTTATGTTGATTCACATTGGGCAGGCAGTGCTGCAGATAGGAAGAGCACATCTGGGTGCTGCTTCAGTATGGGATCAGGTGTGATCTCTTGGTTTAGCAGGAAGCAGTCTTGCGTAGCACTGAGTATAGCCGAGACAGAGTATGTTGCAGCTTGTTCGGCTAGTTGTGAGGCAGTATGGCTTCGGAAGCTACTGTTTGAGTTATTTGATCTCCCGTTGGATGCTATTGGTATCTTCTGTGATAACCAGAGTTGTGTGAAGCTGTCTGAGAACCCAGTGTTTCACAACAGGTCGAAACACATAGAGATCAAATATCACTACATTCGGGATATGGTGCGGAGAGGAGCAGTGAAGCTCCTGTATGTTGCGACGGACAAGCAGATTGCAGATGTGTTGACGAAGCCACTAGCCAGAGTGAAGTTCGAGTATTTCAGAGAGAGGCTCTGTGTTCTTCTGATTGACGACACTTCGAGGAAGAAGTGATGGAGACATTTGCTGAAGCCATTCCAAGCATGTTGGAAGGAGGATCCTTCACATGGCTGTGGATGTAAGCACTAGATGATGAGCATCGGGACAATGCTCCAGTTACTGCTCTGTATATGCATGAGGATGATGCTGGATATGATCAGTTGGATCATTTATATGTATATGTATGTACGCATCAGGTTGATGCTGGACATGATCAGTTGGATTATTTATATGTACATGTATGTATGGATCAGGTTGATGTTGGATATGATCAGTTGGATAATTTATATGTTTTTTGTATATGCATCATGTTGGATGCTTGGACTATGTATCTGTATATGTCTCAGGTGGATACTGTGTATGATCAGGTAGATCATGTATGTTGATATATATCAGGTAGATGCATTGTGTATCTATGTATGTATCAGGTGGATACATTGTATGATTAGGTGGATCAAGTATGATGATATGTATCAGGTAGATACTTGGTATGCATCAGGTGGATGCAGTGTATGATCAGGATGATCATAGATGACGAGCTTCAGGATGTTGCTCCAGATGACATGCAGCAGGATGTTGCAGTGATGATGATCAGGATGATCATGTGTGCATCAGGATGATGTATGGTAAGTATCAGGTTGACACTCTATGGCCGTGGATCAGGTTGTGCAGATGAGCATATAATTTGGCTCTGGGAGATTTGCAGATAGTCCTTCGAGGTTTTGCCTATGGCATGTAATCTGGCCCTGGGATATCTGGCAAATGCTCTTTCGAGGTTTTGCTCTGGGAGGACATATAATTTGGCCCTGGGAGATCTGCAGAAAGTCTTGCAAGGTTTTTCCTATGGCATATAATTTGGCCCTGAGATATCTGGCAGATGCTCTTTCGAGGTTTTGTCTTATGGCATATAATTCATCCCTGAGAGATCCGATAGGTTGAGCTGTGTGCTCGTAATAAGTCCTGGGATGCTCTTGTAAGGTTTTTCCATGACCACATGTAATCTGTCCCTGGGATATCCTATAGGTAGAGCTATGTGCTCGTAACAGCCTGGGATGCTCTTGCGAGGTTTTGTGGTGAGGTCACATATAATATGGCCTTGGGAGATCCTATAGGTAGAGCTGTGTGCTCGTAATAGCGTGGGATGCTCTTGCAAGGTTTTGTGACGCACGTAATAAGTCCTGAGGATTCCACAGTATGGCCAGTGATGATGAAGACCTGCAGGTGGTGGGCTTACATCCAGTATGAAAAAGGATTGGCTCTGTAGAACTTCCTATGATGAGTAGATGCAGAGATTGGTTGAGATAGCAGCAGCAGTGATGATGATGATGATTTGAGGACGATGCATCGATGTCGATGATCCAGAGAAGAAGACTTGTGCTAGCAGATCTGTGTCGAGAAATACCTTCCTAGTTAAGAGGGAGTGTTGATGTATATGTAACTTCGGAATGTATTTCATATATATTTATTGTACCCTTATAAGAGATGTGTTATTCCTCTATAAGGAAGTGTCGTCATGTGTATTGACAAGTGTTGCAAGTGTGTGAACTTGTCGATGGGTTATTAGACCACCATGTGTGGGGTCGCCCCTATTTTATGTAATATGTAATTGATGTACCTAACTAGACAAGTCGGCCCCATAAGGATATTGGGAAAACAGGTTAAGTATAAATAGAGATCGGGAGATCTCTATTTGGATCATTCGGAAACTCACACTTCTCTCACTCAGAAAGTGGCACACTAGTGAGGAGGAGGATCATATGCTACTAGGAGACTATCTCTGTGTATTTTGGTTGTACTTTGGTTGAGCCATTGCTCTCTCTATCTCTGAGGAAGTTGTGTGGTTTTTCACCTTAGGGTTTTCCCCACGAAAACTTTGTGTCTCTTGTCTCTCATGCTTTTGATTCTTGTGATGATTGACATGCTTGTTATGATTGATATGCATTGATATACTGTACATGTTACTCTCTTAGTAAGATCCTAGAGTATTGTGAATTAATGCTCAAAATTTTAACATTTTTTAGTTTCGGAGCACAATGAGTTTTTCACCGAAACGGTCGGAGCGAAATCAAACGTTGAGCCGAAACAATCGAAGAACTTTTTGTTTTGTGCGAACTTTTGAAGTTAGAGGTCATGTTTTGGAACAAAATCCGATTCTACGTTGAAACGGTTGGAGATCAAGTGAATTAGGACCGATCGGAGCAAAAGTGGATTTGGTGCCGAAACGGTTGGAGTGCGTTTTATTTTTCCAACAAATTTTTATCATCAAAAGAAGTTGAATTTTTTCTTCGTCAAAGGAAACAAAGAGCAAGTCCACATCGGAGCAAAACTCAATTTTACACCAAAATGATCGGAGCAAAACCTTATTTTCCTTCGAAATGTTTTGGTGCAAAATGTGTTTTTGCTCCGATCTATATTCCTCTGATGTGGCGCTTCGCCTAGGAGTTGAAGGAAATGGACCATGACCCGAAACAACTTAGTGATGTTTAGATAGAAGTTTCGATGCGAAATCAGTGATTATCCCGAAACGGCTCGGCAAATAAATAGTTTTCAGGCGATACGATTCGGGGTGAAATGAGTTTTAGTTCGAAAAGGTCATTGCCGAAAAGGGATATTTTGAAACCTCGTTCGCACGCATACCCAAATGCATTTATTGCTAGGGTTTTTTCTGTTGTTTTATAAAAGGAGGAAAACATTGTCATATCGCATGTATCATTTGTGAACTACATTAAAAAAAGGAAAGGAGACTGAGCCTATCCCTGGAAGACAGATCACTGAAGTTCATTTGGTCACAGTGTACGTACCATTGGTGTACCGCTAGGTAAGCATCCTATAGATTTGAACTTTTTAGCCCTGACATCATTTTCTTTTAAGTTTAAAGATAAGATTTAAACATGGTTTTAGTGCACTTATTTGCTCTGAAACCCTGGATCTACATAGGGCATGAAGACAAAGTCTATATATAGAGTAAATCCCTTAGACGCCATCTCTTGGGTAAAGTGAAAATAGGGGTTATGTTTCGGTGGCCGCCGATAGCATTTGAATCTATTGTTTTCAGAATATCCTTAACTGGAAGGGTTTAGGGATCTTCCTTAAATAAACCACCATCAGCCAAGGCCATTGTGTTCCAGATATAGGTTGTTGGGTTAGTTGAGACCTCTGGAAAGTTAAATGAAAAGGTCAATCTCACCCAAAGTTCCAAGAAAAAATACGAATTGATATGTGGAAAGGGACAGTTCCTTAGGCCCTTTGAAACTTTGAAGTCTCCATGTTGATTGCGTTCATCATACCACCTAAACAAGGTTTTATATAGATGAAAACATACAGTTTTCGGCTGAGTGAGGAATCTAGGTCTTTGTGTTACCTTTACCATTGGCATACTTTGTCAATATTATGCTCTCATCAGATTAATAAATAAAATATTTTTCCATGAAACCATAAATATAAACTGACTTTCTATCTGGAGCCCTAATAGCTACTGAGTCTTGTTCCTGAATGGAAACTAACGGGTAAGATGGTAAGGTGATGATGAGATTACTCATGATTCTGTGAGGTAAACTAGTTTTTTCATTAAAACATAGGACTGCTTCAACGAGATCAAGTGTTACTAGTGGCTCTCGAGGTGGAGTTATAAGTGTAACCGGGGCAACGGTCACTGATGTTGGCTACATAAATATAGAAAAATGGAGGCAGGACTGCGGTTTTGTCCTAAAATATGTTCTTTGTTTGCTAAAATGCGTTGTAGAATAAGGATTCCTTCGCATATAACCCTTTGATGCATCATATATTGCATGTGGACTCTCACCTTTGAATTAGGATTCATGTTTCTAATGCTAATAACAACTAGGATTGGTAGAATGAAGGTTTTCATCTTACAGAGCAGTTAGTTTTCATCAAGATAGTCACTCAAAACCCAAAAAACTTGATATTATGGAAGTATGAATCTCATGTTTTAGTTTTTTTTTGTAAATAATATTGACAAATCATACATCTGCAATTTATTTTTAGATTATTACGTTCATTATCATTTTTCTTGAAAGTATTGCATTAACATTGGATTTTTATTTTCATTTTGTACATTATCTTTGTTTCCACCTCAAGACTTAGAAATGCAAAGGAGAACTTCCAAGCGTAAATCCAAGGTCACAGAATCCGATTCTGATATTGAAATCGTCTCAGGAACCATTATGGAGACCCAATATGAAGACACCAAAGTTGCAACGGGGATTGTTCCTAAATATAAATGGGGTGAATTATATCACCTCATCCGAGACCTAAACGTGTTAGGTGCATCTATTGAGGAGATGATGGTGTACTAGAATATTAACAAATCAGGTCTTCATAAGGATGCCACCTGTCCAGAGATTTTCCCATGTTCGGAATTAATTGGGTGGATTTTACCACATGTGGATGTTAGCACAAGAATCATAGCTAGGACAAATGGAGAAGGATCCACGTTGTTTCAGCCAATCCATATTAACGCAGCATATAAGTTACCACCTCCAGAAGTTATGATGACAAAAGACTGGATAAAGGGGGTCAACATAGATCATTTTGAATATGCTAAGAAGATGTTAATTACCAGAAAGTAGTTGAGACAGAGGGCGAGCAGAGAACACGATGCACAAAATTTGAAAACACCATTCAGAATTATAGCATTGATGTTAAGTAGAATATTCGAAAGGACAAACGTGGATATCTAGAAGCTTAGTTGGGTGCCTCTTATGTATCATGTCACCTCCCATGGTACCATCTTCAATTGGGTAGACATTATTTCGAAGAGTGTGGCATAAGCAATAGAAACAACACAAGGACGAATGACTAAAAAAAAAACCAGAATTCTTTATGTCTTCTTATCTTATTGATTATATCTTAATAAGGCACACGTTCCACAAGTTGGGGTGCTATTGGGTCCTAGCTGAGACCCCTCTCTAGGTGGCCTACGAAATAATGTGGGCTCATAAATATACAAGCTTCTACAAGCTTATATGTGAGGAGTTCATAATTCCTTTGTATTGGTTAATATTTAACAATGAACCTAATTGCTTGTCGGACAACGCAACGACAGTGATCAATGAATACAGAGACTACTACTTTACCCAGGAAGGCACGCATATCTGAATGTACGGGTGAACCAAAGCTCCTTCTCTAATGCCAAAGTACGCCACATATTATGTAGTGCACATGGAGGCTGTGAGACAAGTTTTTGTCAATGGAGTCAGCCATTTTCTGAACGAGAACAAGAAGTTCTCTTACCCTCTGCTCCCCTTCACCATTAGGGCATATAAATTCACAAAGGTTAAAGGAGGAGAGGTGTTCATAAAGGACTTGGAGGCATTTCATTTTGGAGAAAATATTTTCATCGAAAACGATAAATTACAGAAAGTTGCCCAGCATTGTGCTTCATGTAAAATTCACTTTGAATACACAGACCACTTACTAAAGGATTAAGAGGTATATCGAAGGGAGAATAATATGACAGATTTAAACAAAATATTTGGCCGAAAAGATGGCGTAGGTTCTATTCACACTAAGGATATTGCTAAAGAAGTAGATCTGCAAAACGTTAGAGAGGAGGTTGTAGCAATAGAAGAAGCAAGGCTAAAGCAAGAGGAGGAATTAAAGCAAAAGGAAGAAGCAGAAAGAAAAAATAAAGAAGAAGCAGCTAAAAGGAAAGAAGAAGTAAAGAAAGCAGAAGAAGAAGGAAGACGAAGGAAAGAGGAAGAACAAAAGAAGAAAGAAGAAGAAACAGAGCAGGCGAAGCAAAGAAAAGAATAGCAAGAAGCATTAGATGAAGTAGAAGAGTTGGAGAAACAAAGGAGGAAGATGCTAGATTCAAGAAAGATGTGGAAGACAAAGGATCCAAGAAAAAGAGCACAATTTTAAAGAAATGGACATAGATCCACCCGATGAGTCAAGAATCCTGCTTACAGGAGGGCATCTTCCATTCACTGAGCTTGGGCTCACACCTTTTACTCCTTCGAAGAAGAATTCTGTAGCAAAATTGGACACTATAGTTTTTGACCCCAAGCGAAAGACAATCTTGAGAAGAACGAAGAAAAGGTTGAAAATGGGCACTCAATTGGATGTAGTAACTATTCAAGAAAGTAGCTTAGTAGAAGGCACCCACAAAGATCCCAAGTTCACAGCTTCAGTAAACATAGCATATGCTCAGGAAAATGCCGACAATGTTGATAAGTTGATGAAGGACCTGGAGCAAAGCAAAGAAAAAATGTTTAAGTTGAAGGATAACTTAATAAAAACAAGAGGTGAGGGAATTGAATTGAAGAAGGAACATGATACAATGGAATCAGAAAAGAAAAAATTACTGCTAGATTATATGGAATTGGAGAATGGAAAGGATGCCCTAAATGTGCAACTTATAATCATGGAAGGAGAGCGAAATGATTTATATTCTCGAATTAATGAATTGGAAGAAAATGAAATAAAATAAAATCAGCAGGTGGAATCCTTAGTTAGAGAAAAGGAGTCTTTGCAAGTGCACGTAAATGAGATGATAGTTGAGAAGGAAGTTTTACAGTCCCAGGTGGATGAGTTAATAAATGAAAAGGAATCTCTGATGGAGCAGGTCAAAGTTGTTCAAAATAAGAAGCAAGACATGACCCCATTCTATGAGCATGCTTGTAAAATAGAGGAACAAATCTGCCATTTGCAAGAATTCTTGGTTGAAGAAATTTATAAAATGAGAAAGATGATAGACAAGATGAAGGAGTTTTCTGCAGGCGTTTTTACTGTAAGACAGAAATTAGTCAGTGCTTTTCAGAAATTGAAAAATTTGATGGCATGGAAAGGAGAAAATACAAACTTCATCGATCACTTGTCGAACAAGATAGCTGCAGAACTCAAGTTAGACATATCTCTTTTAGACAGTTGCAGAAAAGCTGCCAGGAAGATACAGGCAGAAGTACCAAAGTCTATCTCAAAGTGTCAAGGAATTTACAAATACATATGTCAAGTGCACGATAAATGCCATATCTCAATGGTCAAGATATGTACGAGTTACCCACCAAAGACCAACATCTAACTGAATTGAAAGATAACTTAAAAGAATACCTGGAGTACATTAGGAAATTGGACGTGCTTGATGAAGAAGATCTTAAACAACACATAGTACAAGCATCTGTGAATGCTTATTTTCTAGAGGAAAGTTATAAAGTAGCTACTAAAGGAGTAATAAGTGTGGGGAAAGAATTATACATACATGAGATCTCTTTAAAATTATTAGAGTCTCTACAATGTAATATAATATTTAAGGAAACTGATTTGTGGGACAGTTATATTTCTAGCTTAGAGGTCCCACGAGAAGAATAATATAATTTGTAAATAATTATCTGTTTTTGGTTGTGCAATCTCAAAAGACAAATTTTAGCATTGCAAGAGTTAGAGGGTAGGTGAAGCAATTGGTCATGTAAGAACAAATTCTCTTGTAAGATAAATAGAGGGAAGAAGGGATTAGATAAGGGGATTTTTTTGGTGAAATAGAAGCTAGAGACATTTTGTAAGAGAACAAATTTTTTGCTAATGAGAAATACCTATTTGCTTGTAAAGATTGCATGGATTTTTGCGTGTAATGTTTTGGATAACAAATCAGAATTATTTATTCCCGTGTTCATACTCATGATGTGAGATCTTTCTAACTTTATTGAATTATTTCGATGGTAATGAATGATTTTACTTGTCTATGCAAATGTCTATGTGATATAAGAGTAATAAATGGATATAAATGTGATCAAAGCTATCTTTGTATATTTATACTGTGAATGCAAATACTTTATCTAAATAGCTATCTGTTGGATTTGTATAAGCATTCTCAAATATTACTCTCATTAAAACTCGCTCCTTGCAAGGATAGATTAGTTAATTTAGAATAGGGTTAGCTGATTGATAATGTAGAAGTGATAAGACGAGAGGTAATAACTTGCACATCACTTGTGAGGCTTCTTGTAATATCTCTAATTTGAAAGTTTACACAATTTGGCCAATTTTCAAATCTTGGACTAACGAAACCCAAACTGTCCCAAATGATCCCAAATGGTTTCGAATTATGTCTGGAGTGGATTGAGGTGTATTAGGACACACTAATGTAGCTATTATATGCTTGGATACTTGCTAAATACTTCTGAAACGTGCATTTACAATTGGAGAATGAAAGGCAAAAATACTAGGAAAATCGATGTTAAAACCCCCAAGGGTAGATGACTCTTTTTATTTTCGGACAATCTACCTAAGCGAACTTAAAGGCCATATCTCTCTAGTCCAACTGGATTTAGAACAAATAAGTACATATTATAATCAACTTCCCTAGATCAATAGAAGTTGAAAGTAGCAAGTAAGTCTCTTATTTGATATTCACAATTCCCTTTGTTCCTTTCTTGATGTAATGCTCCAGAACCTTCAGATCTACAGCTGCAAAGCCCTATTGAACAAGTAGATACAAACAAACAGTAAAAGCATATATTGCATATGATTGATCTAAGCTAACAGTTAAGGAGGTAAGCTCTAAACATTAACAACACACCAATGTATATGGGAAGAGATTGTATTAACTGTAATAAATGAGAGTACAATAAGAGAACGTTACAACCTATGCCTTAACGTCGCAACCTTCCTTCCAACAAGACAAACCAAAACCTCCAAGGATGAAGTAAGACTCCCAAAGATGAACAAGGATCTCATAAGTTAATTCCACAAGCATGAGAGTACTATAGAACTTCCTCCCTTTCCAATGGGGAGGAGCTTCATATTTATAAAGACCAAATGGATAGAGTAGGTTGAGAACTAATGGGAGAAGTATAAGGGATCTTCCCTTGAGTTTAGGGAACAGAAGGACAACTCACCTATCAGTTAGGGATAGACTTCCACCTCACCATGCTTCGAGAAGTCGTCCGAAGCCCTCGTTTATCTAATTTAACCAACCCCGACGCACCCTGCATGAAGGCAATTGGCGCCAGGAAGGGGGCAACGCAGGATCCATGAAGGCAACCTGAGCCACTGGCGCATGCTGCTAGATGACACTTTGCGCTAGGCATGATCTGGCTCCTGTTGCTAGAAGACAACCTGCACTAGTGCAACTAGAAAATGTGGACACAAGGTTCAACAACTTGCTCTGAGTGTTTTTGGTCAGGAAAACTTCAAGGATTGAAGTATGAAGTTGACACAAGACTCATGATGACGAGATTTAGGTGTAACATAATTCCCTCTAAAGCATGAAGTTGGAAAAATAAGATAGGTGATATGATTTGCAAGATAGATGGCAAGGACTTGTTGGTCGGAATGTGCTGCTGCAGTGCAACTGACTCAGAGATACAAATTTCTCATAACTCTCAACATGGATGCC